>CM053766.1:43963769-44014277 GCA_028658305.1 Pachyuromys duprasi
TTTTAACTTCTTGAGTTCTTTATATATACTGGATATTAGCCCTCTGTCAGATGTAGGATTGGTAAAGATCCTTTCCCAGTCTGTAGGCTGTCGTTTGGTTTTGATGACAGTGTCTTTTGCTTTACAGAAGCTTTTCAGTTCATTAGGTCCCATTTATTGATTGTTGATCTTAGAGCCTGTGCTGTTGGTGTTCTGTTCAGGAAGTAGTCTCCTGTGCCAATGAGTTCTAAGGTCTTCCCCACTTCTTCTTCTAACAGGTTTAGTGTGTCTGGTTTTATGTTGAAGTCTTTGATCCACTTGGACTTTAGTTTTGGGCAGGGTGATAAATATAGATCTATTTTCATTTTTCTGCATATAGATATCCAGTTGGACCAGCACCATTTGTTGAAGATGCTGTCTTTTTTCCATTGAATGGTTTTGGCTTCTTTGTCAAAAATCAAGTTTCCATAGGTGTGTGCATTTATTTCTGGGTCTTCTATTCAGTTCCATTGATCCACTATTCTGTTTCTATGTCAATACCATGCAGTTTTTATTACTATTGCTCTGTAGTACAGCTTGAGGTCAGGTATGGAGATACCTCCAGATGATCTGTTGTTGTACAGGATCGTTTTGTGAATTCTGGAATTTTTGTTTCTCCATATGAAGTTGAGAATTTTTCTTTCAAGGTCTGTGGATAATTGTGTTGGTATTTTGATGGGAATTGCATTGAATCTGTAGATTGTTTTTTGCAGAATGGCCATTTTCACTATATTAATCCTACCAATCCATGAGCATGGGAGGTTTTTCCATCTTCTGATATCTTCTTCAATTTCTTTCTTCAGAGATTTGAAGTTTTTTTTTTTTTTCAAACAGGTCTTTCACTTGCTTGGTCAGAGTCACCCCAAGGTACTTTATGCTCTTAGTGGCTATTGTGAAGTATTTTGTTTCCCTAATTTCTTTCTTGGCCTTTTTGTCTTTGGTCTACAGGAGGGCTTCTGATTTTTTTGAGTTGATTTTGTATCCAGCCACATTGATGAAGGTGTTTATCAGCTGAAGGAGTTCTCTGGTTGAATTTTTGGAGTCACTCATGTATATTATCATATCATCTGCAAATAGTGATACTTTGACTTCTTCCTTTCTAATGTATCCCTTTGATCTCCTTTAGTTGTCTTATTGCTCTGGCTAGGACTTCAAGTGCTGTGTTGCAGAGATATGGAGACAATGGGCAGCCTTGCCTTGTCCCTGATTTCAGTGGGATTGATTTAAATTTCTCTCCATTGAGTTTGACGTTGGCTATAGGCTTGCTGTATATTGTCCTTACTATGTTTAGGTATGTGCCTTGTATCCCTGATCTCTCCAAGACTTTAAACATGAATGGATGTTGGATTTTGTCGAGTGCTTTTTCGACATCTAGGGAGATGATCATGTGGTTTTTCTCTTTCAATTTGTTTATATGGTGGGTCACACTGATGGATTTCCGTATATTGAACCACCCTTGCATGCCTGTGATGTAGCCAACTTGGTCATGGTAGGTTATATCTTTTATGTGTTCTTGGATTTGGTTTGCAAGTATTTTATTGAGTATTTTTGCGTCAATGTTCATAAGAGAGATAGGTCTGAAGTTCTCTTTTTTTGTTGAGTCTTTGTGTGGTTTACTGCAATTTCTTTTCTACCAGAGCTAATTCTCTTTCAGTCTCAGCTGATAATTTTTTGTACTATTTAAGTTCTTATTACCTTGCATGGTTTTAAATAAATTGCTTACCTCTTGAGTAGTCCAGTTTGTGGGCCATAGCCAGTTTATATCTCCCAGCAATTTTTGAAAAATCATCGAGAGTTTATAATTCATCTCGTCTGATTTGTATTTTCTACGGTCAAATTTTCTGTAAATCTATTTTATATTTTAGATAATTGATAGAATCTCTGCTTTGTGCTTTTTTTCTGGAGCAAGTTGTAATGCCCAGCAATGCAAAATTCTCTTTATTTCATCAAATATTTTTCTAATGTATCTGTACCTGAATCAGCCAGTAAGATATCATTCATATAATTGTAAATTTTACACCTGTTTACCAATTATTTTTAAAGGCTATTATATATCATATTGGTACAAGGTAGGGCTGTTTAACCTTCATTGCAATAAGACTTTCCAATAGAATTTCTTTATTGGACAACTATTATTATAAGTTGGCACTGAGAAAGCCAGCCTTTCCCTATTATGCTCATGCAAAGGGATTGTGAAATAGCAGTCTTTTACATCAATTACTATCAAAGGTCATGGCAGCAAAGAAGGCAATGGAATTCTGGGCTGTAGAGAGCTCCACTAGTTGAATCATCTTACTTATGGCATTTAAATCAGTTAACATCTTCCATTTTCCTGATTTCTCTTTTTTATAAACAAACACACGAACATTCCATGGGCTTGTAGATTCTACAAGGTGTTGAGCATCTAGCTGTGCTAATACCTATAATTTTTCTTTTGTCATAGGCCACTTATCCACTCATACTGGCTTGTCATCCATTTTTAAAT
The DNA here is from genome assembly GCA_028658305.1 of Pachyuromys duprasi. NCBI lineage: Eukaryota > Metazoa > Chordata > Mammalia > Rodentia > Muridae > Pachyuromys > Pachyuromys duprasi. The sequence goes on from CM053766.1 coordinate 43,966,273, forward strand.
TTAGATCCTTTGGTGCCTTTAAAAGACCAACACCTGTTGTGTCTGTTTATGAACAACCTGGGCAGTCTGTTACCATTACTATTCTTGGTGACACCTTTCAATATTTTTCTCAGAAGTATTCTTTATTTTACAGTTTGTTTCTGAGATTAGAGAAATGTTAATCTGTGTTTTCCAATGCTGCAACAAATCGCATCCCAGTAATTTCATGGCTGTATTAGCTATATATAGTTTTAATTTTCCTATTTGTCCTTCTGTCCCTGTACACTCAACCCATCTTGCATTTTGTTTTACTGGAGATAAAGTTCCAGTCCCCAGAAGCTGGATACTTAATTCCTGAAGAGTCAATCTAGATGCCAAGATTTTGGTGAAATTGTTGTTACATCTGTGTCTACTTACACCTTCAATTCCAATGGCATTTATATTTATTTTTAGCTTAAGTCTCTGATTATTTATAGCACTTTTCCAAAATATTTGTTTTGTGGTCTCTTTTACATTTTTTTGTAAAATTGGCTGAAGCTGTTCTGTTCTTGATTACATCCAGAGGATTGTTGATTTTAACAACAGACATTAAAATTCTGAATTGCTCTGTAGATTAGTTTCTTCTATGCTGACAGGGAATGATTGAATCAAATTTGTGCCTGAGGGAAGCCCCCTTGGGTATTTCCCCATGACAAAGTTTTACCTTGCCTACCCCTTGTTGATGCTGGTCTTTGCCACACCTCTACATACTCCAGAAGCTGGGGCCTTTTTTTGGATTATCTCTAGAAAAAACATTGCTTCTCAGAATACCTATAGGTGTTCTATAGGTGCCTATAATCCCTTTTCAAATGACCTTCATTACTACAATTAAAACATCTGTCATTTTGATTTTTTCTAAGACTTTTAGAAATTACTTCTTCTATAAGATTATAAGAATGAGATCTAATATCAGCCGTATCTCTAATCCATTCATTTATTGATCCTGATCTTACCCTTTTGTATCCTGAGTTAGCATTTTCAAGAGCTAAAGATTTGTGTTTTAGCATTTTGAAATCAGCATTTTCAAAAGCTAAAGATCAGTATTTTTTTTTCTGACTTCTAAATCTGATATTATTCTATTGATAGCTGAAGCCAACTTTTGCAAAAATTCAGTTGAGGCTTCTTTTGGGCCTTGTATAATTTTAGTAAATGACTCAACCTCTTTCTTGATTCTTCAACCTATCCCAAACATTTAAAGCTGGTAAATTACACAGCACCAAGGTATGATCATCAAATTCAAGCTGCCTTTGTAAATCAGTATATGACTTTCACCTAGCAACTGATCCTGGAAAATAGCAATATCTCTGGCCTGATTTAGTTGTTCTATGGACCTAGCTTCCACTTTCTACCATTTTCAACATTGTAACTGAGGGCCAGCTTCTAATATTGCTATTGTGAAATATTTTCAGTCTTTGGGGATCATGCTGTTCTGAGTTGCCCATGAATTTATTATCTGCTTCATAGATGGTGAATGCAAGCCATATGAAATAACTGCTTCCAAAAATCTCTTCAAATCTAATATGTCTATAGGATTCAATTTAAATTCATTATAACCTTGGGTATGCCCATCATCTCCTGGTATGTTTTGTATAGTAACTAGATTTAAAAAAAAAAAAAAGGTTGGTTTTATAACAACCTTAGACCACTCCCTTTCAGTTTCATTATGTATTACATGGTAGGTGCTTTCCTAAAATCCTCTGTGTCTGAGAATTTTCCTTATTTTCATTTATGGATCTTTCTAAGGTTTGTCTAAATTCCTTTGTCTGTGTCCGTGTCTGAGTATTTTTCTTATTCTCATTTATAAGTCTTCCTAAGGCTTGTCTAAACTCCTCTGCCTGTGTTTGAATTTTTTTTCAGTTTTATTTATAAGTTTCTCCAATTTTTCTTCTAAGGCTTATTGGTCCTCTTTTTCTTTAAGTAAATACAGAAAGCCATTATGGCTGTTAAGAATAAAGTATAAAATATCAAAATGATAATAATCATAACCAGTATTGAGCCAATTTTAGTTATTTAGCTTTTCATTTTCTGCTTATTTTTCCAAGCCCTCTATAATAGCACTAAACAGGGTCCTTAGCCTTCTATTATGATATTTCGCAAACTTAACTCTCTTCTTGAGGACTTCTCAGATAACTTATCAAATTTGGTAGCTTATCAGTTTGTCCACAGCTGGAGTGATCTCTCTGTCCCTATGTCTTGCCACTCATTGGAGCTCCAAAATGTTGTTATAAAGAAAGGAAAAAATCCCAAACATTCAATTTTACCAATAAAGACTCAAGAACCAGACGTTGGAGCAAAAATGTATTAGCTCAGATAGGCAGAGAAAGCACCCAGCCAACATTCCAGAAAGAAATAGCCAAAAGCCCTTTTTTTCTTCTCTATGTTTTCTTAAATACTTTTCTCTCAGTGTCCCTTTTTTACTGCTTAATCCCTGTCAGCTGTTTTCTTGCTCTGACTCCTCATCTAGGGTTGACTTTAATTAGCTCTTGGATGAAAGGTGTATGCTAGAGCTGAGCCACACCAGAAGGACTTGTTTATAGTAAACAAAATGTTCCTGGATTCAAGGTATATGCTAGGGCTGAACTTGTCCATAACTAGAAACAAGTTTTTACAGTTCACAATCGTGAAATTTACAGTGAGCTCAAATATCCTGCAATAGTTTCTATTTTTGAATTTTTGCTGGCGATGGTTTTACCTGTTGTACCTGAAGCCAGGTACAGTGAAACTAGCTTGGCATCCTAGCCAACGTGAGCTGATCTGGAAGCTTATTTCACAAAAAGCAATTTAGCACTGGTCCAAACTGTAACTTGGATCCAAAGTATAAGTACTAGCATCTGAGACTGTAGAGACAAGTCTGGATTGAGATCCACCAGGGATATAGGGCTAATAAGCCTAGATTATGATTTATGAGATGACCTGAGCCTTGTATATGTTTTATCCAGAGAAGTTAGGAATAGGTCTGATGTCTGAGTTTGTGATGCTGATCTGGGGTATGGGACTAGCTAGCTTGAATCAGTGAAATCTGGATTCCTGAAAGGCAAACAAAAGATTAAAGCCACAGTACCCACTTCAGCCTTGGGTCTAGTCTGGAGTCTTTATCTGGGATACCAGTTTGAACCTGCAGAGGGATTGGCTTCGTGCCTAGTTTTATCAGGGTAACCCTGGTGTCAGTGTCTGTTGTGGCATTGTGGGTGCAATTCACTCTCCTTCTTCCACGTAGAAGACATCTCAATATATTGTGCTGTTAATGCTTGTAGAAACAGTAACACAGGAAATGGAAAACTGTCTTTCCTTCTCTCTTCAATGTAGCTCCTCTTATTTCTTCCCCCACACCTCTCAGATAGATTTTATATCTGTTTTGAGGATATTTTCACACGTGGATAGTTCATCAGACTGATATTTCCACGAGACAAGTACAAGAAAATCCCTCTGTACTATCTTTCTAGCATTGCTGATGTTTTAAAACCTAATAGTTTTCATCTTGTATTTGTGAAAGCTTATTATAGCCTTTGTGACAAATATTCCAACCAAGGTTGTTCAAGATAAATTATAGCATTATAATTTATTACCTTAAATGACAGTTAAACTAATGGTTTTTGTGAATCCTTGATAACGCGTTTATTCAATATACCTTTTATTTTCATTCTCAAAGTAATGTTAGAAGTGAAAAAGAAGCAGTGATTTCTTCTGAATATTCAATATACGAACTATATATAAGCCTACGAGACAACCAAGATATTTACAAATACAAAGCCAATGAAAGAGAAAAAAAAACTGCTACTTCAGAATTGTGGTATTGTAATAAGCCATTTTATTCATAAATCGCATGTATTTTTTATTTATAATAAATGGATCATCAAGGGAAAATGAAAGGAGCTGAGAACTTTATCTAAACACCCACTACATCCCTACTCAGAACTCGGCAGTGTCTGCTAATCAATGAACACCAAGCTCCCTAAATGCACATGATGAGTTACACTGCCTTGTATTGTTTGCAAGATTCCTTTTCCTTGTTGAACCCTGTTTTGGTTTACATGCATTTGAGGTACACTCCCAAAAAGCTTTGTTCTGATCTTGGTCATTAGTATGGTGAGAACGTGAAGGGTTAAGGCCTTTAAGAAATATAGACTAACCTATAAACTAACCAGAAATCATTGGAAATAATTCTTGAGGTGGGGTGAGGGATACCGCTATTCTCAGAGAAGGAGTGATATCTAGAAGGAGAAAGGGAAGGGGAAGGAGGGAATAGAGAGATAGAGGGAGGAAGAGAGAATATGATTTTATGAAAAGAGCTAGATTAATACTTCGGTTTTTCTGGCATCCTCTCTTGTCATTAGACCTCCTTTGTCATTGTGATGCCATGCCCCATGAGCCTTCCCCACTCAATAATAGCTGAATCAATAAAAGTCAATCAATCTCTACATGTTGAGCCTTCAAAACAATAAAGCAAATAAAAGCCATCTCTTTCTGCAATACTCAAACTTAGAGATGTTGAAAGAGTAACAGAGAACAGGTAAGTGTCAACCTGCTCAATCTTGTCTTATCTCATTATCTAAACATCTCTACCCTGAGTTTTCCCTTTCTACCACATTACCTCCTGATGTGCTCTGAGGCACTCTCCTGTTTACTTCCTTTAAAATAGTCAAAGTAACCTGTGATCATTTTTACTAGAATATATATTTCATAAGGATGGGAAAAGGGTTCCACTCATTGCTGTGTATTCGAAGCCAGCTACATTGCATCTACTGAGCAGAAGCCAAGGCAATATTCCACATTTCTCTAGCAAGAGATGATCTAGTACCTGAAGCCAAATATTTTAGTGCTTCATTCTTGTTTACAAAAACTTGTTTGTTATAGCTTCTATACAGATCTTAAATAGAAGACTATATTATGTATTGTAAGCCAAACCCTTGCCTTTAACTAATTGTACTCTATTTAAATTTATAGTATGTGTCCTGTTAATGATTCCATAAAGTTATAGATAGATAGGATAAGAAGCAAGTTGTTATGTCAAGCATCATTTCCCACATTTGCTCCAAGAAAAATTCAGATGCCAAGACTAATAATGGCTGAGAGATTAAGAGTTTGGTTCCCATCACCCAAATGGTGACATACATGTAACTTAAATTCCAGAAGATCCAGTTCCTTCTTCTGGACTTCATGGGCATAATATGCATGTGTGCATACTCATATAAAAACACATTTATTCTGTCTTAGCTCCTTTCCTATTGCTGTGAGAAAATGGCCAAGGAAACTTAGAAGCTGGGCTTACGGTTTCCTGAGTGTTGCAGTCCATGGTACCAGAGCAAAGACATGACACAAGAAAGCCTGAGAGCTCACATCTTAATCTTAATGTGGAGATAGAAGGCCTCTGAGAGAGAGAGAGAGAGAGAGAGAGAGAGAGAGAGAGAGAGAGAGAGAGAGAGAGAGGAGAGAGAGAGAGGAGAGAGACTGACAATGGTGCCAGTCTTTTGAAACCCCAAAGTCTACCCCAGTGAAACACTTCCTCAAATAATCCTTTCCAAACAGTTTCACCAACTGGGAACATTCACACACATGAGCCTATGAGGCCCAATCTTATTCAAGTCACCACAGTCCACTCCCTGACCCCCATAGTCTTGTGGTCATATCATTATGCAAAACACATTTAGTCCAACCTCAAAAGTCCTCACAGTCTTTTAGAGTCTGAACAAGTATAAAGTCTTTTCTAAGATTCAAGGTAATCTCTCTGTGTGTGTGTCTCTGTCTCTGTCTGTCTCTGTTTCTGGTTTTTAGAGACAGGGTTTCTCTGTGTAGCCTTGGCTGTCCTAGAACTCATTCTGTAGACCAGGCTGGCCTCGAATTCACAGAGACGCACCTCCATCCCAAGTAGTGGTGAGAAAGGCATGTGCCACCACCACATAGACCTTGAGGTAATATCTTAACTACAAACCCTTATTAAATATCACATGCAAATTACATATCCCTAACATGCAACCGCACAGGATATACATCATTATTCCGAATGGGAGTTAGTGTAGCATAGTGAGGAAATAACTGTGCAAAAGTAAGCCCAAATCTAGCAGAGAAAACTTCAAATCCTGTAACTCCTTACATGATGTCAAAGGGCTTAGATGGCTCCTCCATGCCAGCTTTGCTGAATGAAGCACACTTCTCTCTTGCTCAGGGTCCACTTTCTACATGCTGCTCTCCCTGGCACACATCCTGTAGCTCTGGCATTTCCAACATCTTGGGATTTCCAACACAACAATTCTCCACCTCACACAGTGGCCTCTAAGGGCCTCTTAACCACTCACATCCTCATGCAGGTACTACCCTGCCACACATTGTCAAGACTCAGGATCCTTCCTTAAATATGGAGGAATATTCTACAATCCCTTTACTCACATATTCTGCATGACTCTAAAGCCAGAATCATGTGGATGACACTGCCAAGTTTGGCCACTTGCTTGGGTTAAACCTTGGCCTTCTAGTGTCATACTTTCAATAGCTTTATTTCTTGTTGTTGCTAGAAACAGAAACTTTCCTAGGTCTTTTCCTTCTGCAGCTTGGAATCTGAGCTGAGTGGGGTCTTGCTCTGTGGGTTCCCCTCCATCTCAGATCAGGCCTTTTCTTAATCTTGTCTCTTTTGGCTCAAGCCTTGGCTTCAGCATTTAAATTTCCTGATGCTCTTTTGTTTTTCAGCTCTACATTTTGTATTTCTTTTGTCCTATTCATTTCATTGTTCTTGGTTACCCAAGCACTGTTAGATATGGTTGCCAACATTGCCCTAGCAGATCTTGCAGATAGAACACGATTGCGGGTCAAAGGCTTTGTGGCTAATTTGGTGGTCATGTTTCTCTTTTTGTAGCATGCAGAGTACCCTCCTGTACCAAAGATGCTAGAAAGCAGGGGTGAAGCCGGTGTGTAGGTACCAGATTGTCATCTCAAAGTTCAATGAGTTGTGTAGTTATTGTCTTCAGCAATGGAAGCCTACTCTCAGTTAATTGAGAGCAACCTATTTTCTTAGCAATAGCCTATGTTGTTTGGGATTTCTTATAGGACTCATTTGGCAAACAACTCAATTAGATATTTCAATCTCAGTATGGAAAACTTTGTTGACAAGAGATAGCCAGTTGGGACTCTGTCTCAACCATTATTTGACAATTCCATTTAGCTCACCTTCGTATATGTATATATTTTAGGAAGTTTCAGATAACTCAATTTTAAAATGTGGGACAGCTATAAACACAAAATTCTTGGTAGAGGAAATGCAAATGGCCAAAAAAACAGAAATATTCAACATCCTTAGCCATTAGGGAAAGGCCAATCAAAACTATTTTGAGATTTCATCTTGCACCTGTCAGAATGGCTAAGATCATGAAAACAAATAACATCTCATGCTGGTGAGGATGAGAAGTAAAGGGAACACTCATCCATTGCTGGTGGGAGTTTAAACTCGTAAAGCCAGTATAGAAATCAGTGTGGCAGTTTTCTCAGAAAAAATGGGACTCGATCTATCTCAAGATTGATACCACTCTTGGGCATACACCCAAAGGAGCCTTCAACCTGACACTTGTTCAACCATGCCCATTGCTACTTTATTAATAGTAGTCAGAAACTGTAAATAACCTAAATACCTCTCAACATAATGCATTAAAAATGAGGTATATTTATTGAGTGGAGTATTACTCAGCTGGAAAAGAAGCCAGCATAGAATTCACAAGTAAATGTATAAAACTAGAAAAAAAATCATCCTAAGTGAAGGGGTATCCCAAACACAGAAAGATAAAGATTATATGTATTAATTTATATGTAGTTATTAGCTGTGAAGACAATGATAACCAAATTACAATCCACAGAATCACAGATGATAGGTATAATTTAAGGGCCTAGAGGGAACAGATAGATCTCATTAGGGAAGAAAAATAGACTAGACAATTGTGGATGGGATACAGGCTGTAATGAGAGGATCAAGTGGGGAGGGGAAATGGGTTGTATGGGGGAATATAAAAAGAAACAGCTAAAATTAAGGGGCATTTGAGAGGTAATACAGAAGCCTAATATTGTTCATTACTTTTCAATTTAGCCCCAGGTAAATTCTTAGGACAAAGGTAGTAAGCAGTCACAGTTTTTTTTGTTTTGTTTGTTTTGTTTTGTGGGGTTTTTTTTTTTGCCAAAATATCACAAGAATGGTCTTTAGACCAGTTGCAAATATTTTTCTCCTCTGAACTCTCTTTAGACACATCTCCATAGTCCATATAATTTTCAACATTACTGTACCTCCAAGCTCCTACTAGGATGGCCACTGAGAACAATGGGAAAGGTTCCATAAAATAATAAAAAGAAAGCATCTTAGCTCTTAGCCATGCTGCTGAGACAATGGCTACCCAAGCTAGGAGAAAAGAAAATGGAAGCCCTGCATCATTCAACCAGTTTCTAGTCCTAATTCCTAAGTTTTTCCCCATTCCTACAAAAAAACAACATTGCCAGACATGTCACAGCAATGACCCACTACTGGTAAGAATCTCTGTTTTAATTTTCAATTACTGTGACAAAACACCATGAAAAAGCAACTTAGAAATTAAAGTGTTTAATTGGGATGACAGTTTCAAAGCATTAGATTCTATGATAATAGAACAAAGGCATGGTAGCAGGAGCAAGTAAGAGTTTACATCTTGATCTCTAAGTAAAAAGCAGAGAGAGAAGCAGACACACACTGGGAATGATAGCTATCTTTTGAAACCCCAAAGCCCATGCCTTTGATACACAAATGATACACATCCTCCAACAAAGGCACACTGCATCATCCTTCTGAAATTGTTCCATCAACTGTGGACCAAGTGTTCAGACATATGAATTTATGGGAGCTATTATTATTCAAACCAAAACACACTAATACATGCATAGTAAATTAATACATTTTAAAAGATTCGTCTATTGAATATATTTTCAATAAATATGCCAGGATCAAATATGCATGGCAATCTCAAATACCCTACCATTCTGGGAGGACCAAATGTATTTCACACTGAAAAACTCTGAGATATTCAATAGAACAATGTTTTTCTTTAATCACAAGCTTATTTAATGTTGGAAGCTTTTGTCTTGTAACATTTACAAATATCCTTCATTGCTATTGTAAAGGATCCAATTAGATAAAAGCAGATCTTCTCAAGAATGGAAGTGGCCGCTAAGAACAAGGCAAAAGGTTCCATGGAGGAGACATAAGCTAGGATTTAGTCTAGAAATAAAGGCTACCCTGTAGAGTATCAGAGCAGATACTGAGACTTATAGCCAAACTTTGGGTGGAGTGCAGGGAATCTTATGAAAGAAGGGGACGATAGTAAGCCTGGATAGGACAGGAGCTCCACAAGGAGAGCAATAGAAAAAATCTGGGTACAGGGGTCTTTTCTGAGACTAATACTCCAACCAAGCAGCATGCATGGAGATAATCTAGAACCCCTGCACAGATGTAGCCCGTGGTAGTTCAGTGTCCAAGTGGTTCTATAGTAATGGGCACAAGAACTGTCCCTGACATGAAGTGATTGGCCTGCTCTTGGATCACCTCTCCCTGATGGAGGAGCAGCCTTATCAGGCTACAGAGGAAGACAATGCAGCCACTCCTGGTGAGACCTGATAGACTAGGATCTGAAGGGAGGAGAGGAGGACCTCCCCTATCATTGGCCTTGGGGAGGGACATGGGTGGAGAAGAGGGAAGGAGGGTAGGGTTGGGAGGGGAGGAAGAAGGAATCTACAGGGAGGATACAAAGTGAATAAACTGTAATTAATTAAAAAAAATCAAAAAAGGATGCATATTAATCTCATTGTCAGGACAATGAGTATCCAAGCAAGAAGAACAGAAAATGAGTCAAGCTAATTCAGACATTGCTTTCTCTTCAAGAGAAATAGAGAGGGTCAGTTGCACTGCCCTTTGAAACATTCATATTTATTTACTAAGCAAATATATTTGAATAAAAGAATCAGTAAGACATTAAGAGAGCCCAAGTACTCATTAGATCATAAAGAATGTCTTGAATATAAACCATACACATGCACAAAAATGGTTCTTTTTTTACTGTATTTTTAAAAATTCAACTTCTTAGTGGTTCAATTCTGTCAAATAAAATGCAGACATTTAAATTTCCAAACTTAAAGGATTAAACTCTACAGCTATCACCACAATAAATATCTCCATATATTCACCCCTGTGAAGCTTCTCTGACATTGTTTTTCAGAAAAGCTCTCTACTCCCAACCTGAATAGATAAGGTTCTCTAGAGAAACAGAACTGATTTTATATATATATATATATATATATATATAATTTCATTGCTTATTTTTCTTTTGCCCCAATATTTAATTTTCAGTGTTTCCAATATTAAAAATATATTTAGACATTTATACATATATACATGTATGTGTTTAATATTGGTAATTAAATATGAAAATTATATATATGGGATTTATTAGAATAGCTTTCAGGCTATGATCCAGATAGCCCAACAATGGCTGTCTCCCAATTGAAAGTCCAAGAATGCAGTGGTTGTTCAGTCCACCAGGCTGTCTGTCTCAGCTGGTCCTCAGTATATACTGAAATTCTGAAGATGCCAGCTTTAATGCCAGTGAAGTTATGCCTCAGCAGCAGGATGGATGAAATTGCCTGTGAGAATGAAGACAAGCAGGCTAAAACCAAATGCTTCTTCATTCACTGCCCTTTATATAGGCTGCCACAAAAAGGTGTGGCCCAGATTTAAGGTGGGTCTTCCCACATAAGATGATTGACAATTAAATGGGTCTTCCTTCCTCAAGTGATTTAATTATATAAAAGTCCCTCAAATATGTGCCCAGCTGCTTGGGTGTTTTGTTAATTCCAGGTATAGTCAAGCTGGTAACCAAGAATAGCCATCATGCAATCTAAGCAAGTTATATCTGCTTTTTGACCCTGGGGATTAGTCCTGAGCTTTGCTGAGGTCATGTAAATGGCATTAGTCTCTGTGTGATTATTTGTTTGGCCTCTTTTGCTCAACATAATGTTTTGCCAATTCATCTACTTTTGCACCTATCAATAGTTCATTCTGTGTTTTTACAAAGGATCATTTTTTAAGTCTTAACTAGCTTAGAGCAGTATGATTGGATCATAGTCCACCTTCACATTAACCTTATAAAACCACAGTTCTAGGTGTCGCCTAGAACTGCCCATAAACATTGTATTGCCGGCATTCATTTGCTGTGTGGGTGTGGGTGCAAACATGGTGTTTTGCATGGGTGTACAAGCTCCTGCATATGTGTGGAGGTCAGAGAATTGTTTATAGGAGCTGGTTCTCTCATTCCAGCATATGTCACTCAGGGATGGAACTTGGGTAATCATGCTTGACAGCAAGTGCTTTGGCTCTTTGAGCCATCTCTGTATCATATAAGTGAACCATTTTTGTTTCCACTTAATATATGAGGATTCTAGGTACATTGACATCTTGCTAAGCCTTGAAAATGTCAGTAAAGAGGTGATATGGATTTTCTGTGTCTTTGCTAATTTAAACTAATATTCTGTGACTGTATGTTTATAGTATTATCCGGGTGTCCTCTGGATCCTGAAAGAGTTGAGAAGCACCACACTTCAACACCTTTTTTTTTAACATTGGGATTTTTTTAACATTTGATATGATTTACCAACAAAGTCATTATATTCTAACAATTTATTGAGGAAAAAAATGAACTTGGTAACAACTTTAGAAGTTGAAATGGAGTTTGAAAGTTTCCCATGGCTTCTTAAATCAGTTTTGGTACATTTTATTAGATTGTTTGTTGGGAGGTTTTTCCTTGTTTCATACAAACTTGTCAGGCATATGTGTATAAATTGCCATTTTCTATTGTTTTTGATCTTGCTTTAACTTCAACCAGCTTAATTAGAGTGCTGAGAAGTTACTCATCTTTTGAAAAAAAATACTTCATTGTTTGTTGTGTGTGGGGTTTTTTTAATTTCATTATCAGAGCTATTTTTCTACATATATTGGGTCAACCTTCTTTAATTTTTGAAATTTCTAAATTTTAGTGTTGACTTTGATATAAATACTTAAAGCTCCCAGATTCTCTAAACACTGCCTCAGTTTTCTCCTGTTTATTTCAATGATGTTTTGAATTATTTAAAAATATTTGCCTTGGGCTGGGAATGGCACAGTGGGAAAGTACTTACTGACTAAACAAGACGGCCTGAGTTTGGATCCTAAAACCCATGTAACCAGTGCTAGAAGTGGAATAGACAAGTAGAAAAAACTCCACGGCAGTAATTTCATCTCTATGGATGTTCTGTTGTAACTCAGGTCATGGTCTGTCATTTTCAGTGCCCTGTGTGCACCGAAAAGTGTGAGTGCTATGAAGGAGTGACAAATGTTAGTCAGTCGGTGCAACATCATTGTTAAGTTCTGTCTCCATAATTCTTAATGTCTTGTCACCATGTCTCAATTTACTTTATTATTTTGAGTGCTGAGGACAAACTCTGAATACGTACGAAACTAGATGTATACTGTGGAGGCCGTCTGTCACTGAGTGACACCCCAAGCCCTGTGGCTTTGTCTAATAAATTGCAGTCACAGGAATATCCAAGTCTCCAACTATTCCTATGAATTTCTTTGTGACATATGTGCATATGTATATGTGTGTGTGTATAATGGATCCATTCTTTAAGAAGCAAACTTGACAGTCTCATAGTAGAAACATGTAGTCTGAATAGCCCTGTGTCCAATGAAGGAACTGAATCAATAGTCATAGTTTTTTAAAACACAAATCCCCAAGCAAATTTAACTAAGTACTTAAAGAATTTAGACCAAGTTCTAGTGTTTTGCAGATAGTATAAACATACACAGTACCCTTGAACATTTGAATTTGGCATCACTCCCTTTTAAAGCCAAGGAAAGAAATTACCAGTAATGAAAACTGCAGAATAAATGAACATTCCTCAAATTCAATAGTCAGTTCAGTGCCCAAGTGGGTTACATAATAATGGGAACAAGGACTGTCTCCAACATGAACCGATTGGCCTGCTCTTTGATCACCTCACCTGAATGGGGGAACAGCCTTACCAGGTCACAGAGGAAGACAATGCAGCCACTCCTTATGAGAGCTGATAAACTAGGATCAGAAAGAAGGAGAGGAAGAGTTCCCCTATCAGTGGACTTGGGGAGGGGCATGGGTGGAGAAGGGGGAAGGAAGGTAGGATTGGCAGGAGAGGAGGGAGGGATTTATGGGGGGATACAAAGTGAATAACGTGTAATTTAAAAAAAAGTCCTTAAGAAATATAAGTAAATGTCAGTGGACAGTTTCTAAAAATAATAGTCTGGGACCAGTAATTGTTCTTAAACAACCAAGGATGCTTACGCATTTGAAAGTCAATTACTAGAAAGTGTTGTGGTACATGGCTGTAACCCTGGCATTCTGAAGCCAGAGTTCAGGGGTCAGGTTGGGTTCAGGGCCAGCCTGGCTTGCATACAAAGTGACTGTTTCTTAAAGGAAGAAAAGAAGAAATCCCCATTCCCACCAGCCAGAGCTGGGATCCTCCTTGTGTCTCTCGACTTGTCTTTTTCTGACACAATGAGTCATGGCCAGATGTCAGAGGGAATCTAAAGAAAGAAAGCGTTGATCTAACGATGGTCTTAGCATTTAAAGGCATAGAACCGTGGGTAGAGAAACAGAAATGAAACACAGTCATCCAGAAGAAAATTTGTTGGTCCCCCTGAGTGTTGGAGGGCAGGAGATATGACCTTGGAAAGAAAAATATTAAGCTAAGTCCTTTGTGACTTTGATCTCTGCAGTTATTTTGTTTAGAATCGGAGTTCAGATCACAAAGCAGAAATACATTTGTTAAATATGTTCCACAGGAAAGTGGGAAAGACTATTCTGGAATCCTTGACCATCTTTAAGTTGGAAATGAAGACTCTAATATATTACTGACTTTTCTTTGTCCAGCCTTCCACTCTGCACATCTTTCTAAACTGAATGAATTGCAAACTATCACCGCTTCATTGCTTTCAGAGACAGACCCCTGTGCCGGTGGGAACGGATGTGAGCACCTATGTCAGAGCGAGAACGGCAGGGCCAGGTGTGCCTGCCACGCTGGGTACCAGCTGTCTGAAAACAAAAAGACCTGCAAAGGTAGGAAGCTGAAACTGATGTCTTAATTGGGTAATTGTTTGAAATTCTATCGTAGTCAGATTGAACAGTTGGAGCAGGTAGGAGAAAATGTATTTTTATTTATGCTAAAAAGAAACACTTTAATTCTTGACTTGATCACTATGAAAATTATTTTATAATGCTACGAAAAATCCCAGTGAAATTCTTATGCATTGTAAAAATATGGCCTACTGTGCTTTCAGAAGTCATGCTTTTTGTTTTCTTTAAAAAATAAAATAAAATCTAGAATTAATATTTAAAATCTCTCCGTAACCACATAGGGAGTTTTTGATTATAGACTACAGAGGTGGGGTAACCTTTGAAAAGCAAGCATGTGCAAATTAGGCTCTCAGAACTTAGGAATAATTAAAATGAGAAGAGAAAGAAACCCTGTAAACACAAGGTTACACATTTCTGTTTCCAGAAATAGCAAAGCAGACACACTTCAGTCCAAAGATGAAAGGGCTAAATTATCGCATGACTGGCACCAATGGAGGGTGAAGGAATTCCTGTGGGATAGTCTTTGTTTTAATAACTTCTGAGGAACCACAGAAACCTTCATTTTTGTAATAACATTTTCAGAAAATGAGAAACACTTTCTTTGGGTTAATACGAAAACAACAAAAAGTTCCTTGACTTACAGGACTGATAAACATTTTGAGAAATTGCAAAAGAAAAAAGAAACTAGACACACAAATCAGTGTGAAATTTTTGAAAAAGAAGGGGGGGCTGGTGAATTGGCTCAACTAGTACAACACTTAGAGACAAGCTTCAAAACCTGAGTTCAAAGCCCCAGAATCCATATGGTAGAAAGTAACCAAATGTTACTGTCTGTCCTCTGACCTACACTTGTGTATCTGGATACCCTGTGCACATGTACCCACACATACTTTCACACTAATAAATAAGTTGAAATAAAAAGGATTTATGGATTTTAAACATATTATTTTGGCAAAGATATACTACTTTGGTTTTTATTTCTTTATTTGATTTTTCTTTTAATATTTTATTTATCTATGGGTATTTTACCTACATGTATGTTTGTGTACCATGTGCATGCAGTACCCAAAGAGGCCTGAAAAGGGCACCATATCCCCTGGAATTACAATTCCAGAGGATGTAAGCTGTGATAATGGGTACTGGGAATTGAACCTGGGTCCTCGAGAAAAAAAAACAATAGTGCTCTCAATTGCTGGGCCATCTCCCCAGCCTCTGGTTTTCATTTCTTTTTTGTTTATTTATATGTTTGTTTGTTTCTCTTCAATACATCCCAACCATAGTTTCCTCTCCCTCCACTTCTCCCACTGATCACCCCACCTCCGTCTCAGTTTCCCTTCGAAAGAGAGCAGGTCTTCCAGTAATACCAGCTGAACAGGGCATAAGAGGACAGAGTGGAGCACACACCACTCTCAGCTAATGGCAGAAGGGACAGTAGAGGATCTTAAGGTCTATTTCTTAAGAATTGTCAAATGCCCACACCTGTAATCCCAGCACTCGGAGAGGCAGAGGCAGGAGGATCTCTAGGAGGTTGAGGCCAGCCTGGCCTACAAAGCAAGCACAGGACAGCCAAGGCTACACAGAGAAACCCTGTCTTAAAAACCAAAGAGGGAAAGAAAAAAGAACTGACAAACAAGAGTCATAGAAAAATACGTAACTTTCATCTTTTTTCAGACTCCTGTTTTAACACCCAATACATTAATCCTGGAAATCTCCCCCGAACACCACTGCATATATAAGGGCTCCGCTAATACATGCAAATGGGGATGGCATGCAGGTCTGTACACACATGAACTTAGAGTAGAGGTGACAGGACCCCTTTTGCTACAAAGAAGAAGAGGTTATCTAGACACAAAACTGAAGTCACATTGAATTAAAGTGACTGTTATTTTCAGAAGAGAGAAAGGACACAAGTATCACATGGCATGTCTTGTAACAGTTGTAACAGATAAAGATGTATATGGAATAAGGGTGCATTGCTTGAAAGGGCCCATATCTGACTTGCTGCATCTTCTCCTTTAAAACAAGGAGTTGTGACAGGTTATATTTCGGGATATATATGTATATGCCAATACATATATGCATGCAATTACAATTGATAGAGAAAGGCCATGAATTTGGAGAAGAGTGAGGAGGTGTATATGAGAGGTTATGAAGGGAGGAAAAGGAGGGGAGAGAAATGTTGTGATTAACAAATCATCTCAGAAGTGAACAAAAATACAGAGAGTTGAGATAGCTGTTCAAGAATATGAAATATTCACATCAGCAAACTACAAAGCCTTCTGTTTGTACTGTTGAGGAATAAATGGCTTAGAGATACTACTTATAGTTGCAGTCCATCTTTTTTTCAATTAATAACAGTTGGTTCTTGTAGATATGAAGTAATAATAGTGAGCATCAGACCAACACAGAATAAATAGTCATAGCAGTTGGTTTACTCACAGATCCCTCCTCCTCATGAAGAGTATGGAGTCTGTGATATTTAGTATTATATTGAAAATTAAAGGTTAAGTAAGGGGTAACAGTTTGTTCTTTCTTATATCTTATAAATAGAATTGGAAATGCTAACACAGCTGGTGTGTGTCTCTTCTTGCAGACATAGATGAGTGTGCTGAAGAGTTTGCTCCCTGTGCTCAACGCTGTGTGAACTCAAAGGGGTCCTTTATGTGTACCTGCCATCCTGGCTTTGAGCTAGGAGCTAATGGAAAGCATTGTTATAGTAAGTAGCAACCATGGCAATCTTGGAAGTCAATGATGTTTACACAAGTATCATGCAAGACCAATAAGTGAAATAACACTAAGAATCTTGGCTAAGCAGAAGTTTCTGAGAGTATGGCCTGGTGGGACAGATTGAGGATGGGGACAGAGAAGTGTAACCTGCTTTATTCTTTTGCTGAGGAAACCAACAAATAAAAAGTTTTGCGAAATGGTCCACAGGATATTCAATGACGATTAAATCTCAGATCTTCTGATTTGAAACTCTTGGTTTCATGGCCCAAGTGCTTTGTGAACTTCTGCTTCTTGAATCACTTCTGCTAAACACTAAAGATTTCCCTGTAATGCCCAAAGAAGAGGAGCCAGCGTGGGTGAAGAAAACTTGAGAGGAAAGAACAGCTGTAGGCTGTAATTACATGTCCAACACATTGGATGCTCCTATGTGTGTCTTCAGTACTAGCTTCTTTTGTCTTTGACATTCATCACACATCTTCAAATGGTTCCTCCTATTTCACATGTTCACAATTAAACTCATTCCTGTAACTTTCCTTGCCAAGCATTTATTAGTCATGTCTCCCAACTGTACCTGATTCTCCATTTCAGCTCAGTTGCATGGTTTAATGTGTCCATTGTTAGAGATGTGTTTAAAATACTAGGTTATGGAATTATCTGTTGCAGTTGATATTGTAGATGCATCTTATTCAAACCCATTCCTTTCAAGGACACTGTCTACTTCCCTAAGCTCAGAGCTGGCTGGTTCCAACCCACCAGTATCTTGATCCTCCCCACATCTTCCTCCATGATGCTTTACCAAATATCAATATTTAACTTTCTCTTACAAATTTATCACCTCTTCCTACTTTTGCTTTTTTTTCTATCTTGACTTTTATAGCATCAAAAACTTGATGTAAACTACCTTGCAAGCTAACAAATTTCCCCAATCAGCCATAGAATTACAAGAGAAAACATCAACCCCTATTGGAACAAGGAAGCTGGTCCTATAGTTTCAAAGCCATTTCTTCCGCTGTGTTTGGGGGTTGTTATCTCTTAAGGGATATCAATCAAGAGGTTGGCTTTCATAATAATCTCCTTTTTGTCTGAATCATCATTTCTTTGAAATTATCATTACCAACATTTCCTATCCTAAAGTCACTCTTAAGTGAGCTCATATCTCTAGAATTTTCATAGCAAAAAAAAAAATGTTAGCTAAAATAGTTTCTCTCTCTTTCTCACCTTGTATTTTTCTCATTAGCTCATGTCAACAAGCATCCATCTCTGTTGCTCAATGGACTCTTTCATCTCTGTTCTTCCACGTTTTTAGATAAAATTAAACCCTCTCAAGCATTATCAGGTTTTCAGTGTCTTTCAGCACTTGGTTACTGTGTTGGATAATTTTGGTCAACTAGATACAAGTCAGGGTATCTGGGGAGAGGGAACTTCAACTGAGAAAATGATTTTATCAGATGATCCCATAGGCATGGCTGTGGGTTGTTTTCTTCACTAATGACTGGTATGGAAGGGCCAAGCCATGGGAGCTTGCGAGCAGGCTGAGCAAGGCGTGGAGGCTAAGCCAATGAGCTGTGTTCTTCTATGGCTTCTGCTTCAGTTCCTGCCTCCAAGTTCTTCCCTGCTTGAGTTGCTATCTTAGCTTCACTCACTGATAAGTTATGATGAGGGGGATATGTAAGCCAAAATAACCCTTTCCCAAATTGTTTTTTTTTTTTTTGGCCATGCTCTTTATAACAGCAAGAGAAACCAAACTATAAGTTATTTTCATTGTTTTTGAAATGCCATCTTTTCTTCTGTCCTCTTGTGTTGTCCTAATTTTGCCTCTTCATCTCTGCTCTATCTTAACAAATTTGTGTTTCTATCTCTCAACTTCTAATGACATTTCTTAACTGTGTACTCAGTGTCCCTACTTGCATCAATGACAGCTAATGCAAGGATGGTCTTTCTACTCATTCACACTCAACTGCTAAGGCCAAAACCCTCAAAATAAATTCACTAAGTCTTAGGGCTGGAACTTAAAATGTCTCTTCAATTCTGCATAAACAAGCCCTTTGCCGTTAACTGCTGTTTCCATGCACTGTATGTACTTTTATTGGTTTTAGACAAAGAACACAGAGAGAAAGATAGACATGTGTGCATGCTACCATTCTGTCTGGCTTTCCACATGAAGAATCACCTTAAAAGTCAAGAAATCCATCTCCTCTGCATAAAATTCTGTTTCCTGGTTTGCCTGTGTATCTTTCAAGTTCATCTATGCATTCCTACCGTGTATATAGTGCAGTTTCTTCACAGTGATGTTTGCCTTTTAAAAAGAAAAGTAAATAAGATGGGAGGGAAATTGACTAGTAATTAAGAAAGGACCTCTGAAGTTGGATCCTTTTGAATGCTTGCCTAGAATCTTCTTTCAGGAAGAGAAAAAGTGGATAGAATTTTTTATTAATATTTGGTTTTGGAATATAGTCAGAGTTTTAGGGGATGAGCCTATTTGAAAATGTGCAAATTAATCTTGCAAGCTGACTAACACATTCTCTGCCACCATGAAAGAAGGGATCATTATTAATAGTGGTTTATGAGTTGGAGACTTTCTTTAGAATTTACTCAGGAAAGCAATTTGCCCTAGAGTGGAATGTATTAGGTAGAAGTGAGCTTTTACATTTACTTTCCTGATGGGAATATTTAACTAAGTTCTCTACACAGTCATCCCCAGACCTCAGTATTTACTACTGACATACAAACCTTTAAGTGAAAATGTGTGTTCTGAGGTTTCTTCAAACCCGTAGGCAGAGGAAATCCTTTCAGAGCATGGTGATATTTAACTGTGAATATAGCACCTGTTTGTAATGAGTATGTTGTAGGGCACTTGTTTTACCTTCGTCCTAGAAAAGGCTTTATGGTTATTTAATTTCTTCAGAGACGTACTGTAGAACCACTCAGTCCTCACAGTGTGCTGTGAATATATACTCACTGCCTTGCAACTTGAATTCGGAAAGTTACACACATTTCACAATTAGAAGAGACTTTCATCAAAAGAATTCTCAACATAATGCTATTAGATACATATGTTTATATATCTATCAAGCAAATGACATATTTGTCGCCTTTGAGAAGAAAGAGATTATTATCTGAGTATAACTTTAAAAACTATGTTATGTGTGTGGGTGTATTGTGTGTGTGTATACGTGTGTGTGTGTGTGTTCCAGCCACAGCAATTGTGTGGAGATCAGAGTACAACTTTCAGGAGTCTATTTTTCCTTCTAATACGCAGGGGCTGAGAATCAGTGGAGTTTGTCAGGCTGGGCTGAATCTCCTGTACCCCTGGGCTATATCCATGGCCCCTTCTTTGTTTTAATATAGTACGAAGGTAGCTCATTGCTAATCATCCATAGCAAGAACTCAAAGCAGCAGCTTACTTTCAGTGACCATTTGTAGAACTCAGGTTGGAATTATATATTTATTTATTTTGGTTTGTCTTGGTGCTTTGGAGACATCTTTAGCCTTGGCTATCCTCAAACTTGGTGTATATCCTAGGCTGGCCTGGAGTCCATGGACAGTCCTTTGGCTCTGCCTCCCAAGTGCTGCAATTTTAGGTGTCACCGCTACACACAGCTCAGGCCTGTTTCAGCCTATGTAGTTTTTTAAATTTTTTTGTCAATCTTTTTTTCTTTTTATTAATTACAGTTTAATCACTTTGTATCCCAGCTGTAACCCCCTCTTCCATCCCACCCTCTCTCCCTCTTCTTCTCCTATGCCCCTCCCCCAGTCCAATGATAAGGTAGGTCCTCCTCCCCTTCCATCTGACCCTAGTCTATCATGTCTCATCAGGACTGGCTTCTTTATCTTCCTCTGTGGACGAGTAAGGCTGCTCCCCCCTCATGGGGAAGTGATCAAAGAGCCAGCCCATGAGTTCATGTCAGAGACAGTCCCTGTTCCTGTTATTGGAGAATCCTCTTGGACACAGAGCTGCCATGGGCTACTTCTGTGCAAGGGATCTAGGTTATTTCCATGCATGGTTCTTGTTTGGAGTATCAGTCTCAGAAAAGAACCCTGTGCCCAGATCTTTTGGTTCTTAGTATATTATCAGGTATATATATGACTTAAACAACTACCAGCAGGCACAGAGCTATATTCCTGGAGCACCTTAGGAATGCAAGAATGCAGAGAGTGTATACAGTCTTAATGTATACTAATGTATACAGTGATCAGATAGACTCTTCCCTGTGTGTTCCTTAAACGCTGATGAGTATTGGAGAATGTATTATAGTTTCCAATAGCCTAAAAACAATCTTCTCTAGGGATACAAACTCTTAATGCCCACAGGAGACAAGCAGTGGTGAATGTGTGCAAAGCTGTTTGGCTTTACAGAAGAAAATAAGGTTTGTAATGCCAGTGCTGGATTAGAGCTCATATTCTAGACTAAAGAGCTCAGTATCTTCTTGTCCCTGACACCTGCTGCCAGAATGAACTAGAGCTTTGCCCATGTCTAGAGCCACCGATTCATTTAACGTTTTCAGATTCATTCACTTTATTGTAAGAGTGCTTTCCTAAATGTATATATGTGCACCGTGTGTATGCTCAGTGCCCAAGGAGGTTAGAGGAAAGCACTGGGGTCCCTGGAATTGGAGATGGTCATGACTTCATACAGAAGAGCTAAACTGAGTTATCAAAGAAATGTCCACAGTGTTGTTCCTCAGTGTTAATGTAGGTTTCTTTTTGCTAATTTAAATATTTAGACTCTGAAATGCTTCAAATCGTAGCATAGTTACAACCCTGACATAGTACCAGAGTTGAAGATACCACACTTGTTCTTGCATGGTAGATTCTAATAGAAACAATGAATGCACATTAAAATACTGTGTAATATTAACTTGAGGCTGCCTACTTAATGAAGGTATAAAACACAAATGAGTCTTATGTTGAGAATTGGCTCTCATACCCAAGACCTATTTATGTATTTGTAGATATATCCCTCTCTCTCTCTTTTCCTCTATCTCTCCATATACATGTATAAACATCTCATATATATTATGAGAGAGATATTACACACATGCACACACATGCACCTCCACAAATATCCTCAATCTGAAAAAAAATCAAAACCTAAAACTCTGTGGCTCAGGTAAGGGAGACTGAAGATTTTTATACTGAAAAGAAGATCAAGAAGAAGGAAAAACAGACCAGAAAGAACTAAGCAAGAGGTAAGGCTTAGGCACGGCTGAGCTAGGTATGTTTTGGGATCAGCTAAGAAGCCCATCTGGACATTATCATAGATGAACAATGAAGGCAGGATCAACCACCAAGGCAAAGATAAAGAGATGTCACTTCATACAGACCTCCGACCATTCAAACATGCTAGAATTTTATTCCAGATGTTGAAAAGGTATTGGATAGTTTCGTACAAAGACTTGTGTGGTGATCATTTCATTTTAAAATCACTTCAGGCCTGGAGAGCGGCTCTGTGAGTCCTGTTTGCCATGAAAACACAGAGACCCAAGCTTAAAACTCTAGAAACTAAGTAAAAAGCTGGATGTGGTCATGCATGCAATTCTAGTACTGGACAGAAAGGAGGCTCCCTGGGCCTCATTGGCCACTTTGTCTTACCACTTGATGAGCTGCAGATTCAGCAAGAGAGCCTGTTTCAGAAAACAATGTAGACAGCAATTGGCAGTGATATCCAAGGTCAATCTCTGACCTATACACATGTTTACAAACACCTCTACACAGACAGACAGGTGCAGACATGCATGCACACACCACACACATGCACAGGAACACACACTACAGTAGTTCTATAGGGAATGTATAGTGGAATGTGTATGTGAAAGCAAAATCAGAGTCCTCAGGTGAGCTATGGGGCATGAAGCCAGGGAGTGCACTGCACATGGCAAAGACAGGTGTGGGGTATGTTGCGCAGATGTTGTTCAGAGTGTGTAAGAAGATCAAAGATAATCCAAGGTCTTAAGCTGAACTAATCTGGAGTTATTAATGAACTGTATCAAAGTGTGGAATCCACAGGGAAAATACAGTCAGATAAAAGGGGAGTAAATTCAAAAGTCACCAGTTCTGTGTTCAGGTACAAAGTCTGGTGACCCATGCGGAGATACAAGTTGGAAGTTTCTACCCATTTTCTAAATAGAAAAAAATAATCTAGATGTTTGTGTAGGTCAAGGTTGGGATAATGATGTTTAAGCTGCAAGCAAGAATGATTTTATGTTGGAAGAGATGGCAACTGAAGGGGAAAAAAAGAGAACTCAGACTGGGGACTAAAGTCACGTAAAAACGATATCAATTTCCGGGAGAGATGAGGAAGCCTAGAGAGCAAGTAGAAGAAATAAGCCAGGTGCCAAGTGCAACTGAGACTCCGACAGTCATTGGAGAAAAAAGTGAGACCAAGAGGCTGTCTTTTCTCTTACGTTTTTTTTTGTTTGTTAATTTTTTAATAAATTTATTTATTTTTATATCAATCACAGGTTA
The DNA here is from genome assembly GCA_028658305.1 of Pachyuromys duprasi. Classification (NCBI taxonomy): domain Eukaryota; kingdom Metazoa; phylum Chordata; class Mammalia; order Rodentia; family Muridae; genus Pachyuromys; species Pachyuromys duprasi. Next base: position 43,989,624 of record CM053766.1, read on the forward strand.
GGTTTTTTGCATCCCATGCGTAGTCCCCTCCCTCCCTCCCTCCCTCCCACCCTCCCCAACCCTCCCTCATCTCCTCCCCGCCCCCTCCAAGTCCACCAACAGGGGAGGACCTCCTCCCCTTCCATCTGACCCCAGATCATCTTGTCTTACGTTTTTAAAAGTTAACAGACAATAAAACTAGCTTTTGTTTAATACTATCCTTGGACCCTTGTTTCTTCTGAACCTTACATTTTTAATCTGTTAAGCAAACATCTTAACATTTACTTTTAAGTTTCTTCATGCAGTTTAGGAATTGGATAAGGAAACTTAATAATTTCCTTGATGAAATGTGCTCATGAGGGGGGTACCACAATCTCAGGTATATTTGTTCTTTTTCATATGCTTCTTCCACAGGACTCAGACATTAAGACCATAAAGAAATAAGCCACTTTGAGTACTCTCTATGAGAGCAGAGTACCCACACAAAGAGTGATAGAAAACAATGATGACATAATCAGTAGTCAGAGCACTTAAATTCCATTTTAATTAATTAATTACAATTTATTCACTTCGTATCCCAAGTGTAGCCCCCTCCCTTGCCTTTCCCAGTCCCACCTGCCCTCCCCCTTCCCGCCCTATGCCCTTTCCCTGGTCCCCTAATAGGGGAAGACCTCCTTCCCTTCTATCTGACCTTAGCTTATTAGGTCTCATCAGGGCTGGCTGCATCATCTTCCTCTGCGGCTTGAAAAGGCTGTCCCCCCCCCCCGAGGGAGGTGATCAAAGAGCCAGCCACTGAGTTTATTTCAGAGACAGCCATTCTTTAAACACGGATTCGAATATTCTATTACCTCCCACATCTTCATTTAGAAAATCAGAGGCTGCAATATCTGCGTGCTCAGGTCAGTCAACATTTACATGCTGAACCTGATGCTCACCAATATGCCCAAATTGCTAGCATATGCCAGGGATGGTGACATGGTTTTTAAAGTAATAGTGTGCTAAGATGAAAAGCGCATTGTATGTGCATCAAAGCTGGTTAGCACTCTCACATGATGAGATTTAAATATGATCAACCAGTACATTGGTTAAATGTCTTTAGCCTCAAATTAGTTTAACAGTGTTTTCATGAACACACATACACTGAAAAGAACACCTGTCGGGTTTATATATACATACACACGCACACACACACAAACTTTGCATTCCCAAAAAAGAAGTGTCTTTTAATGTATTTAGTAGCTACTAATGGACACATTATTGCCTTCCTTATCATTTTATTACCTTCCTTATCATTAATCACATCACTTAGTACTTCAATACAGTATAGGCATACCTTATACTTGTGCCCTGATATGCCTTAGAATTTTACTTTCATGTGTGCAAAATATCATTGTATTTCTAACAGCGTGTCAAGCTCCCTCAAAAAAGAAAGCATGCCCACTGTTAACATATACTCCATTTTTCCTATTGTCATGGTAATAACCCTCTTTTGCTTGTTTTGGAAAGGAATTGAATTAGAAATTGTCAACGTCTGTGAAAAGAACAATGGCGGTTGTTCTCATCACTGTGAGCCTGCAATTGGTGGCCCGCATTGTTCCTGTGACCATGGACATCAGCTCGACACGGATGGGAAAACATGCATAGGTAATGGCTGGTAAATGCCGTCTTCCTTCAAAGTTCCTCTGGACTCCTCTAGTGCTTTGATGCCAGTACCCATTGCTACAGTATGAGCCGCAACCCTCAGCTTGAGAGGTGCATTTGACTGTGTCTCTGACTACCTGAACATGGCAAAGATACCATTATACTTGGATATTTACCTTGAAATTAAAGAGATTGAAACACTTTTAATGAGATATATATGGACCATTAACTCTATGTGAACAAAAACCATTATTTCATGTCAGGAAAATATTCTAAACTCTGTCTAGATTACTAATTTGCATGCCAGCAGTAGATACAACTGTGGGTCCCAAATCTTCTTTCCTCAAGCAGAAATGAAGTCACATCCATTGTTTTTCAGTTTGGTAATGACCTGGATGAATGGTCAATTGTGTCATGGCAGTTTTTACCAACAGAAAAGTTTGAAATGAAATCATTCTTTGGACATCCAAGGTCAAACCCATGCTATTTCTTTTTCAGTTGCGTGTATTTGTGTGTTTATGCGTGGGTATGTGTATGTGTGAGTGGAGGTGGCTGCTAAGTTTAGAAGAGAGGGTCAGACTCTTTGGAACCAGTTCCCAGTGACTGTGAGCTGCCTGATATGGGTTCTGCGACAAGAATGTGGGTCTACTGCAAGAGCAATATGTAACCACTTATCTATCTTTCCAGCCCCCAAATCCATTTTTTAAATGGATAACTTTGGCAATATATTACTAAAATTGTCATTGATAGTTTCATTCATTTATTGTTTATAATTATTATCACTTATATCATTTGCAACAATGAGACTAATCCAAACTTAGCCTTCCCTCATTAAAAAAAAATGCTGAATGGGGATCTTCTGGTGTTTTTTTTTTTTTTTTTTTTGTAAGATATGAGGGAGTCAGTATGAAGTTGCACTGTTATGTTCTGCTTCTGAAGTACTCCAAGACCCCAAATAGTGATGTGTCTTCATCCTATGGCAGAAATACTGTAATTACTTATTTTCTTTAATGATGACATAAGTTTTCTGTCTTTAAAGTGATAATACAAATGGTAAAAAAAATTCTCCTTTTTCCCTGCACACTATCCAACATGATGGGAGACAGTTTAAAGCAGTAAGAGAGAGGTAACTGAATCACCAGGTGCTATTATTTCGTTTTGTGCTTAGGCACTATGAGAAAATTAATCTCATGGAATTTATAGTATTCTGGTCTCACAAAATTAGTTAACCCTATATAATGTCATTGCATATGTTTCTTGGTCCAATAGTCCTTGTACACTGATATGAGTCTTTAATGCCCAACATAACAGAACCAATTACTTTCCTTGGGTCTCTTGCAATGAAAACTGTGCCATATATTCTGTCTCATTAATACTTAAATCGAAAAAAAAAAGGATGTTTTCCTCTCTTTCTCCCTCTCTTATTCCTTCCTTCCTTCCTCCTTCCATCACTCCCTCCCTTTCTTTCTTCCTTTCTTCTTCCCTTTTCTCTCATTTTGTTTTTCATATGAGTACTAAATAGAAAAAAAAATGAAGAGGTTTATTTGTTTGTTTGATTGTTCTTTGTTTGTTTGAGACAGGGCTTCTCTGTATAGCCCAGGCTATCCTAGAACTTACTGAATAGACCAGGATGGCCTCGAACTTAGATACTCATCTGCCTCTACCTCCCAAACGCTGGGATTAAAAACACGTGCCACCACCATCGGGCATTTTATATATTTTTTAACCTCAATATCTTTAGTCTTTGAAAAGTACAATTCAGGAAATACAGATAGAAAAAAAACCTACGGCATCTGCTAGGGTCAGAACGCAGAAAACTGCATATTTATGAGCTTTCATAAGTCAACAAGGCAATGTTGCACTGCTTATTGTTCATTCTGTTTCAGTTTTTCAACAAGGCAGTGTTGCACTGCTTATTGTTCATTGTGTTTCAGTTTTTCAACAGTAAATATGCTTATTTCTAAAGACCAGATATTCACTAGGGCCTAAGCAAAAGACTTACTTTGACCATGAGAAGGTCATCCTTCTTGTTGCCTGTTGCTTTGTAAAACCTACCATGGGTTCTATGTCAATATGAGGCCTTTTGTGAAGATGAGAACGTAGAAAAGATGAAGACAGGTCAGCCGGCAAACCAGTGGTCAGCCTTGCCAAAGAGTGGAAGTCTAGAGATATGCGTAAGTGTAATTGGAGTGACAGTTTTGTAAGACATAATTGTCTGATCCCTGAGAAATTCCAGATTAAACAAATGGCTAGTTGCTGGGGAGTATGTTTTAGTTTAGGAGTTTTCTTCAGTGATTGTGTATAGAAAATGGTTTTTCTTTTATTAATTTTTCTTTTTCTTTTTTATATTAATTATGTTTATTCACTTTGCATCCCAGCTATAGCCTCTTCCCTCATTCCCTCCCAATTCCACCCTCCTTCCCTCATCTCCTCCCATGCCCTTCTCCAAGTCCACTGATAGGGGAGGTCCTCCTCTTCTTCCATGGAAGACGGTTTTTTTCAATCTGATGCTTTTCAGAGCTGAGTGGTTAAGGCATTCACCTCAGGGCCATGAGTATTCTAGTTTTGACCAGGGTTAGATTTTCCTGCTCAGATGAGTGGTGTATTACATCTCGGCAGATACGTTGCATTCAACACAGTAGTGAAAAGCCATAAAGTATGATCAAAAGAGGAAAACGGACAAGCAACAATTTCATCAAAACTATGAAAGAAATAAAGAAATTTAGAAGTCAGGTGGTATAAAAGTTGAAGTGACAGTATTTTCTAGAAAAGACTTACAATAAGGGTTCAGTCAGTAAAGTCCTTGCTCTATAAGTGTGAAAACCAGCATTCTGGTCCCTAGGGAAAGAGCTAGGCCTATGATCCCAGAACTCAGAGGTGGAGAGGAGAGGATACTTTTGGCTTGCTGACCAGCTGATCTAGTAAATAAAAGACACTTTTTAAAACAAAGTGAAGAAGGCATTGATGAAGACTTATTATACACGTGCACTCCTCCTACATGACATACATGTGTGCCCATACCCACACACAACATGGATGCACGTCCACACCATATACACAGGACTTATACCAATGGAAGCAATAAGTTACTGTTGAGCTTATAATGGAAGACAGTACATAGGAGAAAGCTAAGGTATTGTAAATAAAAAATAAGTATTGGGCTATATAATATTTATTATTAGCCCTAAGATTGTCATGGCAGTATAATTTAACTTGCTATCACAAATAATAAGACACAGACAACTGTTAGATTTTTATAATTGCCTTATTTATCTTGGGCTGGGCAGATATTTCACCTGCTCTGGATCGATAATCCACCACCCATCTCCCACCCACCCATTCAATGCCATACACCTTAATCCTCCTTATCTGGTCTACCTTCCATCTATTATATCATAGTACTTGCTTGTATTCTTCATCAGGGCCTTTGCACGCCATTATTGGAGTCCTTCTTCTCAGTCCATGTGATTCTTTTTTCTCCACACTAACCCATTACAGCATCCTCCTTCCTCCTCTCCTCCTGTCTGTCTGTCTCCTATATTTCTCCTCTCCTCTCCAAGCCCCAGGGAACTTAGCCAAGCCTACCCCAGTCTGCCCTGCCCAGGAATAGGCTATTTAATTAGCCAACCAGGTAGGTTTATAAAATAAGGATAGGTGTATCCAGATCTTGAGGGCTAGTAACATGCATCAGACCAACCTCCAACACTAAGATATCTTCCTGGAGTAATGAGAATGTCAAAATAATCCAAAATTAATACACAAAAACAATCAGAACAAGGGACATATTTTCAGATTATGAGATGCAGCTATGTCCCTTGCTAGTTGAAACCTGTATGTTGGTAAGAAGAAATTTGAGGTTGTAGTGTTTTAAATTTATTTATTTATTCACTTTACACCCTGATTTCAACGTCCTCTCCTCTCCTCCCAGTTACCTCCCCATCATACACCTTCCTTTTCCCATTCTCCTCTCTGCTGCTTCTCAGAGAATGTGGGGGTCCCCATGTGTACCAACCTGCCCTGGCAGATTAAGTCGCTGAAGAACCATGCATATCATCTCCCACTGCTGCCAAACAAGGCAACCCAGTTAGAAAAACAGGATCCAGAGGGAGGCATCAGAGTCAGAGCTGGCCTCTGCTCCAGTTGCTGGGGGACCCTCATTAAGACCAACTGTGCATCTGCTACATATGTAGAGGGGGCCAGGACCGGTCCATGCATGCTATTTGGTTGGTGGTTCAATATCTGTGAGCCACCATGGGCCCAGGTTAGTTCCCTCTGTAGGTCTTGTAGAGTCCTTGACCCCTCGGCCTCCCTCAGTCATTCCCACAGCTCTTCCATGGGACTCCCCAACCTTGTGTAATGTTTGGCTGTGTGTCTCTGCATCTGTTTCCATCAGCTACTAGGTGAAATCTCTCAGAGGAATTATGCTAGGCTCCTATCTGCAAGTATAGCAGAGTAACATTAATAGTGCCAGGGACTGGTTCTCAAGTAGAGCCAGTCTTTGGTTGGCCATTCCCTCAGTCTTTGCTCCATCTTTGTCCCTGCACATCTTTTAGGCAGGACAAATTTTGGATAGAAGATTTTGTGGGAAAGTTGGTGTCCTTATCCCTCAATTGGAAGTTCTGCCTAGCTACAGGAAGTGGCCACTTCAAACTTTATATCCCCTGCTGCTAAGAGTCTCAGCTAGGGTGATCCCCATAGACTTCCTGGGGCTCCCCTGTCGTAGGCCTCTGGAAAATCCCAAAGATGCCCCCCAGGTCTGATGTCCTTTCTCTCACTAGGCCCTTTCTCCCCTACTGTCCGTACTCCTAATCCCTCCCCCTGCCTCTGCTTCCCTCCCCATCCCCTCTTTTACCCAGTTCCTTCTCTCCATCCATCTTCAATGCCTATTTTATTTCCCTCTTAGTGAAACTCAAGCATTCTCCATTAGGCCCTCCTTGACTTTTTCGGGTCTATGGATTGTATCCTGGTTATCCTATACTTCATGGCTAATATCCACTTATAAGTGAATACATAGCATGCATGTCTTTTGGGGGTTAGGTTACCTCACTCAGGGATGATTTTTTTTCTTAGCTCCATTTTTCTACAAATTTCAAGATTTAACTCAAAAAGGAAAGAAAATATCTGAAGATTTAAAACAAATCATGAAAACTAATGTTTTAAATGAAATAAAACTGGTTTGTCTTTTTTTATCTTCTGTGTTCATTTTGTTTAATCTGAAGGTCAGAAAAAGGCTTAATATGACAGAAACTAATGTCTGAAATATTTTGAGTAGAGCTCCTTGTGACATTTTGCAGGAGAAAGAATGCATTGTGCTCAGATGACCTTCATTTAGATAGTTTATGGTGACCCCCTCACCTTGGCTGACTGATTGCATTTCCTTTCCTTCCTGTCTCTTGTCTTCATTTCCTTGAGTCTATGGACTCTCCCAAGGTTAATTGAGACATTGGCCTCTTTGTATGTGTGCTTGCACACGTAGTCTAGGGGCAATAGGATTCTGTGAGCTCAGCAGTGGCAGCCACTCAACGTAACAGCTCAACACACAGAGGCTTGAATTGAGCCAGGGGCAGAAAGCTAACAACTTCCCTGTGTAATCCCTAGCTGCCCAGAGCAAAGGAAAACATAGTGAGTGTCTATTGTGGCTCTTTCACTGTTATGCTTAGGAGGACCCTTCAAAACTTGGGCCAAGTAGATTGCTGTCTGGCTGGATGGTTTGGCTTTTTGATTTTCTTCAGGCCAGCTGTGTCTGAAGAACAAGCATTCACGATTGTAGAATTCTATTATGATAGTGCTCCATAAATAACTGCGTACCTGACAGAACATTACAGGGTAATGACTTCACAGCTGTACCAGAACCTCCCAGATCTCAGTCATCCCACTCAAGACATCTCTGACATGTTTAAGAAATACTCTAGCATACTCCAGAATTTAAGACAGAATACGTGAAGGAAGTGTGTTTCCTTTCTCCTAATAAACATACTTCCTCCCCCCAAACACTCTCCCTAGTTGAGTGTGAGAGGAATGTTTACTTGGGAACACTTTTTGATCACAGTACTTGAAGAAGAAGCACATTATGAAGTCCGGGGCTGTTCCCTTTCTGCAGCTGTCAAACGTTACTAAATGGAATTCTTCGGCTCTTCATTCTCAATTCTGCCTTTTTGTTCTTCAACTTCTGTTTATTCAGCCAAATTGCTTTTTAAACTGGAGAAATAGCAGAGATCTCTTTTCCTACGCTTATGAATGCATTTGAAGATTACTTACATTCTTTCAAAATAAATAACAGACATGCAAAGAGCTTGCAAGAAATGTAAACCAAAAGTAGGTGACATTATTTTTGTGTGATCATTTCTTCAGTTTCTGTACTGTGACCTGAGAAGCAGGAAGCGGTTAATCGAACAGTTTTAATTTAGAAGTGGGGCTTCTCAGAGTCTCTGCAATTTTGTTGAATTCTGTTTCCTGCAGTAACACAAATGTCCTTTGCCCTTAGACTTTGATGAATGCGCAAGTGGAGAAGCCTGCTGTGCCCAGCTCTGCATCAACTATTTAGGAGGCTACGAATGCAGCTGTCAGGAAGGCTTTCAGATCAGTTCCGATGGTTGTGGATGTGATGGTAAATTCCTGAGATCTCATGGAATGATGTACAAACAGTGGGGCAGGAGCTCAGAAACAGTGTCTTTCACACTAAAATAAAATGTGGATTTCTGTGTGTTTTCAGCATGTGATCTGGACTATGGTGGTTCTAATTTTGAAGAACCCGACATATTCATCAGTGAAATGAAGACAGCAATAGGATTAGGAAGCAAATTAAGGAAAGTTAATAATAAAGCACTAGCACAATGCTTGGCCTAGATCACCACTCCACTAAAGGCAGCTATGGTTAGGGTGATGTTCACTGGTCCAGAATGCTTTTCACATGTCTGTAATGCAGAGGAGAGATTTGGGAGTGGGTAGCACATTGCTAATGGAATCATCCCCAGCATATCAGACCATAATTACAGAACCGTTGCTGAAAGTCATTTTCAAGAGAAAACAAAATGAGAATCATCTTATCATAAGTGAAAACGGACATCAGAATTCTTTACATAGCTCATATCAACAAAAGGCCTCCTTAAAGCTGCGTTATCTCACAAAGTTCTAAACTTCTAGGGGCCTTCTAGATTAGGTTACATTGGTTTTTGTTTTGTCTTTCAAAGATTTATTTATTATGTCTACAGTGTTCTGCCTGCACATATGCCTGCAGGCCAGAAGAGGGCACCAGATCTCGTTATAGATGGTTGTGAGCCAATTGTAGTTACTGGGAATTGAACTCAGGCCCTCTAGAAGAGCAGCCAGTGCTCTTAACCTCTGAGCCGTCTCTCCAGCCCCTGGTTACATTGTTTTTAATACAGGGGAGTCTTAAAATAGTGAGGATAACTATGTAGTGGTATCCCAGCACCCACATAAAAAGCCAAAGTTAAGACTTATCCCTGAGATTCGGTAACAAACTCACCAAGCTTGATGGATGAGGTTCAGAAAAAGCCCTTGTCTCAAGCAATAAGGTGGCCAGTGATTGCGGAAGACATTGATGTTGACTCTCAGCCTTTCGCATAACATATACCACACACAGAGAAAGAAAGAGACAGAGAAGAGAGAGAGAAAGGGAGGGTCCTTTAAGTCCTTATGTCATCCTGTGATTTCCTTCAAAAGGTCACATTAGAGTGCACTGCTCAGTCTCCCGAGTGTTTGTGTGCTATCTATAGATAGTAATTTCTATTGCTATTGGTTTCTAGTTTTATTTCAGTTATTTTGTGTTAAGAATTACTTTGTGGCATAGAATGTGGTCTATTTTGGAGAAGTTTTTTGGGCTACTCAGAATGTTTATTCTATACCCGCTGAATAGAATATTCTGTACATATTTGTTAAGTCCATTAGATCCATGTTATAGTTTAACTCTGAACTTTCTTTGGTCATCTTTAGTTTGGATAACCTACCTAAACGTATGATTAGGATACTAAAGTTAACTCGTATCACTGTATCAGGACTTGTATAATTTTTAAATTCCCATTAGTGTTTGTTTTATGACATTGAAATCTGTAATGCTTGGGGTATATATGTTTATAATTGTTATATTTTCTTGGTAAATTTTTCTTTGTATTACTATTTAGTCACCTTCTTTATGTCTTTGGACCAAAATTGTTTTGAAGTCTATTTCATCACCTCTAAGAATTACTATTCTAACTTTTATTTTGGTTTTCATTTACTTCATAACTTGAATTCTATCTTTTGGTTCCCAGCCTGTGAGTATCTATGCCAGTGAGATGTTGTGTGACAAAATTTTTCCTAAGGATACATAACATATATGTCTACTCAACCCAGCTAGGGACCCCACAAAAGACCAAAGTTGGTGAACCATGGCTTTTATTGGGGTTGCATACAATTATATAGGTGAAAGGTTATTTACAGTAACAGGGATTATTCAGACATAGCTGCATCACTAAAGACCGCTCCAACATAAGCTCATAAAAGCTTAGAAGCCTGGAGCACACTGTGCAGTTTGCAGGCAGCTCAACAGGTTGGAGTGTGTCCTTTCCAAGTTACTCTGGTTTAAACCTCTTCTAGGCAGCTAGTCTCATTTAATAGGTTTCTTTGTAGCTCAGCTTCACTCCTCAGAAAGTGAAACATACCCTGGCATGCAGGGGCCTAGTGAATCTTGTCAATTTCAGGGACTTACCTAATATTTTTGAGTTGTTTACCTTTCTGCTTAAGAAACTTCCCCTGAAGGACGGAATGTTTCAATCTTAGAGGAAACTGTTGTTCTCAGAGGAAGCAGATGGTTTGAACTTAATCAATCATTCTGCAATGTTTTCTGTTTTAGTTGAAGCCATTTACATTTAAGTTTATTATGAGGAATGCCCCCAATTAATGTTTTAGTTGTTGTTAGTTGGATTATTGTTTGTTTGTTTTTCTCTCTTTTATTACCATTAGAGGTTTCATTGAACAGATGGGTTCTTTCTTAGCTATATTTGGTCACCTTCTCATCTCAGAAAATTTACTAATTCTTTTGCTTTCCTAAGTATCTTTCTTCAACAACCATATAAATATCTGGAATCTGGAGACTGAGTAATGTGTATTTTGAGTGTGCGTGTATGTGTGTGTAAATATGTGGGTGCAGTCAGTAGTATGGATACAGGTGGAGGACAAAGATTGATGGTAGTGTCTCTCTCAAGTGCTTCTCCAACATAGTTTTGAGACAGGGTTTATCTCTGCACCTGGAGCTCACCATTCCTCCTGGTCAGGTTGGCAACTGAGATCGAGTGGCAACTCCAGGACACAGCTTTCTGCAGAAGGGAGAGAAAAAGCTCCACAACACATATTGTGAAAATGGGATATTCATCTATAGAAGAAAGAAAGTAAATCCATATCTCTTTCTCTGCACAAAAATCGATTCGAAATGGACCACAGATCTTAATGAGACACTGAAACTACTAACGGAAACTATAGATAAAACACTTTAAGATAGAGACATAAGAAAGAACTTTTTTCAGTGGACTCAGTAACAAGGGAGAAATCCCAATAATTTACAAATTACATTACAAGAAATTAAAAATGCATCTTCACAGCAAAGGAAACAGTCGCTAGAATGAAGAGACTGTCTAAAGAGCAAAAAAATGTTTTTGCCATCCCACATTACAGAATGGATTAATAGCTATAGTGTATAATAGCAGCAAAGCGTAAAAACAAACAAAAATAATATATTCATTGATAAAAAGCTTAATGAACTTAATAGTTGTTAGCTCTCAAAAGAACAAATACAAATAACCTAAATATTTTAAAAGTGTCCAATATGCTTAGCTAATAGAGAAACACACATTAAAACTTCTTTGGACCTCCAGCTCATCTAAAGACATGTGGCTGTCATTAGAAATAGTGGTGAGGGTATGAGGGAAGAGGGTAGCCTATGCAAGGCTCCTGAGAAGGTAAATTTGCATAGCCTTCTAGAAGTTGTGGAGGATGGTTCTCAAAACTCTGGATTTAGAACTACAGTGTAACAGAGACCCACCACTCCATATACCCTGGAAGAATGAAGTCAACATGTCACATGATACCTCAGATCCTTATTCATTGCTGCACTACTCACAAGAAGCAAGGTACAGCATCAGCCTATATGTCTGTCAGCAGAAGAATGGATAAAAAATATGGTACATATGTAAAACAGAATTATATCCATCTCTCTCAAGAAAGATGAAACCAGGACATTTTGAGGAAAAAAAATATAGAACTACGAGTCATTTATATTAAATGAAATAAACCGGATTCAGAAAACAAAAGACAGTTGCCACATTTATTTTTCATGTGAATAATCAAAATTTAAATCTATTTGTGTCTTGAAAGCAGAAAAGAGATAGCAAGGGGGAAGGGAGAGACAGTAAGTGGGAGAAGCTAGAGATAGCGACATAGAAGTAGAAAGGCAGACTCTAGGGCAGAAGGTATCAAAAGTGGGGCCAAACGGGGTAGGATAGGGCAATAGGGGAAGGTAAGAGTGAGAATAAGATAGAGTGGCATACATGTATAAACATACCATAGTAATATCAATTGCTTTCTATGCTAACTTAAAAATAATTGAAAGCAAAAAAAATACCTTAAACTTATAATTTTTTTCATTTTGCAGTTAATATTATTTTTAAAAACATTTTCTTGAAATCTGTACAAAGTTCATAATGTTACTATCTCCTCCAGTAGCAAGGTCAAATATGGGGTATTAATATCAGAGAAAAGGTGCGTTTTCATTGCTTAAAGGAACAAATGCTGCATTCTAATGGTAGCCTAGTTCTTAGCTACTATGAGCCAGCCCTTCAGTATATATCAAAGAAAAACTCAGTGTGCTATCTATATATACTAAACACAGTGAAGTATATTACCATTTACTATTTCCATCCAATTAACAGAGCCAACAAAAGCTGCATTTTATGCACCATCTGTTCCTAAGCAGAGTGAGCCAAGACATGATCGCATGGCACAAATGCACAGGCTTACACACATCCACAGTGCTAAGGTGTGCACAGTTGCGGTGAAGCTGAAGGGTGGCTTCACTTCAGAAACATACGTTTATCTAACACACTGAGTGAATCTATTTGAGTCTAGATTAAGTCATAAATCAGACAGCTACATGAGAACAGACTAGTTAGTATTCTTCTATCTCAAATGTTCTATGTAGACCCTGCATGGAATTATGCAAAATAAATAAATAAGTGTTCAGTCACATACTTGAGTTGAGAAGTTAGTATATTTCTGCAGTATAAGGCATAGTTTGGAACCATTGAATTTAAGTTTTATGTTCTTCATTCAAGCAACACCAATGAGGCGCCAGAAGTCCCAGGCTTATGTGGCCAGTCTTTAGTAAACTTGTAAAGAATGAAAGAAAGTCACTGGGCAGGTGTATTGGATGATCAGGGGCTGTGCTTGCTTTCTGTGTGGCATGGCGATACTCTGGTTAATGGAGGTCACATAATGCCACAAAGGCCAGATGCTGTTTAACTCTACTCTCCCTCCATGTGGGTGAGTGTTTGGATGTCAGTGTGGACTGGTGGGAGCTCTGCATCAACTCCATGAAGACATATGACTGCTCCTGTGGGGAAGGGTATAGAATCAGAGTACCAAGCAATTGTGCCGAGTCTTTCATAAGCTCCTTCCACATACTGCTCTTCAGTGTGCTGGAGAAGGAAGCCTCACACTCCTTCCTGCTTCCCTCTTTCAGGTTTCTCTCTCACTCTCTCAGTTTCTCTCTCTTTCTCTCTCTCTCTCTCTCTCTCTCGCTCGCTCGCTCGCTCATTCATGCCCTCCCTCCCTTCCTTCTACTCTTCTTTCCTTCCCTTTCCCTCTCTCCTTTCCACCCTCCTTTCTTCTCTTTCAGTCTCCTTCCTTCTTTTCCTCTCTCCTTCATTCCTTCTTTTCTCCTCTCTCTCCTTCCTTTCTTCTCTTTCTCTCATAACATTCTCCTTTTTCCCTCTCTTTCATTCCTTTTCTACTTTCTAACTGTCTCTACCCTCTTTTTCATCCCCCCTTCTTTTTAGTCTTATTTTGTTTTTCTTGTATTCTTTCTACTATAATTCAACCCCATACCAGCAGCATCTGACTGCTGGTACAATGGGTCTTTAAAGAGCCTGCTCAAAGCTTTTTTTCCCAACAGTCGTCCTTGCATGGCTGTCTACTTCAGACTGTCACTGCCAATACTTGGGTGCTTTTTCTTCCTTCTATCCACATTGTTAAAACCGTTTTCCCCCTCTCTGTCTTTAGCTTTAGATTATGAGCAGTTAGAGGAAGAAGAAGAGGAACTAGATATTGTGAGGTTTCCAGGCCTTCTGGTTCAGAGCCCACCTCAGCCATTGCCTTATCTTGCTCCTTCTCTGGCTGCTTCATACGAAGATGAAGACAATGATGATGAAGAACAGGATGCAGGAGAGTTCCAAGGCCTGACAGCCTTGCACAGAGTTGGTGAGTAAAGGATTTCCTTTTGTTCTCTCGTCACTCATCATTAGATAACTCAGGTTTGTTATCCAAGTAATTTCATTATCAATAGTTGGTGTCATCAAATGTTAGAATGAGAGATTTAGTAGAAAAAAAAAAAAGGATCAAAGCCTTTACTTTTGCAGAGTTTCCTATTAAATTTGTTATCTCTTGACTTCTCCCTTTTTATACAATAAAGACATCATATGCAGGTATTTGTGTAAATGGGAATAATCGGTAAGAGGCTGTGTTGTCAGTTCAGTGAGTAAAGGGTCTGCTATAAAGCCCGACCTACTGAGTTCACATCTAGGAACTGCATGGTGGAAGAAGGGAAGTCACTCCCAACAGCTGTCCCCTGACCTTACCACATGTGCCATGGCATGTGAACACATGCACCTAATATACACATGCACCTAAATCAGTAAACAAATAAATATACAAATAAAATGGAAACTAGCAGGAGTATGTTTGTGTTATAGTTAATTTATGAAAATGTCAATAAAACACATCTGCAAGAAGGTAGAAACATTTACATGTTTCGTCATTAAATTTCTATTGCTTTGGGTATTTAAAATCAGAACAAATTGTAGTGGAGAGCAGCAAACACAGACTGAAATCATTTTATGGAGGCTTGGGAGGATAGGAATTTAGTTCTAGCCCTGCTATTTTCCCTTTACTCATGGGCCAGTTTATGAGATGTGCTGTGAAGTCCTACAGACAGCTGGTTAGAAAACAAGGTGGGACAAAGCTCAGGAGCATGACTGTGATGAACATGTGCCAGGCAGACATCAGCACCACACAGAGTACTGAGGCCCCAGAAATAAGCATACATAGAGTACCAAGGCCTCACATCCACCTAGCTCCCCCACACCAAGGTGAACACAAAACATGAGCTCAGGTGGAAACAGCTAAGCAAAATGTGTTCTCTATACTCACTCAGATTAGGATCATCTCCATTGAAAAGACAATGAAGAGGTGGATATACTGCACTTCAGTGAGAATTAGAATACTATACAGACATGGAAAAATTTGTGTAGAGTGCGGAAGAATACTAAAAATGTATTGACAAAAGAAACTGGATTGCCAAAGTGTTTACTCTACAATTCTACTTATAAAATGTTCAGGAAAAAATGTGTGGCACCAAAAATTATGATAGCATTTTATTTATGAGACTAATAGCATTGACATTTTAGGTGACAGGTAATGTGCTATATCTTGATATGAGTTTGTGGGCTACTGAAGGGTAAATTTGAGCTGTGTGCAACATTACACATGATCATTAAATTTCAAATAAAAATTTACTTTAAAACATATGCTTAGAAAAGGATAACTCGAAAGGAAAAGCATTAACAAGCATGAGCTATCTGTCCCTCCGGTGTTCTAGAATCAGTCATAGGCCGGACTTACTTATTCTTTTACAGCCCATTAAAGACAGAACAATAATCTAGTATCATACCTGACGGAAGTAAAATCTGTTCTATGTTAAGAGGTATCTCTTTGCTACTGTCCTTTTCTGGATTTTTTGTGAAAGATACCTGGTCTGATTTTCTTTGGGCTTAAGGATTTTGTTTCATTTTTGCTTACACGTGTACCTAGGAGCTAACTAAGCTGTTTTCTCGTGACAGTCTGCTTAGATGGTACCTTTGGCCTGGACTGCAGCTTGAGCTGTAAGGATTGCATGAATGGAGGTAGATGTGAAGAAGGACAGGGTGGCTGCTTCTGTCCAGCAGGCTGGACTGGCATCCTTTGCAATGAAAGCAGCATCCTAGGAACTGGTACAGAATGGCAAGCTCCTGTGGGTGAGTTCTTTTCAACAGAAGCACCCTGAAATATGTTTATTAACCATCCAGTGGAAGATAATAATGTATTTATTGTATATAAAGAAGGCTGGTGAATGCTGGAGTTTGTACACTGAATATATAACATTATTGGGAGATTTTGTATTCTCAGGGGAAGGCAATGTTCCAAATCCTGATAATACCTCAAACATAGAAATTAATAAAGAATCCCAATAAGGTCAGTCATAAAAAGAAAGAAGGAAAGAAAGAAAGAAAGAAAGAAAGAAAACCAAACATGCACCCAAATAAATCATCAGTACCCGGCCAGCTATTTCCAATGGATATGCCAGTGAACGTTTGTGTTGCAAAGTACAGTGAATTTGAATAAAAATTTTAAAATTTGAAATCATTTAACTGGGCTTGCTTCTGTTGTTTACCCCTCTTCCCCCTTTAAAAATTACATTAACATAGCCAATGGTGATGATTTCATCTTTTTATATAAGTCTTTCAAGAGAAACTATCAAAAATCTTAATATGATCCCATCCAAATATTTCATTTGTGTTTTAAATGAAGTCAGCTTTTAAGAGTTGAAATTTCCACGTGATAAAATAAAACACATCAAGTTTTTTTCTCTCTCTCTTTTTAACTTACTCTTGTGCTTATAAATATGTGTCTTCATGATTATCTGGAAGATGGTGTGAGCATTTTTCTTTTAGCTCCCTGCATACAAGAAAAAAGAGCAGAAATATGTTCTTCTATATGCCCAAGGCACAGGACCCAAGCTGAAACAGTGACATCTTTGGCCAGCATGACACCTTTGGTTCTTTAGGTTGTTCACCAAGAATCCCTGTGATTATGTTCTCTGTCACTCTCAACCTTTTAAGCAGCCCACTTTCTGTACATAAGATATATACATAGTCACTGGGTACCTTCTAGGATCAGGATCTCATAATTCCCTCTTTTTTTATCTTTAGCATAGTTGTTGCCAAATTGACTATTTCTAGGAAATCAAACCATTGGCTACCTCATATTTCAATGGCTTGTATGCCAATAGGACCTCTGGAAATCCATTATTACCTGTCACATGGAGCTTTCCACGATTCTGCAGTCCTCTGCAAGCACTGGTTTTTCTAGGAGGTAAAAAAGCACTCTCCATATTTTGTTGATATACTTTCTCAGAGAGTGCTCTTTTTGATCAGGTCCCATTGATTCTTATTTATTGTATATTACTCTACATTATAATGTCTACCACATCAGTATGGAGAGAACAAATCTTGGTGCAAACCATCAGTTATATTGACCCCTGAGTTCCCATACTTGATTATATAAAATGTATATAATGTCATCATATGGTTATTACAATGTAAAAGTTTGCTTTACCATGCAAGTCTATTGACATACATGTATGACCTGAACACATGGTTTCTGACATGCTAGCATGAGAAATTAATCTAGACAATATACTTCTGAACTATCAAAAGGAAACATCACTGATACAAATCTCATGCTGAGAGTTTAAGT
Organism: Pachyuromys duprasi; assembly: GCA_028658305.1. Classification (NCBI taxonomy): domain Eukaryota; kingdom Metazoa; phylum Chordata; class Mammalia; order Rodentia; family Muridae; genus Pachyuromys; species Pachyuromys duprasi. The sequence goes on from CM053766.1 coordinate 44,007,024, forward strand.
GCGCTGGGTGATTAAAAGACAAGATATCCATGTCTTCAGCCTTAGAAAACTTTATAGATGTCCTGAGTGTCTCTTAGGAGCCTCTCTGAAAGAGTCTGTTTCAGAAAGCAGAGGCTAAGAATGAAGACAGAGCAATCCAAATCAACTCACAGGTTTCAACTAATTTTTCAATAAAAGAAAGCAGGGATATTTTTTAATGCATATAGTTACATACTTTAAAAATGATTGATGTTTTAAAATGCAACCATGCTTTCTCAGACAATTAGAAATAGTACTTCCTCAAGATCCAGCTATAACGCTCATAGGCATATATCCAAAATGTGCTCAAGTACAAAGGACATTTGCTCAACCATGTTTGTAGCAGCTTTATTTGTAACAGGCAGAACCTGGAAACAACTCAGATGTTCATCAACGGAGGAATGGATACAAAAATTGTGGTACATTTACACAATGGAATACTACTCAGCAATTTTTTTAAAAAAGAACTCATGATATTTGTAGGCAAATGGTGGGAACTGGAAAAGATCATCCTAAGTGAGGTATCCCAGAAGCAGAAAGACACACAGGGTATATACTCACTTATAAGTGGATGTTAGACATATAATATGGGATAAACATACTAAAATCTGTACACCTAAAGAAGCTAAGGAAGAAGGAGGACCCTAGATAAGATAATCAATCCTCACTCAGAAAGGCAAATGAGAGAAGAGGGAGAAAACAGGAAACAGGACAGGAGCCTACCACAGAGGTCTCTGAAAGACTCTGCCCAGAAGGGTATTAAAGCAGATGCTGAGATTCATAGCCAAACTTTGAACAGAATGCAGGGAATCTTATGAAAGAAGAGGGAAATAGAAAGACCTGGAGGGAACAGGATCTACAAGGAAAGCAACCGAATCAAAAAATCTGGGCCCAGGGATCTTTTCTGAGACTGACACTTCAACTAAGGACTGTTCATGGAGATACCCAAGACTTCCTGCACCAATGTAGCCCATGGCAGCTCAGTGTTCAAGTGGGTACCCTAGTAATGGGAACAGGGACTGTCTCTGACATGAACTGATAGGCTGGCTCTTTGATCACCTCCCCTTCAGGGGGATCCAGCCTTACAAGGCCACTGAGGAAGACAATGCAGCCAGTCCCAATGAGACCTGATAGGCTAGGGTCATATGGAAGGGGAGGAAGACACCCCCTATCAGTGAACTTGTAGAGGGGCAGGGGAGGAGATGAGGGAGGGAGGGTAGGATTGGGAGGGCAAAAAGGAGGGGCTACAGCTGGGATACAAAGTGAATAAACTGTAATTTATTTTTAAAATAATTAATTAATTAAAAAGAAAATGTAACCAAGAAAATTTAAAGTAAATTGGGTAGGAATATGAAAAGTGGGGCTTGCTACTGAATAGTCCCCAAAGACTATCCCAGTATCTTTATTGGTCTACCACAAAAACATCTACTTAGACTTCTCAGAATTGTTCAATAAGTATTAGGGAAATGATTTAAGTATCACCATGCAATATCAGTATTTATTTTAGAACCATGTATCTTTTGAAGAAATTCCATGTCGAAATCACTGAACATGGGTTGGCTATCTACTGTAGAGGAAAGAGAAGAGGGACTTCCACAGGCATGGATTACTCCATGGACAGAAAAGCTTGTAATACCTTCCAAATTCTCTAGCTCGATGTTAGAACATGTTCTTGTTAACAATTTCTCTCCTAAGATTTTTATTCTATACACTAATGACATCTTAGAAATTCTTGTATTATAGCATACTACACTTTGTGAAATGGAGCCAGAGAATCCCATCGATGTACTCTGTAGTTAACATGCCATAACCCCTGTACTATAGAAGCCACTTTGAATTGTTTTTTTAACAGTATTTTAAATTATTTTTAAATTTTTTTATAATTTATTCACTTTACATCCCAATTGTAGTTTCCTCCCTCATTTCCTCCCTGTCGGTCCCACTCTCTTCCTCTTTCCCTCTCCCTCCATCTCTCCATACCCTGGTACACATAAAGGGGAGACCTTTTGCTCCTTTTTCCCCTCTTATTCATCCTTTCATAGTAGTGTATGCCTTGAAAATAAGAAAACAAACAAACAAAAAAGAAAAAAACAAAAAACGGATAAGCCAAGTTGGTATAGTGCTTACCTAGCACTCTAAAGGCTGTGAATTCAAATACTAACATTGCATAAACCAAGCATGGTGAATAATAGTACCTGTAATCACAGCACTGAAGAGGTAGAGGAAGGAGGATTAGAAGCTTAAAGTCATTATGAGTTCAAGGTCAATACTGAGTATATTAGACCTTCTCTGGATGAAAAAAAAAAGAAGGAAGGAATAGGAGGGGAAAGAAATAAAAGAAAGATAAATAAAGACATTGAGAAAATAAAAGATGAATATGAAGTTAAGCATCACACAGGAGGAGACATCCTGTGGTGATTTGAATAAAAATAGCCTCTATAGGTCCATAGGGAGGGGCACTGTTAAGAGGTGTGGCCTTGTTGGAGTAGGTGTGGCTTTGCGGGAGGAAGGGTATCACTAAGGAGGGGACTCTGAGGTCTCAGAAGCTCAAGCTTGACTAGTAGCTCACAATGCACTTCTCCTGCCTGCCGGTCAAGATTTAGAATTCTCAGCTCCCTCTCCATGTCTGTATGCATGCTGCCTGCCTCTCACGTGACGATAATGGACTAAACCTCACTGTGATGATAAGGGACTAAACCTCTGAGACTGTAAGCGAGCCCCAATTAAATGTTTTTCCTTATAAGAATTGCCATGGTCACGGTGTCTTTTAATAGCAATGGAAACCCTCTACGACACCTCATACAATATCAACTAAAACAATTAGTAAAATTATCTCAAGTTATATGTATTCACAGTAAAGAAAGTCACAATACCTGGAGTGTACATTTCTGAATTCCTGGTACTTCTAAAAGAACCAACAAAGCAGAGAAAATTGTCATTTGCTTTCATCCAATTCGGAGAATGCAAAATACATTGGAGAGCTCCCAAGAGAACTATGTCTGCATTGTTGGTTTTAAAACATGGCATTTTAAATTTTTTTACTTATAACACTTTGTATCCCTCTTAATCCCGCCCTCCCTCCCTCTCCTCCTCCTATATCCCTCCCCCAGTCCACTGATAGGGGAGGGCCTCCTCTCCTTCCATCCCACCCTAGTCTATCAGTCTCATCAGGACTGTCTGCATTGTCTTCCTCTGTGGCCTGGTAAGGCTGCTCCCCCCATAAGAGGGAGGTGATCAAAGAGCCAGCCACTGAGTTCATATCAGAGACAGCGCTGTTCCCTTCACTAAGGAACCCATGACATTTTTTCTGCATTTTCTTCCCATTTTTCAGAGTAAAAGAGGCAGTTTGTTTATCATTAAGAGTGTTTGGCTTTTTATGTAAAGCGAAGGACACTGTCATCAAAACAAAAAGACTGCCTACAGATTGGGAAAGAATCTTCACCAACCCTATATCTGACAGAGGGCTGATATCCAGTACATATAAAAAACTCAAGAAGTTAAATAGCAACAAATCAAGCAATCCAATTAAAAAAATGGGGAACAGAGCTAAACAGAGAATTCTCAATAGAGGAATATCGAATGGCAGAGAAACACTTAAAGAAATGCTCAACATCCTTACTCATCAGGGAAATGCAAAGCAAAACAACCCTGAGATTTCACCTTAAACCCATCAGATTGGCTAAAATGAATAACTCAACTGATAACACATGCTGGAGAGGATGTGGAGAAAGGGGAACCCACCTCCACTGCTGGTGGGAATGTAAACTTATAGAATCACTCTGGAAATCAAACTGGCACTTTTTCAGACAGTTAGGAATAGCACTTCCTCAAGATCCAGCTATACCACTGCTAGGCATATAACCAAAAGATGCTCAAGTATACAACAAGGACATCTGCTCAACCATGTTTGTAGCAGCTTTATTTGTAACAGTCAGAAGCTGGAAACAACCCAGATGTCCATCAATTGAGGAATGGATACAGAAATTGTGGTACATCTACACAATGGAATATTACTCAGCAAGTAAAAACAAGGAAATCATGAAATTTGCAAGTAAATGGTGGGAACTGGAAAAGATCATCCTGAGTGAGGTATCCCAGAAGCAGAAAGACACACTGGTTATATACTCACTCATAAGTAGATGCTAGACATATAATATAGGATAAACATACTAAAATCTGTACACTTACAGAAGCTAATCAGGAAGGAGGACTCTGGCTAAGATGTTCAATCCCCATTCAGAAAGGTAAAGAGGATGGATATCAGAAGAGGGAGAAAACAGGGAACAGGACAGGAGTCTACCACAGAGGACCTCTGAAAGGTTCTACCCTGCATGGTATCGAGGCAGATGTTCAGACTCATAGCCAAACTTTGGGCAGTATAGGGAATCTTATGAAAGAAGTGGGAGATAGTAAGACCTGGAGAGGACAGGAGCTCCACAAGGAGAGCAACAGATCCAAAAAGTCTGAGCACAGGGGTCTTTTCTGAAACTGATACTCCAGCCAAGGACCACTCATGGAGATGGCCTGGAACTCCTGCACAGAGGTAGCCTATGACAGTTCAGTATCCAAGTGGTCTCCATAGTAATGGGGACAGGGACTGTCTCTGACATGAACTGATTGGCCTGCTCTTTGACCACCTCCCCCTGAGTGGGGAGCAGCCTTACCAGGCCACAGAAGAAGATAACTCAGCCACTCCTGATGAAGGGGAGGAGGACCTCCTTTTTCAGTGGACTGGGAGGGGGACCCAGGTAGAGTTGGGAGGGGGGGAGTGAAGTACAGGTGGGATATAAAGTGAATAAACTGTAATTAATAAAAACAATTTTAAAAAAGAATGTTTAGCTTTATTCACCAAGTGTGTGGGTAGTGTTGAAACCACAGGGTTAGAGTTTAAGGAGTAAGGTCAGTTTTGCATTTGAACCTTGTTAGCATTTCCTTGAGTCATCATTATTTTAACCAGCTGTATCATCTGCACTTTCCCCAGGGGAGATTAAATCATAGGAACTAGGGCTGTACCAGAGTTTTACCCTGAGTCTGCAAGGTACTGAGAATTGAATTATTTGGTAGCTATCTTAACAGAAAGACCATCTCTCCTTCTGACCTCTCCTTCTGGTTCCATCTGTGATGGATAGGATGTTCCATTACACATTCCCCTTTCCTAATTCACTCATGCTTTTTTCCACAGATGCCAGCAAAAAGGAATTCATGGGCAACTGCAATTGTCAGAATGGAGGCATCTGTGATCCTCAGACTAAACAGTGCCAATGTCCTCCAGGTGTTTATGGGAAGATTTGTGAAGAAGGTAGGAACTTCCCATTAGTAAGATGAGCCACTGCTAATTTGGGGGTTTGGAGGGGTAGAAGTTGGAACAGAAATGAAGACTTCAGAGGCTGTGTCTATATGGACAAGAATAAGGTTACTTTGGCCATAACAAGCATGGCAGAGCAAAATAAGAAACATTCAGTGTGAGCTTGAAAGAAAGTGAACTCCATGAGCTCATATATTTGAGTGCTTGGTCCCTAGTTTGTGGACAGTTTAGAAAAAAAAATTAGGAGGTGTGGCTTTTTGGGAGAAGGTATGTCACTGGAGCAGGGGGTGGGCTTTGAGGGTTCAAAAGTCCATGCCAGGCTGTTTCACCCTCTCTCTGCCTTGATCTTAAGGATAAAATGTAAGCTCTCAGCTACTGTTATAACGCCTTGCCTGCCAGTCTACCATGATGCTCCCCACCAAGATGATCATAAATTCACCTACTGAAACTGTAAGCAATCCCCTAGTTAAATATCTTTTTTTATAAGTTGTGCTGCTCTTCATTAAAGCAATACAATAGTAACTAAGACACTTGGCTTATTGTGATGTAAGCAGGATGAATCCTGAGACAAGAAAATAATGTTTTCTTCTCTGGAAAAAGTGGGGTTTGTGGATGTGGGACCAGAAGTAGGACATGATGAGAGCTTTTTTTTTTCTGAACACACACACACAGAAGCATAAGTATCATGTGTCAAAAGTAACTGGGAGATAAAAACAGAGCAAGAGAAGAGGAAGAGAGGAAGGGAGTAAAAGATAATGGACTGAGAGCTCACAAAATGCCAGTGACAACTGCTTACAGATTCTTCATGGAAACCAATGGAGATGCCACATTTCTTCCATTGGTTTGACAGAGCTCAGCTGCTGAAGAGAGGAAGAGAGTTGACGTGTATCACCCAGAGTTTGCTAGAATTTATTGAGAAATTCATTAGGCTGTCACAGTCCATGGGAACATGGAAGTCAAATGTACTTTCCTTTCTGCAGTGTAGGAAGGCACCTGCTTACCATCCAAGAAGTTGCCCCTATGAGCAGTATTTGTTTATTTGAAACAATACACTAAATGCTTGCATCAGGCTCTGTTGGGAATAATAAAACTATTGCAGAAAAACAAAACAAAAAACAAAGGGTTCTACTCTTTGGAATTTGTGATCTGGTTCAAGACAAACAGATTACAAATGTTGGTAGGTGTTCCAAACTAAATATTGATGCAAGGTTGGAAGTAAGGCCATGGTATAATTCAGATTATGACAAGGAGAGTAAGACAAGACAGATGAGGTGAGTCATTGAGAGGAAGGGTATTCTTGAGCAAGGTGTGAAGATGTGTGGGATGTCAGAGAAAGCAGAGAAAGCAGCAAGAAGATGGTGGGAAACTGGTAGGGCAGCAGAGTTTTGCTAATGTAGAAGCTCAGGTGTCAGACTGTGGCTTTTAGTTTGCAGCATTGACAAGTGACAGTAGGATTTCAAGCAGAGGATGTGAACTCATGAATGTGCATTTACAAGAATAAATAAATTCAAATATAAAGACTTCATTATTCCCCATCTAACCAGAATTAAAACATTCTCTCTCTGTGTCCCTCTGTCTCTCTCTCTGTCTCTCTCTCGCTTTCTCTGTCTCTCTCCCTCTCTGTCTCTCTCTCTGTATGTGTGTCCTTGTGTGCGTGTGTGTGTATGTAGTGCAGATACACATTATGCAGGTGTGTGTGGACCACAGAAGTCAATCACCATTGTCAATTCTCAGGATGCTCTACACTATGGTTTTTAATATGACATCATAACTTTTGGTTTGGTTTGTATTTAGAAAGAGGCTCACTATGTAGACCCTCACTTTGCTGGCCTGGAATTCATTACTTAGACCAGGTTTTTTTATATGCAGTATTTTATTTATTTATTTTTATATCAATCACAGGTTAGGTATTTTGCATCCCATGCGTAGCC
>CM053766.1:44014777-44025369 GCA_028658305.1 Pachyuromys duprasi
ACTCACACACGGACTGAGGTGGTTATTGGCGGACCCGCAGTGTGCAGGTCAGTCAAATTGTATCCGGTTCCTCCTCCGTCTGGCCCAGAGGCTGTGAGACCCAGTCTGGTATTGGGGCTGCAGGTGCCCAGCGCGGCTGCTCGTTCAGATCAGAGCTGTGTGCCGCCGGTCACCGGGAGTATTTTCTGGGGAATAACTGGGTGTCCCTAGGGTTTTCCCACTTGATTTTCTCACCATTGGAGTTCTGCTCACCTGGCAATCACAAATGCTGGCTTTTTAGGTCCCAGAGTTCAGTCTCCTGGTCGCTGCGTTGTTTCTGCTGTCCTACTCCTCAGGCTTGGTGTCCTCTCCTGGCAGCCATCTTGGATCCCCCAGTTTTTGTTTTTTTTGAACATACAAAAATCTGTGTCTGATCAGTGAACTCAAGTCCTCACATTTGTAACACATTGTACCAAATAAATTAACTCAAACCTAGGCTTTCTTAAGCTTCACATATATATGAATATATATAAATATGTGAATATATATAAATGTATGAATATATTTAATTGAAAGCCAGAGATTTTCCAGACACAAGAAGGCCCTTGTGCATATGAATTCACAGCAACTGAGACAGCCTATACAAGACCTGTACAAGATCAAGAGACATACAATCCCAGCATGGAAAGAGAAGGTGGACGTGGCATCCCACCCTTAGCTAAGGAGCTATTGGAAATTAATAACTGCTGAGAAGATCATTCTCTTTTAAGACTGTGGCCCTTACCAGGTTTGCCACAGTTTAGTCGAAACCCCCACAATTAAGAGTACATGAACATAGGGATTGGGCATTTTAGCAAGAGTCCTCCCTCTTAATTAGTTTCTTTAGGTGTACAGATTTTAGTAGGTTCATCCTATAGTGTATGTCTATATGAGTGAGTATATATACCGTGTGTGTCTTTCTGCTTCTGGGATACCTCACTCAGGATGATCCTTTCCGGTTCCCACCATTTACCTGCAAATTTCATGACATCCTTGTTTTTTTTTTTGGGGGGGGGGTTGTTTTTTTTTAATGCTGAGTAATATTCCATTGTGCAGATGTACCACAATTTCTTTATCCATTCCTCAGTTGAGGGGCATCTGGGTTGTTTCCAGCTTCTGGCTATTACAAATAAAGTTGCTACAAACATGGTTGAGCAAATGTCCTTATTGTGTACTTGAGCATCTTTTGAATATATGCCTATGAGTCCTATAGCTGGATCCTGAGGAAGCGCCAGATTGATTTCCATAGTGGTTATGCAAGTTTACATTCCCACCAGCAGTAGAGGAGGGTTCCCCTTTCTCCACATCCTCTCTAGCATGTGTTATCACTTGAGTTTTTGATCTTGGACATTCTGATGGGTGTAAGGTAAAATCTCAGGGTTGTTTTGATTTGCATTTCCCTGATGAATAAGGATGTTGAGCATTTAAGTGTTTCTCTGCCATTCCTCTATTGAGAATTCTCTGTTTAGCTCTGTACCCCATTTTTTAAAAGGGATGGACATCGGAAGAAGGAGAGGGCAGGGAAGGGGTTAGGAGCCTGCCACAGAGGGCCTCTGAAGTGCTCTGCCCTGCAGACTATCAAAGCAGATCCTGAGACTTATGGCCAACACTTGGGCAGAGTGCAGGGAATTTTATGAGGGGAGTGGGAAATAGTGGGATCCTGAGAGGACAGGAACTCCACAAAGAGAACAACAGAACCAAGTGGCCTGAGCACAGGGGTCTTTCCTGAGACTGATGGTCCAACCAGGTACCATGCATGGAGGTAGCCTAGGACCCCTGTACAGGTGTGGCCCATGGCAGTTCAGTGCCCAAGTTGGTTCCATAGTAATTGGAACAGGGACTGTCTCTGACATGAACTGATTGGCTTGCTTTTTGATCATCTCTGCCTGAGGAGGAAGCAGCCTTGCTGGGCCACAGAGGAAGATAATGCAGCCACTCCTGATGAGACCAGATGGACTGGGATTGGAGGGAAGGAAAGGAGGCCCTCCCCTATAGGTGGTCTTGGGGAGGGACACGGGTGCAGAGGGGGGAGGAAGGGAGAGATTGGGATGGGAAGAGGAAGGGAAATACAGGGGTATATAAGGTGAATAAAGTATAATTAATAAAGAATATAATAAAAAAGAAAAATTTTAAAAAGAGTACATGAACATCACAAATTAGACTTGATGTGTTTAAAATAAAAGAAACAAAGAAGATTCAAAGTTGGGTATGTAGGGAAGTGGAGTGGATTTGGGAAGAGTTGCAGGAGAGGGTTTGAATATCATCAACATTCATTGTAGAAATTCTCAAGATATTATTAGAAAGATTTATTTTTAAATTTTCATTATCTGTCCACCACTACCTCGGTCTAACTCTCCCTGGTGTATTCCCTCTCTCTCCCTCCTAGCATTATGTCTTACTATGCATACACTTAGTACTACCCATATGTGCATAAGTATGTGGTCATCTGCTAGGGCACAAACAACCGACCAGTGGCCAACTCCACAAAGGAGAGTTACTGTCTCTCCCTCAAAATCCATCAACTGCCTATGGCTCCTCAGATAGGGATGAGTACTCAGAATTTGAATTTTATGAACAAATGTTGCATCAATTTCTGCATATGAGCTAATATTTACTTCTTTTCCATACCCTGCAGGATGCATGAAAGGGTTCTTTGGAAAGAACTGTAAAAGAAAATGCCAGTGTGCCAGCAGTGGCCATTGCCACAGGGTATATGGTGCCTGTATGTGTGATCCAGGGCGCTATGGAAGATTTTGTCATCTCAGTAAGTCATAATCATGGTTGCTCCCTATTCTAAGTACAGTGGCTTAGAATAGTGTGGGGACAGATCAGTCAAAAGCAAAAAGAAAAAGAAAAAAAAACCTAGTTCATCTGCTCATGTACACAAGGATATTATCTGTTCTTTGGGGTAAGTAAATTTTAATTTTATGTTTTCTTAGTTATTAAATGAAAATTGTTAGAGCTTATTGAAATAAACAGCTATCACTTTATAGGAGCTAAATGTGAGGAGCCTAGACCATGTCTCTTTGTCTAGTACAAAACACTAATCCCCTTAAAATTCAGGACAGCTTTTCTGCTTGCATTTTGACCATGCATGCAAAAGGACATGATTAACCAAAATATCTGAGTCTTTAAGTTCAACTGCAGCTTTCACAGTTTCTCCCTGGAGTAACTCTGAAGGACTTCCTCCCACCATGAACCTAAGATCTCTTAACCAGAAGTGGCCTCAACCCTTCCTGCACCTTGCCTATTGTCCTGCCTCTCATCTTGCTACTAAGTGACTGGGTCCTCTGAAGATTTGTCCTAATGAACATTGGTGTCTTGTCTGATTACCCTGCTATGACAGAATACCATATAATGGATAGGTCATAAAAAGAAATGTATTTAATTCTAGAATCATAGGAATCTATGGGGCTTCCCAAGAATAACGCCTTATGATAGTTGGCTTTGTGATTCTTAGATATTGCCAGTCACTGCATCCTCCCCTTGGTGGGGACAAGCAAATATATTCTTATACTTCTTTATTATTAAAGCACAGATGTTACATATAAAAACCTTACCTCCTGATCTAATGTTGCTAAAGTGCTAACTTCAACAATGTTGTCCAAAGGGATTAAGATTTTATGATAAGCATTTTAGGAGGATATTACCATTCACCCTGCTGTTATCAAGGTACAATGACCTTCTATAGTCTATAATTTATCTTCAGTTGAATGCTTATAGGACTTATATACTTAAGAAAATGAATGTCTCTGGGAAAAAAACAATAATAAATTGTGAACATGACAATAAAAGATGAAATAACTGCTTCACAATAAACTGAGGTTGGATCATAAGAAAAGATTAAATATTGGTAAAGGAAGAAGAGAATGGGAGGGTGCTATCCATAGCTGAATAGTAGAGGTACAGGTGGTATGTTGTAGAATATCATTTATCTCCTAAGACATGCCTAGAGAGAAAAACTAGGCTAGAAACAAAGATAGAATCATTTCTGTTGTTGGCCCTGAAATGCAGCAAGATATACCCAATATGAAGTAATAACTTTTGAATATTTCATATGACAATATCAGATGTTTTAGCAGAAAAGTTGAATCAGTACATCTGGTCAGAAAGTTTGGAAAGCTCACTTTTCAGCAACAAAATCAACGTTCTTACAATTTGTATACCAGACTCACATACTTAGATTCTCTTACCAACTGTGAAGAATAAAGACTTGGTATAAAATTAGCAGACAAATTTGTTGTTTGTGGTGGCGTCTTAACAAATTTTGAGGTCTTGAGAATTAAGACTTCAAAAGAATGGTGGGTGTTTACTCTCGATGCCTGTCAAACCCTGAGCAGATACTGGATTACCCACAGAGATTCTTTCCACTCTTTCTTTTTCTCCAAACTTGTTTTAGAATGAACAGAAGGGCCTAGAAGAAGACAGACCATAAACTTTGGAAGTTTGATGCTGTTTATGGAACTTGGAGGTCATTAAAAAAGATCATATCTTATCAAAACTGTAACCATTTTTGAAGAGTACACAGAACCCTGTTGATTTACTGTCTTGCTTTAAAGATTATTCTCACTGTCCCTTGCAATTGGAACTGGTATATGTTTTGAACCACCATAACCACCACATTGAATTAACTCTACTAATTCCATTTCCCATCCCCAGTGAAGCTCGCAACTCATCACATTTTTTGCAGGTAGCATTCCACAGCAAAGACTGTCAGGGCACACCAAAAGATTACTGTGAGCCCAGGAGAACCTGAAAGCATATTTCATTTGAGAAGACTCTTGAACATTGATAACAGGGGAACAAATTAATTGTCAGAGATAGGTTTTGGAAAGGGAGTTGAGCTGTTCTAAGAGTTCAACAGAAAGAGTGGAAAAGAGGAAGTGAAGGACTACATGAACTATAATAGTATGCTGTCCTAAACATAAGGGCAAGCTGTTTTCAAGTAAGAATTTCAGTCCTGGTTGCATCATCTCTAAAACTCAATGGCCTGAGGAAAATAAAGATAACAGGGCAAGCAGCTCTTGCCACAGACATGGGCAAGATAATATCACTGTCACAATAGAAGCTTTGTGTAATCTGTGAGATGTAAAATTATTCGCGATTACCATATAATGAGGGGGAGTAAGGACAATGGCCAACCTTCACATAACTGCTTGTCCATCAACTTCAGGCTGCAGCAGGATGATGAGGGGCCTGGAAGCCAAAGCAGTCCTTGGAGAATATTAAGTCCAGGCAGCAATAGACCACGTTTGAGAAGCAATCTCCCTCCCAGCATCACTGAGGCCTTTTAAGTAATTCAGGCTTCACTGTTCACGTCCAGTTGCCAAAAAGCAAATGAATTGCCTGATTTGAAAGACATTCGTTCCCTCATTTTCTTGGCAGTCATGATGATCCCCTTATTCTCCTTATAATCAGGCCCAAAAGGATGTCGTGCCTATGGACTAACAATTTCAAATAAACAAAGCATGGTTTTCAGGTGACCAGTTTGCTTCAATCTGCTTGCAGGTTGTCCCAGGGGGACCTATGGAGCTGGCTGTTCTTTGGAATGTCAGTGTGTGGAGGAGAACACCCTGGAATGCAATGCCAAAAATGGTAGTTGTACCTGCAAATCTGGTTACCAAGGCAACAGATGCCAGGAAGGTACACATGGATGATGTATTTTTGTGCTTCTTGAATAATAATGGATCAGTCTTTGTTCGGCATTATTTGGTCATTAATTAGTTAATTCACACCAGTGTCCTCAGAGATGTGGATGTTTTATTGATCCCCTGTTGCAGGTGGGAAAACTGAGACATGGGGGCAATACAATTATTTAACCTTGTCTTATTGCCTCTGATCTTAGCAGTCACCTTGCCAGCCTGAGCAAAGAAAGATCACACAGCTTATAATTATATCTGGAAACAATTAAGGCTAGACAACATAGACTCATAAACCAAGAACATGCTCTCCTCCAGAATGAAAAACTTTTTCTATCTAAAAATCAGTCATCCAGACAACTTTATTAACAGTTCCTGATTATGGAGAATTTAAATATGGGTACCAATTGCTGTCATTTTTCTAATATCTAGGTGTTTCACAACTTTTAGATAAATCTATAAACAGAAAACTATGACTCCAATAGTAACGAGTAGATATGTGTAATTGCATATGAAATATGGAGAAGTGGTGTTCCAACCTGTCAGTATGCCATCCCTGGCTGGATCAGGTTTTGGGCATCCGGTCACCTTGTGACCATTCCAGCCATGCCACATCTTTGTTTTTACATTAATTTATTTGTTTGTTCATTTTATATCCAATCACAACCCCACTTCCTCCTCTCCTCCCAGTCCCATGCTTCCATCTATTTCCTCCATACCATCCACCCTGGTGCCAACCCACCCTGGCACATAAAGTCACATCAGGACTAAGTGCCTCCTCTTTTACTGAAGCAAGAAAAGGTGATCTTGCTAGGGAAATATGATCCGGAGGGAGGGAAGAAACTCTTAGTCAGACCCAACCTCCATTCCACTTGTTAGCCGACCCACTTGAGGACCAAGCACCCATTGGCTTCATATGTGTAGGGGACCTATGACCAGTCCATGTATGTTGTTTGGTTGTTGACTCAGTCTTATGAGACCCAATGGGCTGAGGTTAGTTGGCTATGTAGGTTTTCTTGTGGTGTTCATGACCCTTTCAGCCCCCTCAATCCTTCCCCTGACTCTTCCATAAGACTCCCTGAGTTCTGACTAGGGTTTGGCTGTCGGTCTCTGCATCTGTTTCCATTATCTTCTTGGTGAAGCCTCTCAGATGACAGTTATGCTAGATTCTTGTCTGCAAGGCTGACAGAGTATCATTAGTAGTGTCAGGGATTGAGTCTCTCAGTTGAGGGTCTCAAGTTGGGCCAGTCACTGGTTGGCCACTCCCTCAACCTCTGTTCCAGCTTTTATTTCCGCACTTGTAGGCAGGACAAATTTTGGGTCAAGGGTTTTGTAAGTGGTTTGGTGTGTCCCTTCCTCCACTGAAGTCCTACCTAGCTACAGGATGTGGTCACTTCTTAAGAATGTAGTATGCATTATTTGGTTTGTAGGTGTTTAATTTCTTGGGTTTTTATATATTCTGGATATTAGCCCTCAGTTGGATGTAAGCTTAGTAAAGAACTTTTTCCAATCTGTAGGCTGTCATTTTTGTTCTGTTAACAGTGTCCTTTGCTTTACAGAAACTTCAGTTTCATGAGGTCCCATTTATTAATTGTTGATCTTAGAGCCTGAGCTATTGGTGTTCTGTTCAGGAAATTGCCTCCTGTGCCAATGAGTTCAAGGCTCTTCCCCACTTTTTCTTCCTACAGATTTAGTGTGTCTGGTTTTATGTTGAGGTATTTGGTCACTTGGACTTAAAATTTGTGTAGGGTGATAAATATGAATTTATTTGCATTTTTCTACATGTAAACATCAAGTTAGACCAGCACCCTTCGTTTTTCCGTTGTATGGTTTTGGCTTATTTGTCAAAAGTCAGGTGTCTATAGGTGTGTGGGTTTATTTCTGGTTCTTTGATTTGAATCTATTGATACATCAGTCTGCTTGTATGCTAGTACCATCCAGAATGTATACAGAACTCAAGAAATTACACACCAACAAACCAAATAATACAATTAAAAATGGGGTACAGAGCTAAAAAGAGAATTCTCAACAGAATATCGAATAGCAAAGAAACACATAAAGAAATGCTCAGCATCCTTAGTCATCAGGGAAATGCAAATCAAAATGACTGTGAGATTTTCTCTTACAACCATCAGAGTGGCTAAGATCAAAAACTCAAGTGACAACACATGCTAGAGAAGGTGTGGAGAAAGGGGAACCCTCCTACATTGCTGATGGCAGTACAAACTTATACAACCATTCTGGAAATCAATATGGCACTTTCTCAGAAATTTGGGAATAGTGCTACCTCAAGACCCAGCTATACTGCTCCTGGGCATATACCTGAAAGATGCCCCACCATACAACAAGGACATTTGCTCTACTCTGTTGATAGCAGCCTTATTCATAATAGCCATAATCTAGAAACATACTAGATGTCCCTCAACCAAAGAATGGATACAGAAATTGGGGCACACTGACACAGTGGAATCCTACTCAGCTATTAAAAACAAGGAAATCATGAAATTTGCAAGCAAATGAATGGAATTAGAAAAGATCACCCTGAGTGAGGTAACCCAGAAGCAGAAAGACACTCATGGTACACACTCAGTTATAAGTGGATATTAGCCATATATATATATGTTAGACGTAATAGAAGCCACAGGCCTAAAGAAGCTAAACAACAAGGAAGAGCCTAGGGATGATGCTTAATTCTCCCTCAGAAGGCACACAGGATAGACCCCGGAAGTTTTTGAAGAGAGGCAGCAGTACTGGAGCCTCCCACAGCTTCCCTCTGAAAGACCCCACCGAGCAGGAGATCAAAGCAGATGCAGAGACTCATAGCCAAACCTTGAGAAAGCACAGGGTGACTTATGGAAGAAGGGGGAGGTAGAAGGACCCAGAGGGAACAGGAGCTCCACAAGGAGACATAAAAAGCCAAAAAATCTGAGCCCATGGCATCCAGCAGTGATTGATGTACTGACCATGTATGGAGAGGACCTAGGCCCTCTGCTCAGATGTAGCTCATAGGCAGCTCAGTCTTCGTGGGGTGTTCTAGTAAGGGGAGCAGGGGCTGTCTCTGACATGAACTCAGTTGCATGCTCTTTGATCACCTCCCCCTGGCAGGGCAGCCTAGCCAGGCCATAGAAGAAGGATCCAGGCAGTCCTGATGAGACTTGATAGGCTAGGGTCAAATAGAGTCAAAGGGAGAACACCCCTTTCAATGGGCTGGAAAGGGAGATGGGGAGATGAGGGAGGGAGAGTGGGACTGGGAGGAGATGAGTGAGGCTGCTACCATTAGGATATAAAGTTAATATATTGTAAAAAATAAAAAAAGAATGCAGTGTGTATCTTTCCTGGAGTTCTTGTTACCTCATCTTCTAATCTACCACATTCACCAGTTACAGTTGCAAATAATATTGACTGCCCATTCTCTTGCTAGAATCCATCTTCTGTGTAGGAAGGGTATCTGCATTTTATTTTTTTCTGTATTTCCTCGCTCATTTAATAAAGGTATTAGTCAGCAAATCTTTTCTTAAATCAACACATAAATGTTTACAGGCCCATTTTCATTGTTTGCATTTTTCATTAAATATTAGGTATTCTTATTCAGGAAAAAATATGTCACAGCCTTTTATGCTCTCGAGAAAGAATTGAACACATATGAATTTGAGATACAATGATGAGACCTAATGTTAACCTGTCTCATCATTTGCAACCAGAAGAAGACCCTGGGCTTAGATGGAAGACACATCAGTGTTGAGTCCATTCACAGAAGCAGTGGGATTGAAACTTGTCTTAGAATCCCGCTATGCACTCATTTAGAGAAGTACTTTCATTCTGTCCTGTGACTATAAATCTGTAGCATGTGAGCAAGCCAAGCAGGCTATTTCAGTGGCTGGATTGTGACTTCCTAAGTAATAAGGAAAGTAGCTTAAGGGAACCCAAGCTCAAATGCAAATGTGTTTAATATGACACAAGAGTGGGTCCCATGCCGCCCTTGGTCTCTGCTTTTAAAGCTTGACCCAGCTTTCTGTGCTTGTGCCCGTGACATGTCATATTCTGCAAGTCAGTGTACAAGTGTATAACTCCATGGACACACACCTGGGTAAATTTAATTTATTCTGACAACATTTCCTCAAAGCAGCTGCTGAATATACTTTATTGGAAAATGCTTCTTAGTTCCCCACTGTGAGAGAAAATGAGTTGAAAGTGTATGTAAATCAGCAAAATAGAGAGGTCACCATAGTCTCCAGAAAACATATTATTTTTCAATCAGAAAACTTTGTCCAATTCTGATATTCTTGTCTAACCACAAAATGAAATTATGAATAGAACGGGAGCATGTGAATAGATGAGCATGATTGGCAGTTGAAATCAAGGGAAAAAGAGCTCTCTAAGAGTTGTGCAAGATGAAAATCAGGCCTGTTATTTCTTTCTCTGTGTCTAAAGCACTGGGGTGGGCCAAGTGCTCCCAGAGCCAGGCACAGCTTCAAAAATTTCCCCACAGGCCTGTGTCTAAATTGCGCATGAATAGTCAATTAAGGATTGTTTTAGTGGAGCCCTGAACAAGCAATACCAACCTTACTTAGTTTATCTAAAAATCTAAGAACCACTTTCTTCCAGGTACCTGTGACATAGGGAGAAAAGCCACTTAAAAGCTGCTTCTTTTTCCTGGGTAAAAGTTTGTATTCTGGGTATTCTGGACCTCAGCTACAGGTAGATTTCAAAATATGGAGAACCCAGTGATCCAGTGACGCCCACAAGTCCTTTTGGGGGAGGTCTGTGCAATCCCTGTACCATTGAAAGAAAAACAAATCCTGACTCAGATAGTTTCAAGGCAGGAAAACTTGAAGTTAGGAACCACAGTGGGTCTCTCAGAGCATAGTAAGTGACTCTGCTGGCTTTGAATGGTCCAGTATCACGTGGTGACGGGGCACACTGGACTCTAAAACT
>CM053766.1:44025469-44046486 GCA_028658305.1 Pachyuromys duprasi
AGACTTGATAAGCTATGGGCAGATGGCAGAGGAGGAGAACTCCAGGTGGGGGGGGGGAGGGAGGATGGGCCTGGGAGAAGTTGAGGGAAGGGGCTTCAATCGGGATATATAATGAATAAATTGTAAAAACATAAAAAAGACATAGATCAAATTTCAACTTTGCTACTTACAGCTTTGCCAACTCTGCCACATCAACTCTTTAGGCCTCGTTTTAATAGAGGATAAAGTTGGAATCGGCTGTTTTCTATGTGCACATGTGTGTGAGTGGAAATATGAACTAATCATATGACAACTTCGTACAAAGGCTATGGCTGCAGATCTGGTATTAACATCTCAGAAAAAGTGGTAATTCTGTTATTCAGAGACTCCACCCAGGAAAAAGAAAGAAAGAAGGAAAGAAAGAAAGAAAGAAAGAAAGAAAGAAAGAAAGAAAGAAAGAAAGAAAGAAAGAAAGAAAGACCACAGCTGAACATAGTGCACTGTGACTTTCTATCATTTCCAAATGTTTAGGGAAGTTTAACTGTTTTTTTTTTCTGTGTTCAGAGGGTAATTTCTCCAGCATTTCTAAATGCAGGGGTTTAAGTAGTGGATCATATGCTATCTCTAAAGGACCCATGTGCCAGAGGTGTCTACTGTTTGTCCTTTTCCATCCATAGCTGAAAGGAAATGCAACAGGACCGTACCAGTTTCTCTTTGGCCTCCTTAGACATTTTACACATCCATAATGAATACAATCCACAAGGCTTTACGAGACTGTCTCAGAAAAAGAAGGAAATAGAGGATGAGGAATGTGGAAGTGAGGCTAGTATTTTAGTCAGCCTTCTGAGATTCTTTTCACAAGTTACACCTCATTTTCTTGTTTGTTCTGTACAAGTGCATCCAAAGATATATCAAAATGGCTTCCTTTGTTATTGCCTGGGAAAAAAAAAACCCACACATTTTCAGCAAAGGAAAAATAAGTGAAAGAAAAAAATGAGACTACTATATCTGTGTTTCCAAAGTGACAGACACAGCATCATGTTGATTTCTTCAGGAAATACTTTTGGAAGTGCTATAAATCCTCAGAGGCTATTGAACATTTCTTTCTTTGCAGTACACCACACACACACACACACACACACAATTTGCCAGCTCACTTAAGCAACAGTGAAAGTGAAATATAGAATCATCTTTCTTTTTGTTTTTATTTTAGAAGCCTGCCCTGATGGCCTCTGGGGACCAGAATGTCAGTTCTCCTGTGGACTCTGTGAAAATGGAGGTCATTGCAACAGAAAGTCTGGAAACTGTGACTGTGCTCCTGGATACACAGGAAAATCCTGTGCCCTGAGTAAGTAATAAACCCAGACAGGATGAAGACTAAAGTCAACAAATTGCTAGCTATATAAATGCTTTGCTTATCTGAACTTATGCTCAATATACTACTACAGGCTATTTGTCTAACTGTTGTTGAAATGGTATTCCCAGTATTTGGTGGCTTTAGATGATGCTTTGTTGTTTCTCTTACTTCTGTGGGATTACAAACCTGCTCTACTGTTGGTCACTGGTCTCACTACTATCATTTATATATCTATTTCAACAAGGAAGTCATTTCGAGACAGACTGGGCATGGTTGAGCATCTCCACTTTCAAACAGGTCTTTTCTTACATGCTTTGCCCCAGCTCCACAACACAACAGTGTCAGAACAGTATTCCAAGAACTCTCCCACGTCAATAAGATTAGAGCAAAGCCTGGTCTCAGAAGACACACATTATCATTTTTACCTCTTTCTCTGGGTTATGACACATCCAAGGCAAACCAGATTTGGTAGGAAAGAGAAAGAGATTCCACTTCCTGTTTGGAAGAGTAGCAAAATTTCATTGCTGAAGACCTGAAAGTCAGGAGATACAGTTGCTGCCATTGTGAAAACCAATGTCACATACCACAATATGTAGAGTTTTTTCAAAAGGCGCCTTAAAAGATCCTAGACTAGACTTACCATTTTCACAGGAATAACAGCATATTGAAGAGCTCTAAAAAAAGGAAAAAAAAAAGAGCTAAATTTTAAGCTGTTTGAGAAATCCAGTAGATCACTGCCTGCCTTGTCCCCTGCAGGAATTAGTGTTCATGGAGTCATGTGCTAAGTCAACAGTGAAGTGCAGTGGCCTGAGAGCTTCTGTATGCGTATGGGCTAGACAATGTTTTGTGTAATGTTTCCGATTGGCTTAATAAGTTAGGCATGTCATGAGTCTGTTGTTTCTGACTGCCTGTTGTTTCCTGAGTATGCATGGTGTTCTGAATTAGCGTTCCAGATTTAGACTTTGCAAACCAAGTGACCAGAAACAAACCCCCTAAGGATGGTACTTAGCACCAACCTAATCATCTAAGCACCTTGGGAGTATACTGATGCTCCCAAGGATAACCCTCAAACAGGAGAGACAGGGCAAGGGCTTTGCCCGACAAATCTCAGTTATAATGAGATAGTTTTTAATTTCAGGACCGTCATCCTCGCACTGTTGACAAACATTTCAGTGGTGCAGAATTTTGCCAGAGTAACAGTCTAACACCTTAACATACTTTTCGCTTTCGGGAAAAGGTGATGTAGTGGGGGAGGGGGACACTTAAAGGGAAGGATTTACATTTTCAAAAGGTAGCTACTTATTTGCCGTTTCCACTGCGAAGTGACGTTTTCTCTTGTCTAACTCAACCTTAATGGAATAATTGTTAAGCAGAGTGTGATAAAGTTTACACTCTTTTACTTGCCTGGTGATATAAGTAGATAGCTGAAAAACTATTGAGAAAGGCAAGCTCTTCAGTCTTTCAAATACTAATTTTAATAGTTGTTTAACAATTTTTCGTGGTAGGATTTCAACTTGTAGAAAATGTGTCATGTTGTCCTTAAGAAGTGTCTGATGGTAAATAATACTGACTTAACTTGGATTAAGTAGGTTATAACCCATGTATTAAAGTGAATAGACAAACATTCCCTCATTCACAAGCCCAGTGGGATTTTACACTGAGACCAAAAACACAAATTACATAATCACTACAGTAAGTAAATGGATGGGTCTAAATGAGAGAACTCCAGAACTCATGAAGATGTGTCACATGTGTTTAACAAAGAGTGCATAGCACTTTTTAAAGGCATGAAGGAAAACATATGGCATTTCTGTAAATATTCCATTATAGTATTGGTGGAATTGTAAAATCTTGTTACCTTCCCTAATGAACTGCAAAACACTTATAGGCTACTGAGGTGGGAATTTTATAACAAGGATAGATCAAAGCCTCTTTTCTTTGAGTCCACGTGTGTAGAGTAATGTGTGTGGAGTAATGTAGAGTAATGTGCCAGGTATGTTGCTCAGTTATCCTCCACTCCATTTTTTTAAATGCAGAATCTCTCACTGAACCCATTGAATCAGCTGTGTTGGCTGGCCGGTAACCTTTCAAATTCTCCCCCTAGTACTGCCATCACTAGAATTGTAGATGTTGGGATTTAATGAAACCCATAAAATCACACCATGAGACAGATCTTACATGAGAGGTTTATGAAAGGAGGAGACACAGAGGCTGCCTCTGGGTGAAGGTGGAGAGAAACGGGAAAAGAGGGAAGGGAACAGGTCCTTTTATGTTTTGGGGGTTGGACATGTGGTTCACGGTGACACTGAAAATGTGTCACACCTCAGTCACTGGTGATGACATGTCTTGCTGTTGCCAAGTTCCTGAAGCTGGCGGTAGAGGCGCCTTATTGCTAGCATTCCTCCCTTTTGACTATTATAAAAGAGGAGGAACTAGAAGGAGGTGGTAGTAAGGCAGTTATAGGGATGTAGTTTGTGCTTCTTGATGTCTTAAGAGAGTCATTCTGGGATACAGTTCATCCTCACCATCAGGGCACACTGGGTACTCACTAGCATCAGGCTCTGTGGCCAGTGGTTGGTAATCCCGTAAAAGTAACTGATTAATTGTCTGGTTAGAAATTTTTTTGAATTTGTTGTTGGAGGAATGTAGAGAATAAATTGATAAAGCAGGGTGCAAATAGTAAAAGCAGAAAAATGAGAAGAGGGATCAGGAGGGGCAGAATACACTTCCCTATGGGGTTTTCACAGGTCCAGAGGTTGGAGGCATCAAGTTGTTTCTTTCACTTCTGATGGTCTGTCTGGAGTCCTTGGATTTTTATTTAACTATACCTAACTGGTTGACATAGAAACAGCATTGCTCTTAAAGGAAGAGGCAAAAGCTGTAAGAAGATCTAATCCTCATTTGTTTTGAAGTGCCAAGGAGTAGATGTGTTCTTGAAAAATGAATATAGTTTGGGGTCCTACATAAACTGGGAAGGAAACTAATGACAGGAGTTTAAGGAAGTGGCC
Organism: Pachyuromys duprasi; assembly: GCA_028658305.1. Taxonomy (NCBI): domain Eukaryota; kingdom Metazoa; phylum Chordata; class Mammalia; order Rodentia; family Muridae; genus Pachyuromys; species Pachyuromys duprasi. The sequence goes on from CM053766.1 coordinate 44,029,814, forward strand.
AGTCCTGCTGTCCCAATGCCAACACCCACAGTTATTCCTGTGAAAGCCAGCAGGGGCAAGCTTTGAACTGCCCTGTTATCATGCCAGGTAGCTATTGAGTTTACCAGCGGAATCAGCAGGGACTCTTTGCCATGTATCACCCCAGCTTGGAGAAGAGAAACACCAGAGTGTAAATGCCTGACCAACCTGCAGGTAGATTATGGTAGATCTGAGTAGCACAAAGGATCTAGGTGTTGTGGACAGTAGGGCACTGGGGCTGAGATGAAGTATTGAGAGTTATGGTTGTGTTGTGGTCTAGGAACTTAACGCCCCTACAGAATGTCTCCCAGATGCCTTAAAACAGTTTGCCATGCCAAAGCTATGACAAAGGTGGGGAGTCACGGCAACACCGGAGTCAGGGCAGCTGGTGAATGGTGAGGTAAGGTTATCTGACAGAGTCGCTGGAGAAGCTTTTAGCAGTAATTGTGAGCTAGTCCCAGGAGGGACACACAGCCAGCAATCTCCAAATCGGCCAGGTTGGGTGACATTAAGAAACCTGTAGGTTAATGTCTGAGTTTGAAGCAGGAGACAAAATGGTAGGTTTGTATTTAAAAGAGGGGATGCTAAAGAGGCAATGACCTTGGAAGAGAGTTTAATTACCTTTTTATTTTCTTTATCTCCAGGGGTTGGATAATTGGGTCACAATTTTTTCTCAATGTTAATAGTACTTATCAATAATCTAGTTTTGAAGTGGTAGTAGAGTTTGCCAATGACACCCATTTTCCACATGGGACCCCATGGGTCCAGATATAGAAGTAAAAGGTCTTTGCATATAGATAAAGGAGATAATTTTAAAAAAAAGTATCAGCAAGTGATTCTGGCAATACCAGTATGGGCAGCCTCCATATTTGTCTGGCCACTCTTTACATTAGCTTTCTGTCTAGTCAAAGAGGAAAGCAAACAAAAGGTTGCAAAATGAGGAAAGAGGAGTAGATATGGGAGTGATGGTTATTTTAATCAGCTTCTGACGACCTGCTATAGAGCAATTTTCCAACCCTATTTGGAGAAACTGTTGTGAATGAAGTTTTCATGAACCTCAAATCTCCATATGTAAGAGTTAAACTAGATAGAAACAAACAAGAGGGGGAGGAGATAAAACTTCATATCAATCCAGTAGGGTCTAATACATCTGCTGGAGTTAACCCTCATTCTTCTGGAACCCGGGCCAAGGTGGTTGGTCTCAGCATTGTCTGAAACTTAAAAGAGCTGGGTCCCATTGGAGTTGATATTTATGAAGGGAAATTATCTTGAGATGGGGAATAAAGGGCTTGAGGTGAGAGATGGGTGAATCCACTGAGAGAGGCCCTCAAGCTTAGCAGCTGTGGGGCACAAGAATTACCTTGAAGGGGCCCTGACATTTAGGGGGAAGGAGTGAGGGACATTGGTCCAGAGGGGAGAAGAGGACCTGATCTCCAATGTTGATAGAAGATGGACATAAGGTAGTGTGTGGCCAGGGTAGACAGCGGTCAGTAGAGTTCTGTGGTAGGGAGAAGAGATGACAGATGAGGGGAGTGAGTAGAGGATCAGGGAGAGGCAAGAGTTTGGGTTAGAGACTGGGAGTCAGAACCAGTCATTCATACAGGAGCTCAAAGGGTGAGATGAGAAGAGGTCACTTAGGGAGAGCCGGTAGCCTAAAAAGGGCCAGCTGCGGGAGTTTTACCCAATCAAGGTGAAGTTCCTGTGAAAGCTTGACAGGAGTGTTTTCTAAGGATCAGCTTGTTTGGTCTGTCTTTCCTGAGGACTGGGGGTGGTATGGGATTTGAAAACACCAAGGAATGTTGATGGCTTTAGAGAGGGTTTGAGGAACCTGGGAAGTAAATTCAGAACTATTGTCTCACTGGAGGGAGGTAGGGATTTCAAAGGGATGATCTCACAGAGGAGGAGGTCAGAGACTGCCTGAGCCCTTTTGTTGGTGGTGGGGAATGCTTCCACGCACCCCGAGAAGGTGTCCACCAAGACCAGGAGGTACAAGTCACATTTGACGTTGGACATGTAGGTAAAATCAAGTTGCCAGTTGGTCCCGGGGAGAAAGCCTCTAGTCTAGTGGGTAGGAAAAGGAGTGGGGAGGGGTGCTATGCTACCTGGAATTGGAGTGTGACATCTGACAGATTTTACAATAGGCAGTAACAGTCCAAAAGAAGCATAAGTCCTCACGAGTGGTCTGCCGGTGGGTTTTAACAAAGGGAGGCAAGGCTTGGTTACTTCGATGAAAGGACTAGTGCAAATGGACAGAATTAGATGAGTGTCAGGAGGTGACAGGGGAATGTGGGTTATAGTGCAAGGATGTCCTGTGGTGGGTGATATGTAGGAAGGGAAATTATCTTGTGCTGGGCACTAAAGGCCCACAACTCTAGCTGCCTTGTCAGCTCGGTTATTTCCCTTAGAGATGATGGAATTGTCAGTCCCGTGGGACCAGCAGTGGACAATTCCAATTGCTGTAGCGAGATGGGAGGCTTCTAGCATGGCCATAATTTTGTCTGCATTGGTTATTGCTCCTCCCCCTTGTTGTCAGTAACCCACGCTCTCTCCAGATGGCAGCATAGGACAAAAGGATATGAAAGGCATATTTAGAGTCTGTGTAGATGCTTAGGGACTGTCCCTGTGCCAATTGGAAGGCACAGGTAAGAGCTATTAGTTCAGACTGCTGCTTAGTGGTGTGGGCAGGGAGGGCTTGTGCCTCATCCACATCAGTGTCTGACACTAGCGAATCATCACAGGCTGTTCCGAAACCAGGACAAAATGCCTGAGCAGACACTGTTCACCTAAGACTAGGATTTGCACTTAAGAGAGGAAACTATGCTTGTAAAGAGGAAACCTCACCCAGGGGGAAAGGTCCAGAATGAAGGTCTGCAAAAGAGCCACTGTAGCCTTAAAGACTGTGGCTGGGGTTGGGAGAAGGGTTCCTCCACCTCCAAGGGTGCCAGATGATCAAAGTTTGTCCCTTGGATCCAGGTAAGTTGTTACTCTAACAAGGAGAAGCTCACCAATTGGTCAGTGTTGGATGCCGGAATATAACGATCAGGTGGCCAGAAGTTGAGCCTGTGGCAGAGGCACTGGGGTTCTGGCCTGGCTTCAACCCCCAAGGGAATGCATAAGTGCCAAGGAGAGCCCATGGAGTCACGTCACCAAGTATTGGGGTTCAGGCGGTGGAACTATGCATAAGAAATGTGGAATCCATAAAGTCACACAATGCGACATATCTGACAGGAGAGGTTTTTTAAAGGAGGGGACACAGAGGCTGCCTCTGGGTGAGGGTGGAGAGAAAAGGGAAAGGAGGGAAGGGAACAGGTCTTTTTATGTGCAGGGGGAGGACTTGTGGTTTGTGGTAACAGTGAGAATGTGTCACATCTCGGTCACTGGTGATAATGTGTCCTGCTGTCCCCAGGTACCTGGAGCTGGCCACAGAGGTGCCTTATTGCTAGCAATAGGTATGCACCACTTCACTTGAAAAAAATTGTTTTTGTTTGTTTTTCACAGAATTTAACTCAGGCCACCTGTATGACCACTGGTTTGAAACTGTCAATTAGAGACTGGTAGGTTCAGCACTGGGTATGCAACTGAAGACTATGCCTTGTCTCCCGTAGAATCTGTTAGTAGCCAATAGTACAGCAGCAAGTAGGAGGGGTCCTATGAACTCCTTCTCATCCATAGTTGGTTGCTGTCTTGGCCTGCTTTCTGTGGGTCCAGTACCAGTGCATCCCTTCTCCCTCATCCTTCAATTCTTCTGTTATTTACACTCTCTTCCAAAATGTGCCCTGAGCCTTAGTGGCAGAGTATAAATGACATGTTTAGAGCATGGGCTCTCGGGATCCAAACAAGGGTCCTCTTTACCAATTAAACTATCCTCCAAAATATGTTTTGAAAGATATTGACCTTATATAAACCCCACTTCTTATAAAGTATAGATATCCATATTTGGTAATTTTTTCCTTATGTAGATTTTACTTCAGCATTAGAAAATTCTCTGGATTATGGTAAATTTGTGTATATGTGTGTGTGCGTGTAGTGTACATTGTGTGTGCACAGGGGTTTTAGGGTTTATTTATTTTGGCTTTTATTTCTAGACAGCATGTAAAGGTAGGAGTGACAGATTCACAGCTCCGATGGGTCTGAAAAAAGTCATAATAAAACCCATTATTATGAACAATTAACATAAGCTAATAAATTTTAAATGGTTAAAAAATCATAAAAACTTTTCAGTTAAAAAATAAAGCTACCTTTGTGCAGGAGGCTCAGGTTTATGCCTGGCACGTCACTGAGTAATCAAAGAAGTAGTCCCAGATTTGTATTTCTCACATCACTATTTCCCAAGCCAAAGCACAAAGCAAAGATGAGCTGTCTAGTGGGAGGACTGATTAACTCAGTTATATAACACAGCTGTGACCACCCTGAACATGTTGGGGTTCATGATTTGGATGAATATCTGAGGACTTGCCATTGAATACCATGGATAGAAAAATGACTAAAAATTGTCACTGTTCCTATTTGCGTATGTGAAAACTGGTAGAAATGTAGTGCTTGCTAACTGTGTTCACATCCATGGTAGGACTATACATGAATATTTTTCTCTCTCATCCAGTTGTAGATTTCCCATGTTTACTACTTGACTTATTTTTGCTTAACCATGGTAGTTTAAAGCCTCATCTTTCACCAATCTTTAGCTAAATCGATGTTTGATAATTATGTATTCTTAAAGCAATATGTGGTTACTCAGTATTTCCGTTAGAGCAAACATTTTTCCGCTAATCTTGCTGTATTTATTGTTTCTTGTATTTGAGACCCCTTCCCTTTTTAGTCCTTCAGTGCATGTTGAGTTTAGTCCATCAAAACTCGAACAAGCAAAGGCAAAACAAACAAACAAACAAACAAAAAAACTTGTAATATTGCCTTTAACTGCTTTATTTTCCTTTCTTTAGAAACCCCATTTTCAGCCCTTTAATTCTTTGTTTATTCTATCTCAGATTGCTACCATATATCTTATGAGACAAAACAAGTTAGATTCCTTTAATACTGAAAGGAAGCGATGGAGGAAAAAGAGGAAGAGATGTAATAAGAAATATAGTTATCCCACATTGTTTAACATCATTGGATGAAGCTCCAGGAAAGCCATCCTGGTCGCTGGCCTAATCCTCCATCAGTGGGAAGCTGGTAAATGATTATTAACTGGATGAATGAAATGAAAGAGGCCCGGGCTGTAAAGCGTGCAGTACTCCCACTGTGGCGATTCCAAACACCAATGTGATGTCAAATAGCTCCTAAAATCTCCTGACATCTAACAATTGGCTGTTCCAAGCCAGTAGCCATGAGGTCCACACAGCGCAGGCTCACAAGCATCATATATTCAGCACCAGCAGCACATTCCCACATTCACCTTCTCTTCCAACAATACTTTTCAGGGGCTGTTTCTTAACAGACAACCAGTTTGACCTTTTAGGTCGAATTAATCAACAGATAGTTTCTAGCAATAATTAACTTGTCATTTGACCGGTCTACTTCTTTTTAAAACAAACAAACAAAAAATAATAGCAAAAAGGACACATGGCTGGGGGCTGGGAACGCAGGTAGAGATGTCTATGTAGATCAGAGAGAGTTTTGAAGCAGATAAAGGTAGTAAAAATACATTGTGAAATTCTTAAAGAATTAATGAGAACATTTGGAAAAACAATTATTTGGCTGAAACAATTCAAGATTCAAAAATGCAAACCAGAAGGTATTGCTTTATGTATGAACAGCTTCTTTAGACTTTTATTCTAGAATTTATGTAGAATTCTAATTCAGAGGGATCTTTTGTTTCTTTAAAGAAAAAAAAAAACTTCTGAGCTGTTTTCCAACAACTTCTACCCCAACCCACCCTAACCAGGGCTGGCATTTTATTACACACCTTTCTAAAATAAATCATTATATAAAGGAAAAAAGTATAGATATTTAAAGTAGAAGCAAAAAAAAGAACAATGAAACAAAACAACTAAATGAATAAAAATAATTTAAAACAACTCAATGTCTTGAGAATCAGCAAATGCAAAGATGTCAGATGCAACCAAATGCCTTTTTTCTCCACAGCGATTGCAGATCTGATTTTTTTAAAGTTGCTGTAAAATAAATTGTATTTAAATAATACATTTCTCATCCTTCCCTGCAGTGAGATGCATTTCCCTTACCAATCTGGCTCTCAGCAGGCGGGCCAGGCTGATGAAGGATCAGGAAAATGTCAGCTCCCACAGAGGAGTGTGACGGAGGCGATACAGAAGCAGTGACAGGCCTTTCAAAAAGCTACTGTGCAAATTCAGCTTTAAAACAGGGATGTGGTGGACAATGGATGGGTATGTCATTGCCTCTAGTTCATCTCCCATGGTTAGAAGGAGCAAAAGTGATGTAGTGCACCTGATATAAAGCCGGGAAGTTGTGTGTGGTGGGTCTGGACCTCAGTGGATTGCATTTCATAGCTGGTGTTCTGAAGAAGTTAGTATTCACATTAGTTCTCATAATTTTAAGTAAACTCCCTTTGAATGGGGCCGGAGTTACACACCTACACAAGCACCTTTATAATGTCTGTGGATCAATTAAAATTAATCTTTTTCTTATGTTGTAAACTTGATTGTCCTACTGATGCTGTACAAAATGAAATCAAAACTCCAAGGCACTAAAGGTCCTTTGTATTAATTACTTTTCTCACAGTTGTGACCGAATGTTTAACAGCAGCAACTAAAAGGAGGGAGGGCTTAGTTTGGCTCTCATTTTGAAAGTCCCCCAAACTCTTCACAGTTCTGATACTGTTCAAAAGTCTACACTTCAAAGCCTCCTCGGTCACTTAAATCACACTCTTAGCTGTGAGCATCTGAAGTCTATTTAAGCAGCACAGAATAATAATGTTCTTGCTTAAAAAGAGAAGCGTAGTGGTGTGGTAAATTGGACCAAAACAAGTGTAAACAAAGCAGCCCCACAAGGCCATGTGGGCAAAGATTAAATCCTGCAGTTCCGTGGTTGGAAATGGGCACATGGTGTCTTGAAGTAAGTCCAGACAGGTTTAGGCTGCCCCTAGATCTTGGGCAGAAGTTTCTCCTTTCGTTATTGCATGCACTCCATGTGTCTAGCATTGAACACCTTGTTTCTATTGCAACTTGGGCTTCACCCTCATGTTAACGCATGCTACCTTTTCTAATTCTTGCACTCATATAACTTACTATGTTTGTTTCACATTTAACTCACATGTGTTAATTGCTCTTCTCCCTCCTCCAAGCCACGGGTATCTGAATGTAGTGTCATTCTTCATTGCTCTTCATTCTAGTCAATATGTTCTCATTGGTGAGTGTGTGCGTGCTTGCATGTGTGTGTGTGTGTGTGTATGTGTGTGTTATGAGTATGTGTGTATCAAGTATGAGTATCACACAACCTTCTTGAAGTTGCTTCTCTTCTGCCACCTTATGGGATCCCGTGATACAGCTCAGTTGTTAGGCTTATACAAAATGCTTCTACCCTCTGAGTCATTTATTATTATTATTATTGTTGTTGTTGTTCTTATTGTTGTTTTTATGGTTAGAATTCAAGAATTTCATCTTTCACTTAGGTAAACAAGCCAAACCACAAGGTTTTCCCTTCACAGTATTGTGTATCCCCACACTATAATTAGTTGTCTGCTTGTCAATATTAAGCACTTTCTGATCCCCAGGTCTAGACATACCAGGGATGCTCGAGAAAGCCTTCTGCCTTCAACTAAACAACATTCTTAGCAACTCTGTAAAGAAGTTTGGGACTGAGGCTTCATAGAAATAGTCAACCAAGAAGCTGAAGAGATGGCTCAGTAGTTAAGGGCACTGGCTGCTCTTTCAGAGGTCCTGAGTTCAGTTCTCAGCAACCATCATCTGTGATGGGATGCCCTCTTCTGTCACGCAGGCAGAAATACAAATAGAGCACTCATGTACATAATAAGTAAATGTTATTTTTTTAAAAAAGAAATAGTCGATCAATTGAAAGAAGACAGAAGTGATGGAACTTTAAAACAGTGAGCTGAAATGAATAAATTCTACTGAATTTCAAGGCTTGTTAAGATGCAGAAGGAGAGATGGATACATTCTCAATACAGTCTCTATTTAGAGTCTCTGTTCCAATTCTAAAAGTAGTTTTTAAAGATTAGATAATAAACAGTAGCAAATAATAGCACAATTGTGTTCTTGGTTTATTACCAAGTTTTATTTCCTTATATACTTACCAACTAGAAAATAAATATATAACATATCATTCAATGCATATGTACTAAATAAGAACCTGGTGTTGTAAATCCAGGCCTCTGAATTCAGTAGCACCATAATACCTGTTAGGTCACAAGCCTCGGCCAAAGGCTAATTAAGGGTCCAGGTTTTCCCAGAATTTCTCTGTCTCTATATTTTACAGTCTATGGCTGGCATATCCCACCCCCTACTCTGAACTTCCCAGTCATGATATACTCAAAGCACATCAGCCTGGCCCAGCCTGTCACCCATGGGACTGTGTTTTCTGTCAGTTCTCATGTCTGAAATTGGTAGTGTTACTAACCTTACTGTTTTAGTTTACTTTCTACCACTGTAATAACCACCACAACTGAAAGCATGTGGAGGAAGGAGAGGGTTTACCTCACCTTTATACTCCCAGATCACAACTGTCACTGAGTGAAGTCAGGAAAGACTTCAGCGGGGTAAGAGGCTGGAGGCAGGAACTGAAGCAGGGACCGTGGAGGAACACTGACATTGGCTTGCTCCCACATGGTTTGCTCAGCCTGTTCTCTTTGTCAGTACTACTTTCTCAGGAGCAGCACCACTGGGGAAAAGCGGAGTGCCCCTTCCCATCCACAGTAGCTCATCAAGTTGCATCAAGGTTGAGCTTGTGCTCTTCCCCTGGCAAGGCAGTCCTGCCAGAGGGAAGGGATCAAAATTCTGGCAAGTGAGTCCTTGTCTGATTCAGTCCCCACTTTCCTTACTAGAGGACCCACATGAGGCCTAAGCTGCCCATCTGCTACATCTTTGTAGTGGGCTTAGGTCCAATCTATGCATGGTCTTTGGTTGATATTTCAGTCTCAGCAAGCCCCTCAGGGCTCTGGTCAGTTGGCTCTGTCTTCTTGTGGAGCTCCTGCCACCTGTCCTTTTCTCTTTCTTTCCACGTTTCCACAAGACTCCCTAAGCATCACCCAGTGTTTGGCTGTGAGCCTCTGCATCTGTTTTGAGGGACTGCTGGATAGAGCCCCTTAGAGGACAACACTGAAGTTACAGTATTTTGTTTTGAGCCCTTCACTTTTACATTGAGAAAAAAGAGTCATTGGCACAGGAGGGGAGTCACTGGGTTGTTGGTTCTCAAAATAGCCCATGCTCCATTTAATGATGGATGAATGATGTTTTTGTCTGTCTGCAACATCTTCCACTGATTTCCACAACCTGAGTTGATACCACAAGATGCAATGACAGTTCTCAGGGAAACTTTGAGGTCAGCCAGTGCAACTGGACTCGATGTCATGCCCGATCTTCTGCATTCGCAGCTGACTATAAATACTGCTCTTCATCTAGTGTAAATAACAACCCGAATTGCCTCTTCCTTCTGCAGGTGCTTGATGTTGAAGTCCTCTTTGTTTTCACAGGGCCTCCCAATCTTAACTGTGTTTAAAATTCTCTGTCTGTTGGTAAGTATAGCTGGCTAGCTGCCTCCACTAATCCATGATTATTCCTGAATTGAGTATCTGGCAGAACACAAAACAAATGCTTTTTTTCCTCACAAAGTGAGTCATCCAGAAGTTTTACTCTCTAATATGCACACCATTTGCAGGCAGCCAGGCACATAGATTATGTTCTTAATAGAGATCATGGACAATGCAACTTGCAATTTTATTTACTTAAGACTGGATATTTTCTTTTACCTATCTGGCATGCATTTGTTCTTACACTATAATGTCCTACTATGAAAATACAAGGACCATCATGACATATAAAATTCTTTTTTCCCACTCTATCTAAATAATCTTCCTTTTATTTTACTTTAAGAAAGCAAACAGTTTAAAAGTTTCTTAGATCATAGATTATGCTAGGATTTTTTTTTTTTACTTTACTGAAGGTTAATGGCATGTCAAGTCAAAATACTCATTAAGCTTTATTCTTCTCCTCCAATGAGACTTCTTCTACATAGCACTTATTAAGTGCTATTTGGAATATTAAACAAGATAAGACATCATCTTGCCCTCAAGGAATTCATATATAATTGAGAGAGTAAGAAAGGTTTGTAAGTCACTTAGTTATGTGTAAGAAAAGAAAATATAATGGATGCTCAGTTGCAGCTGGGGTTCATCCTTCTGGGGAATAATCCTGAAGGTTTTCTTGAAGCATAGTCACATGCTCATGGAGACCAGAGGTCAACATTGGGCATGTTTCTCAGTTGCTCAACATCTTACTATTAGAGGCAAGGTTTCTCGTTGAATCTGGAACTCACCAACTGACTAGACGTTTTAGAAATTGAATTCCATAAACCTGCATGTCTCTGTCCCACAATGTTGCTGAGGTTATAGACATTTGTAATACCATGCCTTGTTTTTGAAATGGGTGCTAGGGATACGAACTCAGATCCTCATGCCTATGAGGTGAGCTGAGGTTTAGCGGCTGAGCCATTGTCTCTCTGGTGCAGAGAATTTCTTTGAATGATGGTTTAAAAACAAGCTTGGCTCTTGTGTAGCACAGTATTTTATATACGCTCTGTCACTGTCCCTGTTGATTCACCTCTCTATAATTCTGAATATGTCCAAAGAGATAGAAAGACTTCTGTAGTCATCATTAATTTTTATTGCATGTAATCATTGCTATTCCTGTAATAAACTTTTGAAAATGTACTTAAAAGAATAGTTCTGACTTACCAAACAAACTAATTTAAATAAAATTCTCCTGTCTATTCCAACTCAAGCTCTGCTGTGTAGAAGAGAGACATTCTGTGCTTCCTCTCTCTGCAGCCACCTACTCTTACCCTCTGCTCTTGAAAGAAAACCGCAATATGGTGAGCACTCGTCCAATAAGAAACGTACTCCTTTACTGTGAAGTTGCTAGAAGCGTCACCCTGTAGTCTCTTGTTTTCAAACATAGATCTGATACAAACTTACAAATCATCCAGTTTTCCAAAGGCACACACTAAGCTCCATGCAGGTTTGCTTGATGACCCCGATAGCTGGTTTAAGGTGAGAGGAATGCTTCATGGACATAGCAGAGGAAGGAAGCATCATCACCCTAGCACCAAAGGTACATGACAACTTGGTAGTGAGCACCCGCAGCTCCAATGCAGACTACCAGAGTCTTACCCTGGCTTTTGAAATGAGGTTTTCTGGCTCTTTAGGTAGGTACTTAGTTTGACCTGTTCTTCTTATGTATAAAATGAAATTATTAAAGGACCTCCCTATCATATATTCAGAGTCTAATGAATATTAGCTAGGTTAATATATGCAATACCCTTGGAAAGGCATCAGACACATAGTATGTACTCAACAATTATAAATGCTAAAGCAAATATCAGAAAATTAAAATAACAAAACTAGATTGACACATTGAATTTAGATCTGTTGTTAAAACATGGAAGCATGAAAGATTTCACTTTGTGTCTTGCTACCTAACAAAGACATTTTAGTCCTTTCAATAATCCTATGAAGAGAGTACCGCTACCATTTCCACTTTCAAGGAGGGAAACTGAGGTAGAGAAAGATAAAGCAATTTCCCCTGGACCATAGGGCAAAGGAAGAAGTTAGGATTGGGGTATATAGTTGTTAAAAAAGGAAATGAAAAGTGGTGAAGGTTTTAAGCAACACAGAAAACTAAGATGGCGAGACTATGGAGCAAAGATGTGTGTGTGTGTGCCTGTGTGTGCATGTGTGTGTGTTATTCAGATGTATAGTTTGAATTATACTGGGCAGAAAATGCAATAACAATAATTCGTTGGAAAATAAGATCCAAAGATTTCAAAAGGAAAACAATAATCATGTCTAGATTTCACTGTTTCCTATTTCTGGCTATTATAACTATGCCAGCAATGAACATGGATGACTAAGTATCTCTGTCGTATGGTGTTAAGTTCTTTGGGTGTGCGCCTGAGAGTGCTGTACCTGGATACATAGATTTTCAGCTTCCTGAGGAATCTCCACACTGATTTCCATAGGGGCTGTGCCAGCTTGTATTCCCAGTAGCAATTAATAAATGGTCTTTTTTTTTTTTTTTTTTACTGTATGCTTGCCAGCATGTGCTGTCACTTGTTTATTGATTTTGCTCATTCTGGTTGGGGTGAGAAGAAATTACAAAGTTATTTTAGTTTGCATTTTCTCAGTAGCTAAGGATGTTTACATTTTAAATAGTTTTTCTCAGCCATTGTGTTTTTCAGTTTAACAAACTCTGTTTAATTCTATACCCTATTTTTAATTAAGTTAGTCATTTACTTGATGTTCAGTGTCTTCTTTCAGGTTTTAAATATGTGTTCTAGATATGAATCCTCTATCAGATGTGTAATTGATAAAGATTTTTTTTCTCATGTTATAGGCTGCTGCTTTCTTTGAATGATGGTGTCCTTGGCTGTACGGAACTTTTTTTTCTTATTGTGGCCCCATTTATTTATTGTTGGTCTTAATATCCGAGCTATCAGTGTTCTTCTCAGAAAGTCATTTCTTGTGCAGTGAGATCAAGCCTATCCTCTACTTCCTCTTATATCAGGTTCAGGGTATCTGAATGCATGTATACATCCTTGATTCATTTGGAGTTCAGCATTGTGCAATGTATGATAGGTAAGGATCTATTTTCCTTCTTCTCCATGCAGCTATTTGCTTTAACCAGCACTATTTGTTAAAGATGCTATTTTTTTCTCCAGTGTGTATTTTTGCATCTTGGTCAAAAATCAGGTGTCTTGGTCAAAAATCAGGTGGGTGTAGAATTATGTCTTGATTTTCATTTCAATTCCATTGATCAGTGTGTCTGTTTTTATGGAAATACAATGTTGTTTTAGTTACTATAGCTGTATAATGCAACCCGAAATCTGACATGGTCATACCTCCAGAAGTTACTGTATTATTCCGGAGTGTTTTTGCTGTTCTGATTGTATGTGTACATGTGAGTATGCATGCATGTATGTGTGTATGTATGTATGTACGTATGTATTGTTTCTATATGAAGTTGAAAACTGTTTAGTCAAATTCTGTGAATGATTGTGTTAGAATTTTCATGGGGTACATTTACATAATAGAATTTTGTTTAGCAGCTAAGAAAAATGAAAACTTCTGGTAAATAGATAGAGTTACAAACAGTATTTTTGAGTGAGGTAAACCCTAGAGGAAAAGAATAGAATGTTTTCTATTATGTATGGATGTTAGCTCTATGCTTTAGATATGTGTATTTCGATCCAAATAACCACAGGAGTTAGGTAGCAAATAAGGGACTAGAAGACATGAGGAGACATTCCAAGGAAGATGTTCTTAGTAGGTTTCTTCTATAGAAGCTTTTAAAAATATATACATATGTAAAAAAATTTAAATGGAGTCGCCATATAATGGTATAGACAGTATCTCAACTATATATCTTATACCACCTAATAAAACCTCCAGTATCAGTAATAAGTCCTATGTTGGTGATACATTGGTCAAAGGGGAATGCCCCCCCATCAAATATATCACAGGCTATTGCCAAGTCTATTCGTAACTCTCCATAACCTGATGGTAAGGTCCTGTTGCTAAAGACATTAACCATTTATGTCATCAAACATGGAGACACTGAGTTGGTGCCCAGCTAGAAGTTTCACCCCTGGAAGATACTACCAGGGGTAGTTTTGGGCAGTTTTGCACACTGCCAAAATATCATACAAGTACCAACCAATATCATACAGGTCCCAACTCTACAATTTACAATAGAAACATGCTTGCAAGATATACTGGTGTATTAGCGGAACGATGTTATAGAAGTAGCCAGTTACTCTTTTTTTTCTTTTCTTTTCTTTTTTTCAATTGAAGTCTCACTTCCTAAGATGGACCCTATATATAACAGTGCTAAAGTGGCAAAGAAGCTGAGATTAGACTTATCATGGGACTAAGGAAAACCTACTACTACTATAATTCTGCTAAAGGAATATAATAATAAATGGTAATTAACAAAGTGATCTACCACTGAGCAACGTTTAGAGAGTGAGAGTCTCTGGAGTGAGAGTTTCAGCCCTAAATGGGATATCTTCATCAAATACCTCCTCTGAAAACTAGTGATCTATGTGAAAGAGGAAGCAGAAAAAAAATTCAGAGCCAGGAATGGTGGATGATTCCAATGAAACAGCATCTTCTATATACAACAGGACTGATGCATATCTGAATTCACAGACTGTAGCAGCACACATAAAACTTGTACAAGTTCAAACAGAAAATCCAACACTGATAAGGAGAAATAGAAAGAGTCTCATGTCTAAAAGGTATTTGCAGTTGATGCCTGCTATGAAGAGGACAATCCGTGTTTCCTATTGAGTGTCAGTGTCACTGGGGACATTAGCTACACTCCAGGTCCAGGGCAGGACTCACACTCAGGAGTAGCTGGCCAGTGTACAGTGGATTCCATGTTGTTTTTATTTTGTTTGTGTACTTTTTGTTTTGTCTTCTCTCTGTGTTTGTGCATATGTGTGTAGGGAGTGTCTTGTCTGTTTGATTTACTATATTTACTTATCTTTTTTTCCTGTTTTGTTTGTTTTTGTTTTTTAGAGAGATAGGAAGTCTATGCGAAAGGGAAAAAAATTCAGGATCTGGAAGGAATTGGTGAAGGGGAAGTAATATGATCATAATATATTGCATGAAACAACAATTTGAGGTAAAATTTTACAGAAAGAAGTCTGGATAGGAGAACCACAGACATGGGAATGGGCTTGGCAAAGTGACTGATGTTAGTAAGAATCTACTGGGGAAGCTAAAAATATGGAACATATCTAACAAGGACCAGCTATTGGCCAGAATATACAGAAAGGAAAATGAGTGTAAAAGACTCAAATTGACTTGGAGTAGAGGGAAAAGTATGACAAACTTAGAGCTAAATATGGCCTGAAGGTATGTTGTAAATGGTTGGCAAATGCTTTAAAAAGTAAACAAACATTTTTAAAATTTTATTTTAAATATTAGTTACAGTTCCTTAGCTTTGTATCCCAGCTGTACACCACTCCCTCATTCCCTACCAATCCTACCCTCCCTCCCTCATCTCCTCCCTGCCCCTTTCCAAGTCCACAGACAGGGGAGATCTCCTCCCCTTTCATCTGACCCTAGCCTATCAGGTTTCTTCAGGACTGGCTGCAATGTCCTTGTCTGTAGCCAGTGAGGCTGCTCCTCCCTCAGGGGGGAGGGGAAGCTCAATGGGCTAGTCATTGAGTTCATATCAGAAATAATTCTTGTCCCCCTTACTACAGAACCCACTTGGATACTGAGTTACCATGGACTATGTCTGAGCAGGGGTTATAGATTATGTCCATGCATGTACCTTGGTTGGAGAAAGTCTCATAGAAGACCCCTGTGCCCTGATATATTTGGACCTTGTGGGGCACCTGTCCCTTCTAGGTCATAGCAACTCCCCCTTCTTTCTTATGATTCCCTGCACTCTGCCAAAGGTTTGGTTATGAGTCTCCACATCTGCTTTGATACCCTGCTGGGTAGAGTCTTTCAGAGGCCCTCTGTGGTAGGCTCTGGCCCTGTTACTTGTTTTCTCCTACTACTTCCAATGTCGATCCCCTTTGTCTTTCTAGGTGAGTACTGATCATCTTACTCCTGTTCCTCTTTCTTGTTTATCTTCATTAGGTGTACAGATTTTAGTATGTTTATCCTATCTTATAGGTCTAGTACTCACTTATAAGTGAGTATATACCATGTGTGTCTTTCTGCTCCTGGGATATCTCACTCAGGATGATTTTTTTTCCAGGTCCCACCATTTGCCTGCAAAATTCATGATTTCCTTGTTTTTAATTGCTGAGTAGTACTCCATTGTGTAAAAGTACCACAATTTCTGTATCCATTCCTCCATTGATGAGCATCTGGGTTGTTTCCAGGTTCTGGCTATTACAAATAAAGCTGCTACAAACATGGTTGAGCAAATGTCCTTGTGTAATTGAACATCTTTTGGATATATGCCTAGGAGTGGTATAGCTGGGTCTTGAGGAAGCAGTATACCTGATTGAGAAAGCGCCAGATTAATTTCCAAAGTGGTTGTAACAGTTTACATTCCCACTAGCAATGGAGGAGTTTTCCCCTTTCTCCACAACCTCTCCAGCATGTGTTATCTCTTGAGTTTTTGATCTTAGCCATTCTGATAGATGTAAGGTAAAATCTCAGGGTCGTTTTGATTTGCACCTCTCTGATGGTTAAGGATGTTGAGCATCTCTTTATGTGTTTCTCTGCCATTCTATATTCTTCTACAGAGAATTCTCTGTTTGGCTCCATGCCCCATTTTTTAATTGGGCTGTTTAAATTATTGCCTTTTAACTTCTTTAGTTCTTTTATATTCTGGATATCAGCCCTCTGTTAGATGTAGGGTTGGTGAAGATCCTTTCCCACTTAGTAGGCTGTTGATTTGTTATGACAACTGTATTCTTTGCTTTACAGAAACTTTTCAGTGTCATGAGGTCCGATTTATTGATTGTTGTTCTTAGAACCT
>CM053766.1:44046986-44115501 GCA_028658305.1 Pachyuromys duprasi
TTTTTTTTTTGAGTTAATTTTGTATCCAGCCTCTTTGTTGAAGGTGTTTATCAGTTGAAGGAGTTCTCTGGCTGAGTATTTGGGGTCACTCAGATATACTATCATATCATCTGCGAATAGTGAAACTTTGACTTCTTCCTGTTCAATTTGTATCCCCTTGATCTTCTTAACTTGTCATATTGCTCGAGCTAGGACTTCAAACACTATGTTGAAGAGATATGGGGAGAGTGAGCAGCCTTGCCTTGTCCCTGATTTCAATGGGATTGACTTAAGTTTCTTTTCGTTAAGTTTGATGTTAGCTATAGGCTTGCTGTATATTGCCTTTACTATGTTTAGGTATGTGCCTTGTATGCCTGATCTCTCCAAGACTTTAAACATGAATGGGTGTTGAATTTTATCAAATGCTTTTTCTGCATCTAGGGAGATGACTATGTGGTTTCTCTCCTTCAGTTTGTTTATATGGTAGATTACATTGATGGATTTCCATATGTCGAACTACCCTTGCATGCCTGGGATGAAGCCTACTTGGTTATGGTGGATGATATCTTTTATGTGTTCTTGGATTCGGTCTGCAAGTATTTTGTTGAGTATTTTTGCATCAATGTTCATAAGAAAGATATGTCTGCAGCTTTCTTTTTTGTTGGGTCTTTGTATGGTTTAGGTATCAAGGTGATTGTGGCTTCATAGAATGAGTTTGGTAATGTTCCTCCTGTTTCTATTTTGTGGAATAATTTGAAGAGAATTGGAGTTAGCATTTTTTGAAGGTCTTCTAGAATTCTGTGCTGAAACCATCTGGCCCAGGACTTTTTTTGCAAGGGAGGCTGTTGATGGTTGCTTCAGTTTCCTTGGGGGATATAGGGCTGTTCAATCTTTCTACCTGGTCTTGATTTAATTTTGGAAGATGGAATCTATCAAGAAAATTGTCCATTTCTTTTATATTTTCGAATTTTGTGGCATATAGGCTTTTGTAATATGACTTCATAATTGTTTGGGTTTCCTCAGTGTCTGTAGTTATTTCCCCCTTTTCATTTCTGGTTTGCTTATTTGGATAGTTTCTCTCTGCTTTTTAGTTAGTTTGGCTAAGGGTTTGTCTATCTTGTTGATTTTCTTAAAGAACCAGCTCTTGGTTTCATTGATTCTTTGAATAGTTTTATTTGTTTCTAATTGGTTGATTTCAGCCCTGATTTCAGTTTGATTATTTCTAGCTGTCTGCTCCTCTTGGGTATATCTGCTTCTTTTTTTTCCCTAGGGCTTTCAGTTGTGCCAATATGTTATTTGTATGAGATATTACACATTTCTTCTTAAAGGCACTTAGTGCTATGAATTTTCCCCTAAGCACTGCTTTCATTGTGTCCCATAAATTAGGGTATGTTGTACCTTCATTTTCATTGAATTCTAGAAAGTCTTTCTTTCTTTATTTCATCCTTAACCCAGCTGTTATTTAGTAGTAAGTTGTTAAGTTTCCATGTGCATGTAGGCTTTTTACTATTTCCATTGTTGTTGAGGTCCAGCTTTAGTCCATGGTGTTCAGATAGAACACAGGGGATTATTTCAATCTTCTTGTATTTGTTGAGGCTTTCTGTGTGACCAACTATGTGGTCTATTTTGGAGAAGGTTCCATGAGGTGCTGAAAAGAATGTATACTCTTTTGTGTTTGGGTGAAAAGTCCTGTAGACATTTGAATTAGGACCTTTGTAAGTGCCTTTATTTTCCTGTTTGGCTTCTGTCTAGATTATCTGTCCCTTAGTGAGAGTGGGGTGTTGAAGTCTCCCACTATTAAGGTGTTTGGGATTGATGTGTGATTTAAACTTTAATAATGTTTCATTTACGAATGTAGGTGCTCTTGAATTTAGGGCATAGATGTTCAGAATTGCAATGTCCTCTTGGATTTTTCCTTTGATGAGAATGTAGTGCCCTCTACATCTTTTTTTTTATTATTAATTTTGGTTAAAAGTCTATTTTATTAGATATTAGAATAGCCACTCCAGCTTGTTTTTTGGTTCCATTTGCTTGAAAAACAATTTTCCAGCCCTTTACTCTAAGGTAGTATTTATCTTTGTTGCATAGGTATCTTTCTTGGATGCAGCTGAATGTTGGATCCTGTTTCCACACCCTTTCTGTTAGTCTGTGTCTTTTTATTGGAGAGTTGAGTCCATTGATGGTGGTAGATACTAGTGACCATTAAATGTTATTTACTATTGTTGTGGAGTTCACCAACACAAAGTTACTGTGATTCATTGCCTGTTTTCTTTTGATTTTGTTGGGAAATTATCTATAACATATGTTTTCTTGGATGTAGTTATTTTCGTTGGGTTGGAATTTTCCTTCTAGTATCTTCTGTAGGGCTGGTTTACTGTTCAGATATTGCTTAAATTTAGTTTTGTCATGGAATATTTTGTTTTCTCCATCTATGTTGATTTAAAGCTTTGCAGGGTATAGTAGTCTAGGTTGGCATCTGTGATCCCTTAAAGCATGCATGATATCTGCCCAGGCCCTTCCAGCTTTCATAGTTTCTGATTAGAAATCCAGTGTGATTCTGATAGGTTTACCTTTATATGTTACTTGGCTTTTTTCCCTTGCTGCTTTTAATATCTTTTCTTTGTTCTACAGATTAAGTGTTTTGACTATGATATGACATGAGGAGTTTCTTTTCTGGTCTAGCCTATTTGATGTTCTGTAGGCCTCTTGTATGTTGTGGACATCTCTTTCTTTAGGTGGGGAAATTTTTCTTCTATTATATTCTTGAAAATATTTTCTGGATCTTGGAGCCTGGAATCCTCTTCTTCGTCAATTCTAATTATTCTTAGATTTTGCCTTTTCATGGCGTCCTTGATCTCTTGGATGTTTTGTGTTTCGGATTTTTCCGATTTTACTTTTTCTTTGAGAGAAGTATCAATTTCTGCGAGTGTATCTTCAGCACTCAATATTCTCTCTTCCATCTCTTGTATTCTATTAGTGATGCTTACCTTTGTGGTTCCTTCTTTTCTCTCTAGGTTCTCCAGCTCCAGGGTTTTCTCAGTTTGTGTTTTCTTTCTTGATTCTAATTTTGTTTTCATGCCTTGCAACATTTTCTTCATCTGTTTGAATGTGGATTCCTGTGTCTCCAAGATGGTCTCTATTTGTTTGTTTGTTTGTTTGTTTGTTTCCTTTCTATATGCCACTACTGTGCCTTGATTTGTTTGGCTATATTTGCCTGTGTTTCATTGAGGGCTTCATTCACTTCCTTTTTCTTTACTTCCAGTTAGGAGGCCAAATCTTTGAGAGATTGGTTTGTTTCCTCTTTAACTGTTTGAATATGTATGGCTACTTCTCTGAGAGATTTCTTTGCTTCCTCTTTATGTGCCTGTAATAAATGGATAATCATAGCTTTAAAGTCATTTTCTTGTGTTTTCAATGAGTTGGTGTATCCATTA
This sequence comes from Pachyuromys duprasi, assembly GCA_028658305.1. Taxonomy (NCBI): domain Eukaryota; kingdom Metazoa; phylum Chordata; class Mammalia; order Rodentia; family Muridae; genus Pachyuromys; species Pachyuromys duprasi. Next base: position 44,050,400 of record CM053766.1, read on the forward strand.
ATTTTGGGGGTTACTGGTAAAGCCATGATGTCTTGATTTATGTTGGGTGTGTTCTTTCGCTGACCCCTGGCCATTTGGTTATCCATAGTGTTCACTGTTTGTTCCTGGATTCTACAGATCAGACTGGTCTTTCTCTGGTGTCTGGAGAATTCTTCAGGAAAATGAGAGAGGTCCAGTGGTTTCAGCGTGTGCGATGGTGATTCAGCGGAAATTGTGGGAGGAAAGTGCGTAGGCACAGAAAGGCAAATGCAGGTTAGCGTGTGAGCGAGTGTATGGGTGGGAATGTGTCCTGAGGGACAGGGTGTTAGAGAAGGAAGAGGCCTTCAGTGTGAGAGAGGAGTGCCTTGCATACACCGAAGGAGTCGCAGGCACTTAAGGAATCACAAGCACTGTTGAAGATTGCGGTCATAGATTGTTTTTGCAGGTCTGCTAGGCTTTGGTTGCTATTCAGCTGGGTATCTGTCACTGAGGGGTTGGATGGGGGGTGCTCTGTGGGTCTGGAGCTCGGCAAGAGTGCGCTCAGAGGGTGTGGGCTCCTTGGATGTGTGCTCCAAGGGATGGTGTTCTACCGGCCGGTACAGCTGTCCTCTGTGGCTGAGGGGCCTGAGGCTCTGCCTCTGCTCTCTAGGTTACCAGGCAGTGAACTTTGTGCTCAACTACTTGGTGCTTGTGCAGGCTTCCTTGAGGGGGAGGGAGGACCGGTCAGGGGAAGCGCCCCACTTCATTCCCAGAGAAGTCTGTGCCCGATCTGAATCTACAACTGAATCTACAATCGTTCCTCTGTTCTGTGGTGCCTCCTCTCCTTCAGACAGCCCAAAAGTCCAAATTCTTGCTTCAATTGTCTCTCCACTCACCAATTTCAGAGACTCAGGTCCTCTGCCTCTCCAAAATGGTGTGTTCTGTTCGCCGCCATCTTGGAAGCCCCACAATTCAACATTTTAAAGATCAGAATACATATGAATATTCGACTCACATTCCTGTGTGGGAATACTTCACCACCTTTCTGAGCTCCTAATTTCTCAGGTGTAGTGATCACTTTCCAGTCGGTTTACAGCATGTAACTCTCTGAGAAGTCACCTGGCAAGACTTACCTGCTCTTTCCTTGAGTGAGTTGCATGGTCTCAGGAACCTCTATTTGTGGCTCCTGGTTTAAAAAGTATGAAGAAGGGATAGAAATGTTCAGAGACATGATTCAGAAAATAATGTCTTTCAAGAGAAAAAGAAAGAGTTAATTGTAATCTCATTACTATTTACAAAAAAGAAAAGGAGACCTGGATGATATGATGTTGATATTGATGTTTATAGTTATATTGCTTATAGTTAATATTTATATTGCTTATAGTTAATATTGATGCTTACAAAATGCAGGTTGGGACTAAAAAGAAAATCAATCAACCAACCAAACATACAAACAAACAAAAAACAAAACTCAAAGACAAATAAACAACAAAAACAAAGTGAAAAAATTAATACAACACCCTTATACTGGCTTTTCAGAGAATATGATGGTAATTAATGAGTAAAACATGACTTTTCCTCTGCCAGTAGAAGACTTAAAATCTTCTTTGCATACGCAAGATGCATTATACCTCCTGGCCATCTGCCAATGTCATTTCTCTGCTGGCCAGTTGTTGAGTCTCATTCCTTTGTGCTGCAAGAGCTGAGATTCAACTCTCCATAGAAAGGAAGACTCAGACGCCACGAACGTTACTGAAGTAAAATCAGTTGCTTGGAAATCTGCATTGACATAAGTTTTAAAAAATACACTGAAATGTGTTCATAGATAGTTCTAGAAGGAATTGTTTTTAAACTCAATAAATGTCTCACCATGGATTTTAGTTGGACTGTGCTCCCAGCATGTACCATATTTTATTATATTTTAAAGATATACATTTTAAAAATTATAATGACTCTTAAAACTTAGACAGGTCTGGTGATGGAGAGATTGCTCAACAGATAAGAGCACTTGTGCTCTTGTAGAAGACCCGAGTTCATTCCCAGTACTCATATCAGGCAGCACACAACCAAAGACATCTAACTCTAGCTCCAGGGTATCTAATGCTCTTTTCTAGCTTCGTTGGTCACCTACATTCATGCATGTATGCATTCACACATAGCCACACATATATGCGCAAGATTAAAGACAAAACTTAATCTTTGAAAAACGTAGGAGTGTCTTGAACCTGATAACATTAACAAAGCATAACGATGTTTGTAATTTTCTAACATAATCTATTGTCTGGGAATGCATTAAAAAAAAGTGCCTGGGACTGTATTACAAATAATTTCTGTCTCTTAGGCACAGGCAGAGCTAGAAAGTGAAAGAAAAATCAGAATAAATATATGTATTTAATCAATTTTAAACAGTTTGAAGTAGCTCAATTTTAAATGCCCGATTGATCATCGTTGTTATTTCCAAGTTGGAATAAATAACCGTTGTTGGCTTTGATGGTAGTGAAACTCAGCCTGAGATATCTGTATTTGCTTCTCTCTTTTTCAATAAAAATGACAGGCCTGAAAAGCTGGAAAAAAATTCTCCTGCTATTTTAAGATGCTGCGGATTTAACTAGCTGTGTTTTTGTCCCATCATTAATCAACTATCTGAATATGGAGAAGAAAAGGAAGGAGGCTCCAGACCTCACCTAAGGACAACAGCAATGAAACCAAGCTTCTTACATTGTGCCTTTTTGAAAAGAGCCACATAATTAACATGTTCTGGAAACTTCCCCTGCAACTTTTCCATGCTAGAGGCTACATGACGTCTTGAACCTGCTTACGTATTTCATCAGAACATTAATGTTTGTAAACAACAAAAATAAAGTATATTTATCATATGAATTTTATTTTTATTTTTATTTCACTTTTTGTTTTAATGTAAAAACTTACTTTTAGAAAACATAACTAGTATTATTACCATGTGAGCATGTCCACAAACAGAATGCATAGACATTTGTATTTTATAAAGAATGTCTGTAGTAAAAATAATGATTAAACATTAGATAAATGTCTAATTTATATATCTATAATGATGTTAGAATAAGAAATTAGCACTTTGTTTATTACTAAATATTGTCATCTAGTATCTTGTTTAAACATGGGAGTTTATCTAAGACAAATATCGACATCAACGTTATAGTCTGACTAAGAAGTAAAAATAGTGAGCTCCAGTTACGTTTAATCAGCTATATTGTTTTTTTCATTAAATTTGAATTAATAAATAATTGCATTTCACGATTTTGAAATTTACGCATGTTTTCTCTTCTGCTTTAGAGATTGAGAAATTAAAAGTAAGATATATCTTTCTAAAAACACAAAAGTGTTGTGTATGCCTTGAAGAACAGGTTCAAGTATGCCATTCACACCCTTCTATACCATAGACTATTCCCACACAATTAATATTCAAAGACATTATCTGCTTGACAAGATAGTAAAATATCCCACTTATCTGTACAGAGATAATTTTTCAAACTTTAACAATTGTATTAGCCCCTAGCAAGGCCTTTAAAACTTTGCAAAGAATATTAACAAGTCATTAATGGTTAATTACATGTCATCTTTGAGGTCAAGGAGTCTGAGTGGGTTTTAGCCATCAGAATTAACATGCATCGCTTCTGAAAAGAGCCCATAGTACAAGTTTCTCCACCTCCCTCACTAATCCTAAACTCTTATTTATGAAAACACAAACATAAAAACAGGAATTCAGTTGTCTTTCACCAGTAAATGAGAGGGTCAGAACAAAGTGCAGGTGGAGAGGGGATTGTTGATTAAGGGGTGTGTGTCCTCAGGCAACCACAGATTAACTTCTTCACCTGCGTAACTTAATTTGGTAACTGAGGACCAACCAGAAATCGCAACAGCTGTGAAATGTGCAGTAAAACATATTTGTTGTTCTTGTTGCGTCTTAACATAAAATTAATTTAAACAAAGGGGCTTAAATTAATAAGATGAATTTTAAAAGTAACTAAGTAGGAGATGAAGGAATGGCAGTCAGTAAAAAGCATATAGTACAAGCATGAGGACTGAGTTTGAACCCCAACATTCATAGTATCTTGGGTCTGTAACCTCAACACAGGGGAAGTGGAGACAAAAGGAATCATGCGGCTTGTGAGCTGTCATCCTTACCTACTTGGCCAGTTCAGGTTCAGTGAGAGACCCTATCTCTAAAACTAAGATGGAGGGTAGATTTTGAAAGTTTCAAGATCTTTAAGTGCTAAGAAAAAAAATAGTTCAGAAAACTATGTCACATTACTTAACACAATTATGCAAGTTTCTAAAGACATTTCCACTCCCATACTATGGAAAATTGTAGTTTCCTAGTCTTTCAAAGGAATTTTTGTTGTTGTTGCAAGCACCTGTAATTCAAACCCCTCCCCCATTTTTTATTTTTATATTTCCGTTCTTCATTTAAAAAAAAAAAGTTTCTTTGGGGGAAAATTACAAGTCCTGGGAATTCTAGAATTTAAGTTAGATTCTGCCAGTCTGCGTTGCCTCTTTCCTTTGGCCCTGGAGCACAAGCAGCACATGAATTGGTTTCCAAGGAAAGCTGCCATAATCTGTATGCAAAGTAGTGTTTTTACGTAGCTCTGAATGTCAGATCCAAATGCAAAGCTGCCTGTTGCCTCAAGTGTGAAATTCATTCTCATTTAAACTCTATGTTTCTGTGCGACTAGGGATGCTGGTATTTGAGTCCTGGGCTCCAGAGGAGATGTGTGTGGTAGTGGTGAGGACCCTAATCTTTGTGAGCCCTTTCCACTTTACTGACAAATCTGCGAGTGGTTTATGGGGAAGCTGCCTTAAACAAAGCCATCAACCTATAGGACAGAATAGAATACATTTGTTTTGATGTCTTTATGATATTTTACCGTCTTTCAACTTGTAGATTTTCCAATATGTATGAGCATATATGTTTTCAGAAAGTCCATGTGTCAAATAAGTGTTTTTTTTTTTACCATTTATATTCAAATATGAGAGATCGGATGCCAGGAGAGTTTTCAGATTCCTTTGTTGATGAAAGAAGTTCTGCTCAGAAATTCAAGATCATATTTAAGAAGAAAGACTATAAGAATGTTCGCCTTAGTTGATTTCCCTCATGGGAGCCATCATCACAGCTGGCACCTGCCTGATGATTTCAAGAGCCTTGTCATTTTTCTGAATGTATTTTATTTTGAGCTTTTGAGGTTGATCTCAGTTCAAAGTGCCCATTGAGGATGAAATGCTTGGTTGGGTTTGCCTATTCATGAAATCCACTTTTCATCGGGAGCCCACACCAACATCACTGCTAACCTCCCCACCGTTTTTGGCTGCTGGTTCTTTGAATGACTCCTTCTAACACTGTCAGTCAACGGCAAGAAACTAGTACCTCCATGGCTAGAAACAGACCTCACATGTGCTGAAACGGGCATCTACATTTCTAAGGCCATTCTTCATAGTACTTGTGTAGACTACAAAGAACTGTATCTGATGTGAGATAGCAAAAGTGATAATAATGACTGTTTGAAAAAAGAATATGATTAGTAGCCTTTGTATGGACAACTGTTCAACACTCACATTAAACAAGAGTGTAGCTGTTAATGTGACACATAGTCCCCAACAGTAATTTCATGAAGCAATAACTATGTTATTTGTCAAGAGGCCCCAGATAGACTAGGCAGCTGTGCTGATCTAAGCTTAGTTTAGCTGGGTCCTTTCATATGCCTTTGGTTGTGTATAGCTGGCAAGTCCAAGGTGTGCTCCTAAAGCCGAGCGTCAGAATTGACACAACCCACTTCTGCTGCAGTCTACTGGCCAACACAAATTGACATCCAACTCAGATTCCATGACGAGAGAAATAAGTTGAAGTACTTCAAGAGAGGTGCTAAATTTTACTCTGCAGAAAGGGGAAATATGAGCTGGGTAGAGGATCTGGGCTGACTTTATAAGCAGTCTACACTTACACCAAATCATTATAGGCTCTTTGGGACCCTCCACCCTCTACTCCCATATGATAGATGATGTCAACTCCCCGCAGTAAGTTCCTTTAGTCAAAATGATATGTGATATTATAAATTCTGCCTCTCTGTGATCTAAGTGGACAACTTCATATTGCTGTTTTTCTCTAGTTATGACATTTCTATATTTGAATCAATAAACATTTACTTACCCTACTTAATGGATTTTTAAACTAGCATGTTTTGAAACCTTTTCTCTCATAAATATGCATGTGTTTTTGTCTGTCTGTCTCTCTACATATATATGAACACATGTATCCATATGTACATATGCATGTGTATTGTGTTTAATCATTTGTATCTGTCAGCACACCAATGCTTTTGTTGTTTTTTGGCATTCCGATATGCCACCGTTTTGCTATTGCTTAATTACTCTAAAATTTGGTACTCAGAGGAGGAGATGGCACCTTTTTCATTGAGACTAACTGGCTATTCTATACACAAGTCTAAGTGAGAATGTTAAGAAACATGTTTACACATCCTTGCATGCAGAGGTTCTGAGAGAAAATCCAGGAGTTTAGCAATAGGAGCTTATGAAACATGGCCCATAATTTAGCACCCGGAGTGGCTGAGGTGATAATTCTTCGTCAGAGAATTATCAGCTGCAAAGTTGTCATTGCCATTAAGACTTTAATGAACACCAACAAGCCTTACTAATGTGGAAGACACGGAGGCACCACATTCTTTGCCCAGCAAGCTGTTGCCTGATTGCAGAGATGCTGGTGTTCATGAAGAGCTGGGACCTACCTATCTTTACATCATAAATCTAGACATAGAATTCACTTTGGAGCTTCTATTAAGATGAGACAAGAGAGAAAAAATAAACCCTGTTTAGAAAAGTCATTGGCATGCCTGTTTCTCTAGCTACTCATGGTTTATTACTGCTGTGTGTTATTTCTAACAGTACTTAAATAATAGGCCACGAGGGCCCTTGAAGACATGCTGATGCCTCTTGGGTAGTTTCAGAAAAATACACTTTATATATTATTGTGTCTATATATCTTCTATCTTCAGGACTCCTTTCCATTGGCTTTTTTTGTTGTGTGTATATTTGCATGAAAACAGGCTATTTTGATATGTGCCCTTTGAGAACTGTTGCTTTTCCTGTCCTGTAAGCCACAGCCACATGTTCTGAGGTAGGTCATGCCCACAGCAAAGAAAAGATATGTGAATTGTAGTGGAGAACATGACATAGCAACTCATAAAGCTCATAGAAACCAGTGCCATCTTGCCAATATCCTCTGTCTCTTTTTAAAGCATGTCTCTTCTGCTGGACGATCCCAAGTCAACTATTTGGATTGCAATTTAATGATGTAGATAGAGGGGGATGCTCACAGCATTACCCAACAAATACTATATGTTGCCTAGTGTACACACATAAAACACATCTCCCTACAACAGATGTTGTATGTTAGGATCAGTGAAGTACAAGACTGTTTACTTCATATCATTTTATCTTCCACGGATATCAGTGTCAGTGTTTGCTGCCATGTTCTATTTGTTGGTTTACCCCAAATTGAGTTTAGTTAAGGAAAAAGTTGCAGTAAAATTTCAGTTTCTATTTCAAATTTTGGAAGAAAAGTAACATATCATGGCTTGCCTGAAGTATGTGTAGTTTTATTGTCTGTTTTGTGAGTAGGGTCAGCAGCATCTTTTTAAGAGTGCATATTTCTAGCCATTCATCAATGCTACCGAAGCAGTCTCTGGGCAGAGGGACATGTATCTGCATTTTAATTCATCATCCAGGTATGTGTCATCCATATTCACATTGGAAACACTGCTGAGCTTATTCTCAGCTTTGAAGTTGATATTTGGGAACTGATATATGAGAACCTCATTAACCTAATCCTCCAAGAATTGTCTCCACACATAAGGATGCATTATTTTGCACTTGATGTTTGGCAAAGAACAATGTAAGACATGACAATACATATATGAACTTGTCCTTTTAATAAATCATGAAACCATAGTTCACAATGTTCCTAGGGCCACATATAAACACATGACACACTTCCTTCCTACCAAACCTAACTGCTTGTTGAATCACAGCACACTGTAGAAAATGAACCAATCCTGAATGTGTACAGTGACCAATTTTCAGAATAAAGAACCCCATGTAGTTGACATTCAGAGCAGAGACTAAGACATTCTGGATGTTGCAGGAGCTCCTCACAGGTCATGAAAGAACTACCTATGCCGTGACTTTGACCACTGAGATGTAGAACATAATTAACTTCTTTCCCTAAAGGCATCCATCAGACTCATCTGTAGAGTGACCTGCTCTTGATGTTAGCTCATGTTTAATTTACCATTTCAACTCAGGATTATTCCATTATTGTTGATGAGACTATGACTTATTTGTTGAGACATAAGAAATTTTACCAAACATTCAAGAAAATTGACACCTTCAAAGATTGAACCTTATCTCACAGAGATTGTAAGGATGAAGTTATGGCTCACAGTCTCTCTTGGGAATCTGTTGGAGATTCCTATCAGGATAGGTCTTCACTTGGTACAATGTGCCTTAACTCCTGTGGCTTTGCCGGGGAGGCCTCAGCTCACACTTCCTGGGGCCTCTCCTAATTTGGCAGCTAGCTACTACAGTCCCTCCTGGAGTACGTTTCAGTTTGTAGCTGATATAAATAGCTCTGCCTGCAACATTCATTTATATATGTTTCAAAAGTGTGCTGTGCACGTCTGTTAGGTGCGTGCCTAACTATAAAATTCCTGTCTCATATGCCTTACAGACATTTACAATTATTAAGATGCCAAAAAAAAAAAGGTACTTCAGAAACTTACACTCAGATTAGTAAGACTTCCTCAGTCCCACCCTGGTACTTTGTGTAATTTTTATATTAGCCAGTCCAGGAATGTGAGTGTTTGTAAATGCATCTCATTGTGATTTTCAGTTTTCCTTATGGCTTAGTTAAATGGCTATGGGTGTGGTAAAACACCATGACCAAAAGTGAACTGGGGAAGACAGGATATGGCTCAGCTTACAATTGCTAACTGCAGTCTATGACTGAGGGAAATCCGGGTAGTATCTCAAAGCAGGAAGCTGAGCCAGAGACCAGGGAGCAGTTCTAGCTACTGGCATACATCTCGGGACTTGCTCAGCCTGGACCAGCTGCTTAAGGATGGCCCTGCCCTCAGTGAGTCGGCGTCTCCTAGATCAGCTATTAATCAAGAAAATGCTCCAAAGGCTAATGTGCTTGGCATTTTCCCAGCTGAGGTTTCCTTTTCTCAAATGACATTAGCTTGTGTCAAGTTGACAAAACCTAAGTAAATACACAGAAGAACACTTTCTCTGTTTATAAATAGTGTTTACTTTATCTTGATGTTTGGATTTCTTGAGTTGTAATTTTATTGCATTGTCCTCACTTCTAAGAAAGGTTGTCTGACTTTTGTAGTTGGCTGTTCTTCCTAAGTTCTATCTATGGTCCCGTGTGAGATGTGCATGTTATAGATAGCACCTATGCCGTCATGATAAACATTGTCACTTGGTTAATACTGCCATTTGATAATCAAAGGTTTGCAGTTATAATATGGTCTAATGTGTCAATTTTTGTTTTTATTTTCTATTTAAATGTTTAGCCTGTTTTAAGAATCTTTCATTACATTGTTTTTTTCTAGACGTTTCACTGCATCTTATTGTACATTTAAATTTATAAGCTATCTAACAGTGTATACAGAGTATAACAAGCCTTCTATAAGCTATTTAAGAAACTATTCACAGGATAACCAGCCTTCCATAAGAGGGCTTATAATAGGAATTCAAATGTGGTTTTACAATTAAAAACCAATCAATGTTATGCACCATATTGCTAGGGAAAATAGGACAAAATTATATGATCATATTAATAGATGTATAAAAATGTGATAAAATACAATGTTCATTATAATAACACCATACATTTTTAAACACATACACTCTTTTTTGCAATCTAAGAATAGAACTTAAACTGATTTTTATGTATGACCCTCTTAAAATGTAAGACACATTTTTAAGAAGTTGTTGGAGGGGGAAATAGCATAGTTTTTACAACTAATCCATAAGCATACCTAGAGCAAGCACCGTCCTCAGTGACAAAATGAGATCAGAAACACCTGACAAGGATCCTGCTACTTCTACCATTGCTGCATTGTCCTGGAGGTCCCTTCAGGCCCATATATCAAAAGAAGGCTTATTGGAAAAAAAGATATAAAACTGCCACTCTTATTAATGACTAAGAAATTTAAGGGGCTCGGCAACTTATTAGACTTGATACATAACGTTTGCAAGGTCATAGGATACTGTATCAGTAAATGGAAAAGGTATCAGAACCCAAAGAAAATTAGTTTTAAAAGAAACTACTCATAATCAACTAGGGAATACTAAATGTCAAGAAATAAATTTAGGAACTGAGGTGATTACTCAGGCAGTAAAGCACTTGACATGCAAGCATGAAACTCTGAGTTCAGATCCTTCACACTCATTTAAAGTTAGGTGCAACAGGCAGGCATGCTCAGAGCACTGATGCTATAGACAGACACAAAGGGATTCCTAGCCTGGGCCTTGCTGGCTGTACGGTTAAATTTGCAAGCTCCATTTCAGTGAGAGAGCCCATCCCAAAAAATTAGACAGAAGTTAATCAGCCTTCACATGTACATGCAAATTTACACATTTGCTCACTTCCCAACACAGACATGTGCATGAATATGACTACACATACACACACACACACACACACACACACACAAATTAGATACAAGGTGTATCTAAGTTAAAATGCCTCTAAGTTAAAAGTACAAGGAGCTAAGGATATGGAAGCATATAAAGTGTGATCCAAGGTGATTTATAGATCTACCTCAAATACAACTTAAAGACCTGTAGGTTTGGGAATCATAAAACTTGCTGTAAAATTCAACTGGAAGAGAAAAACTTGAAGAAGAACCAGGGCAATTTTTTAATTAAAGATATTATTATTATTATTATTATTATCATGTATTACAATTAGACATATAATATAGAATACTCATACTAAAATCTGTACACCTAAAGAAGCTAAGCAAGAAGGAGGACCCTAGGTAAGATGATCAATCCTCATCCAGAAAGGCAAACAGGACAGACCTGAGAAGAGGGAGAAAACAGGAAACAGGACAGGAGCCTACCACAGAGGGCCTCTGAAAGGCTCTAACCAGCAGAGTATTAAAGTAAATGCTGAAACTCATAGCCAAACTTTGGATAGAGTGCAGGGAATCTTATGAAAGAGGAGGGAAATAGAGAGACCTGGAGGGGATAGGAGCCCCACAAGGAGAGTAACAGAACCAAAAAACCTGGGCCCAGGGGTCTTTTCTGAGACTGATGCTCCAAACAAGGACCATTCATGGAGATAACTTAGAACTCCTGTACAGGTGTAGCCCATGGCAGCTCAGTGTCCAAGTGAGTACCCTAGTAAGGGGAACAGGGGTTGTCTCTGACATGAACTCAGTAGCTGGCTCTTCGATCACCTCCCCTTTAGAGGGGAGTAGCCTTGCCAGCCCATAGAGGAAGACAATGAAGACAGTCCTGATGAGACCTGATAGAATAGGGTCAGATGGAAGGGGAGAAGGACCTCCCCTATCAGCGGACTGGGGAGGGGCATTGGAGGAGATGAGTGAGGGAAGGTGGGGTTGGGAGGGGTTAGGAGAGGGGGATACATCTGGGATACAAAGTGAATAATTTGTAATAAAAGAATTTTAAAAATAAAGGAAAAAATACTGAAAAAAATCATCATCATCATTGTCATTTATTTCAATTTATTCAATTCTTACCTTGGCTGTGACCCCCTCCCTCATTTCCTCCCAATTCCACCCTCTTTCCCTCTTCTGCCCCTATGCCCCTCCCTAGTCCACTGATAGGGGAGGTCCTCCTACACTTCTATCTGACCCTAGCCCATCAGGTCTCATCAGGACTTTGTCTTCCTCTGTGGCCTGGCAAGGCTGCACCCACCAGGGGGAGGTGATGAGATTAGAAGAAGGGGAGGGGGGGGGCGGATAAAAAAGACCTGGAATGGACAGGAGCTACAAAAGGAGACCAACAGAGCCAAAAAAAAAAAAAAAAACCTGCTCCCTGGGAGCCCTAAAGAGAATGATATCCCAACCAAGGACCATGTACGGAGAGGACCTAAAACCTCGGCTCAGATGTAGCCCATAGAAGCAGGATGATCTTAATGACTGAAAACTGAACCACAAAACTCTCACTATGACAGAGAACTATAACATTTTAAGCTAACATGTTCTTGGATTAAATAGAGCCAAACTGACTACCAAACACAATTTTAAAAAATCAGAAAATTGACTTATAGTAGCTTTATGATAGAGCCAACCATGAACTATACATGTTATGGTATATTTAAAGGGTGATAAATGTGAGTCCAGCGAGTAGTCACACAGAAAAAGAAATATGTCTTGACCCTTACATGGAGGCCAAACATATGGCAAAACACTTTATTGAATTATTAAAAATAAATACATATTCTAAATAATATGCTTTTCTTGTTTAGCGAATTATATTTTATTAGTTAAATTGTTTCTGTTTTTCTGTCTAGACACTTAACCTCTGCAGCAAGTCTGATTACAGTAATTTTCTTTAATCTAAGGTTTGTGTCATTGTTTTTCCCTGGATTGGGTGGCAAGTGTTCTTTCAGCCTTGCCTTAATGATTCTATTTTGTGGTTCTTTCCTCTTTGTGTAAGATATTTTGTATCATTCTTTGAAATAGGCAGTGTATAAATAATGAATAAATCAATCAATGAGGCAAGTTAAACTTCACTTGGAAATTTGAAGCTTGACTGAATTGTCAAAAAGAATTATAGCTCATAGAACAATCCCAGTAATTATACTTTGATGGAATTACAACTGTCCAACATCATTTTGCTAATACATATTACAGGTATAAATATTACATAGGATGTTCTTTAAATGTTAACATATGTGTCAGTATTAAAAATAAGTAGCATTCAGAGAGAGAAAGAATCTACTTCTCATAAATTTTATGTAATATATATTCAGACAATGGGTAGTTTCTTTAAGAAAAATAGTCTGACTATTGAAGTGTTTTCTCATATGAAAGAAAAGATACGGTAGAAAAGATTGATTTGAAGGTGGGAAGGTTAAAGGCAGGAAAGAAGTACACAAGCTGGCAGTAGTGATGGCGTTAGTGATGCTGTCTTGGCTTTAGAAGTATTAGATTTGTGTACATCAGAATTCCAGTTCTGGCAGAAATGACTATGGCATCTTAGCCTAGTTATGTATGCCTTTCTTAGAACTCCATTGCTGTGGGCTGGCTCTCAGTGGTTAAGAATACTGACTGCTTTTCTAGATGATCTGGGTTCAGTTCACAACACCCACATGGTAGTTCACAAACATCTAACTCGAGTTCCAAGGATCTAGGGCCCTCTTCTGCTTTTGTAGGTACCAATTACACACATGGTACACAGAATCCATGCCAACAAAACACGTTCATATGAAATAAAAAGAATGATATTTAAAAGACCTCAATTTATATAATATCCACTTCACTGGGTATTTAGACTGGACTCTAACTAAAACGAAGAGTATAAATGATGCATGTATTTCTGCAGTATGTTTTATTTTTTTCTAAAACTTGACATCCTTTTGGTGATTAATTGTGACATTTGGCATTTGGACACCTATATGCAGCACTCAGATTGAATATGCAATAGCTTGCCTAGAGAGCAGGTGAAAAGCCCTAGTGATAGGGGGCAAATGAGCAATTCAGAGCACTGTGTGCAGGCCATGGTTGTGCTGGGAACATGGAGAATTATATCTTCTGTTTCTCTATGGTTATACATTCCTGTGCTGGCAGGCCTTCAGAGTTCCTGTTACACCTAACACACAGGTCCATCACGTGCAGCACACACCACCCACACCACTTCAGTAGTCTCAGAACAATACCGCAACGGTGTCCTAATCAACTTAGGAGAGGATGCGCTGCAGCCTTGGATCTTACTTTTTACTAGGTGAGGAGGACATTTTCTTCAACAAATCCCAGGTGGACTCAGTGCCCAGAGGGAACCTTCGATACAAACTGAAATTTCAGTAGGGCAAAACTTGAGCTGGATATTTGCGCTGCTGTGGGAAATCTACTTGCATTCACAGATATGAAAGAGGACATTGACATTTATATCCCTTATTTGGGTTCAGCCTGGATTCTGGAACATTTAGGTCTCATCTTCTTCAGAAAAACGATACCTTGTCAGCAAAGTGAACCGGGCCTCATATCACACTCATTTGTCTCTTCTTTTGACACCTACATCTATTGCATTTGATTTTACTTGGCTATTTTCATAGTGCTAGTGACCAGGCACACAGTATCAAGATGTAAATAGGGATATTATCAGAACATAAGCCTGCAGGCAACCCATCCATTTTGGGGTAAACTTCTCATAGTGCTGAGTGTTGTGTTGTAGGACAGGAAGAGAAATCAATATTTTACTGTGGTGGCAACCCAAGCTTCCAAGAATTCTGTGCTGCAGATATTAAAATTTATGAATTGTTTGCGGGGTAGAGATCAGGAGTCACCAAGTGAATCAGATTGCACAAAGGATTATCATCCATCTTAAAATATCAGTTCTGATGGGAAGACTTACAGCAGACAATCATATCAGCACTTTCAAGAAAGGTGGAGACATGAAAATACTGGATGTAAAAATGCTAGAGAAAGGTGCTCCTCAACATGACGCCGGCAGTGGAGTGAAGCATCCCACTTAGCGGGACCTGCTAAGCTGAAGCGTGAATTACTTTAGAGTGGATTTGCTGTGTTGCTCATCCACAACATATCTGTTGCTTGTTCTTGCAGAGTTGTTTTCACATTATGAAACAGTAGTGGGGGAGGGGGCGGGGATGAACTCCTCATTACTATTAGCACATTGAAGGCCTTGAAGGAATTTTCAGAGGTGACAATAGTTTGTCGTTTATGTTCTATGGGCCAATGATTGTTATCAGAATCCCAGACACATAGCTTTCAGAATCATAGCCGGACCCTCTGAGACTGTCACTCATGTGATTACACTGCCACCATGTGGTTTAAAAGCTGTTTCAATTAATACATGGTACAAGGAAAGGAAAAATGAAGATTGACTACTTCAAGTATTTTTCCTGTTCCTTTATCTTTTGTTACCATTCATGTGGGTTGATGAAGGTGCACAGTTAGGGAGCAGCAATGTGAAGGGGAAGGTGATGAAGCTAAATCTGCATAATTCTTCATGGCTCCAACTTCTGCCCAGGGAGTACCATCTGCACCTTCGTTAGAAAAAGCTGCCTTGTTGACCTTCCCAGCCTAGCGTAGCTGCTGCACAAAAGAATCTCAAAATTTCACAATAAATCTCCATAGACAGATGTTCCTTAGGCTGACACACCCAAATCAGAAGCAGCCCCAGGAGTCCCCAAGGATTCATTAGAGACTCAAATTATCCATCTCTGCCTTGAGTACTCAATGAAAAACTCTGGAGAAAGAAACGAGAAATCTAGATTTTAAAAGTTCTCGAGGCCAGGAAAAATGGCTCAGTAGGTGACACGCTTGCTTCACAAACATGAAGATCAATGTTCTATGCCCAGAAGCCACGTGAAAGAGCCAAGCCTGCTGGCACATGGACTCATTACAGTGCTAGGACAGGCAGGTTCTCTGCAGCTTACTACCCAGCAAGGCTCGCTTCCTTGGGGGAGGGGGGTCTAGCCAGTGAGAGACCCTGACTCAGAAAACAAGGTGGGCCATGTCTGTGAAACAGCTCTTGGGGCTGTCTTTTGGTCTTTATCTACATGTGTACACACTTGCACCTACACACACACACACACACACATTTTCACATAATTCTAACGGTCCAATCCATAAATAACCACTCCTCTCCCAGAGTGCATTAACATAATTTTTATTTTAGGGAGAGTTAAATTGAGCTGCCTACTCCAAGGTCCCTAAAAAAGACATGGAAGACAGGGTCTTCGGGCTTTCTACCAAGTTGACCACCCAGCGCCATGAAGGTCTTCCTGAGAAGGAGGCAGAGCCTGTGATCATGTGCCCATGCCGCCACTGACAGTGGCATCCCTTCCCTCTCCAACTCTACCTGAAATTGCTGTGGCCAGTGTCGAGTAAATCTTTTAACATTTTGAAATTCCTAGAGCACAAGTCAATTATGAGTGGGCACTATATAATTAGGGCATTGCTTAGACACTGAGGTCACAGTTTTACCAAGGGAACCTAAAAATGTAAAAGACCCCGGAGTCTCTAAGAATGTCAGGAAAAATAGGAGGGTGTGAGCGGACAGATCTGCTAGACTGCTTCCTAACTCAATGGTGGCATGTAGCAAAACTGCCTGTTAGCGAACACCTTACTTCTCCAAAATGCAGAGCTGAAACCTAGAAGTTTAAAATGGAACATTTTATTTATGGCGTGGGTTCAGCTTGAAGCACATGCTTAATGAAAGGAATGGAGGCTAATGGCCATTTACGTCTGTTCACTGAATCCAAACTTCATCCCCCACCCCCATCCCATGGGCAGCTGGTAAAAGCCATGAGTAACAAAGCACCGTCCATTACAGATGCAGGGCTTCTGTTGAAGCAATTTGTGTTAACATATTTTCAAGTTTCTGTGTAAATATATGTTTGCAAAGCATAGAAACCCAGCATCACCTCACAGAAATCATTTTCCCTAGCGATGAGCTTGCTTTAAATGCAGCTGGGATAGAGAATCCAAAAGCACATGCCCAAAGTGAACGCAGGAGGAAGAAAACGCTCCATCTCTCTAATGTTGTGCGGTAGTTACTTTGCTATGATAAAATAATGGTAAGGGGGGAAGGGTGTATTGGTGGCCACAGTTTGGAGATGCACTCCCTCATGGCGGGAAGGCACAGTGGCAGAAGAGTGAGGTAGGACGGCCATATTGCATCCACAGGCAGAAAGCAGAGAAGGACGGTTGCTGCTGCACAGCTCTGTCTATCCTTTTCATGTCCGGGACCCCAGATCATGGAAGGCTGGCAGGCCGGCAGCTAATGGAAGGTGGGCCTTCCTTCCTCACAGACTTGCCCAGCAGGTTGTACCTTAGATGGCTGTAATGCTTTACAAGTTGATCTCAGTGTTAACCGCTGCATGTGAAATACCCTTCTGCATTCTAAAATCTTCCACAAACACAGCATACACAGGATAAAACAGACAACCAAACACCTCAGGCTATATACAAACTCCTTATCATTTTGTTTATTCCTAGTGACATGTAAAATGTTATGTACAAAACAACAAATTCTAAGCATGAAAGTGCTAGACCCAGGCATTGATTTAAGGAACTTATTTGTAGGAAAACTTATCTTCAATTATTTATTTTTTTATCCCTGGCTATGAGAAGAAAGCTTAACAAATAGCTGATGTATTGATATAATTAGTTTCCCTCAGGTAAATTTTCTTTGCTAAGCCTATTTTGGGCTCTCACTATTCTGGCTGCATTCAGTATTCAGAAAGGCTGCCTTACTGTATGCACGTAGGTTAGCTGGGGGGGCTTTGAGAACAAATCAACTGTGGTTTCCTTATTAGTTTTCTCTGTGACTTCTTTTACTTTTCTTTAACATTTTAGGGAAGTTCTCTGCCACTGAGCCACACTCCAGGTCTCTTAGACATTCATAGAGTTTTATATCATCTTACAAAGCAATATTTTAATGACATTTCCACATAGTCTTAGCTTTGTATTTTGTCTGAACCTCACCCCACTCTTGCTGTCCTGTCTCCCTGCTCCTCAATGCCTGCTCAAACTCTCCCAAGCACAGTACCTTGTTTCATCGTCAAAGAGGTGTCCTGTTACTGGTCCCACACTTCTCCCTTGGGTCTCCCTTTATCACCACTGTGCATACTTAGCCCCACTTAAAGCCATATGAATACGAAGCTATGATCAACAAATGAACATGAGCCTGCTGTATTTTTCATTCTATATCATTCTCAGGCATATCTTCAAAGAACCCTGCAGAGATACTTGCTCATCCATGCTTAGTGCTGTTCTATTTGTAATAGCTAATAAATGTAATCAGCCAAAATGCCCATAAACAGATAAATTTATTTTGAAAATGTGGTACACAGATGCAATGGATTTTTATCGGGTCATAAAGAACAATGAAATTTCAAAGAAATGATGAACTTGACATTGTATACTATTACACATTAATTTGTGCATTGTATGAAGTAGCCCAGTACTTTTACGGGGGCCTTCCAAATGTCTAAAATACGCATGGCTGCACAGATGCCAGCCTATTTGAGAAGTGAAGAGGTAACTGGCTTAAGTTCCTCTCCGCCCAGAGCTGAGCATCGTCTTGGCCACCAGGGGGCGCATATGTACACGTTCTCCCAATTCTCTATGCAGCTGAGGTTTAATGGACACTTCCAACAGGCTGCCAAATGTAACGGACCACCATGTATCTTATCCTATAACTGTGTCGTTGTGCTTGCATCTCTGCATGAGGATATTTGATTCTTCTTAATCTATCTGAGTTTCAGGATCATTTTATCAAAACGCATAATCATTTTCTTAGGGATCAAGACAGTAGAATTCCCTTCTCTGACCGCACTGGGGTGGGAGACATCTTGGTGGTTACACATGGTAGCTCATCACGGGGAAGGCAGACACCAAAAGAAGTAACCTTACACAGTGGCATCAAGGTGTCTGGCCTCCCCAGTTCAAAAGTAAACATGGCAAAAGGTCTCAGTGGTCCTGCACTCACTTAATATTCATAAGATGCTTCAGAGGGAAGGAGGGAGGGGAAGAGAGAGGGAGACTCATGGCATTCACTTAGTATAAGTACAGTGCTTGAGGTCCACTGAGAAATAAAGGACTAAGAGAAATCTGTCCCAAGGGGCCTAAAATGGTTCATGGAAGAGTTAATATTTGAGCTGAACTTCCTGAGATTAACATCCACTTACCTGTTGAAGGGAAAGATAGTTAGATACGGAGACATGGAGATGCTGACACTGTGATATCTCTTTATTCAAACTAAATAAGGTCTGAGACCTTCAGCTGAGGTCTGAAAGTATAGATACTACCAAACCGTACATGTCCATGTAAATGTTTAGAGAGCTTTGATATTATATATATATATATATGTATATATACCAATGATAAAGTTTAATTCATATGTGTGCACCACAGAAAGTTAGCAGTAATAATTAAAACAAATTGGAACATTATAATATGCTGTATTAAAGCTTATTTAATATATAAAAGCTTATATATTAAAAAGAATGTTTACTGTATATAAATATATACTACTTTTTTAATTTCTATTGTTCTTCATTTAATATCTCACACTAAGGCTGGCAGGAGGTAGCATAGACCACAGGAAGCCAAACTTTCGATAACTGTGTGCTAGTGTAGTTTATTATTTGTGACTAGAGTGTATGTCAACTCATTTTTTTGAAACCTAGCAACTGGTCACTGTGTTGAACCCAATGAACTATTATTCAAATTCAAGAGTAAGTGATAAATAACTTGATAAATATTTAATGAGAATAGGTATGTACGTTGATAGAGCATGCTTTCCTAGGGTAATCAAAGTACTGGTATGATCTCTTGTCTAAATGTAAAATATATAAAACAGATTGCAGAATTAACTGTGTGCAGGTCAGAGTGACAGGGTGAGTGTGCATCAGGACCTGCTAAGAGAGTGTTTAGAAACATGCTCATTCCTGAGCCTGGAACACAGAATGCTGAGTCAGAGCCTCATGAGATGGAGCCAAGAAAACAGCCCCCTCTGAGTTCCAAGAAACACCTCAATTAGTCTTTAAAGTTTTAAAACACTTTTTGGGATTCTCAGAATTTTTACAGGATTTGCTTTTATAAAATATCTATGTGAATTCTCCCTAGAAAAATATGTACGCACATTTGTTTTTGCTAAGTCTTCCAGAGGGATCGCAGAGTCTTGGAATCAGCTCATGGTCTTAGGTTAGGGACTCCTGAAATCAAGCTGGCTAACATCTAACTTAGACAAGGCCAGATAAGCATGGTTGTCAGTAGGAATACAGCCAGCACACTGTTTAGACAAAGTTAAGGAATACATACAGTTTCCTCCTAATCAATTTTGTCCAGGACCACCCTAATCTCATCTGTGGATGTTTACTATAAAAGAGACATACTCACATTCATAAAGAGAAGAATTCATGCTGAGAGCCAGAAATTTTCTAGGTCATTTCCACTCTAAGTAAAGCACTTACTGAAAAATTGGAATGTTTTAAAAGCAGAAATAAAAGTATTTCACGATCATTCAGAAACTGATATATATACACATATATACAATGTTTTGCCCTGTTTCAAATAACAAATGAAGCTGTTGGCATTCTGGAATGTATGAGTTAACTTCTTAACTGTTTATATACTTAATGTTCCACAAATTTAGATTGTATCTAAAAATGTTGCTATCTACCTGATAATCTAGTGTTTGGGAACCACAGAATGGTTCTGTCTCTACAAAGATTGAGAGCGGTATCTGCAAATAACAACTGAAATGGTTTGTTGTTGAGGGTATGCCATGTGAAACAAGATAAAGCAAATGAAAACAGCGCTTTAGGAAAGTCATGGCTGAACTCTCAGAACCTCGATTACTTAATGCAAACATTGTGTGTGACTTTGGAGATCTGGGGCAGTTTTCCTCACAGTCAATGAACGTACGTGTGTTTACGTGAAACCAATGTGGAAACAGTTCCAAAGTACAACTTGCAATTATTTGTATCTGGAGCAAAAATCACTGAACTTAACCCAGATTTGGAGTGGTGTCAAGAAACAGGTGAAGCAGTTGACTTGACAATGAGGAACGAACAGTATTTGGTATGCTATGATGTGAGGAAATGCTTAGGGACCAGAGTGTTCTGCAGTAAGGAGCAAACAATATATTCAGTGCACAAGCAAGCTGGACTGTAATTCTACATGCTTATAATCACTGGCTAACAAACAACTTCAGTTTGTGATTCTCAGTCAACACCTTGGGTTTTTGCTCAAAGTTGCTTTAGAAACTATTTTGTACTGATGAATATTGGCTGTGCCCATTTTTTTATGTGTAAAAATTTGAATTGTGTGAATGGACAGCACATCAGATTTTCTTTCTTCTGACAGAAGAAATATTGACTGTTTCCCATTTATTTTCTTACCAGCACAGCATTTCAACACTTACCTTTCTATACATCTCCTTGCACAAACAAGGCAAGGTTTCTTTATGGTTTGCATTAATGACCAGCTCTTGGATGACTTGTTGGGATCCATTGGCTTTGTTAAAAAAAATATCAAATTGCTCCCCATTGAGCATTATAAAGATATTACTCTGTTGTCTCAATTGTTCAGGTTTTTAAAGGAAATACTTTTTTATAAATTTATTTATTTTTATATCAATCACAGGTTAGGTTTTTGCATCCCATGCGTAGCCCCCTCCCTCATTCCCTCCCATCCTCCCCAACCCTCCCTCATCTCCTCCCTGCCCCCTCCAAGTCCACCAACAGGGGAGGATCTCCTTCCCTTAAAGGAAATATTTTTAACTTGCTGATCATTGAAATACTTTCTATCTTTTCATAGACTGTCTCTTCCAGTATCCTTTCATAAATTTCTTATTAATATTCTGTGCCACTTTCTATATGCCAGGGATTAATCTTGGAATCAGTCAGGTTCCACCTATGAACAAGTCAGAGAGCCCTGTATTAATAGTGCCTATGTTCTACATAGAATTACCACACCATAAACAAGAACTGTTTTAAGTACATTTACAGCCTAGTAAGAGGTAACTGCCATTGGAAATGGATAAGATAGAAGAAAACACAGACAATAATAAGTGGTATTCGGCATGCATGGTGGACACTGCACTTCACTTAGTAGACAGATGAGTTACGGTAGCCATCACTGAGGAGGTAAGATTGGAGTCACAATATGACATTAAGAACAAGAGGTCAAGGCCAGCAGTAGGGAGAAAGCAAAGATGTTTATGGAGCTGAAGTCAGAAGAAGTAAGGGAGGGCCTGTCCTGTGGACCTTGGGGGTACTGTGAAACAGGCTTTCACCGAGTAGAAGGGTTCTGAGCAAAAGATGGGCATGAGGTTATGACACTGTCGCGTGCACTAGCTGCATGTGTGTTGTGGCTCCTCGGCCATGGCCAGCTTAGCTAAGCCTGACTTTTGAGAGCTCTGATTATAGCAGTTAGGAGTCTGGGAAATGGTGCCTGGAGGACCAGTCAAGCCTGTCCCTTAGGTAAGCAGGATGATCTCTGGGAGTGGGTTTCCCACATTTCCTCAGGACACGGCTGCTCTCCCACCTTTGTTCTTTGCCGCTTAGCTGACTCACCAGTCGCTCAAAGCTAAGGCAGCTTCTTTTGCCAGCTCTCTGCCAGGGCCTGGCCCAGCTGTTGTGTGAGCGTTGCTTTGATGCCTGATGACACAGTGAGTTTTGTAAGACTTGTCGCCTTCATTTTGCAGAAGTCAGATAGAAACCAGAGCTCCCCTGGTCCCCGGGTGTTTCATTACACTCTAGTGCCTACCATGTGTGGGGAGGCCGTTGGTGAAGATTGAAACAACATGCTTAAACAAGATGCTGCTGGGTGCTGCAGAAGGCTGTGTTAAGAAGCCTAAAAGTAGCAACTATCCGAATGTTGACGAGTCTCAGCAGTGCCCGGCCTGCCTCATATTTGAAGCTAGCTTGTGAGGAGAGCTACTGTCCTCCTTTCCTGTTTGTTTTCATAATTTACACAAAACTTACGAGATGAGTAACGGGTCTCCAAAATACCCTACTTTAAGAAAGTGTGAGCTTTAATTCAATACAGTAAACTAACATAGTAACTTACCACACAAAACCGGTAGAGAAGGATGGTTCCTCATATTCTAAGAAATACAGAATTTAGAAAGGAAAGTAATCTCTCCCACAATGTATTTTTAACTTAAAAATGTTTATTTGTGTATATGGCATATGTGTGTTTATATATGTATGGATATTCACATGCGTCCATGTATGGGTGTGTGTTCAAGTGAAGTCCTGACGATGACATTAGAAGCTCCCTCAATTACTCCCCATCTTATTCACTGAGGTGGTCTCTCACTTGAACGCAGAGCTGTCCACACACCTTCCATGGTTAGCTAACTTGCTCTGCAGATCATCTAACTCTTCCTCCTGAGAATTGGCAGGCCAGGTAGGCTGAGATATTCACCTGCTATATGTATCTGGGGTTCAATGAGCCCTCTCTCCAGCTCCTCAATGGGCCTTTAATGAGAAACAGTTTTCTTCTGTATTCATCTTCACCTGAAGTTCATACATGCTCCAAGCTCCATGAGTTTTATCAGCTGAAAAGCCAGGACAACTGTCTAACTCTCAAACACAGACTTAGTTCAGGGATGACTTATACTTTTCTTTTTACATCCACATGAAGGCTAACTTATGTAAATTGTCGTTTTCCTTGGCCCTGAGGTCCATGGTAATTATGGTTTGCCTTTGGGAAGCGTTAATTTGAAACACACTGCAAATAGACAGGTCAAGATAAATTATTTCAATGTCCAGTTCTAGAAAATCAATAGGTGTATCACTGTGTACTGTGAATAATCTGCATCTGTGTGTCTGTGATAGGGAACCCTAGCAATCTGTTCTGAGTCAGGCCCACCTTCCAGCTTTGTCTATGGTGGGCTTTTTCACTTTCATCCCAGTTGAATGAACTAAATGAATCTAGAGATTCAAATGTTATGAATGTGTGACCATGTCCAGTTAACATAACATTTCCTTTTTGATGATCATTCATTGTAACAAAAGCAAGGGAGATCAGGTAAGATAGTTTTGTTAAAAACCACATTTATCTACTGCTATAAATCTACTACTATAAATCTTGAGTTAGAAAACTCAAGAAGATAAAATGAATGTCCCAATATCTAGCCCCTTATGCAGGTACAGCCTAAGAAAGATACAGAAATAGCAATCTCTACTACTGGTCTGGAAAATTATCCCAATTTTCTTTACTTCCTAGGCTAATGTACCTAAATTTCTTCTTCTCAGAATTGGAAGTTTAACTGGAAATAGTTAAACCATTTTCTGCACAGGAATATATAATGCAGGGTACACTGTAAATTTGTTCAGTAGATTTTATTTTGCCTCTGTAAAAACACGACTCATTCATTTAAGATGATAAAGGGTTAACTTCCAAGTTCTTGCTACAACCTTATCCCTTGACACTCCCTCCCCTTTTCACCATGAAAATATACTCATGTGAAGTGAATTCTGAAACCGAATCTGTTGAACATGCTCTGCATTTGGTACCAGATTTGTATGGCGACATTCAAACTTCTGCCATGGCCATTGCAATGTAAATAGGAAATTCTAAATGTGATTTGAATTGCCCTTTGGGGAGTTTTGCAATGAGAGACGGTACATTTCCAAGGTAGCCAATAGTTAATAGGGAGCAAGCCTCAGCTGTGGGCCTGGAGACTGTTCTGCATCAGAGAACAAGTTGACAGGAAGCTCTGCACGCCTTCAGTTGGACGGAGGGAACTTGGCGGTTGACACAGCCATATATAGTTCTGAAATATTTTCTCTTGGAAATGTTTTAGATCAGACCATGAACACCAGTGCCTTCATTACTCAGGGAAATGATTCAGTTTTGAGGTGACAAAGGCCTTCGTGTATTCTAATTTAGAGACTAGAGTGACCCACACTGCATGTTCATTAGCAAGGGGCTTGTGCAATTATTAAGTGTCAGCACTTGCTGCAATTGACACATCTGGACTAGAAAATAAACCCGCATGGTAAAGAATGCAGTAGGTGTTGAAAATATGTCATGAGTTTAAATTTGCAAGATATTCCCAGGATTTTCTAACATAAGAAATATAGTTGGTGTGGCTGAATTGTGCATACTTTGCAATGCTGCCTAATACAAAACTTGAGTTGATTCTATCCCTGTATAAACGGATGCTCCAGGCACTGAGCGTTTTCCAGAACATGGGATTAAGCAGTTTTAGAGGAAGAGAACTGCAAAAGTTGCCACTAGAGGGCAGAGGCGCCCTCATTCACTGGGTTGTTTGTACCAAGGTTTAAAAAGAAATTGAAAAGTAATGCTATTCTTTCCCCCTCAAGCCCCATTTTTAATATATCATATAGGCACGCATATATTGCAAAATATTATAAGAAAAACAGATAGTTCCAGGATTGTATGCCTCACTGTGGTATTTCTCCTCCCAATCCCAGGACATAGTTAGTGTGAAAGAGTATGGCATCACCCCCCACAGGCAAACATAGAACACTTCCTCTGTGTGTTGCTTATGTGTTCCCTCATTAAATTATGAGCACATGTTATATCAGTTTACCAAGACCTGCCTATCCCACATTCTGTTGCATGTCTATGAAGTGATTTGCTTAATAAATCAACTACAGCTAATGTTCAGGACTTGCTCAATACTTTTCTATTCTGTACAAAATGGCAGTGAATATTTTCATAGATTTTTTGCGCTATTTTTGTAAATTAAATTTCCTAGATGCAGAATTGAAAGGCTTGTTAGCTAAAATTTATTATATTAGCTATAATTTATTAGTAGCTATAATTATTATTATAAATCATACCCATACTCTAAACAGGTCTTACCAGTTTACACTCAAACTAGGTATGTGAGGTTGGACCTTTTAAGTTCTGACCTAGACAGACTCGGGGCCTGTCAGACTATTGTAGTACTGGTTCTGAAAGTTCCTAGACCCACAAAAATTAACAGCTACTGAACTCACTATTCTGGATAATCTTGCTAACTCGCAAAAAATTTTGTTTTACAAATTTTACTAGAACATGCAAGTAGGATTATTTATTAGGCAAATGAACCTGACTCCCATAGGCCGGTGATAATACACTCCCTTGTGTACCTAAGGAAATGCTCACCATGTTTCCTCACATGTTCACAGCATCTTTTTTGTTATTATAAAAACCGTAAAGCAAGATGGTAAGGCACCATTTAGGCAGCAAAAGAGACAATTCTTTGGGCTTCTCTTTCATCATTTGTTTAACATACTTCAAGAGACAGCTTAATGCTTCAAATCTGAATTTTTCTTACCTTGTTTATCCTGTTTCCCCATTTCCCCAAAGAAGCTGTCACAATTTATCCATGCTTTCCTTTCCCTTCTAGAAGACAGAGGAAGCAGCAGCAGCAGCAACAAAAATGCCCACAATACAAATGTCAAGTATTTTTCCGCAACAAACCACCATTTTTGTTGGTTAGATATCCACTCAAAGTTGCAGGCTGCAAATAACATGATAAAGTGGTTAAGGAAGCAACCGTTCCATTCATTTTTTTCTTTCGAGAAAACTTGATTCTTGGTAAGAGTCATACATATCCTACGCAACCCAAAATTATCCATTAACATGCCCATGTTTAAAAAAGCTGTGACGCAGGCAAGACTAATTCCCAGAAACCCCCTCCTCACCCCGAGTCTGGCTGTCACTCTGGTTCCTGTGGTCTCTTTCTGTCTGCCCATCACCTAAGTGTTCAGCTTTTCATAGGAGTCCCCACAGAGAGGAAGATGTTCTCAGCAACCCTGTTGGTCCAACTAACAAAATGGGATGAGTGCTCCTGAAGAGACTATTGAGAGATTCAAAGGGAAACTGAAGAAAAGGGGAGCAGGAGCTGAGCTTTGTAGCTGGACTCTGCCCGCTCACGTAGAAAGGCTGGCTGGCGGCTTAGCAACATACAGATGTAGACAAGGGATGCAGAGGGGAATCACTTTTTCTTTTAATATGACAGTTTACTTCCATTCTTGTGGATGCTTTAGTGTCATTCTTCTACTTTCATGTCACAAATACCTCAAGTTTTAGAAGAAACTGTTTTAAATGCATACTCTAGCTTTTATGGGTAGAGGGGTGTTCTGTTAGTCTCTGCTGAAGCAGCCCCTCCCTCCTTTGTCCCCCCAACACAGATGAGGATCAGTGCAACTTGAGTGCACTGAATTTTTAGGTTATCTTTTCTGAGTTCCACTTTTCAGTTAATGAATGTGTTTGAAGTAGAGGAGGTGAAGAGACAGTGCTGTTATTCAATACCAGCTTCTGGATTAAGGCAGAGGGTACTGCTCAAAAGGAACATGCAGGGGACTCAGGGTGGTGATGATGGGTGGAAAATAGGTTGTGTATGCATATGAACTCTTGAATATGATGGTTATATGACATAATAATTTAATAAAAATCTACTTACACAAAACAGAAAGGAGAGAGATTTGTGTAGATAATTTTGCATTTGGACCTGCCTTGTGCCATGATTTTTGTGTGTTGGAAGTATGATTTAGGCTTATAAAGATCTTGTTATTTTTTTATTAGTTGTATAAAATGACCTTTGAACTGAATGGTTTGAGGTCTTTGATTAGGGACTTAGGGAATGGCTTCAAGGGTAAAGTGCTTAAACAAACATAAGAACCTAGCTCCAATCCCAGAACCTGTGTAAAAGCCAAGCAAGTTCCATGCCTGTAACTTCAGTGCTATGGAGCAGACACATACAGATCCTTTGTGGCCTTTGAGGTTAGCTGAAATGACAAGTTCAAGATTCAGTGAACTACCCTGTCTCAAAAACCAAGTAGAGAGCAACAGAGATAGAAGCATGAAGGAAACTTCTGAGTCTCCACATGCACACGCACAAATGAGTGAACCCCTATACACATACAAATACACAACATACAAAACACAATATTTTTTGCATTTTATATTTTTTATTTAATTCTTTATTAATTACACTTTATATACTTTGTATATCCCTGTAGTTCCCTCTCTCCTCCCATCCCAAGCCCTCCCTTCCTCCCCCTTCTGCACCCTTGTCCCTCCCCAAGTCCACTGATAGGGGAGGACTACTTTTCCTTCCTTCTGATCCTAGTCTATTAGGTCTCATCAGGAGTGGCTGCATTTTGTTCCTCTGTGGCCTGGTAGGGCTGTTCCCCGCCAGGGGGCGGTGATCAAAGAGCAGGCTAATCAGTTCATGTCAGAGACAGTCCCTGTTCTCATTACTATGGAACCCACTTGGACACTGAAATGCCATGGGCTACATATGTGCAGGGGTCCTGGGTTTTCTCCATGCATGGTACTTGGTTGGAGTATCAGTCTCAGGAAAGACCCCTGTGCTCAGATTTTTTGGTTCTGTTGCTCTCCTTGTGGAGTTCCTGTCCTTTCCAGATCTTACTATTTCCCACTTCTTTAATAAGAGTCCCTGCACTCTGCCCAACAGTTGGCCATAAGTCTCAGCATCTGCTTTGATAGTCTGCAGGGCAGAGCCTTTCAGAGGCCCTCTGTGGCAGGCTCCTGATGTGTTCCCTGTTTTCTCTTTCTTCTGATATCCATCCTCAATATTTAATTATGGCATAGTCTTTATAACCGATATTGTCCAGGAAGTTCTTCTTATTCTGTATCAAAGAAGCAATGAATAGTTTTACAGGGGGTAAATGCCTTTAAACCTGACTGAAAGTGGAAGAGATTTTCTTGCGCTTGAAAAGCTTATGTCCAGAAGCCTAAGGTTACAGTTGATTCATTTGCTAGATATTAGAACAGAACAGAAAAAAAAGGTGAGGAGTAAGAGGAAGAGAGAAGAGGAGAAGAGAAGGGGAAGGTGTTAATTTTCAGCCTGACCAGATGGATCCCTGCGAGGTGAGCTGTTGACCGAGTATATGGTGTACAAGTGCCTTCCTGGCTGGGTTGAAGCTAGCTGTGATATGAAAGTGGAAGGAGCAGCCTGTGACCCTTTTTGGTATTTATACACATGGATGTACACAGTTGCAGTTCTCCCCTTTTAACTCATCGCCTCACTTTAATTTTCAGTGGATGCTATGGTGGTAGTATAGTAGTTGTAGTACTGAACACACAGTAGTATGTTCAGTAGATGTTTCAGTAGTGTATAGTAGAGTCCACTCAAAAGTTGTTTTACTTTGCGGTCATCTTGAAAAAGTACCTACTGGAAAAGAAAATCTTGCCCACTGGTGTGTGGAGGGAAAAGCTATACATTCCCAGTCCTTGAAAAGGATATGGGCTTTGATCAACTGGATAATTTAGAAAATAAAAATTCAGGGTAGGTAGGGTAGGCAAAACAATCCATCACAAGAGACTGACATTTCATTTCAATCAGCACTTTGGCAGAGTGTTGGTTAGTCCCAGGTAGATACATATGGATGTGCCAATATCAAAGGGTATTACGTATTGCTTGGGTATCCACACATGCTTAAACAGCTGTGAACACCTCTTCCTGTTAAATCATATTCTCCAGAGCCACTCAATCCCAAAATGCTTGTCTGTTTTGGCATAACTCACTGGTGCCACACTTATAGTCTTTGGATTCACATTAACTTACCGGGTGGTAGATTATTAAAAGAAGGAATAGCCATAGCATTTCTGAGATGTGTCATCTTTCGTTAGAAACACCTGACTACAAAGCCCTCTGGAAAGCCCTATCCCAAGAGCTTATTTACCCTTTGTGAAGAAGAGTGATTTTTTTTTCTTTCTTTCTAGAACGATTCCCCCAAAAAGGATTTGATTTGCAAAACCAATATTTTTATGGCAACATCAAGAGAAGCAATATTGAGTTATCATGTCTCCAAAGTGATGACAAGGAGCTCAACCCTTTCCAGACTTGAATTCAGTTCAGCCGACATTTAATAAAAATTGCAGTCTAAATCACAACATGAGATTTAACATACTTTTAAGTTCTTATTCAGTGACCCTATTTGGCCCAAATTTCTGTCTCTTTCTGGAGCAAGTTCTTTTCCTGTATCTTCCACAGCCTTTTACCTTTCTCTTGTCTTCTGCTGTTTAAATCTTGTTGTTGAACCTGTTGAAAAGTAACTCACTGATTTGATTTGGTTGAAGCAAAGGGATTAAGATACTTCCTTTTTTTCACTCATAATCTTAAAACTTTGCTTCTCAACTACAATAGTAAGCTCTCAAATGAAGCTATTTTATTCATCAATTTCTGTTAAACCATGATGAAGCTGGTCGCTACATATTTTATTAAACTAATTAAGTAATGGAGCCTTTTTTATAATCAAGCTCACCTTCATCTTACAAAGGATGCCCAAGGCACTTTGCTGTTTCTAAGATGCCAAATGTTCATTTCTTCATGGTGCTGAAGGTAGTGTGATTTATGTCCTGCTCTAGCAAGGATGCCCAGGTTCTCAAGCCATTTTACCTCTAGGTAAGAGGCCGAGGTCAAGTTAACAGCACTAATGTGTCTCCCTGTTTGCAAACAATGAATCACTGTTTGGATGTTAAGACTGCATAGGAAGCTTTGACTTGGCAGCTTGGTTCAAAGGTTGTCAGCAGAATGTATAAAAGTGGCCTGTGTCTGAAACTTCTGGTCACAGATGTCAAGGATTTTTCTGATGAGGCCACCAATATTGGTGTGAATAATTGGGGAGAAGAGGGTGTGGCAAAAACATGTTAGTCTCATGCCCAGTTTGGACTGGATTGATTTGATCTAGACGTAATAATATTAAAAGCTCCTCAGCCATTCCCAGGGCACAAATGAAAATGCTTTTCAATTATTAAGGAAGAATGTGACTTATTCAGGACAATACGTAAGAAGAGAGTGATAAAATGAAGCAGTTCTTGGACGGCGTGAGCTGTGATTAGGAAGGGATGTGGCTTCAGGGAGAGGCACAATATTTTATTACTAATTAAATTAGAGTTTGTTCTGGAGGACTGTCAGTTCAAGTAGCTGGAGTTAAAACAAGCGATTTATAAAAGTTAGAGGCAGCTTTTTTCAAGTGTTTTGTTCCAGTTCCTTAGGAATGCAGACCAAATGGTGATTGGAATAAAGAAAAACCCAGAGATTGGCTCCACTTCGAGACTTTTCCCAAATAAACTTAGTGCCTGTCACAGAGATAGCATTGCCTGGTATTTACAAATTGCATGCATTTGTCAGTAGTCATTATGCTTTAGTGTGACCATTTATATAAGTACTTTAAAAGAAAAGGACATTTGCTTTCACTAGGCATAGAATAAAAATGATTTTATACTTTGAATTGACTTTAGTACATCAAAAATTTAAACTTTACTGTTTGGTATTTATTCATGTGTGTATGTGAGAAGTCTGTACTTGCCAGTGCACGTGAAGGCTAGATATTAACATTTGAGTGTCCTCCTCAGTCTTGTCGCCATCTTAGGTTTTGGTGCAATATCTCTTGTTGAACAACAAACCCACCATTTCAGTTTGAGTAACTAGCTATGGGATCCATTTGGCTCTATCCCCCAGTACTGAGATCCCGAGTGCACACTGCTTTTTGTTGTGTTGTAACATGGATGCTAGAACTAAAGTTGAATCCTTATATTTGTGGGCCCAGCACATTATCCCCAAGCCATTTCCCTATTCCTTCTTGTGTTTCCTAACTGTAACCTATTCATATTTTTCCACTGTTGCTGCTTATTTATCTGCAAAAAGGGGTACTCAGCCTGGCTATCAAATATATACTTTTGATGTAAGAATATAGGCTGGTCAAGTGTTGTTTCTGTGATCCAAGAAAGGGCATGTCAGGGGACTGTGGGCTGTGACATTGTGACACAGCTAAAAACAACTTCTTGATTTCTTTTTCCTGCTGAGAAAGAAGATAGAGAACCCCATGAAAAGTATGGAGAACCTGATTATTCACACTGCTATAGATTTTATCAAGGCTGAAATATTCTCTCGGTGACCGGTGAACTGGAAGGTAGCACTAGGATCTAGCCACTAAACAGAAGGGTCTTTATCATTTTTCAAAGTCACCTGACACATTTATTTGCACCCTTGACCTGTGGTCTTGACATATATCACAACATGAAACTTTACATGTTAGATTCATAACATGAAACTGTCTGTGAAGATGTCTACTGGCATGCCCCATACAACTGTTGAACAATGGCTCTACATGAGACAGGACTGTCAGCAAGGATTGCCAAGAAGGCCGGGATGGCTCTGGCTTTGATATACCTGTCAAGCAACTGGGTTTAGGAGCACCATGTGTATATAATAGGTAGAAAAATCCTACATCTTACATACTGACAGTAATTTTTTAAACCAAAAATATTTTTCTCCCATGATACCTTCTTTTTTTTAGATTTTTGTTGACCATCACAGTCAACATCTGATCAACTGTATCCGTGCTAGTTTGTTGGAAGAGTAAATGCATCCATGGGCAAAGAAAAAAAAAGATGTATGGTGGTCATTGAGATAAACAGTTAGGTTGGAATATCATTTATTGACCTTAATGTGTATTTGAAGGAATTATTTTCTAAAAGATCAATAATTTGGAAAGCCAAAATTAGTACATGTTCATAATAATATTATTTCAAGTTTCCGATATTTTTGGTGGTAGGTTTGGAAAAATGAAATTATGACTGTAGGTTGTTGTTCTTACTCCCTGTCATCCATAAATGTCTTGGATGTTCATGTCAGTATGTCAGCCCACTTGAAAAGAAACACACAAACCTAAGTATTTTGGGTTTTAAGGTTTCCTGCCCGCCACATGGAGTCTCCTCTCCCAGGTTGTGCCCTGTTTGTCCTAAAGCCACGTCGCTCTTCTGTCTGTGATCTCTAAGTGGATGAACTGACAAGTCTCATCATTGCCCAATGAGAGCTCCTGCACCAGATAATATTGGTATAATGCACAAACTTGGGACAAACTTGCACAACTCTGTGCTTTTTCTGCACACAAATCCTCCTGTTTAAATCCAGCAGCTCCCAAGGAAAGCAGTGATTAGCAGCACCGCGGCTCAAGTCCTTAACTGTTTTACAGAGGAGCAGAAAAGTATGAGATCGAATCTGATTTTCACCTAGTATGGTTTTAAATATCATACAGCCATTTTATTATACTGTGGTAGAATGTATCAGATCCCGATTATTAGAAAAACTTCTCATGTCATTTTCATAACAAAAATTGAAATATGAAACTTTAATGCAGAATCTGGTCTGGGCTTCCAGGAGGCGACTTTTAGCACATGCTAGAGTAAGTAATTTGAAAAGCAGTCCAGGTGTCTCCAGTGAGATAATGTCCTGCTTCTGAGAGTGGCGGGGAGAATGTGAATTGTGGCTCCCTCAACAGCCCAAAACTTAGAGTGATGTGTCTGTACTTCCTCAGTTTGTGCCGCTAGCTCCTGAGAATCATACTGATGGCATGACTCAGAATGTAGAAGTGAGGAAATGACTGCACATTGATTCCTTAGATTCTTCTGAAAATAAAATTGATAGTTGCTCCCAAAGGGTGGCTTTAGTTGTGTATTTTAATTATTATATTAAATGAGATAGTTCAGATGTAGGGCTTAGAACAAGTGTCTGGCATATCACAGGCATTCAAAAAATGCCAACACTTCCATTGTGCCCCCCTCCCCCCTTAAGCTTCTACAGGAATCCTAAGTTCCTGTGTTTTGAGTGTCTACAGAAGGTAAGACTTTGAACCACAATGTTTTTAAATGGATATTTCTTTATATATGTTGTATATGTGCATGTATATGCAAGTACGTGCCAGAAGAGTATGTCAGATCCCTCAGAATGATAACCTGATTACTTGGGTACTAGAATCTGAACTTTTGTCTTCATGATTGCCCAGCAAGCACCCATAATTACTGAGCCTTCTCTCTGGTCCCCAAACCACAGTACTTTAACTGCATTCCTCATTTTTATATTTTACTACCAAAAAAAAAATACAGCCCAATGGAGAAGATGAGAAACCAGCTATGGCTAATTAAGCCTTGGTTTCTCTGAAGAAGTACTTACTTTCTGCAAGTACTGCCATACCCATCAGCATTGAATTTAATGTGAATCCTGGAAAGCTGTGATTCTTTGTCTGCCTTTGTGTGCAGCACTGAAGAAGAGGAAATCTTGTTCCCAGTGCTAGGTTTTTATTTCTTAGTACTGGCCACACATCTGAAAAAAAAAAGGCAGCCATTAAGTTCTCTACAGAGTAGAGAGCCACTGTGGGGGCTGACCTGAGGAGGCACCAGCCTAACACTGGTACCCAGGGTATCCATTGCAGAAGAGGACTTATCTCTGAATGTGGAGATGGGAAACACTGGGAATAATAGGGTCTGTACTCTGGGTGGATCTCTTCTCATGTTGCATGTTAAAAAGGAAAGGCACAGGAGCAGCTTGATTTCTGGACCTTTGTCAAGTTTATTGCTCTAAGAGTGGCTTTGTTCAGATCCACAACCTTAAATTGCTCCCAAATCCTGAGCATAAGCAGTGAGCTGCTTTTTCAATGACTCTACCCTGTTTTGGACTCTTGCCGCCCGTGCTCCAACAACCAAGGAAAGCTGGCGGTTTCTTATCAGGCATGTAAGAATGTCTGTAGGCTGCCTCAGAATTGCTCATTGGCTCTAGTTCTCAGCCTCTGTCTTAAACTTTATGAACCTCCCCTTTCCTCACCTGCATCTCCTCTTTGGTATCCCCTACATTACTGGAAAGTGGGATACCAGGATGGTTTGAAAGTGAGATGACGCATAGTGAAAACAAACAGTACAAATAAACAAACAAGAAAATACAAAAGAACCTGTGGAGCTTGGCTTTGGTCACATGGACGATCTGTCAGCTATTAGATTGTACTTTACCTTATTAAAAAATACCACAATGCAAGTCTTATCTCCTTGCCTTTCAGACAACCAGCCTAGAACCTTGGTATCTCTTGCCTGGATGCGTATAGTCCTACACAACAAAGCTTCCACCTTTCATTTCTACGTGCAGATTGTCATCAGGCTAAGAATAAATGCCCAACACGATTTGCATGAAACTCCCCCTTCTAAAGGCTATTTCAAGGCTTCAATGTGTCCCCAACCTTTACCTTCCAGCCAAGAAGGAAAATGTAACTATTGTTGTTTAAAAACAAACAAACAAAAAAAAAAAACAAGAAAAAACATCTTACACAAGTTGTTCCCTCTGACTGTCTTCTACCTACCCTGATCCGTACATGAGGGATCATTATTATATGTTTGGATGGCTTAGCGCCTTATGACAGATTTTATCATTTACAGGTTAGATTTTAATGTTTGCTTTTTACCTATTGGTCTACGGACCATGCAAAAAGAGGGACCAAGAATATGCAATTTTATAATATACGAAAGCATGTGACCTAATTCATAGTAAGCTACTACACAACTTTAACAAGAAGCACAATATGTATCTATCCTGCATGCTAAAGTGTTGCAGTCTCTGTATGGGAGCAGCCTTGCATAAAGTTACACTTGCACTTTTGAACACAGAAACTATGAGTAATTTTTCTGTCTTCTTTCTTTTCCTGAAACAGTGTCCTGTGTTCTGGGTTCTGTATACAGTGTCAAACCCATACAGAATAGTAAATGAGCTCTTCCTCCAGGAAGGTAATGTGAAATGGTAATGTGGAAAAAAAAGCATAAGCTAATCATGCAGTTTGGTACCAATCATTTACCAGGAGCTCTATCCTGCTTGATTTTGATGTGTAAAGACATCCTCTCTCTCTCTCTCTCTCTCTCTCTCTCTCTCTCTCTCTCTCTCTCTCTCTCTCTCTCTCTCTCTCTCTCTCTCTGAAGGCTAGATACCGAAATGACTTTTGATGGCAGATGGTCACCTCCTTACTGTGTCATAGCACCTTAGAACATGCAAAAACAATTGGAAGAATATTCTTAAATGTTGTAACGAATACCAGAGAATGATATCTGAAATGGAGAATTAAAAAGCCACTGACTTGTAGGTTTTAGGCTCTAGAATCTAGTTCCAGCTGTCCTCATCCACACACCCTTGGTTCAGTAATTCATCCTATCAGATCTCTGTGTGTTCCGACCACTGCTCTCTCTTCTAGAGCAATAGATATAAACCATGAGTCCATGAGAACAATGAACCATGAGAACTTAATTTTTTAAATGTATTTTTTGGTAATTTCATACATGAGCAAAATGTGTTTTGATTGTATCACTCCCTCTCTCTAACTCCACCACCTCTTAGACTTTCCCCTATATCCTCTCCCAACTTCATATCTTCTTCTTTTAAAAAAATTTTATAACCCATCAAGTATTATTAGCGCAGCAATGAGCATGTGAGTGTAGGCCATCATTACCTGTAACGCAGAAAAACTGCCAGGGAGAAAGGTGGCAGCAATTCTCAGCAGCTTTCAACTGCCAGGAGCTTCTCAGCTAAGCGTGAGGCTCCATGAGCCCTTTCCCTTCCCATGCTAGCATGGGGATTGCCTTGATTTTGTGCAGGTATTTTGCTGGTCACCAGACATACAGTAGGTCCATGAGTGCAAATGACCAGAAGAAAATCTCCGTCAACTAGATTTAACAATCTTTCCCCCTCCTATTGGTGATATAGAGTTCAGGACTGAGTACTTAACAGTTATTTATTCTCTTCACTGTGACAAGTTGTGATTCTCTGTATTAACCACCATTCCATGAATAACAAAGCTTCTCTCATGAGGAATGTGTATAAGGATAAGTATTTAGAATGCAGTCTGATACTACGTCTCCTTTGACAAAATTATTATAGTAAGGGCCATTATCTCACCAGTCAAGGATTCTTGGCCAGATTTATAATGTGAGGCATAGGTGGAGTTAGTCTTAGGTCTAATTAGAAAGCCGTTGGTTACCCTATCACATCCACAACACTGTTGTACCAATGAGCATGTCTTGTCAGCCCAGACATCACTGTAGTTGATGGCTGGATTGTTCCATCCAGCTCTGTGCAAGGCAGCAGGAATAATGGTTCTATGTCAGTTCCAGCTTGATTTTTCTAGGTTTAGTGATTATGGCAGATAGCCTCTTCATCAAAAATTTCCTACCCTCATGTTCATCTATGATAACAATAGCCTGTATTGTCTGGGGAGTCCCTGACAACTCAATAATAGATATCAAATACTTGGCATTGAGATTTTTTGGTGCAGTAGCATGCATTTCTGAGAGAACATTATTTCTCCATGTAGAATAATTTCAATTGGACTTAAAACATATATGCATGTTTTTAATTTCACTAAATTATTTATTTATTTATTGTTTATTACAATTTATTCACTTTGTATCCTGACTGTAGCCCCCTATTGCATCTCCTCTCAGTCCCACCTTTCCTCCCTCCTCTCTCCCTATGCCCCTCCCCTAGTCCACTGATAGGGGAGGTCCTCCTTCCCTACTATCTGTATAGTAGAAGGATAAATAACACTAAAGATTTTTGAAAAATCTTTATAAAACCCCACTATTTTAAGCTTGCTAAAGATGCTTGTATGTGAGGCTAGGGTTATATATTGATTTTTTTAAAAAAATCCCTAGTATTATTTTTCCTTCTACTATACCTCCTCTTTCCATCCTTTATACATAGTATATATGTAACATACATACATATATATGTATGTGTACATATAACTCACTGAATTTGAATTCTCAAGGGAACTCGGGTCTTATGTTTTAACAGAAAGTGGCCCAACTGTTTTGAGGTCTGAGTCAGATCTATTCCAATATTTCATGATATAGGAGATCTCTGAGCCTTTGTAATCCTATGACAGAGTCTGGAAGGCCCCAGCCCAAATTAAGCCACAGAAACTCTTGGCTCACTCTCTACTCTCTCCTTTAATGGTCTATGAGAACTAAGAACATTGTTTTAAGAAACAATCAGATCAGTAGCTGACATCATAGTTCTTCCTGAAAGAGAGGAAAGAGATGTGGAACACAGATAAGAACCACTCCTGACAAGTCCCTACATGTTCAAGGACTCCTGGTGATTCCAAGCAGTAGCACCAAGGCTACTGTTGGTTCTTGAACTTTAAGAGGGTCCCAGTTGTTCAGATGTCCTGACTCCCATATATTTATTCTCTGAATGAGGCAGAAAGGTCTGGGTGAGATCATGCATCAACCTATGAAAAATGAACAATTAAAACAATGAAGTTGTCAGTTCTTTTACCAGATTGCAAATCAATAACCTTCCTGTCAGGCTGGCTGCTCCGCTGCACCATTAGTTTAATACAAAGACATTCCGAGGAACTGCAGGTGACAGCTGATCCATCATCTGGTGGGTCTGGGCTTCTGATAGAGACCTGAGCTAGAGATGCTGCTGTAAAGCACAGAGGTCAGTCCCAATCTGTGGAAACCAGTGATTAAGGCAAAATCTGAATTTTTAAAAACTAGCATGGTGGCGGTTTTTAAAAAGCACTACTTTTCCCACCCTACGCCCTCTGTGTGTCTCTGTGGGTGGATGTGTCTGTGTATATGCAGGTGCATATGTTTATTTGGCTTGTTGTTGACACTGAGATACAATGCAAGGCCAAGGAATGTGTGACAGTCACAGGGAAGGGTACAAATGATCTTGAGGGTCACACAGGTCTTCTTCACGAAGAAGCTACTGTGTATCATGCTGGATGCTAAACATGATGAATGAGCAAAGAAAGCCAACACGTTGCATTCTCTTGCATGTGTTGTTTCTGCATGCCATCTTAGATAAAGTTTGCATATCTAAATAAAATAACTGAATAAGGACAAATTCTTTAAAGTTATGTCTCTCTTGACTTTGAACTTTAAGAGAAGATTATAAAACTACCTCTCAGAAGCGATCTTAGACAAAGGATTTCTGCCATGTTACAAGCATATGG
This sequence comes from Pachyuromys duprasi, assembly GCA_028658305.1. Lineage (NCBI taxonomy): Eukaryota > Metazoa > Chordata > Mammalia > Rodentia > Muridae > Pachyuromys > Pachyuromys duprasi. Next base: position 44,088,915 of record CM053766.1, read on the forward strand.
CAACAGTAAGAAGCAGAAAGCAGTATAGCTCAGCTAGGGCAGGAAGGGTTCATGAAATCATGGGACTTACTAAAATTGTCCCTCTAATTGGTTTTGTTCCAGTTTGAGTCTTATCAAAGTTGACCTCTTGATTTTTAATAAAAATCTGGAATACTGCCAAGATCAGCACAAGAGAAAACCAACACTTCTTCTTTACAATAGTTTGGGCATTTGCTTTACTCAGATTATAGCTTCACAATCAATCACACAAAACAAACAAAATATTTTGTTATCTCTAACTCAAAAAGCCATTGTCTGTTCATTTTTTTAAACCACTTCCACTGTTCAATTCAAAGAACAAATGTAGCTACCATCCTTAGGGAAGCTGCACAATAGAAGTTTTGTAGCTATTATGTCACCCAGAACGATGTCAACTGGAAGAGGAGTCAGCTCCATTGGCTTAAATGTTACTGACCAGAAGACTCAGGGGACCTTGTGGCTGATAAAACATAAAAAAGAAGGTTTTGTAGAGATGTTTTAGGCTGATAGCCACACTTATGCCATTTGTCATCATGGTGCCTTCAGAGTTTAGGAATGTTGAACACGCTTAATTTCTGTGAAACCCTGAGAGAGTAAAGGGCATGGGCAGAGCTTATTCTGAGTATATAGGATAAGCTGTATTCTCCTGGTTCCAATACTCATTTACCACATTGTCCGTTCACATGAATTGTTGTGTGCATAATAGTTTTAAATGGTTTTAAAGGAGACTGTATGGAACACCAGGATGAGAAAGCAGTTCATGATCTAAACATTCCCCTGGGACCCTGTGAATTTTTTATCTCAGTTCTGTCCGCAGAGTCCTTTTCTCACAGCTTTTCTCCTTGCTCTCCCTTTAAATATCTGCTGGAATCCCAAGCTGCTTCCAGTGTTCTCTGTCTGGGTCCTGACCTTCTTTGAACAATCCCAAGTCATTCTCAATGTGACATATATGATCCTTTGGATGCATTTACTAAATAACATTGTCTTTAAATTATTAGCCATAGCTTTTTTGTATATTTTGACATCATATAGTTTAATTTGATTCATTTTTAAGGAGGTTGTATACTAAGCTGTTCTTAGGAACTTGACCCTACATAATAGCATGACCACTAAGGAGTCAATTTCAAAGTTACATGCAATGTTAAAGAGTACAGAGATTCTAACAGTGATCCCTCAAAGACGCCCATGTCCTAATTGTTGAAACCTGTGACTATGTGTGCTCATATGAAGAAAGAAATTTGTAAATGTCATTAACTTGAGCACCCCAAGTTTTAGATTATCTGAGTGGACTTAACAAGATAATAAAAATTATAATGAGATCACAGACTCAAGAAGCTAAGCTGTTGGTTTGGGACGGAGACATAAGCCACAAGCCATGGGTTGTAAGTGGCTTCCAGAAACTATGAGGCAATGAAGCCCATCTCTCTTTAGCTTCCAGGGAGAACTTGGCCTTGAAAACATTTTGACTTTTGCCTTCTAGCTTTCACAATGATGTAATGGTAAATCTACATTACTTTGAGTCAAAGATTTATAAATGCAACTTCATGCTTCTTAAGATGGCTAAGATCAAAAACTCAAGTGACAACACATGCTGGAGAGGATGTGGAGAAAGGGGAACCCTCCTCCATTGCTGGTGGGAATGTACTTGTACAACCACTCTGGCAATCAATTTAGCGTTTTCTTAGACAATTAGGAATATTGATTCCTCAAGATCCAGCTATACCACTCCTAGGCATATATCCAAAAGAGGCTCAAGTACACAACAAGGACATTTGCTCAGCTATGTTCATAGCTGCTTTATTTGTAATAGCCAAAACCTGGAAACAACCCAGATGTCCCTCAGTTGAGGAATGGATACAGAAATTGTGGTACTTTTACACAATGGAATACTACTCAGCAATTAAAAAGGAGGAAATCATGAAATTTGCAGGCAAATGGTGGGACCTAGAAACGATCATCCTGAGTGAGGTATCCCCAAAGCAGAAAGACACACATGGCATATACTCACTTATATAGACCTATAAGATAGGATAAACATACTGAAATCTATACACCTAAAGAAGATAAGCAAGAAAGAGGACCTGGGGTAAAAGGATTAATCCTCACTTAGAAAGACAAATGGGATGGACATTGGATGTAGGAGAAAACAAGGAGCAGGACAAGAGCCTACCACAGAGGGCCTCGGAAAGACTCTACCTAGCAGTGTATCAAAGCAAATATTAAGACACATAACCAACCCTTTGGCAGAATGCAGGGAATCATATGAAAGAGGGGGGAGAAAGTATGACCTGGAGAGGACAGGAGCTCTGCAAGGACCAAATATATCAGGGCACACTTGTTTTTTATGAAACTGTTTCTCCAACCAAGGACCATATACGGATATAACCTAGAACCTCTGCTTGAAGGTAGCAAATGGTAGCTCAATATCCTAGTGGGTACCCTAGTAAGGGGAACATGGACTATTTCAGACATGATCTCAATGCCTGGCTCTTCAACCCCCCACCCCCACCCCCCCCACCCCCGAGGGAGGAGCAGCCTTGCTAGGCCACAGAAGAGGACATTTCAGCCAGTCCTGAAGAGACCTAATAAGCTAGGGTCAGATGGAAGGGGAGGAGGTCCTCCCCTATCAGTGGACTTGGAAAGGAGCAGGGAGGAGATGAAGGAGGAAAGGGGGGATAGGGAGGGAATGCGGGAGGGAGCTATGGCTGGGATACAAAGTTCATAACCTGTGATTAATATAAAATAATAATGTTAATAATAAAAAAGAATCCTCTCAGGCACTCATACTCTCTCAGCTCCTCTGTGGAAAAATATTCTCCATGCTTTTCTCAGCCCTCCTTCTCTTGATCTGCTCACCCTGTCCCTGATGTCTTAGCAGCTCAGTTGCATTGTGCTCCCTTCCAAAAGAACCTTTGGAGCTATGCACTCCCATTCCACACCTGCCAATTTTAGCTACTCCCCTTGTCACGCCTGCGCCTTCAAACAGCTCAAATTTGGTGTTTGTTTGAGTGGTGTGTCATCATGTTTATCTGCTCACTACTGTTGGCTTGATGACTACATAAGTCTGATCTTGCCCACTCTTGTGAACCTGGCATCTACTGGTATTCACAGGAAGCTTCTTGGTAGGTTGAGAATCTTTAGAATTCTGCAGGTCATGAGCAGTAAAATATGTACACATGGTCTTTAAGTACTAGATAATTTTCCCCAGTAGTTACGATAAATTTTTCTACATAATTTGCACACACATAACACTTTAAATTAAATTGATTTTAAATGTAAGTATTTTTACTCCATTCATTTATCACCATATTTCCCCAATAAGTCCCTCTCCCAAGTTTATTATTTATTCTTATTATTCTTTTTCTTCTCTACCTCCTCCTATTTCCTTCTCCTTCTTGATAACCCAGTTAGTGATACTTGTACATGCACCAGTATGGGGGAAATATACCATCCTCAGAAAGTATTACAGTCCCTCTCCCAGCAGCTGTCACTTGCTAATATCTCTTCAAACTGGTATGCAGTCTGTAAAGCATCTCTCTAGCCCATATATATTCTAGATGGCTTGATTCTGCACGTCTGGAGTAGCCACTCACAGCTGCTGTGAGTTCAGTAGTGTGATAGCCAGACTATACCCAGATATCCATATTTCACAGCACTCTTACCTATCCTCTGGCTCTTGCATTCATTCTGTCTTCTCTCCCTATAAGGTTCCCTAAACCTTGGAAGGGGTGGTCAAGGTGAGTGGTGGCTGATAACTTACTCTTTTCTTCTAGCACTTTGGCCATTTGTGTATATCTGCATTGACCTTTTGCAAAAAAAAAATACTTTCTGACCAAAATTGAGAGCAGTCAAGGTCAATACTTAGGAGGCAATTTGACATTATGACCATTTTGCAAAATAACAATACTAAGTTCTACCTTACCCATGACCTCCACAGCCAAACACTTTTAACCAAAATTTTCATATGAGTTGTGAAATTTCCTCCATGTAGCATGACTTACATATTTTAGAAAATAGGACAGCAGCCTACTACAGAAGGCCTCTGAAAGACTATAGTGATCGAGGTATCGAAGCAGAGGCTGAGACTCTTAGTCAAACTTTGGGCAGAGTGCATGGAATTTTATGGAAGAAGGGGGAGATAGAAAGACCTGGAGGGGACAAGAGGTACAAAAGGAAAACAACAGAGCTCAAAACTTAGGCCCAGGGGCCCCTGCAGAGACTGATACCCCAACCAAGGAACATGCATGGAGAGGACCTAAAATCCCTGCTCAGATGTAGCCCATAGACTCAGTCACCAAGTGGGTCCCCTAGTAAGGGGAGCAGGAGCTTTCTCTGGCATGAACTCAGCAGCAGGCCCTCTTATTTCCTCCCCCTGGAGGGTGCAGCCTTGCCAGGCCACAAAGAAAGACAATGCAGCCAGTCCTGATGAGACCTGATAGGTTAGGGTCAGACAGAAAGGGAGGAGGACCTCCCCTATCAGTGAACTAGGGGAGGGGCATAGGGGAAGAAGAAGGAAGGTAGGATTGGGAGGAGACAAGGGAAGGGGCCACAGCTGGGATACAAAGTGGATACATTGTAATAAATAATAAATTAAGAGAAACTGAACTCAAACTCTTAGATCATATACACAATCAACTCAAAATGAATTAAAGATTTAAATGAGAGGCATATGTGTGTGTGTGTGTGTGTGTGTGTATAAGAAAACAATTAGTTACTCTATATCCATTGTGCCACTATTGCACTATTGAGCATATCTGGCCTGGCAAGCCAGTACTGTAAAACGCAGGCTCCAAAACTGAGTATCAAGAGAAAGGGAATAACTTTGGGAGATGCCTTACAAAAAATCTCTGTTACTAAGTCTTTTGCATTCCTTCTTATAATAATCTGTGGTATAGAGTCTATGGATCTTTCTCCAGGAAGGAAATCTGGTTTCAGAACTTTATGTATAGTGTTTCGAGGCCAGCGACAGCGCAGTGACAGTGGTCTGTTCCCTTGGCCCAGACACTCACATAGTCCCCCTAGACTGCACATTTACCAGGCACTTTCACACAGCATAACTTTTTGATGGCTCATTCAAATCACACCAGCTCAAATTTCTCTGTGCCATTAGGCTCCACACCTCAAAATGGAAAGTGGGCAAATAAGTTGAGCTACTCTAATTTATTACCCAGATCCTATTATGCAGAGAATCACCCTTACAGCCCTCAGTGTGGTTAGTCACAGTGTGCTGTGGGCATGTTTTCTGTGGAAAGACCAAACCTTATCATCATGTACCTGTCACAAGAAACACGGATTTCAAAAGCTGGGAAGAGTGTGTAATCAATTCAACTTTGACTTCATAAAACTTTTGTAAGACTCTAATGAAGACAAAGTATTTTGTTAGTTGATTGTCAGCCTTCTGTGAAGAGACCTCCCCTTAAGGAGTTCATATCATGTCACAGTGGGGTGGAGAGAATATCCTCAGTTTGCTGACTATGGCGGAAAAAGCAAGAAGGTCACTCCCATCCACCCCCAGCAGTGGTTGGCTCCTCTCCTTAGACATTCATCAAATAAGTCGATACACTTTCCTGACAGGAGAGCCAAATATGTCTTGTTGAGTACCTGGCAGATTCAGGAGGAATGCTTCGTGAACAGTTACTTGAGCAATCAGTATTTCTAAATCAGAGAGCGTCTATGCCCCCATCAGATTGTGTTCAAAGTTGATGTAGGCACTGCTAGACTATTTTCAGTGTATGGGACCTAATGGCCAACTTGCGTGCTTTTTTACCACCGAACTTTTTGAATTGCCATGTGTCCATAACTGTGAAACCGAAACTGTCTATTTGATTCCATGTTCTGTGCTGAAAAAATACCCATATTCCTTTTTGTTTTTAAATGCCTTGATGTGATTTAAAATTTGGATGGGGGGGGGATTTCACTGTTGAGACTATGTAAAGAACAGAACATGGATGAGTGGCTGACAAGCGACACAAATACAGTACCTGCTAATGTGCAGAAAGAAAGCACCTTGAGACTTTAAAAGAGCTACCCAGAAATAATATCTTTATCCAGAGACGAGGTCCCATATGAATTATACTATTATTTTAGCTGATTTTTCCTGACATCACACTATGATTTTTTTCCATGACAAGAAAATTGCAGCCAACCCTTGACAGTCAATCACAAATTGAGTGAACAAAACAAAATCAAACAGTGAAGTAATCCTCTAGCAAATTTAATGAAAGCTAAATCCCGAAGGGCCGTGCACTTCTGTAGGCAATGGTCTTATTTAATAAGCTGCCCTTGCTTTCAGGTGTAGGACCATATTTACACAGACAAATTCAATTCATTTGGGTTTACATTTCCTCTTTTCCTAAGTCTGCCCACCAGGCACGTATGGGAAAGACTGTAACCAGCTATGTCAGTGTTCAGCAAGGAACAGAGACTGTCATCCAGTCACTGGAAGTTGTACCTGCCTGCCTGGCTACCATGGAAACCACTGTTGACTTCGTAAGTATGGTCTGTACAGAATATGATTTACTGAGGAGATACCAAAAGACTGGTGTATTGTTCAGAATCAAGGGTGAAAGCGAATGTAAGCTACAACTTCAGAACAAATTTTGGAGATTTTTTTTTACTTGAATAATGGAAAGTATCATCTAGTCTCTCTCTGACTCCTATCACTGCTACCACCCTTTCTCCATTTCTCTTTTGTTTTTTTTTTCTGTTTGAAAATTTCCTCTTCACAAATATCCAATATGAAAAGAGACAGAGGAAAAATATGTGCTTATTATTGTACACCAACAGAGAGCAAAATGATAACATATTTAAAGTGATTCAAATGTAAGTTTATCCCATGCCTGCTTTGAAACAAACAAATTAAATGCATTGTTATTCTGTAATGGAAACAATGACTTGCTTAAGTGACAAAAATTCCAGTTATTCCTTGTCTTGTAATAAAGCAGCTGAGTCCCTAGGCCCAGAATCTTATATTGATTTGCTGGAACATTTCAACATTGAAAATGGTTTATAGAAGAAAGAGCACACTAAAAACGTCCCAAGGAGCATGTGAAAATGTTCAATCGACTATTTAATTTTTAAGCTTGTAATTACTTATAATGTAGATTTTATAGGTGTAATAATAAAATGATTTGGCCTCAGTTTCATTTGTTTCCCCAAGATGGCTATGGCAATTTCTTCCACAAGTCAATCCAGTCATTTCCCCTAAATATATGCTTTCCTGATCACATTAGTTTTCTAAAAACTATAGACAATGTATTCTAAATATCATTAATACATTTTCAACATTGGCAACAAACCCACAATTAAACATATTTGAAAATTGTTTCAGTTAACATTTTTAAGATCTATACAAACCACAGTGATTCCGATTGAAAAAAGGAATAATTCAAATATAAAGTTTTTTTTTAAATATAAACTTTCCTTTCTCTTAATTTCTGGTTATGGTCATGTTTAAGCCCCTTGTCCTTGAAAGGCATTGTCACACACCTCAGAAGAATGTCATTTCTGGTCTCAAAGATGTTTCATTTTAAGAAAAATTATATCAGGTTACAAATAACTTGGTTGTATTTTTATTTCTGAAGGCAAGCTACCTTGGGTTAAGGGAGGTAGCCTCACCTTGTAAAAAACGAGGCTGGCTGAGCCGGGAGCAGCTCCCTGGCTGTCAGGCTGGCTTAGCTCCAAGCAACACGTGGTTGGCTATGGCTGCAAGGGTTCCTTGGCAGCATCCACTGTAATTACAAGACTACGAAGAAAGACTCAAGAAAATAACCATAAAAGGTGTAGCTGGCTCCAAAGCAAAACTTCAGCGGCCAAGAACAACTAGGCTTTCATGTTCTCAAGTTCAGAGTGGAGAATCAAACTTTTCTTTCAGCAGAGGTCAGAGGAAGCAGACAAACTCACTCTGAGCATCTCACTGCTTTTTCATAGCTAAGAGGTAAGGAAGTCCAGCCTGAGCCTGTGGGTCTCACATAGGAAAAGAGCAGTAAGTGCCAGAGGATGTGAATTCAGGGTCCTGTGAATTTGATGACCAATGTGAGGTCCTACGCTATTGTAGACCTTGGAAACTTTACACTTCTCTGACTTGCAGGGCTTGCCATTTAGAATCCACTCATTTGAGTTCTCAGTAACCAGTCAGTTTTGTGAAAGGTCCTTCATGCTTTGGGACATGTGGTAAGAATAGTTTTACCAGGTCAGGAGGATACGGAGGCATTCATAGAAACTTGTCATTGATGACATTGCCCATGACCATACTCATTCATCATGAGGAGATTTTAGTTTCTCCCTTTTCAGAATAAAGCTAAATGCCTTGCCCATATGTTTGTAACCTTTTCAAATACTGGGCAAATGGACTGGGGACAACAGATTAATTCTATTCATTTGCTTGGTAACTATGTGCCTCAAGATACAGCAACAGCCTTGTTTGTCTAAGTGAAATGCCATTCATATGATCACAGTGTGTAGTAGCAGAGAAGCCTGCCACAGAGCCTTCAGTATTTAAACAAACCAAAATGGTAAATCCCAAGTCAAGTGTTTTTTGTTTGTTTGTTTTGTTTTTTTAATTGGAGTCAAAAACAAAGAGGAGAAGGTTTTCTGGGGATAGGGAAAATGGTCATCTTTGTAATGGAAAATAACCCAGCATCCCTTGCTGGGGAGATAATATTTTCAGAAAGGATAATAGCAAAGGCCAGCCATGATCAAATAGAACATTAGAAAATTGTGGGCACGGATGGGAAATGGCCTTATGACAACCTAGGAAAATCATTATGTCCAAGGTATGCTTTCCCTTGTTAAATTTAGTGAACCCCTGGTATGTGCACATGATTCAAGAAATCTATACTTACATGTTTCACAGAATTTAATGAGAAAATGGTATTGTCCACAAACCAACTAATTAACTCTTGGGAAGAAAAAGATTGCCACAACTTCTATAGACCACACACCATACTCGGGATGTAAATTTAGTGTGTCAGAAACCCATTTGTGTATACATTGTCTTTTTATATATGACATATTCTTTAGCAGTTTAGACTCATTAGACACAGTGTACTGATTTAAGAAGGATAATTAAGATGAAAGATAAAATAGTGTGTGTTTTTTTTCTTCTATTCATGAAAAAGAAAGAATTAATAGTGAGTTTAGTGAGTGCAAGTGCAGGGGTAAGATGGCTGCAGTGGCGTATGTCCTGGGTAAATATGGCAGTCCTATAGCTTCATCTCTCCAGAAGAGTATCTTAAAAGTTGTATTTATAGTTATTGAAATCTGTAAGACACTCACACAAGGCCATTTTTCCTTTTCTTGGTATTCCTTTATACCAAGAAAGATAACCACAATTATACATTCTTATCCAAAAAATGTCTCTGTTTACAAAGAGAAGCTCTTTTCCTTACTTTCACAGATATTCACATCATGGCTCAGTTCCCAGTTATGACTCTAGGGACTTCTAGAACACCTACTACTACTTCAGTTTCCTTTTAGGAAGCAGCATGCTTCAGGGGGTACACTTCACTACCTGGGCTCTGTCTGTACATCCTCAGTTTTCTAATTCAGTTACCCTGTCCAAGCCACCAAACATTTTTGTCAGCATCATCCTTTTTGTGTACCACATTAATTTTATAAAACTGTGAAAATTACATTCTATGAGCTACACCCAGCTACCCATGCAGAAAAAATGTTTATATCTTAGTCAATGGAAAAGAGGGAATGGATTCATCTTTTTAAAGCACTAATTTTATGTTGCCTTCTCTCATACATGGTGGAAGGGAGGGGCAACTCAGAAGTGCTGGGCACAGTCAGAGTGCTGTGAGCTGGGCTAGGCTGTGGAAGGAGGGAACGTCAGAGAAGACGCAGTACAGGCCTGAGCACAGCAGCACAGCAGCTCAGGCAGAGTGGCAACCTCCTGAGTTTACCTTAGTCTCCACCACACACATTTTTTTAATGATAGAAAGGAAGAAGATTCATCTACTTCCTAAGTCTATGGGAAAAGTCTAAGTCTCCAAGGAACATCTCTGGGTTTGAAGACATATCGGATACATGCAAAGGTTGTAAAAATCAACTTAGCAGAAGAAAGGATTTATTTTAGCTTATGGTTCTCAAAGGCTCCATCATGGCTCGAACAGGAGCATGAGGATAGCCTATCAAGAAGCACAGGGATCACATTTCTTTATTATATCTTATTTCAGTTCATTTGCTTTATACCTCAAGGGTGCCTCTTCCCTCCTCTCCTTCTAGTCCGCACCCCTTTCTTCTTCCTTCCCCTCTCCATTTCTTTCAGAAAAGGTGAGACCCCTCTCCCCACATCAACCTTCCCCAGAACATCAAGTCGCATCAGGACTAAGCATATCCTCATCCCAAGGCCAGGCAAGAGAGCCCTGCCAAGGGAAAGTGATCCAAAAGCAGGCACTAGAGTCCATGTTAGAAACAACCCCCCCCCCCTTTAACTCGCTAGGTGACTCACATGAAGACCAAGCTGCCCATCAGCCACATATGTACAGGAGCCTTAGGTCCAGACCACGCATGCTCCTTAGTTGATGTCTCAGTCTCTGTTAGACTCCATAGGTCTGGGTTAGTAGCGTCTGTTGGTCTTCTTGTGAGGTCCCTGTCTCTTCTAGTTTCTTCCACACGCAAGAATCAGTGAGGGAGGGAGAGAGAGAATAGGAAGCAAGACCAAGGTACAGAACTTCAAAGCCCATCACAGCGATGTACTTCTTCCAGCAAGGCTCTCCTTCCTAAAGGTCCCACAACCTTCCTAAACAGCACTAGCAGAATCAATTTTATGTATATAATCAAAAATGAACCAAAAAATAAAAGGCATCCTCTACATTTGGTTCCTTTTGAAGTCTTGCATTTCTCAAATATACCAAGATCATTGTGGTCATGACAAAATATATTTAACCAGTAAAGAAAAAATGAATTTTATTTTACCTAGGTTGGAAGAATGCTTCAGAAGGTGATGTCAGAGAAGCTCAAAGTTAAGAGCAATGATTTATCAAGGGACAACATCTTGCATTACATCTGTCTATAGATAAACAAATACGTCTATTTTATATTAATATTAATTACATTTATAGTGAGTATAAATTTATAAATTATATAACATTAATGTTTATATTGTATATTAACAATTTATCTGTCAACAATATGTTTGTCTGTCTTCCTACATGTCTACCTAGCTATCATCATCTCATCATGTTTGAATCAGTAGCTTGAAGACAATTAAAATCACAAATGATGAATAACTGAAATATTGAGTTAAAATGGGTATGAGTTTGAAAAACAGAATGCTTCGGGTTACAGCAACACATGAAAATTTGCTCTCCTGTAACAGGGTACCCAAAAGACAATTACGGTCCAAATTGCCAAGAAACGTGTAAGTGTCTGAATGTAGGTCAGTGTGACAACATGCTTGGTACCTGCCCTCCTGGCTTCATTGGGGCAGACTGCAGTCAACGTAAGCTACTCTTACATATTATTATAGGCAGTCTCTCCTGTGGAGTTTAGGTTGGCCTTGAGCTGTGTCAATCCTGTTGTTTCAGCCTATACTTACTTATGGAGAAGACAGGGTAACTATTCCAGTGTCCAATGTGTATAGCAAAATGTTAAAACTGGGGTCTTAAGGGGTGCGACTCTAAGAGTGAATGGTGAGATAATGTTTTGTTTGAGCATTTATTATAGTGACAGTAAATACAGGCTAATCGAAATCCTAGGTTGAGGACTAGCAATGTCAGATATGGGCTGAGAGTGGAAGTCATTAAAACTAGCAAAACAAGACTTTCTGTCACAAACTCTTGTACCCAGGTATACTGGACCCAAGTTAGAACTGGAAAAATATGTTAGGCAAGGTCAGCATAAGGATTTTTGTGCTCATAATGCCAACCTTTCCCAAAGTTTCAGAACTTTACCTATCTTTGGCAATTTTATGGCTCAACATTAAGGTGTTTCTCCGGTAATATACAGAGAAATACTTCCATATGCCCAAATACCTTAACTACACATTGTAAAACTTATTAACATCAAGTGTAAAAGACAGAAAGTTGAAGATTCCTTTAAAATATGCCTGCACGGACACTATAAATTTGCATTTCATACGTCATCATACCTGCCACTTCTAAATAACTGAGTAGTTTCTACTTTCACCAAGTAACTAGACAAATTCATACCCTCTGATATCTCTGGCCCAGGTAGCGATTCTTATGTAGTCACATGAAACCCTAGTGTCTGAACTCAGGACCACTAGTGACATTTTCAGAATATAGAAGAGGCAATGAATAGAGCATACTAAGAGAGAGGGAGGTTGGAAGGTGGGCTAATAATATCTGATATTTTAGGCAAAGGACTTGAGATGGATTATTTGAGGTCATTCATGTAGGTTGTACTCTCTCCTGTGATCATTTACTTCACAACTGAAAGAAAGAGCACCATTAGTACACTTTTAAATTAAAAGTAGATGAACTGCAAAAAATCTAACTCTCATTCATTTGTGCACATGCATGTGCACTTACAAATATACATGTAGAAATATACATACACACATATGCATGCAGACATACACATACACAGATTACATACACATACACACAAAAAAGCATTTACATATAAACAAATACCTACATATGCATACATGCAAATACACATACACACAAGTATACACATGTATATATGCACACAAATACATGTCTATACACATACACATTATGCTTATACATACATGCATACACATAACCCAAACACATTCACACAGATACACATGCACACATCCATATGCATACACTCATATACACAAACATATACACATACAGGTAAAAACATACAGATACAAATATGTACACACACATACATATCTATATACACATATACACTTACCTTTCACACAGATACACATGTATATTCATGCAGTCACATATCACACATGCCTACATACATACACATGCACATACCCTTCATTTAAGGTCTTGCTGGAAGAGGAACAGGGAAGTTTGTGTTTATTCTGGCTATTAAACTGATGTGTGCAGAAGAAACCCTCATTGCTTGTGTTTCCCAGTTGCCACCTCTGAATTACATAAGGATAAGTTCTCTGTTAATTGACCTGTGACCGCACCCTACTATACTGATCATAAAATTTAAGAGGATAAAGTCTCATATCCAGAGAGCTGATGATGGACACCTACCGGATAGTGTCTGTGTCCCAAACTGCCAAGTGATCTCTGAGTGAAAGCCATCCCATAAACACTTCCTGAGGAAGGTTCTGGCTAGGTCCTGTAATGTTTGTTCTTCAAAGAATGTCAGTTGGAGAAATGTCCCCCGTGTAAGGCATGTTCAAAAGCTGTGGTCTCTGAACACTGGGAACACGTTGTCTAAAGAAAGCTGTGATCTTGTAGGAGGAAGTTACTTTGCCTTGACAGATTGGTCGGTTAGAGCCAAGTGTGTAGCCCGTCTCTGCCAAGGCCAGGGGCCTCTTGTGCTTACCTTCACTTGGTTTCCACGTAGCCATCCCAGTTGGTTCTCACAGATGTGCTGTCTGTCTTCCAGCAATCATCTTATTTCCTTTGCGGAACAAAGCAAAACAGATCAGTAAATACAGAGACATAGATAAATATTAGAAAATGTTAGCATTATGGATCTTATGTTAAGATTAGGAGTACAAATAAGGTTCCAGGAAGGACTTTAAGATGAAACATACTCAATATTTTTGCAAAACTTATAAGTCCTGCAAGTACAGCTACACACACACACACACATACACACACATTCAGAGCATGTGGTACAGCAAAGTAAGACTGGAAGTCATTGCTTCTAATCTATAAGCAAAATCTCCCAGATGTTAGTGCTGAAACCAGATACAAGGATTTATATTCCTTGTTCCAGCTGAAACTGCTCTAAGAAGGCAACAGCTTGGGACTTCCTACTTTGGTGTTTGCTTATTTCTAAGTGACCTTTTAGGTTGCAAATCAAACTGTAGAAAAGTCAGCAAGATACAGTATTAGGAGAGAGAACCATGCATTGGCAAGTGTCTAAAAGTCTTGAGTGACAGATGTTCAATAAGAAAAATCAGCTTTGCATGCCTTTAATTTGTTCTTTTTTTGCAGCTTGCCCTGGAGGTCGTTATGGAATGGATTGTGTCCAACAGTGTTCCTGTGGCTCAGGGAAGTGTGACCCAGTGACAGGAAAGTGTCATTGTCCACCTGGCCTGATGGGAACAAGGTGTCAGCATGGTAACAAAGGGTACTAAAGGCAGGCTGTGGGAGCATCCTTAAATTCACCTGAACTATCTAAGCAACAGAGAGGCTGAACGATGACCACAAGTTGGGTGTTAGGACTGTGTCATGATTTGCCATGCTTCCTTTTAAATGAGGCTTTAATGAAACAGCAGTATATTTGCCTGCTGCACTGCTGAGGCAACAGCCCCTTACTAGGCAAAATGAAAATGATTTATGCATACTCTTGGCTAGAGTGATATGATATGATGTGATATGATATGATATGAACTTACTTTGAGCCCTGGAACCAATGTAAAGTAATTAAGCAAGGTGACACACACCTGTGATCTCCATAAATCTCAGTTCTGTGTACATCAAGACAAAGGGATCCCCCCAGCTTGCTGGCCAGTCACTCTACCCTAATCTCAACCTACAGGCCAAAAGGAAAGCTTAAGAGACAAGAAGGACAATTGTCCTGAAGGACAGTAACTGGGGTTGACCTCTGTCCTGCGCACACATTGAAGTATGCAAGAACCAGCAATACATGTATACAATACAGGCACAGACACATACATGCACATGCATTAACATACAAGTACACACAGTCTACAACTATAACTATCATCTGGCAAACAAACTTAGAAATCTCCCTTCATTTGACCACCAGTGACTGCTCTTTTAGGAAATGCCTCCGCTGGATTCAACCTCATGTTCATTCTCCCCTTAGCTGAAACTTTATGCAAACTGGGTGAGTGGTTTTTCTTTGTGTTTGGGTGAGTGGTTTTATTTTGTGTTTGTTTTTCTCCTTTTAAACCATATACTTTTTCTGCTAGCTGAAATTAAAAAACAAACAACAAACAAAGGATATTCCAATACCTCTCCTGGTATTGAAATTGAAAGAAGGCTTGGTTAGAGGTTAGGTGTTTCAAATTTGAGTCTTGACTTCTGGCCTTATTGGTTGTCTAAGTCTGCACCAGGCTTTAGTCTGCAAGCTTCAGTTTTTCCAAGAGAAAATTAAGAACACTGTTACCCACATCACAGGAGTGTTTGGGAGCATTAAATGAGATAATCCATGTGTGAAATATCATTATGTAAAAACTCTATAAACTAGAGGTTATAAATGTTAGGCCGTTGGCCAAATCTAGCCACAAATGTGTTTGAATTGGCTGCAGAATATGCCTTCCATGCTGTTATAAAATAATTTTAATTAGTTGCCAACTCTCAAAGATTGGAGAATTTCATGTAATGTATGGATATTGAGTTTTCCTTAAAAAGTTGTATTAGATGGTAGTATGGGGCCATATTTCTTTTATGGCAAAACCAACTAAATATGAGGATTATCCTCATGTTAAAGGGGTTCTAATCTCACCTCGATCTTGCCTCCTATCAGCCCATGATATTTCCCTGCTATGGATGGAAAGGTCCTTACAACTGTTTCTTTTCACTCATCAGTTTCTTAACTGCTGTTGGCAGCAGTGAAGCACCAGGATATTAAGGAAATAACTGCTCTTGTTTCCTCACTATCAATTTCTGAGACTTTATATAAACTACTCACTATTATTAGTTACTTTTCTATTGCTATGATAGAATATTATGACAAAAGTAACTTAAAGGAGAAAGTTTATTTTGCCTCACCTTTTTAGGATACAGTCCTACCTGGAGGGAAAAGCCATGAGGACAGGCAACTGGTCCCATTGTATCTGTAGTCAAGAAGCTGAGAACAGTGAATGTTGCTGCTCAGCTTGTTTGCCTGCTTTCAGTGCAATCCAGAACCCACACCAAGAGAATAGTGCCACCCTAATCAATTAACCTAATCAAGATAATCCCTCACAGGCACATGCAGGGGCTAACGTAAACTAAATCATTCCTCACTCGTGTGCCTAAAAGCTTGCCTTCTGGGTGATTCCAGATCCCTGTGAAGTTGACAGGTGACATTAACCACCCGGCTTCCTGACCAGAAATACTGCTGACTGTTCCACTAGGTGCCAGTTTCCTGGGCACACAGAACCAGCCTGGTAAATATTTCTGGGGTGAATGTGGAGTGAGCCTAGGGGAGCACTGTATTTGTAACCTAGCAGACACACCTAGGTGAGTGATTGTCATTATTATTATCATTACCAGTATTACTATTATTTTTTATTACAGTTTACATACTTTGTATCCTGGCTGTACCCCCCTCCCCTTCATCTTCTCCCGGTCCCACCGTCCTTTCCTCTTAACTCCCCATGTCCACTGAAAGGGGGAGGTCCTCCTCCCCTACTATCTGACCCTAGCCTATCAGGTCTCATCAAAACTGTCTGGATCCTCTTTCTCTGAAGCCTAGTAAGGCCACCTTGCCTGGGGGAGGTGAGCAAAGAGCAGGGAACTGCATTCATGCCAGAGACTGCCCTTGCTCTACTTGCTAGGGAACCCACCTCCCATGGAGACTGAGTTGTCCATGGGTTACCCCTGAGCAGGGGGTCTAGGTCCTCTCCTTGTATGGTCCTTGGTACATTCATTGGTCTCTGCAGGCCTCTCTGGGCCTAGATTTTTTTTTGCCTCTGTTCTTCTCCTTGTGGAGCTCATATGACCTCTAGGTCTTAGGTCTATGTACCCCTTCTTCTATAAGATTCCCTGCACCTTGCAGGAAGTTTGGCTATGAGTCTCATCATTTGCTTTGATACCCTGCTGGGTTGAGTCTTTCACAGGTCCTCTCTGGTCGGCTCCTGTCCTGTTTCCTGTCTCTTCTCACTTCTGATGCCAACATCCTTAGTCAACAAAAATGACTGTGAGATATCATCTTACACCGTCAGAATGGCTAAGATCAAAAACTCAAGTGACAATACATGCTGGAGAGGTTGTGGAGAAAGGGAACCCACTCCCATTGCTGGTGGAAACTTGTGCAACCACTTTGGAAATGAATATAGCACTTTCTCAGAAAATTAGAAATAGTGCTACCACAAGATCTAGCTATACCACTCCTGGGCAGATATCCAAAAAATGCTCAACCATACAACAAGGACCTTTTTTCAACTACGTTCATAACAGCTTTATTCGTAATGGCCAAAATCAGGAATCAACCTAGATATCCCCAACTGAGGAATGGATACAGAAATTGTGGTACATTTACACAATGGAATAGTACTCAGCAATTAAAAACAAGAAAATCAAGAAATTTGCAGGCAAATGGATGGAACTAGAAAAGACCATCCTGACTAAGGTAAGCCAGAAGCAGAAAGACACATATGGCATAAACTTACTTATAAGTGGATATTAGCCATATAATATAGGATAAATATACTAAAATCTGTAGTCCCAAAGAAGTTAAAAAACAAGGAGGACCCTAGGGAAGATGCTTAATGCTTATTCAGTGGGTAGTTGTCCTCATCTAAAGATTTTCTGGTACTTTTGCTGACATCATATGGAAACTATCTCAAAGAAAAAAATGTTGACTCCTGACATACTCATTTAACATAATGCTTAAAAATGTTTTCCCTTAGGTTGTCCCCAGAAAAGACATGGCACCAATTGTGAACTCAAGTATGCATGTAAAAATGGTGGACTGTGCAGTCCTGTGGATGGAAGCTGCAGCTGTAGTCTTGGATGGACTAGGAGCTACTGTGAGGAAGGCCAGCTGATGTTTCCTCCTTTTATCCTCACAAAGTACACTTCAGAGTTCACCGTTATGGAGTGATGGGTAGAGGCCTATGAAGAAGCTAGTTCCCCAAATCCTTTGTATAATTACAATCACATTTCCAATAAAAGTATGAAAATATTGATCATTACCCAGTTTCTGGAATATCACAGAAAAACTCTGAAGCCTCTTAAATTTAAATGGTATTGATGAGAACAAATTCCTGTGAGAACTCGATTCTATTTTTTACCCTAAAGCCCAAAGGCATTGAAGACATCAAATCAGATGAGCCTCAAAATTCTAAGCAGGGGGCTGAAGAAGCCCATACCCATTGAGGACTTAGCAAGTGGTGTTTGGGAGCACTATGGAGACTAAAGAGGAGCTGGGATTTAAGTCTAGCCTTGGCTGCAGAGTAAAACATGAAATATGAAGTGGCTATGCTCCTCATTCTTCATTTTACAGGTTTTTGTTATTATTTATTTGTTCTTCCATATGCACGTGATAATCAATTTTCTAGGGAAAACATGTTTCATGTTCTTGTTGTTTCACTGTGCTTTGTTTTTACTTCAGGAAGAATTGCATTCTTAGGTTAACTCGTATTTGAGAACAGACACAGTCCATCTTTTGTGCCACATTTTACTCTTTATCAACTAAGACGCTGGCTTCAACATTCATTGTAAGATATTCAATTTGCAATATCATTCTATATTTTAGTGAATTTATTACAAGACCTTTTACTCGTCTAGGCTATTAACAATATGAGTTTTCTCTTTAGTCTGATAGTATATGTGAGGTAATATTAATAAATTTCTAATACTTAGTGCTCTTACATTCCAAGGTAAATACTATGTGACCATGATTAACTATTTCATAAAGTGCTATTGAATTCTATGTAGTTATATACTCTATGATTTTGGCATTGATAAAACTTGCAAGGCGGGAATGGAGCTGTTTCTATGCAACCTTTTTCAGTTTTAAAAAATAACATTTCATGCACTCAATAAAAAGTATTTGCAATTTTCTTTCCTTTTTTTAATGTTCTAGAATACTCTAAGTCTCTGTGGTGACCTGGAGAGTGAAAGTTTGTAGATTCCCTGTAAACCTTTGAATAGCACATTCTTTTTCTTTCTTTTTTTATTCTTATTCAAAAGCAAGAACTGTTTTCTATCACTTGTTTTACTAGGTTTTCTGCGTCAAATTAGGATGGTTTTGGTAAGTTGTTCTCTGTAGCATTTTCGTATTCTTTTCATTTTTGAATTTCATTTATATCACAACTTTCAAATTTGCAAGTTGGATGCTCATTTTTTCACCTTTTAAAAAAGTTTCATTCTGTGTGTGTGTAGGGGTGTTTTACCTGCACGCATGTTTGTGTACTGGAGGGCAGAAGATGGAGTTGGACCCCCGGGAACTGGAGCTGCAGATGGTTATGAGCTGCAATGTAGGTGCTGGGATCTGAACCTAAGCCCTCGGCAGCAGCAGCCAGTGTTGTTGACCACAGAGGCACCTCTCCAGCCCCTTCCTTCACACATAAAAAACGTGTTACGTGTTTGTGCTCTCTTCATTTCCTGGTGCTGGGCTGGACCCCAGCCCCATACATATCCTCCATATCCCCAGGCTGTGAGCTCTCCATTTTAACCGGGTTATAGAGTAGTTTATCTGGACTCATTTCTTCATTAATGGACACTTTTCCCCCTGACTTTGAACTTAATTAATTTTTAATTTTTTTTGACAAATCCTGATATTTTGGTGTTTTCTTCCTCAGCATGTTCTCCTGGTCATTATGGCCCAAACTGCACTTTCAGTTGCACCTGTCAGAACGGTGGCATTTGCAACAGGTTTTCTGGAGGCTGTGAGTGTCCCAGCGGGTACTATGGACAAAGCTGTGAACATGGTAAATAGTGGAAGCTACTGTGCGTACTATGTGAGGAGGTTTTAAGGTTCACAAATGACTTTAAATCATAGATATAATTGCACAAACATTTAGTGTATGTTAAATGTAGATGGAGCAACTTTCACAGATCAAATAGCATCCAAGTGGGTTCCCTACTAAGGGGAACAGGGACTGTCTCACATAAACTCAGTGGCCGGCTCTTTGATCACCTCCCCCTGAAGGTGGAGCAGCCTTGCCAGGCCACAGAGGAGAACAATGAGTCAGTCCTGGTGAGACCTGATAGGCTAGGGTCAGATGGAGGGGGAGGAGGACCTCCCTTCTCAGTGGACTTGGAGAGGGGCATAGGAGAAGAGGGAGGGTGGGGTTGGGAGGGAATGAGGGAGAGGGCTACAGCTGGGATACAAAGCAAATAAACTGTAATTAATATAAACATAAAAATTTAATAAAAAACTTTAGATTTTTAACAATTGCCGTGATGAAAAACATTTGGACTTTAAAATTCTGTAGGCTTTTTATCAACTGGCTCAACAATCCCATTATAACTTGAAAGTACCCTCAGCAGAGAGATGCTCTTGAACTAGCTACAAGTCTGTCTAAGCATGGCTGCTCTTCTCCCAGCTGCCTCTAGACAATAATAGATGAAGTTGCTGCTTACAGTCTGCATTAGCTGTGACTTGACTCTGAAGATCTGCCTTCACCTTCTCTTTCAAACATGGTTTCTCATGTTGTCGCTATATTGGACCCAATATTTTCAGCTAAAATCAGAAACCAAGAAACATAGACATGAGTTGGCCTCTGAGAGTCCTAATGGATAGTATCATTCAGAGATTAGCATGTGAGACTACCGACTCTAGAATTTGTCCCAGACAACCTACCTCTGCCAACTTTACCATTTGCATAATGGCGTTAATAAAGGTTGTCACAGGAACTAAATAAGAAAACACGTGAAAGCACTGAGCATGGAGTGAACCACAAAAGCTTAGTGGGTATCAGGTACTTAAAATGCAAAAGCTTTTATCTGAAGTGTCTGAAATGATATTAACCATTTTCCTATTCTTTCAGCCTTCAGAATAGGAATGGGCGTCAGCAAGCACTGGGGATTCGAACTCTTGTAACTAGTCTGATGTTCTAGGGCTGAGGATGTAAAGTTAGACATTTTGTGATTTTTTATTTGTTTTCAAAATTGAAATAAGAGGTGAAGGGGAGAAGAAAACCATTTCTTCAGAACCAATCACTTTTACATTACAAGCCTACCAAGGAATGTTTTAGAAAAGGAATATCACCAAGATGAAATAATTGAGAAGGGTCGGTATGTTGGTGTTTATCAGGAGAAACACGTTGACATTGCTATAAGGGAGAGGGTTAAGACAATGTCTTTTCCCATTGCTTGGCTAAAGTACTCTCATGAACGCAACCTGACAAAGGCTTGTTTTGGTTGACAGATGAAGTTGCATTCATCATGGTGGAAAGGCATGGCTCAGGGTTACAGGGACAGCCTGTCAGGTGGTAGGAATTGTCTAGAGGCAGAACAAGAACAGGAACTGGGACCAGGCTGTAAGTCCTCAAGACTGTCTCCAGGGATGTAGTTCCTCTAGCAAGGTTCTACCTCCTACAGGTATAGCTGTAGCCCTGAACAGTGCCACAAGCTGAGAAGCAAGTGTTCAGATGAGCTGATGGGGAAAAATTTGTACTCAAACAGCACCTAGGATTTGAGCAACAACTGGACTAGGATGACAATGGAAATGCACTAACAGGACAACACACTGGGATACCAGTCTACTGTAATGGTGACTAAAATATTGAAGATGGAGATTTGCATCTAAATTTCCTAACTGAGGAACTTGGGAAAAGATGATTTAGTGAAATGGAAAATGCAACTATTATCCCTTAGTGTGAGTGTGTGTGCGAACTTGCACATGTATTATATAATTAAAGAAAGGAAGACAAGAAAATATGACCCTTCCCAATATTCTCTCTCTAACATACAAAAGAAAAAAAGTAAGAAACTCTACTTCATTTCCTTTTACTTAACAGTAACAATGAGATCAGTAAAGGGGCATTTACATTATTTAATTACTTCTGTATTTTCTGGTTTTCTTCTGTCCCACTGACTTTTCTACATCATTGTGAGTAACTCCATGAACACTGTAAAAATATCATCTACATTAAGAAAATTCGCCCCTACATGCCTAGAAAGGAGGTAGAAAAGAGGGATGAGGAAAATATAAATAATTGTCAGGTGAGTGAATTTTACACAGTAGACAAGGTGTGACTACATGGCTGAGAAAACTCAAGGAAGGAAATGGAAGTCCTTTATCCTCAGTTAAGTATAGCTCCTGATACTCCGATGTGAGCATAGCTAAACGAAGACAAATTTGTTCTACAAAGAAATGCATTGGATTGGCATTCACAGCCCAAGGAAGTAAAACGAGTATTCCCTCAGACATTCAGCCACAAAAATATTGATCTTTTCCAAACCTGGAGGTAAGACAGAGTATTCCGACTTACTAAGATAATTCTATTTTCTACTTGAGAGGATATCCGAAGAAATACTTCAAAGATAAAATCCCACTGACTGTAAAGACTAACTTATTCAGAAAACGCCAACCTACTGTTTATACAATATATTCCCTGTCCCTCTCATTCTCTTTGTTCTTCATTTTTCATCCTCCCTCCCCTGTTTTCTTCATGCACAGCCCCTGTAAGCTCACCCACAGGACTTAAATACAAAGGCCATGTGATTTACTTTTCACATACAATATTTTATTTATTTAAGGAATTTAATTTAATATTAGTATCACTATACTTAGCCAGAAACAGAAGTTTTAAAATTATTTTCTTCACAATTTATTCATTATATATCCCGACTGAAGCCCTCCTCCCTCAACATCCCCCAGTTCTACCCTCTCTCCCTCTTCCCCCCAACCTCTTCCCCTAGTCCACTGAAAGGGGAGTTCTCCACTATTGCCTTCTGCCCATAGCTTGTTCAGTCTCATCAGGACTGCCTGGGTCCTCTTCCTCCATGGCCTGGCAAGGCTGTATCACCAGGCAGAAACAGAAGTTTAAAGATTGTTATTTTAGTGTTAGGTTTTAGATGTCTTAACTTCTTTTCTTTTTTGTGTGATAAAGTAATTGAGAGTAGAAAGTGCTTATCTTGGCTTGTAGTCCCATGGAGATGCTGTCCATACTGGTAGGGGGTTAGGATTAGACAATCAAAGAGCAGGAGGCTAGCTGGTCACGTTCTATCTACCCTCAGGAAGCAGTGTGAGCAGGAAGTTGAACCCGGCTATAAAAACTCTAGCCCCAGTCCTCCTCCGGTAGGTTCTGCCTCCTAAAGATTCCTCACAGTTTTCAAATAGCTCAGATGCTTGAGCCCAAACATTCAAATATGTGAGCTTGTGGGGACATTTCACCCCTAAACTATAATAGGAGGACTGTGGTGCCATCTTGGCCAACTACAGGACATCAAAGCAAAATGATCTTTTGAGGATATTTCAGATCTTCTCATGGGCTTTACTAGTTTTAGACAAAAATGTCAACTCATTTGTTTTATGATTAATCTTTTGCTTGCTTCCCATGCATTTAATTCTTCCCAATGCATCAAGTCTAGCTCTTAGGCGTGATAAAAACATGAACTGAAATATATCCTTTAATTTTTTTTCCTTTTGTTTCATTTTTAAGTTAAAGATAACATTCTGACACTTCTATTTTCTAGAATGTCCTCCTGGATTTCATGGCTTTAATTGTGTTCGCACCTGTGACTGCCAGAATGGAACCAGTTGTGATGTAGCAAGTGGACAGTGTGTTTGCCCAGCAGGTTTCCATGGCAACCTTTGTGAACAAGGTATAGCCACGGCATTTCAAAGCACATGTCTGTAAGATTTCTCTGTGAGCATAAGGCCTTCTGATCTATTTGTAAATGTGAAAAAAAAACCATAAGTCAAAATTTGTCACTTAGGCTCTCAATTTGTACATTACACTAGAAAGAGTATCTTCAGGAGCCAGTTCAATCTGATTCTTTGTGGTTCATACTAGTTGGTCAAAAATATTATTCTCTTGTGAAATTGTTTAATATCTCAAAATGAAAGCTATAAGCCAGTATAGGCAAGGATTATGCCTCTGGGTAAGAGCAAATGCTTCATGAAATGCTTAGTACAAGAATATGACACAAGCACCTAGCTTTACGGTGTTGAAACATATCAGAGGAGTTTATGTAAATATTTAAAGACAGGAATTAGACATTTATCATTTGAGTAATCACAGCTATGAATGTGTATGAGATATGAAAATGAAAGTAAGGGTTAATCATTTTGAAATAAAATATCACAGTCTTCTTAGAAGACTGAGCCAATTAAAAGGCTGCCAAGCACCCGAGAACATCAATGTGGTCACAAGTACAGACTTCTGTGCAGCATTATAACATCCATGATTATGATGACAGTGACGTCACAAAGACAGTGGTAATTTGATTCTATGTGATGAATCAAAATTCTTCTATGTGAATTTTTCAAATCGTCTATATGTATTTTAAGATATCACCACAGCTTTACATGTTTTATCTTTTGTCTACCTTTTATTCATTTATTACTTGGTGGTTCAATAAGATAGAAACTATCTGCCTATTTCTGTCTTAAATTCCAGAAATACAGGAAGACATAGTACATTTACTATTCTAGAGAGATGAACCATACATTACATCTCAATATAAATACTAACATTTTCACAAATGGTTTGATTCCTTAAGATTTTTGAAAGAGCTTACTAACATTCTAAGAAATTATAAACCACTGTCAAAGTAATTAAGTTTTGAGAACTGGACTGGTTGTCCAGTCAGTCAGACAGTGGTCCTTACCTCTGAGAATTCCCAATATGTCTTCTCCTCCTCATTTGATCACCTTTGCCACTTTAGTTGAATCTTGAGAATATCTATTTAATATGAATTGACATATTCCCACAGATGTTTATGAACAAAAATATTGATCCTTACCAAACCTGAAGGTAAGACATAGTGTCCTAGACTTACCAAGATATTTTTTCTGATAAACCAACTTTTGTTTAATGCTTTTGTTTGGGAATTTCAAAAGCAATTCTTGTAGTACACTATTTCATCAATTTATTTACACGAACCAGTTAATTTGAAGAGAACAATTACCATATAGTCTGTAAAAACAGTGTTATTCTTTACAAACAAGCTTAAGATATGTCCTTCTTTACCTAGATTTTTTTGTAATTGAGATGTATTCTTCATAAAGATAATATTTAAAACAAATGAAGTCCCTATGGCCAACATTATATAACCTTTGATTAATCATTTACTAAGATAATTTTATTTTCTACATAGGAGATACATAGAAATCTTGCACTCACGATAATGCGAGGGGTTAATATTTCAGCATTTCTCTATCTTCTGTAGAATGTCCACCTGGAATGTTTGGGGACAATTGCCATCAACGTTGTGACTGTGAAGGAGAAAATTCTTGTCACTCAATCACAGGAAAATGCCTCTGCCCCCCAGGGAAGACAGGAGCCAGATGTGAAACAGGTATGACCAAAATCAAGTGACACAGAATTCTACAGACACCTCAATGCTGGAAATAACACTCTATAAAGAAAATTGCCCAGAAATGCGAATCATGATTTACAACTGTTACATCATAGGCACTCCATCTCAATAGTTTGAATAACAGAATTCCTCAAAGAGACACAATGACCAAGAAGGTAATTCCAAAAAGCCCACAAGAATGAAAATAGACTGTACCTTCATCTAGGTAGTATCCTTGGGATCTAAGACCTCAGATGGTCTTTGGAGATTAATTGTTATGCTTTGTTTTCTTCAACTCACAGACATGATGACCTGGAATATAAAGTTATGATAATTTAGCAACTTCCCAAGTAGATAAGAGAGTGGATTGAGTCAGGTAGTGACTAATCACCTGCAGTATGACTTGAGAGACGCCTGCTAGATCAAGCTTTTACACAATTCATCTTGGACCCAAGACACGGAGCCAGCCGCAGATAAGACCCCCACATAGAATATTTAATCTGGGAAATTACTTCGCTTATCTTCAAAAGAGTGGGGTTAAGGTTACATATCATGAAGATCCCTTTCTTCACAGTCATCTATGAGCTCGTGGTCTCAGCAGTGGCAAGAAATCTACGTTAGCTTTGCAGGATTCAAAAAAATTTCTATTTACCCAGCATCACTTCATATCCCAGCTTTTTTCAGAACAATATCAGCAACAGCTGCTTTCCTGGAATGTAAGGCAGAATTCTGAAAGCTTAACCTTCATTTAATTCATACTGCAAGCCCTGGAGGTTGTCCATGTTCCTATTCCTGTTTAATAAAGTAGGATACTGAGGACCTGAATTAGTAGACAATACAAAATATATATATATATATATACATATATATATATATATGTATAGAGAGAGAGAGAGAGACAGTACAATATATATATATATATAATTACATATATATATCACATATAAGTTTTAAACCATTATATAGATATATGCATGCATATCTATTACATACAATATATATGTTATTGCATATTTGGAGACATGGTGGACACAAGTAGCTGACCCCTGTCATATCTAAAATTCTTCTGCCTGGACAAATATCTATGCTTCATATATCATCCATGGAATGGTCACTAAATGGTGGCTATAGCATTTTTGGCTCCACCCGCATACCAAGGAAAATCACTAATGTTCTTCAGGTGCACATTGTGTGTTATGCGTAAGTCTCCTTACTGCCGTCACTCTTCTCAGGAAGGTAAAATCAATACAAAACAACGATGTTCAATTATTTATCCATGTTACATAGCAAGTCAATGACATATTGGGGATTTTTGAGCAGACAGTCTG
>CM053766.1:44116001-44188416 GCA_028658305.1 Pachyuromys duprasi
AGGATAAACATACTGAAATCTATACACCTAAAGAAGATAAACAAGAAAGAGGACTTGGGGTAAAAGGATTAATCCTCACTTAGAAAGACAAATGGGATGGACATGGGAAGTAGGAGAAAACAAGTGGCAGGACAAGAGCCTACCACAGAGGGCCTCGGAAAGACTCTACCTAGCAGTGTATCAAAGCAAATATTAAGACACATAACCAACCCTTTGGCAGAGTGCAGGGAATCATATGAAAGAAGGGGTAGTTAGTATGACCTGGAGAGGACAGGAGCTCCACAAGGACCAAATATATCAGGGTACAGGGGTCTTTTATGAGACTGTTTCTCCAACCAAGGACCATGTACAGATATAACCTAGAACCCCTGCTTGAATGTAGCAAATGGTAGCTCAATATTCAAGTGGGTATACCAGTAAGGGGAACAGGGACTATTTCGGACATGATCTCTGGCTCTTCGACCCCCCTGCCCTCCAAGGGAGGAGCAGCCTTGCTAGGCCACAGAAGAGGACATTGCAGCTAGTCCTGAAGAGACCTGATAAGCTAGAGTTAGAAGGAAGGGGAGGAGGTCCTCCCCTATCAGCGGACTTTGAAAGGGGCAGGGAAGAGATGGGGGGGGATGGGAGGGATAGGGAGGGAATGGGGAAGGTGGCTATGGCTGGGATAGAAAGTTCATAACCTGTGGTTAATATAAAATAAGAATGTAAAAAAAAACTTGCCCTGTGACCTTCACACACGCTGTAGGGCACATACGTGGTCACATTCCCACATGTATACATGCAGCAAATGATGTCAGGGCAACATGACGGCATAGAGGAGAAAGGCAATTAGTGTCAGTCCTGGTAGCCTGGGTTTGCTGCCTAGTCCTACACAGTGGAAGGGGATTCCGCTAAGTTGGTACTCTGACCTTAAGCCATTTGTCTCCCATTCCCCACACATGCATCCATGCATACACAGGGATGAGGGAGTATAAATCAACTGAAAAAAATAGTTAAAAGTATAAAATAATACTAAGTGCTAAACCATGGGAACTTTTGGGGCTTAGGACTCAACGTCTGAACTCACACTGCTTTCTGTGACCTAAGCACTGTATCACAGAGCCTCTTGCTTTGTATGAGGAAATGATGACAAGATAGGGCTCAGATGTGGTATTGTATCTGTTGTCCACAGGAACTTTGAGAGTCCTTCTCATCGGAGACTCTTGGGGCACTGAACCTGTACAGATGTACTACAAGGTCTTTTATTTGCACTTTTATTTTCAATTAGTTACAGTTCATCTGCAATATTAACTGTGAGCAGCTGTGTCTACGCAGGCACCATAAAGATAAAAGGCCTCATTTTAACTTAACTCTGGTAAAGGACCTATTAAACAGCCATAATATTAATTCATAAAAGAATGTAACGACTTTTTATTAGATCATTCACCCCTCCCCTTGGTAAATTAACATTTGCAGACATTCAAACAGATGTCTTAAATACACATAGTTATTAACATGAAAATGTGGTATTTTTATAAATTAAAATCAGATTCTCCGCTGCTCTGGAGAGATCCTGACTAATAACTCTTTGCGTGGTCTTACCACCAAACTACATAATCTTGCAAAACTCTGGGCAGAGCTAGTATGTTGGGCTCACTTTGAAATGATGTAGGTTATTTTTTTTAACTTTCCACAGAACGTAAAACTTAGAGAACAAACTTATCTTTTTTAACTTTAATACATTTATTTGTTTTTTGTATATGCACACATGAACATACATGATATGGAGGGCATGCATGTTGCGACCAAAGGACAGCTTTCAGGAGTCCTGGGGTTCGAACTGAGGTAATCAGACTTGACAGCAGGAACCTTTAAGACCTGAGCCATCTCACTAACCCCAAAGACATCACAAGCAGCATTTATGCGGGTGGTCCAGTGTCCTCCTGAATGAATACTTTGCTGTTCTGTTTAATGCTGAGCCATCATGAAAATAGCTAATTGAAGCAGTAGTTTATATTTCTACTTCATATTTAATATTTAATAGAGCAAGACAAGAAATCTGTAGCATGTTTTAATTTGCCTTCACAATACAAGTAAAACAACAACAAAATAAATACTAGTAAAAAGACCCAGGTAGAACTTCTGAGGGGTCCAAGACACAGCTCAAGGAGTAAGCAAGTACCCTTGCACAAGCCTGAGGACCTAAGTTGGGTCCCCGAACTTATACACAGTAGAAGAGTGACCACAATGGCCATCTGACCTCTACGGGCTGACTCTAGAACACAGGCAACCATGTTTACACACATATAATTGATGCACATGCACACACACTCACAAAATAATGAATAAAATAGAAATGTATAAGGGACCCGTCATTAACCTACTATAGGAGATACTGGAGCATTAAAGACATATTAAAGAAAAATGTCCCCACAGGCTCAAAATTCCCTCTACCACCACATCTTTGTGTTTATGTTGGTATTTCCAAGATTTTTTACTTTCTAGCCATCAGCTCCTTACTTAAACTTTCTGAATATGCCTGATGTTTTTTGCTTCCACATAGCGAGGCAAGTCTTAGGTGAGCATCCAGAAACTCAGTTCTGCCACTCTGCAGGAGTATGATAGTTAGAAGCAGTCATGGACCACATCAAACCCATTCATTTCTCTCCAGAGTGGAAGAGCTTCTCCCACTGCCTTGCCCACCTTACAGGTATTTGCTGAAAGCAAATGAGGTAATGTGTTAAGAGCCCACTTTAAAAAATAATTTCTTCTATATTTTGGGATTGTAATATAATTACATCATTTCCCCCTTCACCTTCCTCCCTGGAATCCTTCCCATGTGCCATGCCTTCCTCTCTGTCAAATTCCCACTTTTCCTTGGCAGACAGGGGGCAGGAGGGGGGGAGCTGCTGCAATAACAAAATTAGCTTCTCTAGGCCTTAAAGTCTTGTAAGTTATGTTCTGTTACAGGAAGTATGAATCTTTTCTGTTTCAGGGGCTATGCAGTGCTCTCTCTTTGCCCTCTGTCCTGCAGAAAATGAATGTTTTCGTTCTGTGCTAATGCTCTCCTGGACAACAGACTAAGCGCCCACAATTGGCTGCCGCTCCCCTTTGAGTCCTCTCTTTTTAAATAGATTTGGTGACACCCAACCTTCATGTCCCCATCCCTTCCCCTTTACTCCCCTGCTTTGGAGGGTATAATGCAATTCATCTTACAGAGTCTTTGAGTCTTTTTAGCACGTACACAACACCAGACGCATTGGGGGATCTATGGTCCTTTTGACATATTTTAAGAGACAAGAGTCGAATATAAAGCCATTTCACTTTCAACAACAGAAGCACACAAAATCATGTTTTTAACCTAAAGGAAAACCTCCCACATTGTACATTCGGAAGGAGCGTTGACTTTTTCTGACCCCAGGCAGCTAATCCATTTCTGTGTCCCGCACAGCGCGACTGCTGTAAATGTTATGGAGTAATCAGTTTCCGAAACAGCACTTTAGAAATAGAAGTTTCTATCCTCACTTTCCCTCTTTCCAATTTCCTCAGTAACTTCCTCCTCACTCCCCACCCTCCCATTTTCCACTAAGGGACTTTCATGCTTTCATTACATAACATTTTAGTATAGGGCAAAGATACCATAGAAGAAAACGGACTTGTTCTCCTAGACTCTCATTATTTCATTCAGTTCCAAAAAGTAATAGAGTATTTGAGAGAATACTTGAGTTATTTGGTTTTTTTTTTCTTCTCTCCCCCACAGAATGTAAGGCGGGTCACTATGGCCCAGACTGCCTGTTGCTGTGTGAATGCTCACAGGGAGCTCGCTGTGACCCTGTTAATGGCAGCTGTGCTTGTCCCAGGAGGAGAACAGGCCCAACCTGTGAGGATAATGGCCTGGCTCCTGGACAGCCAAAGACCCACAGCTCTCCGGAAGGTGACTAGATTTTCAATGCAGCTCCCTGGTGGTTTATTTTCTTAACTCTGGCAGGGACATAAACACTCACCAATCTCCTCAACCCAGAGCGTCATGAATTGTAAAGGTGACACCCCAAGTTTACCACCTCCATGCCCAATTCTCCTTGCGAATCTCTCTGTCCCAAAGAACACACTCAAAAGAGAATGTTCAGGATCTGAAACAGTAACACTTGAACTCATAAAAGAAGCTTTTTAGAAAATATATGTAGAAGGTATTTGAACTTGGAAGCAATAACTGCTTCGTACTGCAGGTTGGGCTGCAGTGAAATATTCACACCTATTCACCAAAAACCTCAGTATCCGTAAGTAGCTGGAGCCTCTTTAGGAATGGTTAGAATTCCGTCTGTTTATTTTCAGAACCTGCTGCCCAGTAATTCTGCTGAGTGCTTCAAATATACTGTATTTTGGTCATGGCTATTAATGTGAGAGACTATTCAAACGTTAGCCACAGGGGACAAAAAATCAGAATAAAGACATGACATGCACGTGAACAATGAGTCATGAAAATGTTTGGCGATATTTTCTGTCTCTAGTCAGCATACATGGAAAACACAGACAGAACTGAGAGAGCCTAAGACTTGGCTGACTCCAGGTATTCCCTATTTCCTCCAATTCAGGGACAAATTGAAGAAACCTTAAATTTTAAATTACTCATCATTTCAACCAGCTCATAGTCACTTGTAAAGTGGTTGATGGGAGCATTTTGTTTTGGCACCCAAGGAGTTTATAGAAGCACTTTTTTTAATTTTCAGAATCCTGGCTAGTTCATATTTGCAAATAATAACTTTGTTCACTGAAAATGCTGTTCGCTTTGCCTAAACATGGAGTAAACACAGAGACACAGAGACTATTGAAAAGTATATGGCTGGACATTATTTATGTGAAATGACTAGAGTGGCTTTTAAAAATCAAAACTGATTTTGCATAAAATTGCTGGAAAGATTTACAAAAACCACCCGATGTTGTAAATTCAGCACAGTCAGTCATTGGTGTGTAACCTTGACCTCTGCACTGCTTGTTCCTTACAGTTCTGGAAAGCAAAGCCAGGGCTTTTCCCATACCAAGCATGAGTTTTACTGCTGAGCCACTGGGCATCTCCCTCCTGAAGGAAGATGTGATAACATGAATGACACCGGATGACATAGAGGACTTAATGGGCTCACGATCTAAAGACATTCTTTATAAATTTAATTTGGCTCTAACAGAGACACATTCAACTTACCTCCTATTTTCTCCATAGCAGGAACTAAAGTTCTCTGTTTGCATTAAAGTACTTAGACCAGCAGTTAGCGCCACAACAAATAGTCAAAGTAACCGAACACGGTGTTCTATTCTGAATGCTTGCCCACTTTTTCTTAACAATTTTTTCCAGTCTCTCAAAATTATTACTCACTTATCAGGAGAACAATCAACAATAAAAGGCAGCAGCAGAGCGTAAGGGGTGGCTGAGCATATGAACCAGAGAACGGGTCCTCACAGTCCACTTAAATGCGGGCTGAGCATGGTGTCTGCATGTAATTCCAGCTCAAGGTGGTGATGGGGACCCCTAGAGCAAATTGGCTACCTAGACAAGATTTATCAGTGAGCTCTGGGTTCAACTGAGAGACCCTGCCTCAAAGAATAAGGTGGAGAGCAATCAAGGAAGACTCCCAGAGTTAACCCAGGCCTTCACACGCACACTGTATACACAAACAAGTGCATGTGTTCTCGTGGACACACACACACTCACACACACTCATACATGGAAATTTTTCTTTATTTCTTTTAATCACTGTATGCAGTCTTGGGTTATTATCACTCTCCTTTTTAGGACTCTTGCCATTTTATTTGTTAAAAAGACAGTGACTATAAAAAGGGTGAAAGAGCACAGAATTGGATTTCTTGTCCTTACTTGAGATTTCCTCTCCATTGAGAAAGAAGACAGACTCTGGCTTTCTAAGGAAAAACAATGGAATTTCTCTTTCCCAAATTTGTTGTGAATATTTCTTTGTGAATGAGAAGCCGTTAGTAAAATGTTAAGCACAGTTCTGGACAAATGTCAGATGCTTCATTTACCATCTCCATCTACCCATATTACTCCTCAAAAACCAAAATAAATAAATAAATAAAGGATTATGAGAGAAACTAAACTCATAGCATAAACTTGTATGACTCTTTTTTGCTGTTGTTGTTTTGAGACAATCACCATGCATCTCTGCCTGTCCTGGAACTTACTATGTAGACTAGGCCAGCCTCTTCCTTTGAGTGCTGGCATTAAAGGCATGTGCCACCTCAACTGGCTTGTATGGCTCTTTACACAAATTGAGTTTTAATTTCCTCCTTATTATACCAGTCAGCAAGAACTTATGCAAATTACCATAGCTCTCCTCCTTTCTAAAAATTTACGAGTTGTCTCTTTCAACATTAAAAATGAAACCAGAAGGGGGAAAAAAAAGGTTGGAATCAAAATGTTTTCAGTCCATTTTTGGTTACCTTGAAATAAATGGCCTTTGTGTTTCTTTTTATTTAAGTCAGCTTTTGATCACTAGAGCAAATACTAAGTCAATCAACTTAAAAAGTGTTTAATTTTTTTGGTTCAGTTTTTGCTATTGAAATTCATAACCTGCGGGACCTGTTGGTTTTAGCTGTAGTGAAGGGTGACATATTATTGGGAGTACATGGCATTGCAAATCTGCCTATGGATGGGAAAGTGAAGGAATGAAAGGGCTTGAGGTTCCTCTACCTTTTTCAACAGGGTCCCAACAGTGACTCAAAGACTACTTATACGCTGCCACTTAACTTTTCACCACCTCCCAAACGCCATCCCCAGAGCTCCAAGGTCTCATATAGTCAGCCCCAAAACCATTTCAGGTGAACCTCTGCAAATGAGTAGATAGTAGTTCAGGTCATCTAAAAGCCACATGTGTTCTATTGGAGGATACCATTCTACTCTGAAAATTACTAAGAGCAAACATCACAGGTGAACTGACAAGCAATCAATGTAAATCTGCAGAAAGTCACAGTCCAAAGTGTCCCCCTCCCCCCAAAATATATAATTTTCCTGCAGATGATTTTTAGGGAATTAAAAGAAAATGTCAATTAGGAAAGTAGTCTATTGAAGCTTCATGTTTTCTGAACGAAGAAAGCATGTTGTTCATTTTCAAAGTGTATAGATTTACCTGAGGTTCCTCCACATAAGAAGCTAAGCAGAGCACTTGAGAGACATCTCAAGGGTTGAAAGCATATGCTGTTCTTGTAGGGGGGTGGGAAACCAGTGTTCAGTTCCTCGCACCCAGGTCAGGTTGTTAAGAACTGCCTATAACTCTAGGATCTGATGCCTCTGGCATCTGCCAGCACCTGCGTTCATATGCACAGACTCTCTCCCCCAACATATATACAAAAACATATTTTAAAATACCTTCCATCTTTTTAATAACTCTATACCATTCAAGAGAACTGGGATTTGCCTATCAAGTTGTAATTTCTACAGTGCTATAAAAATCTAGCTATTGTTTAAAGTGACCTACAACTTAAGAAGTCTGTCTGTAATTTAAAAGGCATGTCATCCTTAAGCTAACATTCAATGTAAAATTAGAAGTTTTGCCACTGGAATAATTTATGTATTCCCTCTTCTGTTTTTCTTCACTGGATAGTCTATCATTTGAATGCAGAAATGCTGGTCCTCAGAGGAAATATATCTACCCATAATACTTAAACTCTTTACAAAAGTGCCCATGCTGGAATATTTCAAGTTCTTTCATTTCAAATACAAGATCAGATGGGAGATTATTACGCTTCTCTGCAATAACACAGCTTGAGTTTAAAGAGAAGAGGGCAGAGATATGGACATGTGTTTGCTAATTTAGTGTCTCTATCAACATGGCTGTGCTCTACCATTTCAGCACAGCCCTTAACGTTCCCTGCACTCTGACTTTTACATTCATTTATTGAGTTTTCCAGAAGAGACGGCTATTTGACACAGGTTAAATTATTTTTAGAGGACTTAGAAATCATTCCAAAACTTAGTGGCAAGAAGGCATTTCCTTTGTTAGAAATAGGAAGGAGGGTCTGGCCTCTTCTGGGCCTCTCTCACCTTCGTTTCTTCATGACGCTGTAATACAAATGTAGCAAGAATTTAAAAGAGCATTTTGATGAAGTGAACAAATAATAGCAAGCGTCTACACTCTAGAAGTTATGTTTGCAATCCAGTTGAAATAACATTTCATGGTCCTGGAATAGGAAAAAGAGCATATAGCTGAGCTTTAAAATAGGTTTCAAAGAGATTCCAAAGTTGGCTGCTTTTAGCTAATTATGTGGAAACTGTGTTCTACTTTCTTCTTGAAATCCCAGTGTTTTTAAGTAAAAGGATCCCAACACGAATAACTAAACTCTAAACTGTATGCTTATAACGGGTAGATACTTCTTCTTTTTCTAAATTATTTTTAATTTTGTGTGTGTGTGGATGGCTAGATATGCACGTGAGTGTAGATGCCCCAGTACAGCAGAGGCAATGGATGTCCCGTAAACTGGAGTTGTAGGTGGTTGCTGTCTGCCTGATGTGTGTGCTAGAAATGTGAGTCAGGCCTTCTGGAAGAGCAGGTGACACTCAGCCGCTGAGCCATCTCTCCAACCTTCACATGCCTCTTCTTATACTCTTTCAAACATTCACCAGGTTCTCTCCTTTCTAAATCTGATGTTAATATTGCATGAAACAGTCAATTGTTTATTTTAATGTGTGCGAGCACTCACAGTTTTAAAACATTTCAATTCAAATGGATTAATCTTCCAAGGGTTGTTTCCTACCAAATATCTTAACTATGTAGAAGATTTAGTATAAGGGCTTGTGAGGTGGCACATCCGGTGTCAGTGCTTGCCACCGAGCCCAGCGGCCTGATTTTGATCCCATCACTCCTGGTAAAAGGTGTAAACCAGCTCCTACAAATTTTCCTCTGGTCTTCAGAAGTGCTTCACAGCATGCACACACATAAGCATTCTTTTCCTCTCAAACATGTACACATATGCACATAAAACAGACAAACACTTAAAAAGTTAAAAAAAGAAAGTTGTGTTTTGCTATTCCTACCTTAGAAGAATGAAGGAACATGTAAGAAATACAGGGTTTTTGGTTTTTTTGTTTTTCAAGAAACGGCTTTTCTGTGTAACCTTGGCTGTCCTGGGCTCACTTTGGGAAATATAGTTTTATTACCCAGATTTCATGACAAAATTTCTACAAGAGCTAAATAAACAAAAAGATTCATATGAAAAATTGAATGTGATTAAGTTCTGACAACCTTTGTCTATTGACATACACCGCATTCTCCTTATGAACAAAACTATATGTACATGAGATTTGGATGAATCTGGAAAAGACTTAGACAATACTGGAATATGTTAATGATTGATTGCTAAGTGTTAATTGGTGATCATGTAAATAATTCCTGACTGAAAAATGTCTTACTTTTGTGACTTTTAATCTTTACCAAAGGTGTATTTTTCTGCATTTTAATTATTTTCTTTATTCTTTGTTGAATGCTTGCTATACTAGGCACTGTTTGAGGCATAAAAAAGTAGTGTTTCCTACTCTCAGAGACGAGGGGCAGGAAACTCTCTTAGACAGCATGAACAGTGATTTCAAGTGCCTGAGGCAGGCACTCAGTTCTTTACTTCATCAATGTTTTAATTATCTCAGTATTATACCTTTCCCATGTGTTTCTTAATTTTCTACATTAATGTACACTTTGCTGACTTAAATACAGTCTACATAACCTAAAATCACGTACCGAGTATTCTTCTTATTTCTGCTAAAAGAGTTTAAATGATTTGGGGAAAAAAAACTATAAAGTATTCTTCACATTTCAATAAGCTTCTACAACTCTGTGCACCTCCAAGGCTGTGAGTACTCCAGTCAGGTAGCAATTTAGGAATCCATAGCAAAGAGTAAGAGAAAATCCCTACATCTTGACAACCATCTTTTCCCATTCAGTACCTAAGCTTTCTTTTTTGGTGAATGTTAAGCGTTCTTTGGTGAGTGAGAGGGGTTGGTGGTCATTTCTATTTCAGTATTTCATACATGAGTACACGGTATCTGCATCATTTTTACCTCCCACTGTAACTCCTGCTATGCCACTCTCCCAAATTCACAGCCACCTTTTCAATATTTGTTTACTAAAAAGTCCAGTTGGTACTGACCACTTAGGATTAGGGTCTTGTCTCTGGAAAGAAGCAAAAATCCAAATTGTCACTACCTGCCTCAGCAGCCATTGGCTGCCTAAAGCTTCACTTCTAGGGCTGAGATACCGTGAAAATTTCCTCCATCCATATTGGCATGTAGGATGGTGTGGTCTTTGGAGGCAGTCATAATGCTGAGAGTACACAGGAAACAATACTTCTGTCCTGTCCAGAAGACATTAATACAAGGTAATAGCAGCCCAAGTCTTCAGGCCTTAGAGTCTTTCTGCACCTTTTTTTCTGTGATGTTCCCTGAGCCCTAGATGTAGGAAATGGAATCCAGAACATTTAGAAGAACTCTAGTTTTATTTTAAGGTAAGTAATTCTCAAAAACATTTTTTAAAAAATAGATTGCTCTTAAGTATGGCACTAGAGTCCCTTTGTTAATCTCAGTGCTTGGGAGATGGAGACAGGAAGGCCATGATCATGATGCTAGTTTATAATAAATAGATATAAAATAATTTAGTTGTATCTCAAAATAAAATTAGAAGTTTTATGAAGGCGCTTAGTGCTATGAATTTTTCTCTTAGCACAGCTTACATTATGTCTGATAAATTTGAGTATGTTGTACTTTCATTTTCATTGAATTTTAGAAAGTCTTTATTTTTTATTTCCTTCCTGATTAAGTGGTCATTGAGTAGAGAGTTGTTCAGTTTTCATGAGTTTATAGGCTTTCTTCTCTTTCTGTTGCTGTTGAAGTCCAGTTTTAATCCATGTTGGCTTGATAAATACAGGGTTATTTCAATTTTCTTGTATCTGTTAAGTCTTGTTCTGTAACTGACTATGTGCTCAGTTTTGAAGGTTTTTTGAGGTGCTGAGAAGGTATATTCTTTTGTATTATGATGGAATGTTCTGTTAGGTCCATTTGATTGATAACATCTGTTAGTTTAATTATTTCTCTATTCAGTTTCTCATGGATCATCTGTCTGTCCACTGGTGAGAGAGGAGTGTTGAAGTCTCCTATTATTAATGTGTGGGGTTTAAGCTTTACTAATAGTTCTTTTATGAGTATGAGTGCCCTTGCATTTGGGGCATTAATGTTCAGAACTGAGAAGTCATCTTAATGGATTTTTCCTTGGATAAATATGAAGTGTACTCTCCGTCTCCTTTAATTAATTTTGATTGAAAGTCTATTTTATTAGATATTAGACATTATAATGGCTACCGCAGCTTGCTTCTTGGGTCTGTTTGCTTGGAAAACTTTTTCTAGCCCTTTACTCTGAAACAATTTTTATCTTTGTTGCTGAGGTGTGTTTCTTGTATGCAGCAGAATGATGTATAATGTTTTCTCACATATTCTGTTAGCCTGTGTCTTTTTATTGGGGAATTGAGTCCATTAATGTTGAGCCATATTAATGATCGATGATTGTTAATTCCTCTTATTTTGATGTTGGTGGTGTTAGCGTGTGTGTATTTGTGTATGCTTCCCTTCTTTTGTTTTTTGCTGGTACGGAATTATTTATTTTGTGTATTTTCTTGGATGTAGTTAATCTCCTGGGTTGGAGTTTTCCTTCTAGTTTTCTGTAGAGCTGGCAAATGCTAAAGAGGAATTATCTTTAGTAAAACATAGTATGAGATATCTTTTGTTGAACTGTCATAAATTATTACATATTCTTTGTAGTGTGCTATATCCACAAACATTTTTCTTACAAATACTTCCAGGTCTATATGATTTTGCACACATATATTCAATTTTTACATGATTAGGTTTGATGCAATCCTTTATCTTTTTCATATAATGGTAAAGAGCCAAAAACAAAAAACAAAACAAGGTATAATGTACAGGCAGTGCTGTTTGCTATATGAGTTGGTACTGGAAATCTGACTGAGCAGAGAAGGGAATGAAGAAAGAATATAGGCAGACAGACAGATGTACAGAAAAGCTGAGGTCAGGGGGGATGTCCACATTGTGGTGAAGTGTCAACCCAGAGCCTCAGCACTTTATTTTGGACAACATAGTGCTCCCACTCTTAATTAGTTAATTAGTCTGGGTAGGGGATCTCTTGGGAGAACAGTCTCAAACTGTAAATGCACTGCTCAGTCTTTGGTAAACACTCCTACTTGCTCACACTGTCAACATCTGTATTCAGACCAGAGGAAGGCTTTGCCCTTCCTGTGAGCTTTGTCCTATGGGGAAGGCTTTGCCATTCTCAGATGTCTGCAGCCTTGGGTCCTTGACATGACTCTGCCATGTCAACAAAACACATTTACGGGGGACTTGAACTGTTCTTTTATACATTCATTTAGGGCTTCCTCTGACCAGACAGAGCAGAGACTCCTGGCAACTGCAATCACAGAAGGGCCCAGTCGGGGAGTCCTAAATCCCCATAGATTTTCCAAAACTCTTCAAAGAGAAGGTTACAGAACTAAGACCTGTCTTATATCAGGTCCTCTCACAGTTTGCCTTTCGATGGCCTGTTGGTAAAGAGAGCCAATGACCTTCACAGACACGGCTCTGAATTACAAACTTGTACAGTCACTACCTATTAGATATTCACACTTTACATGAGAGATACAGTCAGAGGCTGTACAAGTTTGTGAACACATGGTTGTAGTTTTAATCTTAGTAATTTAAAAGCTTTCTTTGGTGTATATTTTAAAAACTGTTTTGGAGATTATAGTTAGACAAACATATACCCATTATACATATTATAGCATCATATGTCACCATGCTGAAGGCTCAGGCAGGAGAGTCAAGAACAGAGTTCAAAACCATCATAGGCTACATAGTGAGTTTCAGGACAACCTGGGCTATAGTGTGAAATCCTATCTTAGAAGAAAGGCTATTTGCTAACATATTTCAGCAATACTTAGATTTCTTTCAGCTCTAAACTTCTTTAATGAGTGAGAAAGGCAAGTCACAGATTTAAGGTACAGAAACATAAGTTTTTCTTTGACATTATTACACAAGTGCAGTGGACACTTTGAGAAATGCTATTGGCTAGTACCCCGTTTCTAGCCACAAGGAAAACTACATTAAGTTTCTCATTTTTCCATTAGTATGGAGGAAATTCTAATGGAAACCCCAGAAAGTGTTCATGAACCTATTCTGTAGAACTATGACTAACCATGTATACTGCCTAGTGTTTTCTTTATTCAACAAATGATCTAGTAAAAAAAAATTGAGAAAGAATCAATAAAAATGCACTCTGCAGATGCATGTACACTTCAAAAGTTGTGCTTCCAAGCTTGATCGAGAGGTGGCCTGACTGTGCCCTGTGAACCCCCAACTGGAATGAAAATAACTGAGCTAGTTAGTCATGTACCAGCTAGGATTAACACCGCTTGGAGAGTCTGTAACTTCATTGTGTGCGTTTAATACAAAATTGTAAACATTGTGTGAAAAACCTAAAAAATTCAACAACTCTTTGAATAGGCACCGTAGCCTTGCTGAGAAATTCTATCAATATATTTTATGATACTTAGAACATGATGGAGTATAAAGTGGTCACTGATTTTTTTAAGAAAACTTTATTAGTAAAACTATTAAGTAAGAAACATCTAGTCAAATGCAAATGTCAGAAATGATTGGCCAAAAATAATAAAGTAATGAAACTTTTCTCCCAGGTTTTCACTGTGTTATTCCGTCAGTGCAGGATTGATTTCCAAAATCTCTTTTATAAGATATTGATTAAAACATAAATTTGGGAACCATCTATGCATAAATAATTTTTAAAAATCAAAAATATGCATCTATACATACTGTATTTCTGAAACAAACTTATATTATGAAAATGATTCTCATTTGTATTGACCATGTCCATGATATTTTTACTGTAAAAATGTGTATTAAAATCAATCATAAGCATAATCCAAATATTACTTTACAGATGAACTCCTTAATGTTGGGAACAATAGTATATATTTTAAAAGATTGAATAACTGATACATTTTAGATTTCTATAATTTTATTTGACAGCATCAGTTCACTAACTGGTAAAGGTTTTTGACTGCTGCTATTTGGATGAATTTTTTGTGAACACTCAATATTTGGGATTCATTTCTCTTCCCCACTATATTATATTAATCTATGTTGCCATAAACTTTTGCACAAGCTTCTATGCAATGTTTTATATATTTGATTTTTTTCTTTCCCTTCTTTTCCCTTATGAACCATTAGAAAATTCTTTATTTAGCAACTCACAGAGAAGGTTAAAAAAATCTTAAGGACTAAATTTAGACACTAAGGGTTCCACTGTGTTATACACAGCTTAATCATCATCTTACCTATACTGTTTTTACTTATACTGTTTAATCATCATCTTACCTAGAAAACTACATTGAATAAGTTGGCTTGGGTATATAAATGATTGTTTTTCCCAGATCTTCTTTCACAAGCTGATTACGTTTGTCATTGTATGATAATAATAATTGTGTAACTGACTATATAATTTATCAAGGTCTCAGTATATACCAAACGCCATAATAAACATGTTCAAACATTTTTAGTTAATTAATTTCTTCAATAATTATTTGATGGATATGGGTAAGCACCACATTTTTCTTTATAACAAATGATAAAGTTCAGACACGAGGAATTTAATAGTTTGCTGAGGTCATGTTGCCACTGACTCCTGACTCAGAGGCCAGTCTCCAGTCCACAGTATGCATGCAATTCTAAAATACCAGCACACAGCACAATGAACTCTAGCTGCATACTTGCAGGGGCACACTTAAAAAAAAAGATTTTTTTAAAGTTGTGTGTTTGTGTGTGTGTGTGTGTGTGTGTGTATACAACATGTGTGCAGGTATTTGAGGAGGTCAGAAGAGGGTGTTGGATCCCCTGGGTTTAGAGTTGTTTGGGAACCATTACTAGGAGGGTGTTAGGAGACAACATCCTCTACAGGAGCAGACAGGACTTTTAACCACAGAGTCATCTCTCCATTCTTGGGAAATATGAACTTTTGAGAAATCTAAATTAGAATGAAATCATACCACAGAACTAAGTATATCTATATATTCAATACTACATATCAAACACATGAAGAATCATTTTATTTAACTTTATTTTTAGTGAATAAATATTTGCCCATGAGCTTCTTGCTTGAGGGTATTTTTGACACATCTATCAACACTGATTAAATGGCCCTAAGTTTAGATAAATTTTGTGTCTTGTGGCCTGTTCTCTATCACTCACCAGCCACATCATCAAAACTCACAAGGAAAGGGACTTTGAGGGGCATGCTGGTCATAGAATTCTGTATTTGGCTTCTTGGCTTCTCTACAATATTTTAGACAAATTTTACTCTGTTGAGTGTCCAATTAGCTTCAAACCTTGTGTAACAGATTTATGGTGTAACAAAGCTGATACTGCATTTCTTTGTCACATTTTGGGGAGTGTAGCATGTGTCTTCTCAATTTTTACAACTGTAAAGCAAAGTCACTTCACTTGAAAACTTCAGGTGATAGTTCTTTGTAGTAGAAAGCCCAGTTCTTTCTTGCCTTTGTGTTTGTACCATTCCACCATTTGCGCCCCAACCACACAGAGATTAAATGGTGAATTTTCATGTTGCTTTTTTTTCTGCTTTAAATGTTCCAGAGTCTCTTCATGGTGAAGCTATTTGTCCTTAAAGAGTCAGTCAGTAATAAAGAAACATTCTTAGGGACTTTAACAGCAATGAAGTTACTGTGCAATTGAAGGGAAACAGATGATATATGAAGTTGGCTGCTGCATTCAAAATGAGTTAGAGACTGATCCATCCATCAGGAGGGCTCCTTCTCTCCCAGAGTTCCTTGTTTAAAATTCAAACACCTACTCCCCTTGTGGCTATAATTGGCTTGGACAAGCCATTGCCAAATGAACATATGTGGACAGTAGATGCCAAATAATGTAATCTTATTGCAGTATGAATGTGGCTTTTTTGTTCATGGGTGAGTATATTGCTATTCCACCATATACACTTACCTCAAAAACTGCAGCATAAGAAAAAAGCCAGATCCCATCTGCCAGGCAAAATAACTATAAAGTAGAAAAATCAGTTTTCTAATGAATCCTTTGAGAATAACTCAAGTTATTTTTTTTTAATGCAAGGGCAAATAAACTGTTGGACAGGGCTGCCCAGCCACATAGCATTCTTTTAACTTACAGCTAGGCCAAATCCAAATCCTGGATTTAGCTAAATTAGAGTGTTCCCAGAAGATGGAATGATTAGACGACCAAGTAGGCTTATACTGGCCACCTTGTAAAAGCTGGCTCACATCTGAGCAGCCTAGAATTCCATTCTCGAGACAAGTAAACATTTTGCCCTGTGTTTGTGATACTCATGAACAACTTGGCCAGGCCTTTATGTCTCTTTGAGCACATGCACGCAATAACAAGAGTGTTTCTCTTCCATATCCAGTCTTAAGAAGGTAGAAGAAAAGGCTAACACCTGTTACTGCTTTTTGGTGCCAACTTTTTCTAGTTCAATTTTAGAATTTCCATCTTGTTGAAATGTTTTCCTTCCCTCAGTTGGGATTATTTGAACTATATCTCAATTGTAGGATTTAAATGTTTATAAAGGAAGACACCCTACCTTGAAGAAAAAAATAAGCTTTAAGGTATATGTACAGGCTAAGAAATAACCCCAGGTATTTGGGTTGTTATTTCTG
This sequence comes from Pachyuromys duprasi, assembly GCA_028658305.1. Lineage (NCBI taxonomy): Eukaryota > Metazoa > Chordata > Mammalia > Rodentia > Muridae > Pachyuromys > Pachyuromys duprasi. The sequence goes on from CM053766.1 coordinate 44,132,754, forward strand.
GGGTCCTTTGTTCTGTTAAGGACTCTGCTCCTCTGAATTTCACAGTTGTCTTATAAAAGTTAACAGGATCAGCTAGTATTTTAAAATGTTTATCTCAGAAGGGATGAAGGCATATTAAAGAGCCCTTGTCTCATCTTTCTCTGATTGGATTTAAGATCCACCCCAGGAGATGGAACAGATGCCTGATACTGCTCAGGTGGCCAAGCACCCGAGAGTGGGTAGGTCAGGAGCCTAGGAGCAAATTAAATACAATTGTTCTGCTAAGGGGGCACAGCAATAAGATGACTCCCAATGACATTCTGCTACAGCCATAGATCAGGGCCTCATCCAGCCATTACCTGAGAAGCTGCATCTTGCAATAGATGAAAACTAACACAGATACCCACAACTGGACAATGTGCAGAGGACTGAGAAACTGTGGAGCACTCCGGCCCTCAAAGGGATGTCTCCATCAAATTCCCTCCCTCTTCCCCTCAAGGCTCAGAGATCTACATCTACAAGCCAAAGGGAATGGATGAGTCCAAGGACATAGTGTCCTCCAGACATAACAGGACAGGTGAACTCACAGGCTGGGCAACATGTGTATGGGCTGCACATATGGTATGCCAGTGCTGAAAGCGGGAATTGGACACAGGACAGGCTCTTAACCCTGATCAAGAAGCTATCTGAAATTGACACACTTGCAAAGAAAACAATAATTTTCTGCAATGGAGACTCACCGAGTATATTAAGTACACTGCAGGATAGACCTCATGCCCAGAAGTAGATGGCCAACACAAAAGAAACTCAATGGTTTTAGAGGCTCTTTGTCTCATATGGCTTTGTTTGGGCATTTTTTTTGTCTTATTGATCTCTTGTATATAATGGTTTCAGATTTCATAGATTTTTGTGCTTGTGGTGTGGGTTTTTATTTGTTTACCTGTTTGTTTTTTTAAGTGAGGAAAAAAAACAGAGTCATAGAGTTAGATGGGTGGGGAAGTTGGGAGGATCAGGGAGGGACTGAGGAAGAGGAAAAGCATAATCAGACTGTATTGTATGAAAAACTTTTTTTTCTCAGTAAGAACATAATAAATAAAAGCGCACTTGTCTCAGCCATGGAATCAGGAGACCTTCGTCTGGATCCTCACTCTGCCCCAGCATCAAAGCCTGCAGCAAGTAAAGCAATCCTTCAAGTTGCTCTCTGGTCCAAGGGGAACACCATATGCATTCATGGTAAGTGAGTGATTTAAATGAAAACAGGTAATAGTGCCTGGGGCGTATTGATACTTAGGGGAAACAAGGATCTGGACTGTGCTTGGACACTTGACCTAACCTAAAAATCACCTGAGAAAAGTCTCAGTGAGGGACTGTGCACATCAGCCTGTCTGCGGAGAAATGTCTGGACTGCGTTCATTGAAGTAAGAAGAGCCAGCCTGAGAGTGAGCAGGACCCCCTAGAAAGACAGCCGCGTAATAGGTCATCTGAATACTTGGCATGCATATGTTCATTTCTCTCTGCTTGGCTATGGATGTTATTAATTGCTACAAGTCCTTGCCACCTTCATTCTTCTCCAGTGGCTGACCAGAGTGTGAAATTCTGAGTTCAAACAAACGTTTGCTGTGTCAAGATGCTCTCTGTCGGGGGGCATCTTGTCACAGCACTGGAAATGAAATTAGGAGCATGGACTATCCACTGTAAGCCTCATCTATTTGGAGAGACCCATCATTAAGTGTAGTTATGCATTCAGTCTTCATGTGCCTGGCTGGGCTCCCACAACAGTTCCCCTAATCAAGACACCTCAGGAAAAACTGCAGAAGTTGAAAGGTGAGTTTTTGCATCCACCTTTATCCTATTTGGAGATCCTCATGTCAACAAGTGTCCTGATTGTATTTAAAAAGAAGGGATGTCTGTAGGTCCAAGAAAAATTAGACATAATAGTTTTACTTTCTTCCAGTTCATCACCATTCAATTATCTCTTGTTGGTCTCGAATCACACCTTGCTCTGCATAACTGTCCATAAAAACAGTTTCCTTGATCTCTGGGTTTCATTTCTGAAGTCTCCATGTTTCATACAGCTTTGATTAAACAAGTTTGTGATGCCTTCCTCCTCCTAATCTACTAATTTGGGGATTGTCATGGAGCTTCCAGTCAAGTACCTGCCATTGGGTAAGGAAAAGATCTTTTTCCTACTTACTGCTGAGTGTGGAAAGCCAGCCTCTGCACTCCCTCCCTCCCTTGAACCAGTGAGAAGGCACAGGGTCACCCACATCCCTTTCACTGGAGTGTTGCTATCTGGAATATTGGGCAAGGCTTTTAGAGAATATACTTGCCATTTCTAGGCAAAATTGCCTAGAAATGCATAGAACAAAGGAACAGATGACCGCTTGGCTGGCATCTCACTGTTGGAACAGAGAGATCACAGAGATTTTAGCTTGTTTCATCCTGTTTGCCTCAACCCCAGGGCACCAAGTACAGCTCACTGATACTGACCTGTGACCTCTTACGTATGCGACAAATAAGTGAAATGTCTACAACAGTAGAACATAAGAGTTAAATGATAGCTTTTAAACCTCAAATTTTTATTTATTTTGTTTTCTTAATCATTATTATCACTGGGAGTCTACTTAACCCAATTTGAGTATTTTCAGTCATTTTGGAGGATCAATCATTCCCTTTGCTGAAAGAAATCTCTTTTTAAATGCAGGTGCATGATTTCTTCATGGAACTTCTAATCTCTAGGGGAAATCTTGTTCCTCCTCAACCGCCTTCAGGTTCTCCAGCTATTTTCTGAGTTTCGGTGCTCATTTTCACTACAGATGAAAAGACATTGGATAAAAGCTTGTGATGAGTCATTTTTCTTTAGAAGTGTGGACATAGGTACAGTCTCCATGAGCTGACCTCTGTCAGCAATATGAACATAGGACTGAAAATACATTCACATAGGTATACATAATAAAAGAAGAATGTGAAGTTAAGAGAGAGAGGGAAAGGAGAAATGATAGTGAAATGATGTTCTGGGGAAAATGATAGGGAGGACTGATGGCTGATATGATCAAGATACATTGTATATATGCATAACATTCTCAAAGAATAAATTATGAAAGGTGAAGACCAAAGCTAATGCTATGGATAGCTCCAGATTCTGTTTGTTAACCCATTCTGAAAACGGCTCACATGAGCCATGTTTTTCCTAGCTGCCCAATCCATAGCATTGAATTAAGTGGACTACAACAGAAGGCACACTAGGTACTCCCTTGGCTATTTAAGAAAGGTGTCTTTCTTTCAGCGAACCGTCAACAGTTCCACAGCAACTGAAATGATTCTTTCTTTCTTCACATGCCTTGTGTCATTTTTAAAAGATGAACTAGAGAAATAATTTGACTGTCTGGCGTTCTGGTACAAGCAATTTCCTACCTTGTTAATGTTCTTTGAGAAAGTATTACCAGTACCCCTCCTTAATCCAGGATTCTAAAGCCTGTCCTGATAAAATCTCCCAGGCTCTTTTTATGGTATATACAGAGTCTCTTTTTTAAGCACTCGGTCAACATTAGGAAGATGGCTGCAAAGACTGAAGCACTTGACAGGGAGTCTCTGAGACCCCTACACTTCAGGCACAAGAAAAAGCCAATGGCTTTTGTTTGGAAAGCTAGCTTCAAGGAGAACACTTCTCTCTTGTTGACTAACCCTTCCTTATTGAAAAGACACTTCTCAGGCAGATAAAGAAATTTACAATCTATTCATTAGGTGTTTAATCTTTGTATTATTGTGGTGACAAAGACATGCCATTAGCACAAGGAGACTCTCCTGATGACAGAGGTGGATCCCAGTGAAAGGAAGCCAGCGAAGGTGAAGTATCATAAGGCTTTGTAACCATAGTTACGTTAAATCTGAGATTATACACGTGTTGTCTCCACTATGAGAGATGCATTAACATTCCTTTAAGTCTGCTCTTGGAAACCTTGTCATCCTGGCTAGTCTGTTTACTCACTTATCTCTTAAGAGGTGGTTAGGCTTACTTAACACTTAAACATTAACCTTGAAGATATATGGGGGGGAGGGTAGGATGGAGAGAGCAATGTGAATGCAAGACTCTGGAAACAGCACAGCGTAACTGTGATCATTATAAAATGCTCAAATTCCAAAGAAGCAAAAATGTTATAAGGATTTCCTCCTCGTGACTCAGAAAAATATGAAAATGAGATCCTATGACCTGATACACACCCCTGAAATAACTGAAGGGGGAAATGCAGAGTTTTAAAAATCATATCTTAAAATCAAAATGGCAACCTGGTCTGCCACTAACTGTACATGCAGTGCCAGCAGATATTAGCTTGTACATGGTTAAAGAACTTCCACAATAGCCCACTGGAATGATGGGTACACTCATAATAATGAGCTAGGCTATTGCCTTATCTCTAGACTTGTCACCATGGTTAGGGAAACTACTGTCTAGGCCATTTTTTCCCTTTGAAACAAATGTTTTCACAACCATGGAATTTTACAATTTGCTTTGAATGGCTGGCTCTTGCAAACTGCTATTTTCATTATAAAAACGTTGTATGATTTGCCTTTCTATGAGTCTCTCTCTCTCTCTCTCTCTCTCTCTCTCTCTCTCCCCTTTCCCTTCCCTCAAAAGGACATCATGAGTTCTCTATTATAATAAGTTTTAAAGGTTAGAAGTTTTCAAATGATTTTCCCTATTCATTCTGAACTCTAGTGTGAGCCTCACTGGGGATATTTTCTAAAACTCTTCTGCCTTGTAAGGGAGGAGGAATTGTGACTGTCATCCAGACAAGGATTCTATTGGTTAAGACGATCGACTTCCCAAGTTGACTGGAAAGCTTGCCTGACAAAGTTTTATAACTGGATATTTTAGTTTATGCATAATTTTCTTCAGGAAACTACGGCTCCACACAAAATTCGCTAGTCTCCTCCTCAATTTTGTATCGCTCAGTACACTTAATTCTTACTGAAAGCTCATCTTCACCACATTTAAACACAAATGCATCCCAGGGTGCCTCCGGCCTCACACACACAAACACACACACACACACACACACACACACCACTGGTTCTCTGTCCTAAATGAATAAAATAATGTGTTAAATATAGGCTGTTGTCTGGTTGACACATGTGTTTTTCTGTAAAACCACTTTAGTTGCTTTATCTGAGAGTAGACCATCTACTTGGGCGTACCCACTGTTAATGAGACCGTTTGCCACCTTGGAGGGAAAGTTCAGGGGGTTTTCCCTCCCCATTCATGTTCTCCTCCACTTCAGGGATAGTGTAAATCCTGTAAAATGTGTCCTAAGCAGGTACAGGTAATCCTTCATCTGGCAATGGATGAGGCTAAATGGGCTTTTGCTCCCTTTTGATTCCTTTACACCTGGGAACAGAAATCTAACTCCTAGAAAGTATTTTCTAATTTGTCAATTTTATTGGGTTTTATTTGTCAGAATATGGGGATATGTTCATATTATAACTGAGTGATGAAGATTTAGGATAAATGAATCCTGGAAACAAAATTTTATGTAAGATGGTCCCTTTCATTCCCAGCATTGATTGGGCATACAGTGCATTAGTAATGTCAGAGGGAACACAGCATTATACAAATGTTTTGTTACTCTGGTCCTTTAAAAATCTGTGTAAATTCTGACAAAGGATTTATTTTCTCATTTGGAAATTATTTATAATAAAGGCATAATATCAAATAAATACTTGTAAGACAAATAATAAATTGCCTTTCTTGAAGTGGATAACATTAAATTAAATCCAGATTGCTTATAAAACCAGCATGTTGGAAAGAACACCAAACTTGTAGTCTGAGGCCAGAGTTCTAGCACAATTTTTTTTTGTTTTAAATCTTGATGTTCCTGTTTGTCATTCAGTTTCAACACAGCAGTTTAGAGATGAACTGAGCTAAAATGAACTGATCCTTACAATCACACATTCCCCAATACTCCACATGTTCAAGAATTCCAGCTGGCTGCTACCAAAGCTGCCTTGGCCATGGGAAGGAGGAAAGTCTTAACCAGAGGAGCTGATGAAAGTCAGTGTGAGAGGAGAGGTGAACGTTTGTGGATTAAAGGAGGAAAAATCAGGAAAGAATGTATCTCACATACCCAGCACTGCTCTCACTAAGCACCACAAGCTGAGTGGTTTTGTTTTTCCATTAATTTATTCATTTATTTACTTTACATCTGATCAGAACTTCTCCTCCTTCCTCTCCCCCCTTCCCCTCCATCCGCATCTCTTTCTCCTCAGAGAAGGGGACACCTCCCATGGATATCAACCCTCCTTGGCATTTCAAGTTGTAGTGGGACTGGGCACATCTTGAGGCCAGACAAGGCTGTGCAGTTAGGGGGAAGGGATCCAAAGAAAGGCAATGGACTCAGAGACAGCCCCTGCTTCTGCTGTGAGAGGTCCCACGTGAGGACCAGACTGTGCATCTGTCACACATGTGTAGAGGAGGCTAGGTCTGTACCACGCATGCTCTCTGGCTGGTGTTTCAGTCTCTGTGGGCCCAGGTTAGTTGATTCTGTAGGATTTCTTGTGGTGCCCTTGACCCCTCTGGCTCCTGCAATCCTTCCTCTCCCTCTTTCATAAGATTCCCCTAGCTTCACCTAATGTCTGGCTGTGGGTCACTGCATCTGTTTTCATCAGCTGCTGGTTGAAGCCACTGAGATGACAGTTAACGTTAGCCTCCTGTCTGCAAGAATAGCAGAATACTATTAATAGTGTCGGTGCTGAGCTCTCTCTCATGGCATGTGACTCAACTTGGGCCAGTCACTGGTTGACCATACCTTCACTTTCTGCTCCCTCTTTATTCCTGATCCTCTTGTAGATAACAGGTCAAAGATTGTGTTGCTGGGTTGATATCCCTATCTCTCCACTGGAAGTCTTGCCTGGTTACAGGAGGTGACCATTTCATGTTCCATGTCCTCTGTCGTTAGCAGACTTAGTTAGGTCATATATATTGGGAGTTTCCGCGCCCCTCAACCAGTTCCAGCTCTCTCTCTCTCTCTCCTCCCCACACTTGATCCCTCTTGTTGCCTTTCCAACCCTCTCTCCCACTGAGGTCCCTCCATCCATTCATTCCAGATGACTATTATATTTCCCCTTCTCAGTGAGATTCCGGTGTCCTCCCTCGAGCCTGGCTTGTCACTTAGCTTCTTTGGGTATGTGAATTGTAGCACGATTATTCTGCACTATAAGGCTAACATACACTTATAAGTAAGCACATTCCACGCTTGCCTTTCTGGCTGTGGGTTACCTCACTCAGTATGATCTTTTCTAGTTCCACCCGTTGGCCTGAGAATGTCATGGTTTCTTTGTTTATAATAGCTGCATAGTATTCCATTGTGCAAATGTACCATATTTTCTTTATCCATTGTTTGGTTGAGGACCATCTGGGTTTTCCCCCCAGTTTCTAGCTATTACAAATAAAGCATTTTTAAATGAAGTTAAAATTTATTTCGTCACAGATCCATACTGTTTGGCCCATGCTCCCTCTAAAGACTGAGAAGTGGAGTGTCAGGTTTTCCTTAAATTTTTTATTTAAAACTTTACATATAATGTATTCTGACCATGTTCATTCACTACCCAACCAACTTTATATTTTCTCCCTCTGCCCTAACCCCTCCCCCAAAAACATAAAAATGAGAAAAATCAAATTAGGCAAGCATTCTCAGTTTGGGGTATGGGATGCAACAAGGGACATCCTTCTGTATCTATCAGTCTCTCATTATGGTAGTCTCCTTTAAAGGACACTGTTCAAAAGCCGTCAGTTGTCTAGCACAGGCAAGTATTACCTCACCTTGATGAATTATACCTGTCAGACTCTGCTTTCAATTTTAGGTCATATTCTGAGGTACTACGGATAAGAACGTCAACATATGCTTTTTGGTAGGGGACATGATTTAAGATATTGAATTTAGGGTATTAGCTGCATCTGAGGTAAATTATCTAGTAGCCTTTCCTCAAACTTTCTTAATCCACCGAGGAGCCATTTTTGAACTTTTATTTCAGCTACTTCTCCTAGAAATGTTAATATCATAAATGTGTGCTGTGTCTTTCTAAAGGCCCTTAAATGGTCATCTATGAATGCAATAATATTTAGAATCCAAAAGGACTTTTTTCTACCACTAGGAATCCTTTGTCATTAACGATAGCAAAAACCATATCTTCTGAGGGAAAGTAAATATACTGAAACTATTTTCCTTGTTTAGAGGTAAGTTATATAGACAATCACAATATACTACATGTTCAATACAGACAAGAGCAAAAAAGAAAAAAAAGATACATAGAACAAAAGATTTTTAAGGTTTTTCAACCAAAAAAGGAATAATTTTGTGAGAGAAATTTGAACAACACTTTATCATTGATAAGACACACACCAATGAATACAAAAAAAAACCTCACATCATTTTAAAAATTAGAAATAAAGATCATTTATGATACTTCCATATTATTAATGTTTGATTCAAGAGTCCCTGTTTTCCTGATATTGAAATGCTTACTAGGTAGTGACCCATCTAGTGGTGACTAACAGTGAGTTAACACCTTCTTTTTTTTTATGAGAAATATTGTTGGCTTTAGTTTGAGTAATCTGTCTTTGATGTTAGTTACAGACTAGAAGTTTAAAATTGAGATTGTACAGTCTAGTATTGCTTGTAATTATCACTTGAGTTCCAGGCTCTTGAAACTGGAGGTCAATTGATTTTATGATTTTTGGTTAAGAGTGCAAAGCACTCTGGGTCAAGCTGGAATTCTAAGCAACAAGACTCGGGGAAGAAGATATTTAAAAGGAGACATTAGCCAGGCATGGCCACCACATATCTGTTTGTCCAACTGTTGTGAAGCTGGAGCAGGGGATTGAGAATACAAAGATGGCCCGAGTGACACAGGGAGCCTCTGTCTCAGAAGAAAGGACACAAGGATGCAGAGGAGAAAAGAACCCCACTGTTCAAATAAGAAGTATCCACCACGGTGGGTGCAAAATCCCATTTCTAAATTTAGAACAAACTTTCCCCATTGCTGCCACACACACACACACATACACACACACACACACACACACACACACACTTCTTATCAGAGAACTGAAGACATAAAATACTAAGAAACACCTGGGGGAAATGCAGCCCAGGTAATAAATAGGCCAGCTAAAAATGTAAAATTTAGTCATGGGATGGCAGAAAACTACCTCTCTCTAAAGTTTTTCCACCATGATTCAGTATCCACATAGTGGAGTGTGGTTTAGGGGCCTTGAGGGGTGGACTCTCCTGAGTACTGCAGGGTCAATAAAGACAGTACTGGAGTTTTCCACGCATGTCACCACAGTGTTGGCAAACATTAAGCACTGTCAGATTAATGAACAGTTTTACAGAGGTGTTTCGTAACTTACTCAAATTACACAATATAGCATGAATAACTTTTTCAAAATGGAAATTAGGTGCACCCTAAAAAGGCAGGAAATCATACAATTTGAAAATTCAAAAAACATAAGAATCATGTATGTGGTAGCACAAATTCTTTAGTAGACAGAGAACTTCTCACAGTTATCGACAATATACTTAGAGATTGAGTAAAGTCAACAGTCAAGACCATGAGTATTATGTAGAAGCTGAAACTTACAGAAAAAAATATTAAAAGGAAATTCTATCCATCAAAAATATGGCCAAATGTAAAGAATGCTGTAATGGACTTGTCTGTAGACCACATAGGAAATGGGGAAAATTATCTGTCTCTGAAGACAAATGTTAAAAACTTTTTGAACTACAGTGCAAAAAAGGGTTCAATGCTGGGGGAAAATAGAAAGGAACATCCAAAACCTGTAGGAAAGCTTTAAGCTTTGAAACATGTAAGAAAGTCAAATACCAGGAGGAAACAGTTAAACAGAAGCAGAAGAAATATGTGAAGTGAAATAGCTGAGAATAGGGAAAAAACACCTAATAATTGCAGGTTAATTTAAAAACTATATAGTCATTTAATTCAGAGAACACAAGTGAAAAACTAATGGTTGGGCTGTGAGTTGACCACATATTCAGCACTCAGATGATCAGGATCAACCCTGAGCAAACAGACGGAAATTATGTAAGTCTGCTCATTACATTGAAGCTGTAGAAAACGGGAGACTAAGGAACTCTTCGGAGCCCCCAGGTGACTTTGCTTGTAAAAGACTAAGGTAAAAATGGTTGCTAAACTTTTCATCAGAAGCCACATTCCCCACAGTAGGGAAGAGTTAAAATTGTCATGTTGAAAGGATGAAGAGACTAACTTCAAATTCTACAGTCACCCAAATGATCCATCGAGATAGAGAGGCTTTCTCAAGCAGAGTAGTTTATCTGCAAGAGCTCTGCCACACAAGAAAAGAAAAAAAGATGTTCTTCAAGAAAAATTACGTATTAGAAGCTCAAACCTGTGTGAAGAAAGAATGCCGAGGAAGACATATATGAGGGTAGAATTTTTTAAAAATCTCTTTTTCAATGTCTTAATACTCACAGTAAATAACTGGCATGGCAGTAATGACAGCATATTATAGCCCGTGTTATATGGAAGACAGGCTGGATGACATTACAAGGTCACTGGAAATGGGACAAGGGCCCAAGACTACAGCGAGACCCTGTCTGAAGGTAAACCTGAATTATTTAAGTTTATATTGGAAACTTTTAGGTAATCACTAATTTTTTTTAAGGAAGAAGATAAAAGGAAATGATAAACAATTCTCCATCAAACCTGAGAGGGGAGGAGACAAGAACAGAAATCAGCAGCCCAATAATGGGGAACACTTCCAGTGTAGTATATATAAATACAGCCAGGCCATTGATCTCTTCAACTATGAATGCACAAACCATGGATGTACAAACTAAAAGACAGAAAAGGCTGGGCATGGCTCAGTGGCCAAAACCCATGCTGCTCATGTCTGCGGATCTGAGCATCTACCTGAAAGCCAGGTGTAAAGGTATACCTACGTAACCCCAACTGACTGGCAAGGCATAGGTAGTGGCTCCCTGGCAAACCAACAGAGCTAAAACATCAAGTTCCAGGTTCTGTTAGAGACCCCACCTCAAAAAAAATATGGTGAAGAAATGATTACAAACACACCAACGCCTAGCTTCCAAGCTTCCACATGTGCCTACACACACACACACACACACACACATACACACACACACACACACACACACACACACTCAAGGCAGAGGATGTGAAGTAGATGCTTTAGAAAAACACCATTGTATTCTGCCTCTTATCTGAGACTGGTCAGGGTTGGACAATGTTAACAATTTCTTCCAGACCCACAGCCTGTACTGACTACAGAGAACCTTAGATGTCAGGCCTGTTAGCACAATCCTGTAATCTCACTGTGGTGGTTAGAATAAGATGGCCCCGTAGGCTGATATGCTTTAATGCTTAGCCACCAGGGAGTGGCACTATTTGAAAGAATTATTTGAGTTAAAGATGTAGCCTTGCTGGAGGAAGTATGTCACTGGGGTACGCTTTGAGGTTCCAAAGGCCCATGGGAACCCTGGGTCTCTCTCGCTGGCTATGGATACGAATGTGTCTCTCAGCTACTGCTCCAATACCTGTCTGTATTCTGTGATGCTTCCTTCCATGATGATAATGTACTAAACCTCTGAAACTGTAACCCAGCCCCAACTAAATGCTTTCCCTAGTTATAGTTGCCTTGGTCGTGGCATCTGTCACAGCAATACAACAGTGACTAAGACCCTTGGCTACTCAGGAGCTTTGTCAAGGAGTTTTTAAACTCAAGGCCAGAGTAAGCTACAGAGCGAGTTCATGGCTAGCTTGGGCAACTTTGTGAAATAGCTCAAAATAAAATTTAAAAATTGTGGCCAGGAACAGAGCTCAGTGGGGACACTGCTTATCAACATTCATGGAACAATAGATTCAATCTGTAGTACATGAAAAAGTTAAGAGACTTTTGAAGTAAGTGGCCACTAGCAACTTGAAGGGCCAGTTAGATTTTAGTCATAAGTCCTTGTGCATGGATGTGAACACAGTTAGATGACACACACGGCAACATTCAGCACCTTCTTCAGTTGACAATAATGAGTAAGCTTAACCAAGCCTTGCTTCAGCCTTTATTTTATCTACTTCTGTTCTTGCCTATGTTTTGTCTCTCTGTCTTTCCCACTTTACTTCATACCTAATAGTCAAAATATTGAAATGCAGTCATTCACAAAGCACAGAAACTGGCAATCATAAAGAATTTTTTGTCAGGAGCAAAATTACCAAGTAGATTGTGGGCTCCTCACCAACCTGATTATTAACTTTTTATGGGGGCATTTATTCTTACACCTTTCTGCCTTAGAAGCAATAAACAAGCAATATATGCATACACACACACACACACTATGATAGACATGACAAGCAATCTAAGCATGGAACCAAACATGGGATCCGATTATGGAATTTAGAATCTCATCGACAAGGTAAAGTTAGAGTAAAAAGAACTCTCAAGAATGAGAAAATGGAGAGATGGCATTTATTTATAGGAAACAAATGATGGTCTAGGCACAGGGAACAGCTACTGTGAAAGCAACAAGGTACCCCCCCTCCCAATATGGCTGATACCAGTGCAGATGAGAAGGGAGGAAAGCATTAAGAGATGAAATCTAATGATATAGACCAGATAGTTCAGGTGGTTTCTCTATTTTGCAGTTTAGCTTTTACTCTAGGTCATGTAAAAATTCTCAAGACACAAGCAAAATGAATGAAAATGTGGAGAGATGTTGTTTAGCTGTTTCTGCCCCTCTTGGATAGAGGGTAGATTGCAGAGATGAAGTGCAGAAATGGGGAGACCCACTGGAAGCAGTTGCAAGCATCCAGGAAGGACAAAGAAGTGCTTTTGATAACCATGAAGATGGTGGGGTGGCTACAAGCTGTTAATTTTGGATATGATCTTATGAAGGACAACACAAATTTTCTGAAAGAACAACAGAAATGAATGACACCAAAATCTTCTGTGGGGTGGAAGGTCTGTTTAACTTAGATAAAAATGATAACCAAAGAATTAGAAGTTGATTTGGGAGAGAAAGCTACAAAGAAGATTGCTTTAAACATATTAAATATAAAATGTCTGGTGGTATTAAACAGAATCCTGTAGAGTTGAGTCAAGGTTTCAGAGGAAGAGTCCAGCCAGACATACAAAGTTTTAATCCATTTGTTAAGTAGATGACACTTCACCCTTGAGACCAGAAGAAATGACAGTAGAATGTGCACACAGAAAGAGAAATGATCCAAGGATTGGACCCTAGATAACCCAGAATCTCCTAATTTCCAACCTTCCCCCTATGCTCTTTATTTATATGCTCCACAGAAGCATCCCATGCCCATCCTTTAAGCATTTGCGTTGTTCCACTATAGTCAAAACTCAAAGGCAATGCTGATTAGACAAGTACAGTATGAGTCAGAAAAATACAAGCAAAGTAAGAGAACCAAGAGTCCATCAGCTCGCTGATACATAGTAGTGTGTAAAAAGGGATTGACAATGATGATCATGCTGCAATATACACATTTTGTAACCTTGTAATGCTATTCTTCAGTATGTAGCTAAAATATTATCAGTTATGCACACTCAGAGGCATACCCAAAATTGTTCACAGCAGCATCTTACCACAGTCAAACTGAAAACAACGAAACATCCTTAATAGTAAAATGCCTTAATGCTTATAACTTATATATACACATAAGCCAAAAACTTATATATACACATATATGCATGTATAATCATTAGTTTCAATACAATTTGGAAACAATATTTAACAATACAGGCTCAGATGGTATAAATAAATGTAATGAACTTAGCCCTAACTGAGGCACCTCTATTAACTGCAGCTGCACCAGGCTCTGGAAACATTAAGATAGCAAACTCACAGCTACCTCAGACCAAGGCCCACAAGATCAAGTGAGCCAAAAACTCACCACCACACCCCTACTGAGACACTATCAGCGGCAGGTGAGAGCATCATCTTGTGTTGATGGTATGGCTCCCATAGGTCTCCCTTGTGCCACTGGATGGCTCCACAGCTACAGATGTGTGGACAGTTCTAACTGGACTTAGTAGGTTATAAAAATAAAATAAAGACATGAAGTTGGGAGGGGGGATGGTGCGAGTCTTAATCAGGAGTTGAAGGGGAGAAATAGGAAATAGACATGATCAAATTTCACTGAAGACATGTTCACTATTTTCAAAAATAAAGACTACTTTTAAAAACAACAGAAAAGGAATGGAGCAATTATCCTTCCAATATGTAGCACCTTTCAAGATGAAGAGATAGGGAGAAGAGACAAAGGAATCTCCAGGCTACTGACAGTATAGTATTCCATGGTTTTGATAATAATAACCAACACTTGTTCTGTTTTTAAAACATTGTATTTAATTCTTTACTATTTTTATGTGTATTGTGTTCTGTCTGAATGTATGTATGTACAATAAATATATGTAGTGTCCATGGAAGCCAGAATTAGGTATCAGATCTCCTGGAACTGGAGTTACTGTGAGTTACCATGTAGATGCTGGGAACTGAACCCTGGTTCTCTGTAAGAGAAGCCAGTGCTCTTAAACATGCAAACATCTTTTCAGCATCCACAAATTTCCTTTGTAACAAAGAATTGCTTTCCAAAAAAGAAAAATGATTGAATTGGTAAACTGAAAGTTAAGGTACTGCAATTACATCTTGTTGTTGTTCTGTAATAGTCTCCTTTAAATGAAGTCTGCCTACTTCAAGGTCATGTGATATGTTGCTTTTGATCTTGTGCTTATGGCAACACTGAAATTGGTAAAAATGTGTCATAGAACAAAACAGGGACATCCATGTTGTGTTAGCATTTTATGTCAGGGAAAAGAATGACATTGAGCAAAAATTCTTCATTTTGCATGACAATCTACTTTGACATTCTGATTGAGTTTGGTACCACCCAGGAACCATGGAAGAGGTACTCTTAAAATTCTAAAATAGAGACTACCCAGAAAACAGATTGGATCCAAATCCTATCAAAAGGTAAGTTAAGGAAGAAAATGGTTCAATAATACCTGAACTTGAAGACACATGCCTCCATGCTATGATATAAATTTGCCTCGGTTTTGCTGTCTGAGTCTGAGTGATACTAGGATAAATGTATTGTGGATGGGGTTGGGATAGAGTGCAGTTGGAAGGAGAGTGAGTGCTTTCTCAGGAACAGGAAATGAGTAGGTTTCTTCTGGGCTAAGGAAAGAAGAGATGTAGAACTGACATACAGCACAGAAGTTTTCCTTAACATGGCCTTTTTGATTTATAAAAATAGTGGCTATTGATTTATGACTTACTGAGAAATATTTGAAAACTATAAATAGCATCAGTCTGGCACTGCAGACCTTGCTTTCTGACTACAGTGAAGTCACTAGCTAGGCATGTGAGCTCAGGCTTATTTCCTCCTACACCCTCCGTATCTGTGAAGGGAGCAAAGCTGGCTTCTGCATCCCTGTCTACTATAGAGTCGAAAATTCTAATACAGTGCTCAGCTGGCAAAATGTTGACCACATAAGCAGGAGGACCCATGTTCCATCCATAGAAACTACTTTCAAGAAGCTGACAATATGATGTTTTCCTTAAATCCGGCATGGGGGCAAATATAAGAGGATCCCTAGGGCACTGCTGGCCAGCTAGCCCAGTGAGAGTCAGTGATCTCTGGGCCAGTGAGTGACTGTATCTCAACAATAGGTGTTGAGGGAAAGGAAGGAAGGATGGAAGAAAGAGGAGAAGGAAAAAGAGGGAGGATGAGAAAAAGGAAGGAAAGGAAGGAAGCAAAAATCATAAAACAAAAGCCTACAAAGGTAGATAGTATATGAAGATGAGTCTTGAATTCAATTCTGCACAAACCTGCACACACAAACACGCTCTATATATGTGCTCACAGACATAAACAAGCACATAAGAATAAATAACAGCGAATAATAAGTCTATACTGGAGACAATTTTATTAAAGTGAAAAAAAAAACTCCAATTAGGAATCTGTGCATTTGTGACATAGCATGCATTCCAAAGCCTCTTTGGGACTCCTAACTAGAAAATGAGGTTGATAATGTTTTATATCATTTTATTTGGGGGGGTGAAAAATAGTTGAAAATTTCAATATCTCAGCCTTGTGCCTAGAACATAATGAGTTTTCAAAAATAGTAAACTGAAATCAGGGCTGAAGCCACCTGCATGAAACTCTCTGAAGGAAAGATTTAGGCATTTTCTCCATCTTCTGACCCCAGTAAATTGCTGTCTTTAGCCAACACTCAATACCATACCATTTCCTCCATTTTGGACATCTCTCCTAACTCTGCTTTAAATATTGCCTCAAAATGGCATAGAAGTCATGATGAGAGTAGCCATTTACCTGTCACCAGGCATTGTACAAGGTCACCGCATATAATCTGCAGGGCAACAATGTCAGGCAGGTGTTTCCCTGCTCAACGGTTGGACCAGGTCATATTTCGTTAAATGTCCCCATGACACTGGGCATTGTGCCTTGGATACACCAGACGCTCATCACACATATTTTGATTGACCGAAACTCGGCAGTGGGTCCCACACCTTTTCTTTGTAATGTGTGTAGTTGTTTGATTTATAAGAAATTTCTGTTCCTGGATGTGGTCAACTATTGAATTTATGTGTGACAAGGAAACCATAGAGTTTGGCAACTCTACAGTGATAGGTGATGTGTGATTCATTTGGGGGAAGATAAGCATTTTCTATTCAGACTTTGAATATCTGGGTCCATGGTTAGTTAATCAAGTCTATGCACGGCTGAACAGACATGTTCAAAGGGACTTTATTCTAAATTACTCCATTGTGTGTTTCCAGATACTGCCCTGTTACATACTGATAATATTTTTATAGCCAATGCTCAAGAGTAGGAGATTCTAGAGTTTATTCATCTTTAAAAAAATCTGTGATGTATGAAGACAGGTCCATGCTGGAAGATCCAGGACACCGTGACCCTTTGAGTGGCCAGGAGATGCTCAGGAGAAGTCATACTTGTCTGTGCCATGAGGGAGGTTTGAGGTTTGGCACACAACAAGAGACTTTAAAATATGTGCCTTTCTTAAAAGAAGTGTCAAAGCACGAATTAAAGATGATTCTGGAAGATTTTATAGACAGGTGGCAGGGCATGAGCAGGCAGACATCCCGGGGGCCATTGAACTGGCTGTTCCCAGCCATCTCCCCTGTGGTCAGGCTCAGTTGCTTCCTTGTCAAGCAACCACTCTTTGCCTCCTGACATTGGCTTTAAGTTCCCAGTGGATGTTTTTCTTCACTCCCCCGTGAGATCACATGAATCTAGGCAGGGGTTGGAGGCAGGGGAGAAGTATGGTAGGTTCTGAACAATTCCGACTTCACTAGTGGGGGAAATGGTCCCGTAAATCCTTTCAAAGGGCGCCCACCATGTCTGAGGGTCAGAAGGGGCAGCCAGTGACATGAATACGATTATTGTAATGGAGCAAAATGTGTGACCCGACCGGATTCCGTTAAACCCAGCAAAAGCGAATGCCACAGTTAACCCCCGTCCTGGGGGAGCACTAAACCTGAAGCAGACTTATTAATTAGGGCTTCTGAGGGGCACGGAAAAGTGGTGTGTGTGTGTGTGTGTGTGTGTGTGTTGTGTGTGTAGGGGTCGGGGCGGGGGGGCTTTCTCCAATATAAAGACAGCTCCATTCTAGGCAATTGCTTTCCACGGAGGCAAATTCTGCTTCTTTCTTCCTTTTTTTAGCCAAGCAGTTTGAGTTACACATTCACAAGGTCTCCGTTGTGTTATTTCCATTCTGAAACACAGCCGGTGGAAGGGTTTTTAAATGCATCACTAGGTGGCACTCTTTCTTTCAATTTACTTTTTAATCCTTGGTCCCATTTGTAGTGAAAGACCCAGACCTTCTTAATGAAAGGGTGGGGATTTAAAAAATGAAAACACATATACAATGTCCTCTTCCAATTGAAAGGGTATACTGTGAAATCATTACTGTCACAGGACATTTTTGTTTCAGGGAAATGAATATATATATATATATATATATATATATATTGACTTTAGCAATTTGAAAGTGATAGTGGACATCTGTGTTCAATAACTTTTTGTTGGTAACCGGTGTTTAATATTTCATGTCAAATCAGGAAGAGTGATAGAAGGTTCTGGAACACAGCGACGGCTGGCATTCCTGCAGCACAGCCTGCCCTTTGTCATACTCGCCATAAAGAAACCTGCTGTAGCGAGAATGGAAACTACCCCAGAGTGACTCCTTTCTTGGACCTTACATAAACTTCCAGAATACACTGTCTCTATTTTCTTTTAGAAATATGTCTATAAGCAAAACGGGCTAAAGGACTTCCCAAGCTCGTTATTTATTTAAGTGGGAAAGAGGGGGAGTGAGCATTGCGGGGAAAAGAACTCTTGGAAGAAATTACAGCAGAATAAATCATCTTCTAGAACAAATCTTACCTTTGTTTTTCGCCAGTCCTCTTTCTTGCCTAGTTGGTACGCTGTGATGTGAAGGAGCATGAGAGCCAATGGAAACACGCTCGCAGTGCTCTCTGGATGGTGTTTTACCATTAGGAGTCGAGCAGGGTGAGACAGGGGCAGAGAGCAGCGAGGAACAGCTTTGGGTAACTTTAAGCTTCTTTCTCCTCCTCATCTTATACGGGAGATCTAAACTCTAAAGACACAGGACAAGTCATCATATTGACCTGCTACTCATGTTTGGTCAGGCTAACCTCAACACCTAATATTCCATTCTTACAAATGCAGAGGCCAGAGCATTAGGTTTGCTTTCACTAGTATGCAGTATAAGAGAAATAGAACCTTTGAGACCTAGACATGTACACATAATCATGTATGTATAAATTTGAGGGACTGTGTAACTGAGAAGGGAAAAAGGACATCCTTCACATTTGCCCCAGGGGTAAGGGTGGTCCTGTGAATGGGCCCGTCTTTATGTGACCAGGTGCTCTTGTATGTTTTGAAGAGATAATTCTAGTGACAAAAAAAAAAGAAAAAGAAAAAGGTCCTAAAGGAACTTGGAGAATGGAGTGATTTGCCTATGGTGTCAATTCGCCTTGCTTACACTTAAAAATGGGAAAAGGTAAGATCAAACAAGCATTTTACTTTGTAACGGCCTCAAATCTCAGTAATTCAGTAATACAGGAGAAAACAACGTGGATGAAAATAAAACATGTTCACTGACTCAGATTCTGATTTTATAGTCCCCCAAATGTGTATCTGCAGGCAAAAATTAGGTGAGCAGATAAAATTAGCCAGGCATGAAAGTTGCCTTTTTGTGGCTTTACAGGGAATACATTTTACTATTGACATTAGCCAGTAGTGTAATTCCTCATGCTTTGCAAAATTATAATTTTTCAATATTCCAGTGTTACTGGGACTACCAAGGGAGTGAGAGCATCTTTCTTATTTGGGACAAAGATTAGAGAACTGTGTGGTTATGTTTGTCCACAAAGCAAAATGTAATGACCAAGAACCATGCATTAGTGATCCCCAGGACCATACTCTGATAAGCTGCCCCCTCTTCTGTGGCAGGAAGCTATCAGACCTAGGCATTCAATGTGCAGCTGGCAGGGAAACAAGCTGATCTTGGTGGATGTTAAAACAATAGGAATATGCAGATAATAAAAATGGGAAAATACAGTTTTCTCTTTCTATAGCCAGAGAGATCAGATGTGGGGCTTAGCCTGTTTCCTATATATGTTTTAAGCACAATCCCAGATATCATGCCTAGTAAAAAGGGTGAAATAGGAAAGATGCCATCACTCAAGTGTTTTCCATGTAATGTATATTTTTTGGTCATCAATCTTAGATATCACCCTTCAGTGGAAAACTATACATTTTACAGTAATGATCAGCTCCTTCATTTTCTCTGGGCTGCAACTAAGTCTGGGTGTTTTATGCTCCTATAAGCATCTGTTTGTGAGCCACTGAACCTTCTTGCCAAGTATCATGATGTTGAAGTCAGGGGTATAAACAGAACTTTATGGCTCCTGGAGAAAACAATCTTTCCAGGGACACATTAAAATGTCCCCATCTGCCTTCTCACCATCAAAGAGGACACAGTGCCTCCATCAGAATCCCACAATTCAAAAAATTGTTCCTCATCTTATTAGATGCCTGCTCCAGCGACCTAACTGCAGATCAGAGTCATCTGCCACATATAGAAGACTTCTGCATCTTAGTGGCTTGTTCCTTGTACCTATCTCATTAAGCCATACTTTGGTTCTTTTGAACAATGAAGAGCCCCGTACAAGCTGCCCAGTGAAGCAGCAGCTCACTAAAAATGACAAGATCAAAGTTCTTCATCACATGGACCCCCCTCTTTCTCTCATTGTTATACATTTTAAAACATCCCAAACGTTCGATTTTACCAATAAGACCCAGAAGACAGATGCTGAGTTGAAAACCTGCCAGCTCAGAGAGGCAGAATAAGTACCCAGCTGACCTTGCTACTCTACCAGTGTCTGGCATGGGGGAGAGGGAGCCCAAAGCTAAAAGCTTGCTAGCTTAGCTGATGGCCCAGAAGGAGAAAAACTAAAGCTAAAAGCCAAAGAGCCAAAGAGCTCAAAACCAAAAAACCCTATTTTCTTCCCAACACTGTCTTATATACCCTTCAACTCAAAGTCCCTTTTGTCTGTTCATCTCTGTCATCTGCTTACTTGCTCCTCCTCTTGACCTATGGTTAACTTTATTAAATCTTGGGTGCAGAAAGCTCTTGGATTAAAGGTGTGTGTTAGGGCTGAGCCACACCAAACTAGAAGCAGGTTTTAACATTTCAGAATCTTACAGTTCACAATGGGATCAAATATCCTGCAGCTCTCTCTCTTTCTCTCTTCTCTCTCTCTCTCTCTCTCTCTCTCTCTCTCTCTGTGTGTGTGTCTGTCTCTCTCTCATATATGCATGTGTATGCTTTATACATGTGCACGTGCCTGCATGTATTAAATAGAATGTGCCAAAAGGGATCCATGATGGCTTTTACTTCTTAGTAATCTTTAGCAACGTTTTCCTCAAGTTCAGCATTTTGTTTGCACTTTAGGATAATCCATAATTTTCACTCTGATTTTATTAAGATCATTTCTTTCATCTTTCTTATCTTCTTATAATTTTACAGACCATATATTTTTCTTCTTCAGAACGCCCTTTCATCAATTCAAAATTTAAAGTTACTTTAAAAGCTCACTTTCTCCTAACCTTCACTCTTTATTCCTACCACAGACACATTGAGACACATTAATCAGCTATAGCAATAGTCACATAGAGCACTTACTGGCTCCTCTCAGTGATCTAATAAGATCTAGGAAATGGGAGTGTATACTTCCCCGATTTAGAAAGAAGACAATGTGGGGTACAAAGAGTCATATTTGTTCATCACTGACAGTATCCATGAGCAGTAGAATCCATGATTCCTAATCCACAGTGATGATGAAAGTCCTGCAGACCTTCTGGCAGAACTTTGAACTATTTAGATAATTTTTATCTTTGAATCCTTACACAGTTCCATTTGGTGGCTATTTGAAAGATGAAAATATAGCCTCAGATTTTGGTTATTACAAATAAAGCTGTGATGAACATAATTGAACAATGTTGAATGGTGGAGCAACTTTTGGGTATATACCCAGGAGTGGTATAGTTGGATTTTTTAAAATTATTAATTGCAATTTATTCACTAAGTATCCCAGCTGCAGCCCTCTCTCTCATCCACTCCCATTCCTGCTCTCCCTCCCTCTTCTCCTCTCTTGCCCCTCCCCCAGTCCACTGACAGGGGAGGTCCTTCTCCCCTTCCATCTGACCTTAGCCTACCAGGTCTCATTAGGCTGGTTGCATTGTCTTCCTCTGTGGCCTGGTAAGGCTGCTCTCCCCTCAGGGGGAGGTGATCAAAGAGCCAGCCACTGAGTTCATGTCAGAGGCAGTTCCTGTTCCCATCACTAGGAAACCCACTTGGATACTGAACTGCCATGGGCCACATATGTGCAGGGGTTTGTTCTAGGTTATCTCCATGCATGGTCCTTGGTTGGAGTATCAGTCTCAGAAAAGACCCCTGTGACCAGAGTTTTTGGTTCTGTTGGTATAGTTGGATCTTGAGGTAAAGTTATTCTCAATTTTTTAAGAAAGCTTGACATTGATTTCCAAAGTGGTTGTACAAGTTTGCACTCCCACCAGCAATGGAGAACTGTACCCTTTCTCCACATCCTCTCCAGCATGTGTTGTCACGTGAGGTTTTGATCTTAGCCATTCTGTCTGGTGTAAGTGGAATCTTAGAGTCATTTTGACTTTTATTTCTCTGATGGTTAAGGACATTGAGCATTTATTTAATTGCTTCTCAGCCATTCGATATCCTTCTTTTGTGCCAGGTCACAGTGGAAGAGGATCCAGGCAGTCTTGATGAGACTTGATAAGCTATGGGCCAGTGGCAGAGTAGGAGAACTCCCCCTCTCAGGGGACTAAGGGAAGGGACAGGGGAAAAAGGGGGAGGGTGATGGGATTGGGAGAGGGTTTAAATCAGGATATATAGTGAATAAACTGTGAAAAAAATTATAATCAAAAAAAGCTTCATACCTCCATAAGGCTAGAAAACAAAGAAACTAGGAAATCTGCCATCTAATTTTCCTAACCTCTAGCTCAGCTTCTTTGCCATTCTGGGTCCAGAGTGCCCAGAAGCACTGGTTGCACATCTCATTAGACACCTTGGTGAGCTCTACCTGCTAATTTTTTTTCCCATGAAGATACATGGGGGAAGTGAAGAATGAACAGTGTGTATCTCTAGCAGTAGATTTGGGATGCCAACACCACATAAGGACAAGGTCACAAGAACCAGTGTGTGAAAGATATTATTAACTGGAAGATGATTTCAAGTTAAGTTACTGTCCCTGGGTTCTAGAAGCTTCTCTGGCCTTAATGGCCAACTTAGTGGAACCTAGAATCACTTAATCAGGGAGACTCAACTGAGAAATGGACTGATTAAATTGGCTTACTGATTTATCTGTGGGAGGCTGTCTTGATTGTTATTTACATAGGAAATTCCAGCCTGCTGCATCTCTAGGGAGGTGATTCTTAAGACCCTAGGGAAGATGCTCAATCCTCATTCAGAAGGACAAATGCAATAGACAATGGAAGCAAGAGAAGACAGGGAACAAGACAGGAGCCTACCACAGAGGGCTTCTGAAAGACTCTACTGATCCAGGTATTGAAGCAGAGACGGTGACTCATAGCTAAATCTTGGGCAGAGTGCAGGGAGTCTTATGAAAGAAGGGGGAGATAGAAAGACCTGGAGGAGACAGGAGCTCCAAAAGGAGACCAACAGAACCAACAAAACAAAACAAAAAACAAAAAACTGAGCCCTGGGGGCCCTGCAGAGACTGATACCTCAACCAACTACAATGCATGGAGATAACCTAAACTCCTGCTCAGATGAAGCTCATAGACTCAGTATCCAAGTGGGATCCCTAATAAGGGGACCAGCTTCTTTCTCTGGCATGAACTCAGTGACAGGCTCTCTGTAAGGCTGTACCCCATCTCCCCCTGGGGGTACAGCCTTACCAGACCACAGAGGAAGACAATGAAGCCAGTTTTGATGAGACCTGATAGGCTAGGGTCAGAGACAAGTGGAGGAGGACCTCCCTTATCAGTGGACAAGGGGAGGGCCATAGGGGGAGAAGAGGGAGGAAGAATGGGATTGGGAGGAGATCCTGGAGGGGGACACAGCCGGAATACAAACTAAATAAATTGTAATAAATGATAATAATAAATAAAAATTAAAAATAAATAAGAAGATTAAATACTATTTAAAAAGAAAACTCAGTGCTTGTCTGTGACCCAGCTAGCAAGGAACAGCCTCCATTGTTCTTACTGTGCTTCTTAGAGGTAAAGTGACTTTCTACTAAGTGGGTCTGCTTTGAGCCCTGACCTTGACTTCCCTTGGTGATGGACTGTGACCCGGAATTGTAAGTCAAATAAACCATTTCCTATACCAAGTTGCTTTTGTTTGTGGTGTTTGCCATAATCTCAGAAAGAAAACTAGAGAAGAAGCATGTTGTTCAGTTATGTACACATTTGCCCTCTTCACTGAGAGATGTTCTAATAAAAAGCAATTGAAGAGCATTTACAAACAACTATCACTGAAATCACTGTTTCTCCACCACAGCATTAAAAACTGAGACCTAAGTGAATATCCTACCGATTCAAAACAAAGCAAATACTAGTGTGATTTCTCTCACTACATATTAGTATTTTATGTTAAATGAATTATACATCATGTAGTATCTCCAGTGACATTTTCTCAGCATAGAATTTTCACAGTTAGATACATTGGTGGGCACAGGAGGAAATACTTCCTTACTGTTGTGTACTATTCATTGTTGTAGATGGACCATATCCTCTGTTAGGCATACTTCTTCGGATTATAGAATAAAGTTTCTGTGCCAGATCTTTGGGTTAGTATTGTGCAGTTTTCCTTAGATGGACTGATAAATTGGGGATGATCAGGTACACCTTAGCATTATTTCACTTTAGGAAATCATGTAAAACAAAACGAACAAACAAAGGGTAGAGAGTGATCGAGGAGATTTTCCAACATTGGCCTCTAGACTCCACACATACCATACACAGAGGTGAACACACAAACACACAAACACACACACACACACCATACATACAAAGAAACAATCAGACAAAATGTAAAAGACACAGTAAAGACATGCAATATTAAAGGAGAAAAAACTGAATGGATCATACTACCCAACTACAAAACTGCAGAAATGAAGACAGGGATCAAATACAACAAAAGAGAATAGAGAAACCAGAAATAGACTCAACTTCCATCCACATTGTCATGAGTTGACAGTGAAACCAAGAAAATACCACGGATCCAAGATCATCTGTTCGATAATGGATTCTGGAACCAGACATCCACATGTAACAAATTAATGTAGACCCAGAGCTTTCATCCACAACAAAAAAAAATAAATTGAAATGGAGCACAGACCTAAATGAAAAACACAAAACTAAAACAACTAGACAATAACAGGAGAACATCGTATGACCACAGTGACGCAGTATTAGTCCAGACAAACACCCAAGGTTCAATCTGGTAAAACAAACAAACAAATAAATGTCAACAACAAAAAACTTGAAATCCTGGACTTCACTGAAGTGATTGCAATTATTTGCTTTGGGAAAGTCAATGCTAACATAATAAAAACAGAAGCCATATCCTAGAAGAAACTACTTGTAAAGCTTAACAAGAATCCTGTTAAAAAGTACACTAAGCACTTCTACATCTCACCAGGGAGAAAATGTAGACTGTGAAATCAGCATCTGGAGAGATCTCTGTATCACATGTCAACAGGGAGAGGATATACCTGTGTGCCCAAATCCACGCTGAGCGTCTCAGATGATAGGAGCACCAGGGTGCCCCTCATTATGGGTAGGCATTCCATGCAAAAAGGCCTGGAAACAGCAATAGAATGTGACAGCTTTTCATAAAACTAAACATATTTTTTACACAGCAACTACAGCCCTTGATATGTATCCAAAAAGCAGAAATATTAGGTCTCCACAGTACCTTAAGTTATAAATATCTGTAGCTGGTCTTCGCTACTTTGTGGATTCTTCTTTTTCCCAACCTTTATCCACCACCCCATGTTTCACCCCTCACCCCTGACACTAGATAGGAGAGAAACAAAGATAGAGGAGACAGAGATCTCTGATTCTAATTTCTTTTGTTTGTTCTTTTACTACAGCTACTAAAAAACCACAACCAACCTCCCTAAATGGCCAACAACCACTCACACACACCTCTCAGCCCCTATCAATTTTTATGCACCTTCTGAAAAGTTCCCGGAACTCCAAACATCACACTATCTCAGAAATTATCTGCAGCTGGCAAATCCACACTTCTGCTAGGGCACAAGGCAAATCATAATTAGCTGCTGTGGACAGCCCCACATGCCTACACCTTGGATTAAAAAAAAAAAGCACGTTCTTATAACTCTGTGTTTTTTGAAAGGAAATCAAAGTTCCAAAATTCTCAAAAAAAAAGTCACTACTAATACCCACATTTTGAAGCAAACCAGGGCTCATTTATTAGGCAGATTAGCATAGTATAAGCTCTGGAGTATCCAGAGTACCAGCCTAATGAATGCTTTCCACTGCTAGAGAGAGAGATGACTTAGTGGTATAGAGCGCTGGCTGCTCTTCTAGAGTTCCTGAGTTCAAGTCCCAGCAACCACATGATGGCTCATAACTATCTGTAATGAGATCTGGTGCTCATTCCAGCAGGTATACATGCAGACAGAACATTGTGTACATAATAAATAAATGTAAAAAATAAAAGAGTTATCAAACCATGAAAAATCAAGAAAGCAATTTAAAAGCATCTGCTAAGAAAGACCCTAATCAGAACAGACTGCATACCATACAAAGCTCACTATATGATGTTCTGGAGAAGCCACACCAGATCAGTGACGGGCAGGGAGAGGGAGGATAGACACTTAGATGAGGCCCACAGACCTTCCAGCCACTGGAAATCTACTGTGTAGTACTGGAGTGGTGAATATTCTTCACCATAAAGTACTCCAAGCATTTGAAATGAAAAGCCATGACAATGAACCTTAATGCAAGCCACGTACTTGGGGTTATTATGGTGTGATATTGTCATTGTGAAAGAAAATGTTGACAGTGGATGAAGCTTTGCCTGAGCCTCATAGGAGCAGATAGAAAGGCCTGGAACCAGGTGGAAAAATATCTACTTACTGTATCAAATATTCTAACATAGAGTGTTTTTAAACATATGTGTACAATCTGATGTCTAAGATATACAAAGAGCTTTTGAAAGAAAGCAACATAAGTGCACGTGAATACCATGTTCCTATGTTGTAAGAGTAGATATTGTGGGCTGGAGGGATGACTCAGTGGTTAAGAGTACTCACTGCTCTTCTAGGTGGACCTGGGTTCAGTTCCCAGCACCCACATAGCAGCTCACAACTGTTTGTAACTCCAATATCTGACACCCTCACACAGACATATATGCAGGCAAAACACCAATGCACATAAAATAAAAGTAAATTAAACGAGCAGATATCATTCAGACTGATGCATAGACACAATATGATCCAACTCAAAATCCCGGTGGCTTTTACCAGTAGAAGCTGATGATCTAGTTCAAAAAATCCTTTTGAAAAAAATCAAAGGGCCTGTAATTGCCAAAATATTTAGAGAAAGAATAATGTTGACTTACCTATTTCAAATCTATAACAAAGACAGCATGATATTGGCGTAAGAATAGACAATAGATTTAACAGAACGAAGTAGCGGGCCAAAAATAAAACAATGGATATATGGTCAAATTACTTTTGACAAAGATGCCAAATATTTCAACAGAGAAAAGCTAGTCTTTTCAACAAAAAACAAATAATGGCAAGAAATTGGAAGACTGTGTGGGGAAAAAATTTAACTCTTTAACTCAGGCACATGTAAAATTATTTTTAAAGTGCATGATAGATTTAAACGTAATTAGTGCAGTAGATATTTGTGTATAAAAGCACAGTCAAAAATATTTAGAAAAACAATTTTATGACATTACAAGAATAAACAATAAAAATGTAATAAATTTGACCTCATTCAAAAATGTCTACTCTTAAAACTATGACCATTAAGAAAATCAACAATCGTGTCATTGGCTAAGAGAGTATCTTTCAATCTATCATCTATCTATCACTCAACCATCTCTATTATCTATAATCTATCATCTATCTACCATCTGTATATAACATATCATGTTTTATCATCTGTCATTTATTATTTATCTATAAAAATTAATCTATATAGCTATCATTTCTATTTTATTAAGTTATCCATATTTATATCATTCAAGCTATATCTATCATCCATTTCCTATTGTCCTTGCATTGGCATCCTTCCTTCCTTTCATATCTTTCTATCTCAATTAATCTATCCATCTATACACATTATCTATTGATAAGTCACAAAAAGGCTCAGGTCAGTAACTCTCATATAAAAAATTTAAATACACATGAGACAATTATACATCCACCGAAATGGTTGAAATTAAGAAGATGTAAAGTAGTGATAAAAGTATACACACACACACACACACAGGACCCCAATTTTTAATCTGGTAGCAAACGTGCAAGGCTGTCTTCTCAATGAGCTTCGGGCTTCCTTCCACCTGTCTCTGCTTCACCTACCAGCTCTGAAGCACTGAGGTTACAGAGATGCACCATTGCACCAGCTTTTAAATGTGGGGTCTTGAGATTTAAACTCATATCTTTATGATTCTGTGACAGACATTTTATCAACAGCCTCATTTTCATATTTATACACTTTTTAGATTGTTTGTCAATATTCTGCAAAATGACCTGGGATTGAGCAGCTTTGCCTAAGTGAGTATATCGAACTGGAAAGAAATGACATAAAAACCTTTGTAAAATTTTAATTTTATTTATTTATTTAGTTATTTACTTATTTTTTTACTATCAGTGGACATGAAACATCTTTTCAGCTATCTGCTTCTTCTTTCTTTTCTTTCATAAAAGTTTACTGATTTTCTCATCTGGATAGTATAAACAGCTTTATCAGGTTTATAAATGCTATATATCCTAATTTTACGGTACTAGTATAAATGACATTTTAAACTTTAAACTCTACTTGGTTACCATAAAATGCATAAAACAACAGCCTTTTCTGTGTTTCCTATTCACCCATAACCCTTGTTATCATAGCTTATTTCTCATATAAGAATCTTAAATGTTAAGTCTAAGTTTTTTATAATAGACTTTCATGTAATTTGTAAAACACTCTGATTCTTAGGACTTCATCTACAATATGGAAAATTAGTAGTGAAAGAGGATAGCTTTGCCTTGTTCTAGATATTAAGGTAAGAACATATTTTTGTACATCTTATTAACTTTATCTCTAAGTACTTCCTGTCTTTGGTACTACTATAAATGCTTATGATTTAAATTTAAAATCCTTGCCACGTACCTAAAGAAACATGACTCCCCTTCTCTAACACCCATCAACTGTCAATAGCCTCCCGCAGATAGGGGCAGGGCACATGTCCCCTATCCATGCTGGAATGTTGGTTGACTTCATCTTGTTTATTTTGCAGGTGAGCAAAGCTGCTGTAAGTCCTAACGTGTCCAGAAGGCATCTTTTCACCAAGGGTCTCCAATCAATTCTGAATCTTCCAATTTTTCTTCCTCCTCTTTTACAATGTCAGTGAGCCTTGAGGGGAACATTGTATGTTACAGTTGTCTCATTTATGACCAAGAATTCTCTACACTTTGACAAGTCATGAGTCTCTGTGTTAATAGCAGTCCAAGGCAAATACTAACCAAATTCAAAAGAGTTCTGTGAACATTCAATTCTGTATCAGTCAAGCTTCTCCAGAGAAACAGAGGTTTATTTTTATTAAATTAGCTAACCCAGATGTAGAGGATAGGGGAACCTAAGCTCAATGAGGGAAAGTCCTGGCTAGAGACACATAGGTAACATAATTGATATGAGCTGATGTTGCTGTACTTTTGTTCTATAATTCCCTTTCGCATATGAGAATTGTCTTGCAGCAATTTCTGTTGTTATATTTGAGCCTTCAATTGAGTAGATGAGGCTTACCTGCTTTAAGAAAGGCAACCTACTCAAAACACACTCATTTAACTGATAATCTACTTAAACACTTGGCCTAGGAGACATCCCTAATGCCTGACTACATGGTACAAGCAAGATGGCGCATAAAATCACCCATCACAAGTCAACAACTTGCCAACTTGGTATGTATAAGCATTTCCTTAAGAAATATTTGGTCATCAAAGAAACAGATGTCATATTACATATCAAAATAATAACATAGCTATCCCATGTCCAACCCAAGCAACACTGATCCTGTTCTTAAAAGAGGATGTTGTTATTGTATAAGTTTATTTTTTCCTTGATATTCTATAAACAAATACTTGTTACATGAAAAGGCATTAAGAGATGGAACAGAACAAAGATGTTTGTTGGAGGGAGGGGAACACTATGAAACATGAAAGATAATTACATGGTGTTTAGATGTTCAGGCAACATCTCAAACTTTACCTTTGATTAGTGACCCAAGGCTTTATTTCTGAAGACTACAAGCCTTTAGTAATCATCATTAGTATCTGAATCAGATGTTGGTGCTTTCCATCAAGATCAATCACAGGTTGTGGTAACCAGATGCATGGTAAACGTAGTCTTCCTTATTCCATCACAGATACTCAGCCTAGTTCTTTTGGTTAGACAGAATCATGCAAACAGAATAGCTGCTTCATATTTTACCTGTTTATTCTGAGACATTAGAAGCCCGCAGGGATCAAGTTATCACCTTTAGAAGACATTAATAGCCCTGCTCTCAGTCTTATCTGGAACAAGGGGAAATATGAAACTAGAGGAAGAAAATAACCACCACTGGCTTCTGCCTGGTTCCCCCATGTATCCCTGCCTACTTTTGCCCCTCAGTGATTATATTCAGTCATTACTCTCTATTTCCTTTCCAGATATAGTTTATGTTTCCTCAATATCTCCCTTGCCACCATGTTGATACATGATACCACTAGCTGTTTTGGAGGATTCAGAAGTAATTTTTAAACATATGTTCTTGTGTTTATTCTGTGTTTCCCTGAAACATATTCTTCAGGGTAGATCATTCAGCTTCCAATGTCACAATTCACATGGCTTCACATGGATCCTGAAGAATCTTCAGTGATCCTCACCACTCTAGAGAAAGCTCAAAGTCCCAAATGGCTTGCCATGCTCTGTCTGACTGCTGGTTTTCCCACCATTTTTAGCTTTACATCTTGTCTTTCTACTCCTGCCTAACATTACATTTTTGGCCTTCTCTGTGTCTTGAACATGTTTTTCTAACTCAGAGATTTCGCATATATAACTATATACTTTGTTTCCTTTGCTTGCATAAATTTATTTTTTACTCATGCATATCCTCTCT
Source organism: Pachyuromys duprasi (assembly GCA_028658305.1). Taxonomy (NCBI): domain Eukaryota; kingdom Metazoa; phylum Chordata; class Mammalia; order Rodentia; family Muridae; genus Pachyuromys; species Pachyuromys duprasi. The sequence goes on from CM053766.1 coordinate 44,163,763, forward strand.
TCTCCCTTGGACTTGTTGGTATCTACATGCTTTCAGAATGAAACTTTGTTTAATCATAGGAGCACTCTCTTTCTACTGATAGCACTCAACTTGCCTGCAATAAAAGACATGCTCTTTAAATTAAATTGTACGTGCAGAGCCGCACTGGTGTGTACTTATCCATGTTTCATTTATCTCTTCATAACCAGACTGAAAAATGGTCAATTAAGAGAGAGATTCTGTGTGTTTAAAATGTTTTTGAAGACCTATTCATAGTACCTAGCTGCAGAAGAAATGAAACACACTTAGGAATGTGAAAATCATGGCAAAGGACAGAAAAGGAATTTCAGTAAGCAACTGTGATTTCTGTTACCATAGATACTTTGACCCAAACACAATAGTGAAGTTTGAGTTTGAAGCCCCCGTTTTACAATTGTTCATTTTTTTATAACCTCGCCTTTTACTCCTCTTCTAAGAAACCTGATATATAAAGCTCATACTTGTGTTCTCTCTCAATATGCATCCTAAGATTGGATCTTGCAGAAATTCACTTTCATGGTAGAGATTATCAAAAGCAGGCGCTCCTCTATATTCCTCAGCACATGGTGAATGAGAGTCATTCTGTGTAGCCTTGGCTATCCTGGACTTTCTTTGTAGATTAGGCTGGCCTTGAAATCAGAGATGTACTTGACTCTGCCTCCCCAAGTGCTGGGGTTATAGGCATGCACTACCATGCCCTGCCATTCTAGAAAGTGGACAGGAGCTTTTCTACTTTTGTTCATTCTTGAGATATTTGTGATTTAGTAGCCATAGATTTCCACTACTGCAACCCTAAATTTAATTTTATTGTTTGATTAGAGTAAATATATGTCTATAAGAGAAAATGAGAATGAACTCCTAAAGAGAGCTTCTAAAGGAGGAATTTGCTTTCTTCTCTCTGTGGCTGTGATCTCATGTGTCTCTGATTCTTTGAGTGCTGAGAATCCTCCAGATTGATTCTATAGATGGAAAGAAATATGGCTTGGAAAAATGGTTTTTTTTTAAGTTATATTAGCCAACTCTGGAGAAGTCATGCTTAGATCTAGTCATATTCTGTTGAAAGGGGGGCTGGGAAATATAATCTAACTGTATCCAGGAAACAAAATTTGGTAAACAAATAGAAGTACTCTATTGCTTTGGTCACCTCAGATATGATACCTATGACTCCAAATCCGCAAGGCACGACTTAAAATCTCTCATTTACCACGGTATTGATTCTAATTCTTACGCTTCTGTCCTAGCTTTGGAGTTCTATAATTTTATGTGACTTTATAAATATTCATTGCTTACTGGTTATTATGTCACATTGTTTTGATGTGGGGAAAGGTAGTTCACAATTAAAATATCATTTGAAAGACTATTTGAAACACTTTTCATTATCTCTATTTGGACTCCAAATTTACTGCAAAATTTCTGCAGTATTTTAGGAAACATGAACTAAATAAAAACATTATGTATGTGCCATCATTTCTTGATGTATCTTACCTTTGTAAGAAGAAAAAGTATTATATTTGCACAGTTTTTGATTTTATTTATGATGACTTACTATGACCTGGAGGACAGACAGTAGTTTACAAAAGGCTTAGCTCTGTATATTTCCACAAATGCTTCTCTCCTCATTTGCAGTATTAAAAAAGGATAAAATGGTGAATAGATTAAATGAATTAAAGAATCAAAATGTCTTCTGCTACATACATAGGGGAAAAGTAAAGAAACAAAAACATGAACTTGACAAATGTCTCTCAGTTGGGATTGGTCTTTTCTATCTTCACAGTAATTATTTACATACTCTTAGGTTCATTCATTATTTTTTTAAACAACCTGGCATTTTTATTTTGAGAACTCAATTGACAAAGTTTAACTATGCAAAATATCTTATTAAAGTGTAATTCCTGGAGAACAAAGCCATTGCTTCATAACTCTCTCTCTCTGACAAATACAACCATGGAGACAGCACTGTAGCAGGCTATGAAACCTGTTCTCTGAAATGACTGAGGCTGTATTTGAGATTACAATGAGTGAGTAAAAGAAGATCAGATTCCTTGGTTCTGTGTCCTTCTTCACATCAGAAACCCAATAAGATTTTCTGAAACCTCTAACCCCACCAAGTGGTTCTTTATGACATGATTAATAGTCTCATTTTAATAGTTTGACATCATTTTAGAGATATTTCCTATCAATAAAGACAAATTTTCTAGGAATAAAGCAGTTAGAGATGAAGTAACTAACTGTCTTTTCTAATAATTTTTCTAATAATGCCTTTACAATCTTTGTAATAGAAGACCCTAATTGTAATCCTGTGTTATGTCATATTATATTCATATACTGATGATTATAATGAGTTATGCCCAACACTAACTCTCAAAACACTGTTAACATCTGCATTGCAGGAAGATATATATATATACAGAACCCTGATCAACACCTAAAAAGTAGATCCTTGATAAATATTTGAAGGAAAAATTAGTATATTGAATTCTTAACTAGAATGATTAATTATTTGATAAATTAAACAAAGAAACAAACTTTTTTACCCCCTTTTCTGGGCTTCCTTTAACTGCCTGACTCTCAAAAATTTCAACAAATTATCATAATTTGACTCCTAGTACATGTGTTTAATAGGACACATTCACAGGTTGAATAAATAAATGAGGGTACTTAATAAAAAGAAATGCAACAAATTATTTTCCCTAATTCGATTCCGGTAAGGACACACAACCTTCATTGTTTTTAAAGACAGGGAGCATACGGCTTTCTTCTTCTCGACTGTGAACAGCCATTGAGGAGAAAGTCATCTGAAAACCGAGATACCTGCAGACACCGTGATTCAGCACTTCCCAGAGTCCATGATTATGAGAAAAGAATCACAAGTTAAGTCAGTGAGTGTGTGCTGGTTCATTATAGTGGCTAATGGTAATGGGACAACAGAGGTCAGTCTTGTAAATGTACTTAAGATCCTGGAATGTATTCTCCACACCATTAAAGTACATACACTTCAGAATTTTCACTTGTGTGCTTGTTTGTTCTGTTTGTTCATGGCAGAGGGTCTCTGCATATCACTGACTGTCATGGAACTCACTATGTAGAGCAGGCTGGCTTGAACTCACAGAGATCTGCCTGCTTCTGCCTCTAAGCACGAGGAATAAAGATGTATGTCACCATGTCTGCTTACATGTTAGGTATTTTAAAAAGTGATATACTATGAAGAGGTAATATATATATAATATCATATATGTCATATAATATGCAATATATACTGTATAATAGTACATATACCACTATTATATATTTTATATATCCCTATTATATATAGTATATTATATATTACATATATTCTATAACATATATAATAGCATATATAATATGTATAAAATAGAGGTATATACAAATATCACCTCTTCATAGCTCAGTTATTTATAATACACAATAGCTAATATATAATGAAGTAGATTGTCTTAGGGTTTTATTTTTGTAAAGACACACCATGACCAAGTGAATCTTATAAAAGAAAGCATTGCATTGGGGCTGCTTCAGAGGTTTAGTCCTTTATCATCATGGCAAGAAGCATGACAGCATGCAGGCAGACATGGTGCTGGAGAAGAAACTGAGAGTTCTACATCTTTTTAAAAACTGTATCCATCTTTATTAAAGATACTTTTCATAAACAATCATAGTATTTCAGGCAGGACATGGACAGACAATCATTAACAGGATACAAGAACTTTCAAACTCCCTTTCTGTAAAGACTACCAAATCCAGAAAGCCAGTATAAAATCCAATGAAATATTCATTCCGTGCTTTGAAAAGGGGGGAAGTAGCTTAGCATGAGGGTTGACATTTCACATTAAGGATGTTGTTTAACAAGGTCACAAGCCAACCTCGACTTTCATGAAATGAAATCGAAATGGCAGAATTATCAATCTGAAGATCCACAACCTATTATAAATGGAACTGCCGTTCTTCCAAGGACAGTCAATGATGTCACTGCAAAGTCCACATTTCCCAATAGACTGGAAAACCTGTTTGCCTTTCTGAATGAAAATTAATCATCTCTTTGGCCTTTCTTTGGGCATGGAGGCAGTAGGAGTTGTTGGCACTAAGTACAGGGACATGGTGATGCACGGGTCACTCTTGCTGCTTCTTCTTCATTCACACTGCTCTGAAGGAAACTGTGGCACATTAGGCATATCTCTTCAGCACAAAAGACCTCAAAGCCTGCCCCTGTCCCCCTGTGACACTTTACTCCAACAAGGGTACAGCTCATAACATTTCCATTCCCTATGGCTCTAGCACTCAAACACACAAGTCTATGAGGGCCATTCTTATTCAAATGACTACATATAGAATAAATAAATAAAATAATAATACAAGTTCAACTCAAATGGACTTTCTCACTTAAATGACCCCTGTTTGTGTGTGTGTACGTATAAAACCTGAAGCCAGAAAATATGGCACAATGCCTCTAGTGCAACTTGAGTCTGAAGCAAGAAGATCAATTGAATACCTGAGTTTGAAAGAAATTTGGTTATAATAAAATGATAAAACGGGATACTGTCTGAACATAAGAGAATGAACAGAAGTAGAATATAATCAATAAAGTCAGCTTCCTCTCTCTCTCTCTCTGTCTCTCTCTCTCTGTCTCTCTGTCTCTCTGTCTCTCTGTTTCTCTCTCTCTCTCTCTCTCTCTCTCTCTCTCTCTCTCTCTCTCTCTCTCTCCCTCTCTCTCTCTCTCTGTGTGTGTGTGTGTGTGTAGTGGGAAGGTCATATGTACATAACATACTTGAGGAAGCCAGAATACAATGTTTTGAAGTCAGTTCTTTCTTGCCACCTTTATGTAATGTCTGGGACTTGAACTCAAGGTCATCATGTGCTGTGCAAGTGCTGCTACCCACTGAGCCATCTTGCTAGATGGAATAGCTGAGCATGATATGAGGCTGTTTAACAAGTTCATAGAGTAATCTCTGATAATAAATTCCATTTCCAGCACCCACACAAGGTGGTTAGCTCCAGCCTATGATTCCCAACTCTAGGGAATCCAATGACTATGGCTTCTATGGACTCCTGCACTCACACGTACATACTAACACACTTACACAGGATTAAGAAAACTTTTTAAAAATATTATAAATCCATAGCACTTAAGAAAGTGACTTTGCCACATGGATACTCACATGGATCAATAGGACAGAAAACAAATTCAACTGTAGAAGAGCCTAATAAAGAGCTGAAATGCCATGGCAGGCAACTGGAAAACTGGAATGTCTCACTAAATGTGGTCTGAAACAATGTCAAGTCATAACAATTATATTGACCCCCTTTTCTTATCTTATTAAAACCAAGAATTGATGGCCTACTTAGGCAAAATATAAAACTAAATGTTTTGAAACACATGTAGGCAAAATATCAAGATGTTGAAACTTTCATATTTATTTATTTATTCTCTGTCTGGTTGTCCTGTCTATAATTAAAAGTTCTTATATCGAATATAATCAGAATATATTGTGGGAACCTGAAACTCTCAAAGAAATAAAAACCAACAACAGTACAAGAATACTATGTCTGTGATTCCAAAGAAAATAAAAATAGAAACCATACTCTCTGGAAGGGTATTTGCAAATATGTAACCAATGCAATATTTTCTCTTGTTTTGACTGTAAAAAAAAAATAAGCCCATAATCCAGTTACCATGAAGAAATTACACAGAAGCTGTGAACACAGTGTTCCACAACCAGATGCTCTTTGCCCTGCAAGATCATGGAAAGTAGCTCACTCTCACTAGTTACAAGGAGAAAGGTGCAACTTATGCCTTGTTTACTGTGCTCTACATTTTTAAAAAGTGCTTTAAAATGTATTTGATTCTCATGTAGGCCAAGCTGTGGTGAGGTAAGACATGTGTTAGAGGAAGTATTTAAATAAGTAAAATTAAAAGTCTACATCTTCCCTCAGCTAAGTCACCCACCCAGAGACACACAGCCATTGGTTGCATCAGCTGTAGCTAACTCTGACTGACTCCGTATGCCATTTTACCTGGAGAGATAATAGCGGGCTTGTAAGCCTGTAAACTATCTTCCTGCTTTCCAAATACCTTCTGCAGCACGTCATCTGTTATGACACACCCACCCTTGAATATCTTTAGGATATTCTTTCCTCCTCACAATAGAAAGACAGCATAATTTAAACCAAACCTAGAATTACCTATCTACATGGCAGATCTTTCTGTTAAAAATGTGTAGATAATCAAACATACCCACGAAATAACTGTGTTTTTATTTTTCCAGCTCCATCATTTCATGCTTTGATTTGTCTGAGAGATAAGCAAAAATAAGCACTTATTTCCAAAACTGCTTGAATGGGGGCATTTAAATGAACATATGCATGGGTTCATTTATCTGTAATAGTTGCCATTCATCTGCTTTGTCAAAACAGAGAATTTAGAGCTGAAAGTCTACTATGTCACATCTAACAAAGAGAGGAGAAGATTTGCAGACATTTCAAATCTTGCACGGCACTATTTATTATTTAATAGATAAATAAGTAACATTGAATGGTATGATTTAGTTGGTCTTAGTTTTAAACATCTTGATTAGAAAGTCACTCTACCCCCTCCTTTCCCATCTCCTTTCCTTCTCCCTCCCCTCTCCCACTCCTTCCCCCTGTCCCTCTCCCTCCTTTCTCTTTTCTTCTCCCTCTCCCTTTCTTTCTCCTGCTAATATTCACACAAACTTGCCAGGAAATGGTAGTCTGGTTTATAGGCAAGCTACATCTCACATCCCATTAAACCCACCTGCTCACACTTGGCAGGGTTTGGCCTGAGTTGGTGCTCATTAGGGCCTCTGGCAGAGAGAGAAGGTGGGTGGAAGGTGCAATGAAACCCATGCCTGGAAAGTGAAACAGGTTTGGGTTTTATTTGGGCTTTTATTTGGTGAGTGGGCATGCTGCTTTCCATTACCCCAGATAACAGGTTGCCCGCAGCATATTTAAGAGATATGGAACTTTTAAGGGGCTGAAAATGAAATACATTCTAACCTCTCCCTCACATTCATATGCATGCCAGGAAATGACCATGCTGATGTTTTAATTGTAAGCGGGCAGCTCCCTAAAAGGCCCCGACCATATCCACCGTGCTGCACATGGCGAAGCCAGAAACAATGCCATTAAGAATTTATATGCCATCTTATGTTCCACTTTCTTCAGAGCATTACATCAGTTCTACAGGCATTTTCTGCCCCATTTACCGAACGGGGCTCCAGTCAATGAAGTTTTGCATTATGCGCCCCTAGGGAAGAAAATAATGCAAGAGTTTTACTGTCTGTGTTAATACCATTTAATACATTACTCAAACACATACTCAGGACCAACAGTTCTAAGTACACAGCTTTGGCTTAGCAACTTCCAAACTGACTTCTTAACTGGCAACTTTTCAATGGCGCTTGTCTCTCCCAAACTTCTTGTTGGAAGACTTGAGGGTCAAGGAAAGACTGTAAACAGTGGCAACTTTGGGTGTAGCTGGTAACGTTCTAGTCCATCACTGAAAAAAACAGAAAAAGACAGATTATTGGCCATTTTGTTATATATATATATGTATATATATATATATATGTATGTGTATATACATGTATATATATGTATGTGTATATACATGTATATATGAAATGTATGTATATATATACACATATATATATACATAACATATATATGTGTTATGTAAAAGTTCCTTAAAATGGAATTCACCTTCATCTACTTCTTGGTAGTCTAACATCTTTGAAAAGCAGCCCAGCATTTGGAAAATGCCATGAGTCCAGAACTTAAATTTGAAATGCACAGTGGACAGAGAAGAGGGACATTCCATCTATTTTGGCAGTGTTGGTGGAGAGGAGCTGGCTTTCTTGGATTTCCACTCCACTCCTTTTGAATAGGAGAAAACATATCTGTCTTCTCTGTTTGGATAAGCAGATAAGCGGGCTTAAGGAAGAATAACATTTTCAATACCAGCTGTTCTCTAATTCATGTTCAGCGTAAATATATTCTTTACTAAACTGGCGAATTAGGAAAAAACATTCAACATGATAGAAAATGGAAAGTGAGCCAGTAGAGCAACTTTTTATTACTTTTACATATCTCTTGGAGAATAACAGATGGCTATAGGATCAATTAAGCACATTTAGTAAGCTCCAGATCAATAAGAACTTAGGTGCTCTAGGGTAGGGGGGACAGTGAGCAAGGTGCTTGCACCACAAGCATGGACATATGAATTGGAGTCCCCACAACTCACAGTAAAAAGCTGGACATGGTTGCACATGGTTGGAATCTTAGCACTTGTGCGCAGAGATGGGAGGAAAGTTTTATCTCAGGAGCTGTCCAGCCTACCCTAGTCACAGCATTCTAGGCCAGTGAGAGAGCCTGTCCCATTGAAAGCAAGGTGGTCTGCTCCTGAGAAACAACATCTAAGATTTACTTCTGGCCTACAAACCACTACCACCACACACACACTCACAAACATACCAACACCACCAACACACATATGCAAACACCACCACTACCAGAACCACCACCACTACACACCACCACCACCATCACCAGTATCTGTAAACGGTCTCTGGGATGCTTGTTAAAGTTCTGTTTGATAAACTCAATGTATAATTCTTTTTTTTCATTTTTCAAGGTTGTCCAATATGCTGAAGCATACATCATCTGCTGTGAGAAACAAATAGTGTCATCTCAATGCTAAGCAACTAGCCTTCTTTCTACTAGACAAATGTGCCCTGAATAACTAATTTTAATATAGCTTTAAGATGATCTTTAGACAAAATTTACTATCTAGACAATGTTTAGGAATTCTTCACCAAGCTGAAGTCTCATTTTAGCTTTAAGCAACAAACATTGCTAAGTAAAATTTCAAAGTAGGTTTGAGATACATGTGTTTAGGCCCAGAAAAACTTTGAATACTTCAGGGTAAAAGTTTGAGTCAAACTCAAATGAACAGGATGTCAAATGGAATTTAAGAATAATGTCTCAGTACAGCTGTGTATTTTCTTTATTTTGGCCACGGACAATATATCTACTTAAAAAGACTATGCCAGACCACCAGACAAGCTACAATTTAATTTTTTTATCCAACCTATTCTCTTACAAAAAGGTATTTACTGAATAAACTCATTCATTTTTTCAGTGTCACAGTGAGATTCTTCCATCACCTGAGGCTTTATTTCTTTCAATGGTATCAATTTTCTGTATTGCACAAACAACAGTTTTGTATTTTCCCCCAACATTCTAAAACAAGACTATTAGTCTACAGTATTGTCTGATTTTTAAAAAATTCCTTCCAAAGCATCCTAAATTGTGCCTTGTGAAAAGCTACGGATGTTTGGAGTGTGTATAATAACAATGCTTGTTAAGTTTGCATTAAAAAAAAAAACCTTCAAAATAGGAGTACCAGCTCACCCTCATCTAGAATGGAAGTGACTTGTGGGCACTGTGTGAAAAGCTACACAAAGATGACCTCTGCTGACCTCCCCTCTTAAAATGAGGATGTGAGAGGCAAGGACGGTAGAGTCCTTGACACATCTTATTGTCCCTCTCAAGGACTTCACATGTGCAAGGTCTGTGGAAGCAACAAATGGCCTACAGGAGAGCTAGGGGATTGTTTGACAAAGAAGCCCTTGGCTGCAAACTCTCTTCTCGAGTGAATAAGTCATCTGGGCAAGGAAGCAGAGCCTGAAATGTCGGCACTGAGTGAGGGGAAGTCAGGCCGACAGGCTGTGTTGCCTTTCTTGTCCTTGGCATTGTAGCAGTGCACAGTCTTCTGTTGTTCCTGGAACCACTCAGGCATATAATGAATGGAGTACCAGTGATTGGAAACGGTCGACCTTAGATGATATTTCCTCAAGTTGTTTTCTTTCCACAACTTGGTAACAGATTTTTCTAACTTCAACAGTATGGTTGAAGTGCCTCTTGATTTTACTTGCTGTTGCCCCCTCTGGATCCAAGTCTGTCCAGTTATCATGTCATTTTTTTTCAACACTGAAAATCAATGGGTCTCTGGAGTCTTACACATTTTCCTTGGAGGGTTATACAATCCTCAGCAAACAAATAAACTAAGGGCCATTCTGGCTTCTCTGAGGAAATGGAGACTTTTGGGTTTCCTTTGAATGAGCTAAATTTTCAAATGTGCAGCTTAGGTTCACTGAATTCCACAGAGGTCAGCAGAGAGTGAGAGATGTTTGACAGTCTTTGAGCATGAAAAAGATTCGGCGCTATGGCAGACTGATCACTCTGCTGTGCTGGTATCTGTGTGGTCACCTGAGGGGACAGATAGAGCATTCCAGCTCACGTAGTAATGCCTTGTGACTGGAAGGAGAGATAAAACAGACATAACTGGGTTAAAATCCCAGTTCTGCTAGTAACTGGGTGGATGAAATTAAAAAGGTATGTACAAGTCTAGTGCTCCAATTCTTACACCTCTGTACTAACATGAGGATTTATATGTGTGTGCGCCTATGTGTTGGATACTAGTCTAAGCATATGGCTCATAATACCCCATTTAAATTTCATTACATTCCTAAGAAAAATGAAGCAAAATCCCATTATTGTTTTGTCTTAATACAAGGACTCTGATATAAAGGATTTGGTCAAAGGTGGTGTAATTAGCAAATGGTAGAGTTACTGTGTAAAGCTAGTTTGTACCCAAGGCCCATGGTTGTTTTCCCCCATTGTGGTATAATAGTTTACTGCCTGACACAGAAGGACCCTTATTAATGGATTTCAATATGTCCTTATAACATAGACAACTTTACAAGAGCATTTGATTACTACATGTTTCCACATCTTTGCCATAAAGTACATGAAAATAGTAAGAAGCTTTGGGAGCTGGCTAGTTATAGTTCATAACCCTGCTAGGCCTGGTATGGATGTTAAACATCTCACCTCCCACTTGTTCATGCAGACACAGTCATCCTCATACAAAGAGAAAAGTAAGACAGTTTATTTTTAATTTTCAGTGTTCCATTTTGGTATTATTTGCTAACTTGATCAACTATCTCTTGGCACAGAGAAACGAAGGTTCTAGTGTTGTTGACTTGTTTCCCAGCCTCTGTGACTCTGTTTTTTGCTGTTCACATATTTAAGATGTTAATGGAGGATGTGTGTCTGTCTGTCTGTCTGTATATGGGGGGGGTGGTATCTGTGAATGTGTGGATGCCTGTTCATGTGTGTCTGGGTACACATGGAGGTGGTGCGTATTGCATATATGTGTGCATGCCTGTTCATGTGTGTCTGGGTACACATGGAGGTGGTACGTATTGCATATATGTGTGCATGCCTGTGGGGGCCAGATGTTGGTGCTGAGTAGCTTCCTCAGTTGCCACGTTAATCTACTGAGAAAAGATCTTGTGCTGAAGCTGATGCTGTCTGATTTGGCTCATCTGACTACTTAGTCAGCTTGTCCTGGGGATCTCTTGTTCTCTCTTCTCAAACCAAGGAATAGAGATGGACCACACTACTCACCAACTTTTGCATGGGTTCTGGCGGCCTATATTCTAGTCCTCAACTTGCATAGCAGGCACTTTCTTCACAGAGCCACCCCATAGCCTTCATCAATGGGTTTTACATCTGCCTTTCAAAATAGCTTGACCAAAATTATATTTTGCTGAAAAACTTTATTCTGTAAAGATTCTTTATTGTTTGAGGATAGAAGATATATTCTGAAAGCCTTTATTACATCCAAATGGATGAGTTTTGAAATTTTTTGATAAATTAGTAGTGAGACATACAGGATGTAAGGTGGCTGAGATGCATACCGTTTTCATGTTACTGAGTCCCACCATTGTTATTTCATCTGCATTATGATCCAAATAGGTTGGAAAGCTGGTTTATATATAATTTTTACAGGTTTAATTTATTCATTTTATCCTTGTTTTGAGGGAGGAAATTGAGTTTTAATTTTTTCTTAATTAAATAATTCTCGATTATTATTAATTCAAGGTTTTTTTGTTTCTTCTAAATAAAAAAATCTTCCTGATTTGTTTTTGTCCTTCTATTTAGTTTTTTTATAGTTTTGATTTATATGCACATTGCTAAATTATCACCACTAACAATCTAATATATCCATGCATCATCTCACAGAGTAACATTTCTATTTTGCAGTGAGAACACATAAAACATATGGATTTTATTTTGTTTTGTAACAGACTTATTATCACTCTAGCCATCATGTTACCCCTTAGACTCTCAGAATTGATTTTTCTTGAAAAATGGGAATTTGAGGCTTTTTGTATGTTGATTTTGTATTCTCCCAAATTTAATGAACTTATTTTATTTATTTATTTATTTATTTATTTATCTATCTATCTCTGTGTGGGTTTGTGTGTTTTCAGGTCCTTCTCTATATAAATCTATTCAAATGACTAATAATTCCATAAACTTTTCTTGTTTGCATGTCTTTTACTGATTTTCTTTTTGTGGCTATGACTCACAGTGCTGTGTGGATACAGTCACAGCCAGAATCACTGTCTGTGCCTAATATAATAAGAAAACCTACTCTCTTCTTATATTTTATGTATCCAAAATATAAAAAATGATAATGCATATTACCTAATTTTTGGTAAATGTTCTTCTCTAGGTGTTTAATAAATCAACTAAACAATGAACAAACAAACAATAAAGGTGGATAAACAGATCAAGTGGCCCAGCTGAACTTTCAAACAGAAGAATCCCAACACTGTTTGGACATTATCATTTTTTTAAAGAAAAAAATGTTTAGATTTATTTATTGTATGTTAACAAAAGATATATATGTATGTATATGTGTGCACGACATGTCTACCTGGCCCCTGTGAAGCTCAGATAGTGTCAGATCCCATGGAATTAGTGTTAGGGATTGTTGTGAGCTACTATCTAGGTGCTGAGAACTGCATGTAGATCCAGTGTAAGAGCAGCCAGTGCTCTTACCCATTGAGCCATCTCTGCAGCCTCTATGTGGACATTCTTGAATGGACTCACATATGATATCTGGATCCATATAATGACTAAGCTGAGCTTAGCAACCAAATCCTGACATCCTGGCAATTTTAGCAGACAAGCAAAAACTGTTACTTCTCATTGAAGAAATGAAATTTGCATTGATTACTCAAACAGACTGACATTCCTTTGCATTGACATGGTAAATCTGCTGAGAGCATACTAGTGAAATAGCACGCTCATGGGAAAACAACTGCAGTGTCAAATTAATAAGCTGTTTTCCTTTCTTCAAAATAAGCAATAGACACCGTTTGGTTCTGCTTAGGTATTATCTATTCCAGCTTATACATTATTTACTTTCCTCGATGTAATAATAACACCAGGGCACCAGCACATTTTTTCCATGTGAGATAATTACATAAATTAAGTTAGTCCAATACTCACACCTAGCTGAGTTCAAAACAATTTTTAATGTTTTGATTATAAGCAAGTAAATGAACATATGTCCAATTACATTTTGGGTGCAATAGCTTTAGACACCACATCTTGGCATTCTATTTTATTAGCTAAAAGTTCACATATGGTTTCCATGTCTCCAAGCTGTCTTTAAGGACATGGAGTTGTATAACCTAGAGTTGTTTTCTTTCCTTCTCTCTCCACAGCCCCTCCCAATGGCTTACATATGCTCCCTTGCAGACGGACTGCTCTTACTATTAGAGGGTATCTATGAATATCTGAAAATTTGCTGATGCACTGAAGAAATGGAGAAAGCACTGCTCCTCACCCTCAAGTTTCCACATAATGGAAGAATGCTCACTTTCAAAAGAGGAATATTTCTGTGTGCACAAAGAACATGCACCTTGGCTGTGCCATTTACTTTTGCTTTGAGACTGCTAGCATGATCTTGTCACTTGCCTGCTGGAGACTCCCCTCAAAGCTTGGGGATGGAAGAAAGAGGGAAGCTGGAATGTGTAAAACACAGCTTTGCTAGAGAAGGACACAGGAGCAAGGAGCACAAAGAAGACATTCAGCGTCCTCTGGCTACACCATCCTCTGAGTATCTGTGTTACTGATAGACTTAATGATTTGGAAAGCTGCAAGACTTTTGTGTTCTGGCCAAGGATTACAAACTGAGTTTCTGAACATCAGACTAACAGCTTTGTGGCTTGTTAAGGTTGTTGCCTTAAGAGCTCACAAATCTTGAATTAACCAAACCTCCTTTTCTCTCACTTGATCTGGCATATGTATCGGAATTGTTATATCCAGCCTGCAGAGGAAGCAAGAAATTAAATATATTGTTGATTTACAAAAATTTCTGAAACTTTGTGAAGGGATAGTATTCAATCAACAAAAAGTTTGGAGTCCTCTATGTATTTAGTTTGAAAAGAAAGCAGTATGATCCTGACACAGTTAAGCGTGTTCAATATTGAGGCTGTGTTTAATGTTAAAGGTAAACAAATATATTCAGTCTTGCTTTCTTTCAGGAACTATAACCTTAATGCATTCCAGTATTTGTAAGCAACTTAAGAAACAAAACAGTGGCTGTTCCTGCTTGAACATGAGCTATCTCCATTGAGAAGTAAAAATAGGTTGGGTATGCGGGGGAGCTGATAAGTTGCAAAAATTCCAGTAGATTTTCTTATCTAAACTTTATATGCATAAAAGTCTTCAATTGGAGCTAGAAACCTTTAACCCTTTGTAGAAAATGGACCACAAAAGAAATCCAGCTGCTTAATCGGTAGCTTTTATCTTTTGTTTATAAAAATCATTAACAGTCTCAAAGGGCCACTTGCTTTGTTTTATTCTAGTTTCTTGCATTTGAGTAGGAAGTGTGACAGTATGGTTCTCTAAACATTAGATTCACTATCTTGTCATGCATATTCAAATATAAACAGTGCACCACCCTACAGTTCTGATGGATTTGTTTCTCTGATACATCTTTGACTTAACCACAACTGTTTTCATTATTTTGACTATTTGGAAAGCCTCCTATTGCAACAAGTTGTCAACAAAAGTTGGGATAATACAAATTTTGAGACTGCAATGTAGCTTCTTTTCAGTTTTGCAAAACCTGCCCAAGGCTACACTTTCAGGGAACAGAAATCAATGTCTAGGGGTTTAGGAGGAGATGAGGGAGAAACAGTGGGATTGGGAGGGGAGGAGGGTGGGTGCTACAGCTGGTATACAAAGTGGATAAACTGTAATTAAAATAAAAATAAAAATTTAACTAAAAAAATAAACCAATGTCAATAATGTTCTAGCTAAGAGGTAGATGCGTCTGATAGTGCTGAGCTTAGTGACATGTTTGCTTATATCACGTGACAGCATGCCTAAAATGGTAAATGTTAATTGTCCACTTGACAGAATCTAGAATCACCTGGTAAATGGGCCTCTGACATGCCAGCGAAGATAATTTTAATTAACTTAATGGGGTTGGGAATATACACCCAAATGTAGATGGCCATTCCACAGCTGGGATCCTAGACTGTGTAAGTAGAGAGAGAGGATGCTAAGAAGCAGCATGCATTCATTGCGCTCTGCTTCCTGATTATGGATTCAATGTGAACAGATGCCTCATTCAGCTGTTGCCTTGATTTTTCAGTTGTGGTGGACTGTAATCTTGAACTGGGCTTCAGAATAAACCGTTTTAAATTTATGTTGCTTTTGTCAGAGTACGTTATCTAAGCCACAAAAGAAGAAAATAATAAAATGCCTACAGAGACTAGGATGACTGAAGATAGTGTTAACAATGTTGTATAGGCTAACACTACTTACTGACCTCCCTGCTGCTGCAGTCTTTTTGAAGTTTCCATTGGTATTCCTTGTAATATTTATGGAGCGTTCACAGCTTTATAGTAATGTTGTCAGGAAGAATGGCTCCTGTCCTAGAAACAGAAATAGTAAGTACTAGGTATGGACCTCTGTTCCCTGTCTGGCACTGTGCTGAGTGTTCTGCATACATATCCTCGCTTGGTGCTGTATCAATAATCTCATCTCCAACCCCTACATAAAAAAGATAATAGCAATCAATGTATACACAAAGAAAAAGATGATCACTTTATTTTTAGGTCATTTATAGGTTTTACTAAATTTCAATTCTTTATATATGTATTTCTGTATGTCTATAGATGTATATATAGATATATAATAACTTAATTTCTTTCTGTCTATATATATATAGATAGATCTCTATAGATAGGTAGATATAGCTTTTAATTTCTTCTTCTCCATATCTACATATCTATATCCAGACAGAAAGAAATTAAAAGTAAGTAAAACTTATAAATCACATACACACACTCTGTCTATCTATCTATCTATCTATCTATCTATCTATCTATCTATCTATCTAATTGGTGAATAATTCTCTGATATATATACTACAGAATTTCTTTGTCTTTTAATTGCTTGTTGATCTGCATCTAAGTTGTGAAAGCTTTTCACACTCAGGCTTCACAGCCATTTTCCTATGCATTCAAATCTTTGATCCTTGTTGGGATTGATTTTTGCATAATGTATGAGGTAGGAACTCAACTTTCTTTTCTACCAGATGTTTGCCCAGTTGAAAACATCCTTTTTTTCCATCTATAATTTCCTCTTTGACATATGTTAAATGCTTCTCTCTATATGAGACTATCCATGAACTTTTGGGGCAGTTAGTTAATCAGTATGTCTAGTCTTGTGCCAGTGTGACAGTTTTAATTATCTGAGCATTGTAACATGGTTTTACATTGGGCCCACCCATTCCTCATTATAGTAACTTGTCAGAATTGTTCTTAATAGATTTTCTTACTTAGTTTTTCTGCATGGATTTAATAAACAATAATCTGCTTCCAAATAGCACCTCTTCTTTAAAATTTAACATTAAATGCATAGGCTAATTAGAGGGAAATATTTAAGTTAGCATATTTACTATAAGACATTAGAAAACTCATTTAAATCATGCTTTATTTCATAAAGTTTGATATTTTCTTCTAGTAAGCCTTATGCATTTCCTGCTAGAATATCCTCCCATATTTCACTTCACCTTTGATTACTATTATGAAAAGTGTTGCCTAGTTTGTATCTTATATTACATTTTAAAATATATAATGGCAGATGAATTTAGGAGGTCAACATTTCTGGAAACAAATTTACTAGCCATATTTATTTCTTATAACATCCTGTAATTCATTTTGTTGATATACTAAGTAAATAAACCTATCACTAGCAAGTAATGATAAAAATTTCTTTCTTCCAAATATTTAGGGTTTTGTCCTTTTCTTATTGTTGCAGTGGGTAAAGCCTGCGTCTAAATGTGAACTAGGACTTAATTTTAAATACTCTTCAAATTTCACTCCCAAGCCTCACTTCAAATCTACGTTTACAATTGCCCTAGAAAAGGCTAGCCTTTTCCAGTGAGATGCTAATAGTACTTTAAAAATGCATTGTAACTGCTGTGAATGGGGAACAGGACTATAAAGGAAGATAAAATGAGGGTAAGCATAAAAACCATATGCAAAACCGAGGAATTTCTAAGTAATAAAAACATTTATTTACTATCAAGCTTTATTTTAAATTATTACCTTTCAAATCAATGCAATGGACAATATCTTCCAGGAAGATAAGATTAAAAATATCATTTGAAGCAACCCAGCCTAACTAAATAGATGTTCCCAACAAAGTGAGCTTTTTAAAAACATACTTATACTCAAATTTTTAATTAAATAAAATATCAATTATGTCACATAAAAATTGTATCCAAATAACTAGATACTTTGAAATTGTTAGATACAATTTTTTAAGTTAACGAACTTTAGATAGAATTGTCAAATATTGGTATGTTCTGAATTATTTGTTTAATGTCATTTTTTATGTTCATGGGATAAACAGATGGATGAAAGAATTCATTCCTATATGAAGAATGAGCATATGAAATAATGACAACAATGAGACCAAGATGACCAAAGTTGATTTACTTTTAAAATTTATACTGTTAATATACTGTTAGTAAAATACTGTGGTTAATATTTACCTGTTTCAAATGTTGTTCTTAAAAATAACTTCTCAGTGAATCCTTTGCTAAAGAAATAAAGAGGGGGGAGGGAGAATAAAGGAAAGAAGGAAGAAGGAAAGAAAAAAAGAAGGACAGAGTGGAGGAAGGGAGGGAAGGAAGAAAAAAAGGAAGGAGGAAAAGAGGAAAGTTAATGAAAAGGTAAGCAAGAAAGAAAGAAAGGGAGAGAAACAGAGAGAGAGAGAGAGAGAGAGAGAGATATGACGTGGCCAATAGTTGTTGAAAATCTGTTGAGACTGGCACTTCCAAACTCTTGGAAGAATATTAAGCCAATTTTTTTGAGTCCACTCTAGTTGTTGGAGAGCCTATGATTCCCAACTGTTTCACATCAGAGAATGAAAACAAGAAGGGCCCAGCCAAGACCACATTGGTGACTGCCAGCCCCTTTATATGCCAAACATAAAAGCAACAAGTCCAGATGCTTTGATCCTTGCATTTTTGGACTCAGCCCAATGGTACAGAAAAAAAAAAAAGCACAGCTCATGTTAGGACAACACACATTATAACTAGAAATCAATCAATAGCACTGTGACCTTCAAACTCAGTAAACGTTTGGAGTTGGTTTCAGAGCATGTAATCTAAATTGGGGATTGGAACTTGGAACTGATCCTAAGCTAACAGGAAAAAAATGTATATATTTTAAAATAGAGAGATTAAAGGAAGCAACATATGAAGTTTTAATTTGTATGTGTATGTATGTTTGTGTATATGGACATACGTATTCATAAAGAAGGGATTCTGATTTAAAGTACTTGAAATGGATAGAAAAAGAAACCCACCACAACACAGACCTCTTTCCCTGCATGTAATTAAAAGAGAAACTGGATTGCGGCAGCAAAGCCTATTGGAAGGAAATTATGAGCTTTCTACCAATTTGGAGATAATTTAAGAGGTGAGTCATTTGGTTGCTAGGACACTGTCTTGACTTATAGCAGGACCCAAGTCCTGCCAACTTATGAAATGACTAGCTTTGGCAGGGTTGGAGGGCCAACACAGGTACATGAGAGAGTTGGCAATGGCAGTTTTGAGCCAAAAAGAGGACAGCCAAGCTGATTTGGGCACAAGTAAAATTGCTGCCCCAACTCTTGTGTTGTAGTTACTGCCTGTGACCAAGAGAGTTACTTTAAAAATAACCTTCAGAGAAAAAAAATCAGTTAAAAAAAAATAACTGAAGAGGCTGGAGGACCTGGCACCATGAAATAATTGAAAGTAATTTTATATCATTAGTCTGTTTTGTTTTTAAATTTTATAATCATGATTTGACTGCATTGTCACAGAATTTCTGTCTAGACACCATTGTGTTCAAGCCTCACCTTTTTGTATTGTAAGGTTTGAATTGTCTCTGGCACCAAACGAGCTATTCAAGCACAAAAGCCAATTTATAGGAATGCTGATTAATGCTCAAGAACCTATCATTAAGATCTCTCCTATCCCTTCTCTTGATTTTTTTAAGATACACTTTTCTCAGCCAGAAAAGTAAATTAGTGGTGCAGATAATGCCCAGTAATCTCTACTGACAGGTAAGAAAGGCAACATGGAGAAAATTTAACACTTTCTAGTCTTCCTAAAAATGTAAGAAGTCAATTGACGGAAACATGGCCTCATTCTGCAAAACAAAATTTTTATTTTCGCAATATTTACTGACCCAAACTGTCTCACAACATCTCTAAGGGAGGTAGATGTGGGGAAATGATCATATTAACATTCTGCCTGTGTTGCATATGTGTTTGGATATCTACAAGGGTTGTACATGTAAAAAAAATAGAACCTATTAATATATTTAATATGTTAAGGCACGATATCAGAAGTTACCCTGCTCATAAGTAATTCCAAGCACTCAAACACTGAGAATAACTTGATTCAGAAATCAGAACCATTGACTGAGCAACATGAATCTAACTCTTAAGACATTCTCTCGTTGCTAATTTTCTAAACTGATAAATGTCTATATTTTTATATATGAACTCCATAATCACAGGGAGGTTTTTCTTCTCTAAAGCAATTGCCATCAGGTCTATTTCTAAATAAATGTTCAATCATTAAAGAGAATATAAAGCATAGGTCTTCACTCTTTTAGATCTGTGAGAGTC
Source organism: Pachyuromys duprasi (assembly GCA_028658305.1). NCBI lineage: Eukaryota > Metazoa > Chordata > Mammalia > Rodentia > Muridae > Pachyuromys > Pachyuromys duprasi. The sequence continues at coordinate 44,183,878 of CM053766.1, forward strand.
TTTACTAGGAGTTTGAAGAGGGTTTTTTTTTTTTTAAACAAAACAAAACACAAAACAAAACGAAACAAAAAACAGGAAACATCTCTAGAAAAGGCAATCTCACATCAAGTTCCCTGCTCCTCTGGCTCTTATCATCTTGTCTTTCCACTTCTCTTCCAAAATGATCCTTGAGCATTAGGTGTGGGAGTGTTTTGTAAATGTGTTGGTTGAGACTGGGCTCCATAGTTTGGCGTCATGTTTGGTTGTGTTGTTCTGTAATGGTTTTTCTCTGTTGCAAAGAAAGGTTTCCTTGACGGTGGGTGAGAACTACACTTGTCTGTAGGTACAAGGAGGAATATTTAGGAATTAGGCAGGGACTATGTTGGTTATTAATGTGGCAGTTGTATGTTTTCCTCCATGATACATGATTTTTCTCACCATGAGTAGATAACTAGGTTTCTAGTCAGTACCTGGCCTGATTTTCTTATTAACAAGAGGACCTTAAGTCCAACTATAGAGTGTTGGTTACCATTGAGATATGTGTGCCACTTCTTTACCCGTGGAGTTATTTGCCATACTGATTGTTGTGGCTGACAGCTGTCCTAGTTGGATTGGACTGTTGGTTGCTTCCCTTCTTTGAAAGCTTGCATGGCACCTTTTAGTACTATGAAAGTTAATCCTTAGGGAGGAGGCTTTCAGGTCAAATCCAGCTTGAAACACTAAAGTCAACTAAGGAATTCTAAGAGTGAGAAAAATAGCCTTCTCCTGGAAAAAGAAAATCAATTGGTTATTCAGATGGTCGGTCCTAAAAACATATACATACAAGTAGCATTGTATGGACTGAGTAAGTTGTACTATTAATTCAGAGACATACACACATATGTGTGTGTAACAACAAATTTTTAAAACACCATGAATTTAAAAGGGACCAAATACCTACATGTGAGAAGGCTTAGAGAAAAAAAGGAAAGAGGTTAATATGTTATTATATTTTAATATCAAAATATAAAATAATTTAAATGGGGAGGAAGTACGTATGGACTGAGCAAGTTGTATTTATATATTTAAGAATCTATCTATCTATTTGTCCATATACCTACCTACCTAAACAAATAAGAAAAAAATATGCAATAAATTTGAGCAATGAGGGGGACGCATGGAAGGGAATAAAGTAGGAAAGGGAAGAGGATAAATGAGTAATAATTCAAAAAATTTTTAAAGCTGGGAATAGTAGATCAAACAAAAGAGTCAAAGTTTTTGGAGTAAGAATTTTAACTTAGTCCTTGTTTCTTTACTTAATATGGCCTTAACTATGTCTCAGAGAGTTCTAAAAACCACTTTTATCAGCTTTATTATTCTTTTCATTTCCATTTTGTGATGTTGGGAATGGAACCCAGAACCTCACGGATGCTTAGGAAAGTGATCTTTCCCTGAGCTGCATCTTTTATCATCATGTTTGAACTGGAATAAGAACATCATCCTGTCTTAATATTTCAAGAACCATATTGAAACAACTGATCATGCTGTGTATGTTTCAAGCAAAGTGCCCACATAGGTTTCCCACACAGATTTTTTTTAACTGCTAAGGAGTTCCCTATTGCTATAGGTACAAAGCCTTTGCTGCTATTCATACTACTTAAATGCTTATGATTAATCATTGTCAATAAAAAATACTGTTTTAATAATAACTTTACCAAATACATTAAGGAAGCCAATGGCCAATCAGAGTCTCCAAGGCTTGTGAGGTCACAAAGGACGGGCATGATTACAATGGGCAAGAAAAAGATGCATAATGCACTGTTAAAGATTTCTGTGTAAAGTATGAAGGTAGAGATGAAAAATGAATATTTGCTTAATCAATGGGATGTTTACACAAACAACTTTGTTTAGTTGAGGACAATTTCCCTGAAATTAGTTTAGAGAAAGTAAAAGTTAAAAACACAAATTGGGATCAGGGGGTGGATATGTGCGGAAGTCCTATGAGAACTCCCCTGGGCCAAGGAAGGGGCACTCTCATTATGTTAGAAAACATATTTAACTCACTTCATAGACAAGTACCTTGAATCTTAAATACAATAAACCATCCAAGATATCATCAATAAAAACAGAAAGTTAAAATGTAGAAAGTCCAGCTCTTGCTGTTATGCCACAGGACAGTTGTATATTTGAAGCAGTTCAGTCCTAATAGAGTCTAAGACAAAGACATGTGTCTGAAAAAAGAAGGCGTGAGCGAGGTGAACAGGGAACCTGTGTTCCCATTTTCCTAGGCCTTGCTTGCCAAGTAGGGGAAGGACACCCAAGGCAGAATACAGTGATGTATTTTTGGAACAGCTCCTGGCTTCATCCAGGTCTTGGAATAACCTGAAAGGGTATTTTGGATCATGTATCTGGTCTACTTTGGTTGGCATCTGAGATGTTGTTCCGAAGTTAGGTGGACCACTCTGTCTTGTCAGAATGAGGCAAATCTGGGTGTCAGGCAGACAGCCAGGAACATCAAGCAAAGCTTGAATTGAATAAGGGTTAGAGGTGGAGAAGGGGGGAAGGAGAAGGCTCTAGCTCTGCCCAGCTGGGGTCCACAAAGAAGAGCAGGCAGCCCTGTTCTTACGTCTACCCACCAAGGAGTCTGAGTCAAGGGTGGTGCATTACCACCACTGACAGGGCTGCCCAGGCACCCCTTAAACTTGTTTGTTGATGTACCAAGAAGTGACAGACACAAGAAGGACACAGGAAGAAGACATAAGGACAAGCAGAAAATAGTGAGGTCACTTTAGGATGAATGTCATCTGGAAGCATAACTCCTCTTCTCTACTTTTCCCTTCACTTCCTCCAGCTTGTGTGGCAGAGGTCTTTGTCTTTTTGTCTTTCTCCCTCTGATTTCTTTTTTTTTTCTGGCAATAAATTCTATGAGCAAACTTTTAAGTCCACATCTGCAGCACTTTCTCTAGCAGCTGTAGAAGTAGCCTTGAAATACTAACCTAAATTGAACATGTGTTGGACCATACGGCACATCTTGGCTGTTTCATACCCTGAAGCCACTCAGAATGCACTGTTTTTATAGCAGCAGTAGGTCAGTGATAGAAATTATTTAAGTTCTTGAGTGTTTGAAGACTAGAAACGCATTTATACAGGACTATGAGTTAACGAAAAAAATCACAATGGAAATTGGAATGATTAAGTTAATGATTATAAAAATATAAAACATGTGAAATGAATCAGTTATAGTCATTCTTAGAGAATATATGTATATAATATTATATGTGCTAGAAAAAAAGAGTGAAATTCTTTTAAATACAAACTTCAAAAAGTTAATTAAAACAACAAGAAATGAAACTAAAAGGAAAGAGAAGAAATTATAACTACATTGAAGCAGGAATTAATGAAACAGAAAATGAATACTGAGTAGAAAAATTTGACCAAAGAAAAGGTTCATTAATTTATAACAAACAACTTGGAGCAACAAAGAAAAAAGAGTCAACACATCAACTAGCCGTGTCAAAAATGCAACATAGCACTGCCATCTTACATTTAGGGAAGGAGAGAATAAAATGTGTTCTATTTCATGAGATAACTGGGCAAATATTAAGGAAAAAATACTTTACATACTATTGTCTGCTATGCTTTGGATAAGTGTCCACAAAGACCCATTTATCAAATATTGGCAGTAACCAAGGCACTACTGGGAGGTTGCTAAATCTGTAAAACTTGAGGTGCAGGCCTAGAGAGGGCTCAGCACTTAAAAGCACTTGCTATTTGTCCAGAGGACCTGGGTTTGATTCCCAGCATCCACATGGCAGATTACAGTTCTCTGAAACTCTAGTTCCAGAGGTCTAATGTTCTCTTCTGGCTCCCACCAGTATAAGCATGTATGGTCGAATATATGTACACACCAACAAAACACTCATACACATAAAGTAATTCGTTTTAGAGAATTGAGACAAGGTTTCTCACAAAACCCGGAGCTTGTTAATCTGTCAAGACTCCACGACCAGGGAGTTCCAGGGATCCTCCTGACTCCTCTGCCTTGGTACTAGGTTTCTAAGCATAAGTACTACCGCATCTGATGTGGATATGTCAATCATGGGAATCTGAACTCAGCTCCTCATGCTTTCAAGGCAAGTGCTTTACCAAGTGAGTCATCCTCAAAATCCCAGTATAAGTTTTGTTCTCCATTGTCTTCTCGCAACTCTTGGCCCACACTTTGGGCAGTGTGCTCATTTAGCTTTTGAACTTTGACATATTTTCTCACTTACACCCCTTTCCCTAAACCATTTCCCTCGAACCAAAAAATCATCTTGTTCTTTGGTATCCAACTCTTAGATCATTGTTTCAATAAAATGCGCCCAATGAATTACCATTATAATTACCATTATAAGCTAAATTCTTGGCTCTACACAGAAATTACCCTACTGTACTAGAATGTTTAAAAGAATCCTGCTACTAGGAGATGATTTTTTAAGTGATTCATTGATAGCTAATTGACACATAAATAAACAAAAGAATGGTTTGAACCCAATTTCCAGGAGAACATTCATCTGCTTTATTTTTTTGTATTCTTTTTTT
>CM053766.1:44188916-44245786 GCA_028658305.1 Pachyuromys duprasi
AAAAAAAAAAACTTATTTATTTTTTTGTTCACGTACATCCTAGCTGTTGCTCCTTCCCTCCTCCTCTCCCAGTCCCTTCCTCCCTCCTTCTTTCCCTTCCCCTTGCCCCTCCCTATTCATCAGGAAAGGGAAGCTCCCTTTCTATCCTGTCCAGCTCAAGTTTCATCAAGACTGAGCATGTCCTCTTCCCCTGTGGCCTAGCAAGGCAGTCCTGCCAGGGAGAAGTGATAAAAAAGCTAGCAAGTGAGTCTGAGTCTGAGTCAGTCCCCACTTCCCTTACTAGAGAACACACATAAAGCCTAAGCAGCCCATCTGCTACATCTTTGTAGGGGGCTTAGGTCCAGTTCTTGCATGGTCCTTGGTTGATGTTTCAGTCTCAGCAAGAACCCCTGGGCCCTGGCTAGTTGGCTCTGTTGGCGCTCTGTCACCTCCGGGTCTTTTTCTCTTTCCTCCCACTTTCCCACAAGATTCCCTTCACATTGCCCAGTGATTGTCTGTGAGTCTCAGCATCTGTTTTGAGGCACTGCTGGGTAAAGCTTCTCAGAGAACTCTGACAGGCTCCTGTTTGCAAGCTTAGCAGAGTATGGTTCATACTATCAGGGGTTGGCATTCTGTCACAGGGTGAATCATTGGTTGGGGCAGGCATTGGTTGGCCATTCCCTCAATTTCTGCTCTAATTTTATCCTTTCACATCTTGTAAGCAGGGTAAATTTGGGGTCAAATTTTTGTGTTCCTCTTCCTCTACTAGGAGTCCAGTCTAGTTAGTGAGTGTTGTCTTTGGTCTCTATAGCCTCTGCTACTAGGAGTCTCTGCTTGAGTCCCCCTCATTTCCTCCCAAGAGCTTAACCTGACTTAGGTCTCCAGGTTGTCACTGAGATACCCCACCTTTCGCTTTTCTCTACAGGCCTTCTGTCCTCTTTCCCCCTTTCTTCCCAGGTCTGATTTCCATCCTCTTCACTCTCTGTGCCCCCTCTCCTACCTTGTTCCTACTCTTCAATCACGACCTCTGTCTATCTCTCCTTCCAAGTAGGATATATGCACCCTCCCTTGGATCTTCTTTATTATTTATTTTCTTCTGGTCTCTGCCTTGCAGTATGCTTATCTGCAATATATGGCTATAATCCAGTTATAAGTAATTACATACCAATTGTGTCTTTCAGGGTTTGGGTTACATCACACAGCATATTTTCTAGTTCCATCCATTTCCATCCATTTCATGACTTCTTTGTTTTTGAAAGCTGAGTAGTATTCCAATGTGTAAATGTGCCACAGTTTCTTTATCCATTCTTTGGTTGAGGGACATCTAGGTTGTTTCAAGATTCTGGCTATTACAAAAAAAAAAAAAAGGTGCTATGAACATAGTTCAGCAAGTGTCTTTGTTATATGGTGGAACATCTTTTGGGGTATATAAACCTAGGAGAGGTATAGCTGGGTCTTGAGGTAAAAGTAATCCTAATTTTCTGAGAAAGCACCAAATGATTTCCAAAGTGGTTGTACAAGTTAACACTTCCACCAACAATGAAGGAGCATTTCCCCTTTTCCACATCCTTACCAGCATGTGCCATTGCTTGAGATTTTCATCTTAGAACCATTCTGACATGTGTGAAATGGAATCTCAGAGATGTTTTGATTTGTGTTCCCTGACGACTGAAGAATTTGAGTATTTCTTGAAGTGTTTTTGACCATTAGATAGCCTCTGTTGAGAATTCTTTGGTTAGTACTGTACCCATTTTTTAAATTGGGCTATTACAGACTTGTCATTTCATTCAATTGACACTGTCCTTTGACTTACAGAAGCTTTTCAATTTCAAGGGGTCCCATTTATTAATTGTTGATCTTAGAGCTTGAGCTGTTGTTGTTCTGTTCATTAAGTTATCTCTTGTGCCAATGAGGCCCTTCCCTACTTCCTCTTCTAATAGATTTAATGTATCTGTTGTTATGTTGAGGTCTTTGGTCCACTTAGATTTGAGTTTTGTACAGGGATCTATTTTCATTTTCTACATGTAGTCATCCAGTTAGACTAGCACCATTTGTTGAAGATGTTGTCTTTTTTTTTCCATTGTATGGTTTTGGCTCCTTTGTCAAACAAATGTCCGTAGGTATGTGGGTTTATTTCTGGGTCTTCTACTTGATTGTATTGATCAATCAGTCTATTTTATGCCAGTACCATGCAGTTTTTATTACTATTGCTATGTAGTATAGCTTGAAGTCAGGGATGGAGTTACCTCCAGAAGTTCTTTTATTGTATAGACTAGTTTAGCTATTCTGAGATTTTTTTTTGTTTTTGCATATGAAGTTTAGAATTGCTCTTTCAAGGTCTGTAAAGAAATTTGTTGGTATTTTGATGAATATTACATTTAATCCGTAGATTGCTTTTGGTAAAATGGAATATTTTTACCAGTACATGAACATGGAAAATCTTTCCATCTTCTGCTATCTTCTTCAGTTTCTTTCTTCAGAGACTTGAAGTTCTTATTATACATCTCTTTCATGTGCCTGTTAGAGTTATACCAAGATATTTTATATTATTTGTGGCTATTATAAAGGGTATAGTTTCCTTAATTTCTTTCTCAGCCTGTTTGTCGTTTGTGTATATTAGGGCTACTGATTTTTTTTAAAATCTCATATCCAGCCACTTTGCTGAAGCTGTTTATCAGCTGTAAGAGTTCTCTGGTGAAATTTTTGGGATTGCTTACATATACTATAATATCATTTATGAATAGTGAAACTTTGACTTCCTCCTTCCCAGTTTCTATCTCCTTGATCTCCGTTAGTTGTCTTATTGCTCTATCTATAACTTTAAGTATTATATTGAAGAGGTATGGAGAGAGTAGGTGGACTTGTCTTGTCACTGATTTTTGTGAAATTGCTTTGAGTTTCTCTCCATTTAATTTAATGTTGGCCATCAGCTTGCTGTATATAGCCTTTATTATGCTTAGGTATGGGCCTTGTATTCCTGATCTCTCTAAGACTTTCATCATGAAGGGGTGTTTGATTTTGTCAAAGGCTTTTTCTGCATCTAATGAGATAATCATTTTTTTAACTTGTTGATATGGTGGATCATTTGATGGAATGATTGTGGGTCAAATGTTGTGTTACACTCTTTTTTTTTTTTTTTTTTTACTCTTAACTGGTTTAGATGAGATTAAGAAACACATCCGTGGCCTTGCAGAGGCTACGTGCCCTGAGAAGACAGCTAGCCTTGGATCACAGCCTTCAAACAGATATTTCCTTGATTAGACTAAATAAAGCAAAATTTCAGTGTTTTTCTCAGCTTCTCTTACGTTGACTCTTACCCTTCCATGATGTCTCTGCTGCATTACTTTGAATTCTAGTTCTTTGGTCTTGGGCCTCACATTTTCTAAGAGCATCTTCGTCAAAAGAACTGAATTTTGTTCTTCTATAGTTTTATGACTTATGGGAAAACTGGACATTATCATTTTAAGTGTCACAGGATAAATTATAAATTATATATATGTCTGTGTGGGTGTGTCTTTGAACCAACTCATGTGATTGTAGAAACCAATCAGCACAACACTCCAGATCTGGAAGCTCACAGAAAAATGTCCCTGCAGGTTATGTTCCAGCAGAGCCTAGAATGTTAACAAAGGAGCTCTTAGTCCAAGCTCAGGGGTAGGAAAGGCAAGCAGGAGAAACCATCAGGCTGAGCAGCTATGGAGTGTTTTTAAAAGTAGGCAGTGAATTTGATATCTGTCTAATTTGCAAGATCCGTATGAACTCACACAGTGCTTCGTCCTTATAAAGGGTGCAGTATCAGCAGTGATTTACAGGTGAAAGAGATCTGCCAGCGAGAGGACTGCCAAATTCCAATTCCCCAGCTATGTGAGGTTGAATAACTCTTTAAGCATCTCTGGCCCTATATTTCTTCAGCCATGCTATATAGTAGCATTGCTGAACTCAAATGCTGTGAAGAAGCAAGAGCATACAGAAAAGGTTTTCATCAGGGCGTTTGCCACATACTCGTTAAGGGGTTTGAAGTGGTATCACCAAGGGTTTGCTGCATGTACAGATAAAGTCTTTAGGTATATTTTGAGTGCATATAAAAAAGAAACAGCAAAGAAAAACACATAGACAATACAGATAATATAGGCTACAGGAACTGAGCAAAAATAGCTCAAAGTTAAAAAAGTCCGTGAATAACTCAGTGCTCCTAAATCTCTCTAAGTAATGCAAAGATACTATGACTAAGGGGCAAACTCTCAAAATAAGCACCTGGGACCAAAGGAGTTCGCTCCTGTGGTAATATAGATGCCCCACAAAATGAACAGGGTGCACTGTTCATATGAAAACTTACTTCCCTGCATAACTGTCAAGTATGAATAGATTTGGGAGAAGGGGCAGGGCAAATGGAAGTGATAACCATCATGCTTCTATGGGTTTTCCCAGCCATGGTAGGGTTGTTTATGGGGGGAAAAATGACCAAGTAATGGCATCAGTCCAGGTTCTTGTAGCCATCTAAATGACAGAAGCATGAGATGAATCCCTGCTACTGTCATCACACGTTATTGGTAAGGGTTGTTCTCTGTCTCTGCATCTTTTCTGAGAGCTCCCCAAACCGAGAGAATTACATGGCTAGTGACATACAGCATAAGACCTTCTAGGTTTTCAAGATAGAGACGATATTAAAGAAATCTTCTAACACATCCAAGACAAATTTTGTAGAAGTGGAATCTATATTACAGTTTCACTTGGTAACTCTACCCCAAACATGTATTAGCACGGCCTGAATTTAAACACAGTAAATGCATGAAACTCAAACTAGCTTTCACCAGTGTGTGTTTAAGTGCTAACTCCTGGCCAGAAATAATTGCAACCAGAGAAGCTTCCTGCATAGCCTCACGGCTTGGATCACCATCTCACTCCTCCCTTCTTCCTTAGAATCCACCTCATCACAGAGGTCTCTAAGCAGTCAACTTGCAGTTTACTGGAATTGACTTTTCTGTTAAAACCTGTTTGTCATCCACGGTTGAGAAATTTATCAGCTTAAAGGCAGGTACCTGGAACAGATGCTCTGTAAAAGTCAGGACTCTGTTGAGTATGTCTATAGACCCCTCATTTCCAGTAATTTAATTAGGTGAACAAGGCCATGATTATGTGAGGAGACTAGTGTTTCAAAGCCACCAGTAAATCAAGATTAAGGCAATGTATGCGTATGCCTGCATGTATAATTCTACCTTTATCTTGCTATCCTTTCAATCTTTTGAGTTGCATGTGTGTTTATAGAATGTCTCCATAGTTGACTTTACCAATGTTCATATTTTAATCCCATCATTTTGATCCTGTATTTGCTTAAGTTCATAATCGCTTTTTCAACATTGTTGTTCTAATTGTTGAGTGTTTCTCAGCTGAATCATAATTTAGTTTGAAGTCTCCAAGTCACTCCTCTTGGCATTACTAATCAGCCTGAAATACGACAACACTGAAATAAATCCTCTGGAATCCCCAGGCTTGTTGAATGATGATGCTTCTACTGAGCAGACATGGCTGAACTCTCTTCAGCACACTGACTTATTTCCAATAATTCAAGAAAGATAAATATTTATACATCAAGTAGTTCGGATTTTGAAGTAGTTTACGCTTTTTTCTATACCTTCCTTCTATATCGAAAGAAAACTATTTTTTCCTTTATTCCCTCTCTTTATCTCTGGACCTCCAGGTTGTGATGAGACAACCTCATGCCACACATTAGCTGCTTGCTTTCACCTTTGCTCTCAGAGGTGTCATGTATTTGGCACTTCCCATTTTATTTCCTGTTTTGTGCAGTAGTTTTTCTGAAAGTCAAGTTTAAGCAAAGAATAAACAAAGAGGCTGCATACCCGGCAATCATATGATTCTGTAGAACTCTCATACATGGCCCCAAGATACTATCACTACCTCTCCTGAAGGGGCATTAGCTACCTCACCTAAATCACAACACAAAATTATTTCAAAACATTCTATTATGTTAATTTCAAAACATTCTAGAACTATTTTAGCACATTTGTGGACTGGCATTACAAAATGGTGAAGGTTAGTGGGCAGGTTAGGACAGCAGGAGAAAGTGGTGAAGCATTTAAGAAGCAACACAGACAAACACAAAGCCTAAAATTAATTCATCGCGAAAGGATATTACAACTTTCAAAAAATAGTGATACCTCCTCAAAGTTACCTACGTGTATTTGCAATGTTTTAATTGGCATTAGGGTGGAGGAGCTTGCTAAGGTTTCTTCAATTGCTCTTAAAATTAAACCCTCCAGAAACTATTCATTAACAACTGTTGAGGGTCATTCCAAACACCTCTGTCGTGGAGATTGATACTCTTTGATTCTAAGCCAAAAGCATGGTTTTCAGATGTTACAATTACCTGTTCAGCTTCTCAGGGGCAATTATTTGAAAGGAGTAAATGCTCTGGCTACGGTGGCCTCTGTGGGAGCCACCATAATTGCCATTCATCAGGGCAGCAACCTGCTGAGGGCATCAATTCAGAAACTCAGAGCCATCAATAAGCTGGAACCGGGTCCCCTGATGCCAACATTCTACACACAATGAAATATTATTTCTGGCAATTAGGTAAACAATGAGCCAACCAGGAAAGGTAAGAGGGGTTGCCAATGACTACATTAGTACTTCATCCACATGTCTTAATTCATTTCCTGTAAAAGAAACACCTTGAGAATAGTATACACCACCCGGAACCAACTTGCTTAAAACAATGCAGACAGTCAACAGAGTTAACGAATGGCTTTGGATCTTAATGAGGAGATATGGGGAGGGGGCACAGTAGTCTTATAATATACATCTACAGACATTGCAGAAATCTCTTACTGGTTGACTGTTCTTCCTTTGTCTGGCAATAGGGTTGCAGCCTTTCCCTCCCCCCAGAATGAGATTCTTGGAGGAAACTCCAAGGGGGAAAAATTATATATATATTATATGGAGACTGGGGGTGAAATATATATATTATATGGAGAGAAGCAAGAACATGAAGGAAAATGCCTGGCTCTACCTGTCTCAGCTGGAGACTGGGGGTGAAAGCTAAGGCATGAGCTCCAGACAAATCAGAAACCTAATTTAAGGGATACACACAAGGCCAAGCAAGGATATAACCACAGAGTGGGTGTCCAGTGAGTGTGGGAAAGTCTGATAAAAGGAATAAGACCAGACCAGATTAGTGCAGTCATTTTTCTATCTAACTTGGACTTGATGAGCCCCCATCTACACCCCTATTGCTTATATCCAAATAAGTAATGTCAGTTAAAGCTGCTTGATGCGATTACATGCTGCTGAAACAGGTTAATAAATATGTCAGCAAAAATGGTGGGAGGCTAGGGGTTTCTAAAGGATTCCACCAGGCTTGGGTGTGCTCCTTAGGTTCTACATCACACTCCTGGCTAGGACATCTTTCTGACTGTTAAGCCACAGGCAAGTTTTTTTTATAATCTGTGTGTTTGTTGAACTCACTTACATATCATACAAGTTCAGGACCCATAAGAGTAATTCTGAAAATGAAGCATAAGTTTCTCCTAGCTTCCAGAATATTTTCGTTGAAGCAAGAGTCCACTGACACTTGGTGTTTAAACACTTTATTCTAATGAATTTACAAATAAAAAACTTAACTAGATTAAAGTGGCCACTCACACACTTGCCCTCTCTCAAACTTTGCATATCTGTCAACTTCTATAGTTAGACTAGCTATTCCGAAGTCATGGAGCTTTGTTTGAAGGTTTACTTTGTTTTATTTTTTTATGTGTGTGAATGTTTTGACTGCATGCATGTATGTGCACCATTACACATGAACATGTACACACATATTCAAATGGCTACATATCACTTTGTCAAGGATAGGAACATGGGCTTCCATAAGAGGAACTGGGGTCCTAAGAGTCAGGAGATGAAAAAGATTCTGAAGAATATTCTCTGACTCCTCAACAGAAGCTCCAACACTGTTTTCCACCTCTCGGCTATGTAAATAACTCTTAGGCTTAAGTCAAGAAATAAAGATTAGGGGAAAAAAACCCTATCAGATAAAAGGCTATCCAGGCACAGAAATCTTGCAGTGGCCTGGGTCTATAATTAGGCAAGTAAAAAAAAAATATTACTTTGGACTTTAAAAACCACATCAGTATTAATAAAATTTTGCTCAAGAAATTATTATTTACTCTTTTTTTCTTTTCTTTTTCTTTTTTTATTTATTTTTATATCAATCAGAGGTTAGGTACTTTGCATCGCCGGCGTAGCCCCCTCCCTCTTTCCCTCCCACTCTCCCCATCCCTCCCTCATCTCCTCCCCACCCACTCCAAGTCCACTTACAGGGGAGGATCTCCTCCCCTTCCATCTGACCCCAGTTCATCTTGTCTCCTCAGGGCTGGCTACAATGTCCTCCCCTGGGATCTAGCCAGGCTGTTACTCCCTGGCGTGTATGGGGGAAAGTCAAAGAGCCAGCCATCGAGTTCATGTCTGTAACAGTCCCTGTTCCCCTTACTGGGTCTTCAGTTGGACACCGAGCTACCATGGACCACTTCTGAGCGGGGGTTCTAGGACATACCTATACATGGTCCTTGGTTGGAGAAACTGTCTCATAGAAGACCCCTGTGCCCTGCTCAGTTTGGTCTTTGTGGAGCTCTTGTTTTCCACATCCTAAGTGAGGTATCCCAAAAGCAGAAAGAAACATATGGTATATACTCACTTATATAGTCCTATCTCCTAGGGAAGATATACAAAAAGAGGACCCAGGTTGGTATGATCAATGCTCGTTTAGATGAACCAATGGGATGGACATTGAATGGAGGATAAAACAAGCAACAGGACAGGAGCATACCAAAGAGGGTCTCTGAAAGAATCAACATAGCAATGTATCAAAGCAGATATTAAGACTCACAACCAAGCCTTCGGCAGAGGGCAGAAAGTAATAATAAAAATAGGGGAAGTTAATATGATTTACTCTTATGCCTTTTATTGGTCTCCTATGAGTTTGAACACCTCAATACTTTCTTCATTATATGAGAAAAAGTTTGAGATTATTTGTTCCCTTGTTTGCTTGCTTGCCAGATATTCCATAGGCCCTAACACTTTTGACCATCTGAAATATTTGAGTTTAGTAATGGAAGGGTTTTCCCTTCTGGAAGCAAGGAAATTTAGATCTTTCTTAAAAAATCAAACCTGCAAAATAAAATCACAAGAATGAGGTTGTAGAGTCATAAATAATATCAAATATCAAAATCTATTTTATGTTCATATCTTATACACTTTCCTATATTTATCTTATGAAAGTTGTAAGTTCTTATGTTCTGTATATCTGTAGTATAGACTGATGGAATCCATATGTTTTATTTTAATCTAATTGTTGGTGTTTTACAGTCATTCTTGTTTGTAGTACATAACCTGTAATTTAAACACACAATTTAAAAGTACCCTGTTCATTTGCAAAGTTTAGTGCTAATATGAAATACAACATGCTTAGTTATTTGTGTTTGGAGCCTTTCTAGAAACTGAACAAGAGAGGCTCTAAAACAATGAGAGCAGGTCACATTTGTGTTTAAGTGCTTTATTCTAGTGACCCTGTGAAACTGAAAATCTCCAGCACAGAATTTGGCATCACAGTTGTTTCACATTATTGCCTGTCATTCATGAAGGACATTGTTTACAGAATATGCGATAAAGTTACCACATGTAGCAATCATAACATATGATACATGGCATTTAACACAAGCTGAAAGCAACCCCTTTCAGCGGGAGAGTAAACAGAACAATAAATATAGCTTATCAAAATAATTTAAGTAGTGTTATGACATTACACTAATAAAATTGTATGTTTGTGTATATGTATATATGTGTATGTGGGTGCCTAGTGTGTGTGTGTGTGTGTGTGCCTCTGTGTGGATGTATTTCTGGCTAATAATATATGCTGAACATCTATAGGTTCAGAACCACCGATTTTCATTGTTTTTCTCAATAAATCTGTTACTATTCATTACTGTGGTTATTCTTTGCACATCCTTCATGTGAAGAAAAAAAGTCTTTAAATATATTTCCTAATCCATAGGAAATTATCCACCTCTTACATACTGACTTGTCAGTGAGGCCATTCTGTGCCACAAGGCTAGTAAGTGAAATTAATCTCTAAGAAAGGGTTTATAATGCTAAGGAAATGTGGACAATTCTCTAAAGAAAAAAATGAAGGGCAACCCAACCAATGTCTACAAGATCCAAGTCAGTAGTGGCTGGGAGATAAAAATTGAGGTAAAGCTTCAGCTTTCCCCAATTCCTAACATAAATATCCCAGGAATATTCCATGCTGCGTTTTTTAACTCAAAACAATGTACAGTATGTATAACTGTCAACACATTAGCTATGGCTATAACAAATTTTATTGCAATAAGTACAGAATTCTATTTTGTTGGCAAGATCCTGTCATGTCGCCTGGGCCGACTGGCCATCCTCCTACCTCAGCCTTCTGAGTACTCTCTCTTTCTCACAAGGAGACTGATCCAGTCATCCTGTGTCAGTGACTTCTTCACAAAGACTTTTAATTAGGTGTGTTTATAATTTACGGTCTAACAATTTAATTATATTTTATTACTTATTGTATTGAGCACTCTGTGGCTTATAGTCATTTATTTTAACATGACATGCTCTTTCAATTTCTCGATGTACTCCCCAGTAGCCTAACTTTTGGTCTTTCTCCGTGAATACGGATTCATAAAAACAAGCCAGTGTTGCCTTGTGATTAGAGAGCCAATCCTGGAGCCTTTTCACAGTGTGTCTACGTGTGCAAAGAAGTTAAAACAGTCTGGGTCTGTGACAGCCTTTGAGCACGTTAGTCACCTCGATGGTACCCTGCTTCTGAACATCTAACACAACAAACTCAACGTTCCCTTTGTTATTATTCAAGCTAGCTAAAGCGTGTTTTGGGTTACTTGATGACAAAACAATAGCCAAAGTAAAGGAGAGTAAGAAACAACAGAGATGTCAGTCACATTGTCATTTTTCCTGGAACCAGCCGTGACTATTGACACTTTAAACCCAAGTAATTTAAACGCATGGGTTAGAATAAACAGCAGTGATATTGAATCAAAGCTATTAAGCAATGACAATGGTCCCCTCATGCAATCGTGCACGGAATTCTGAGTTGCTGCCATTGAGCAAGGTTTGCAGCTCTAGGGAGTTGGTGGGCTTTACTGTATGAGTCAACTAATTTGCTGCCCTGAAAACAGAATGTGCTTTCTTTATACCGCCAGCCAATGAAGCTGTCACTCGATTTGGTTCTTTTCTACATGGCCACCTCAGAACAAAGAGATCAGCATTGCAGCTTTGAACAATGCCATCATCACTCAGGTGATTGTTGGAGCCCAACAGGGAAGACTTTCTTCTGTGCACCCTCATCTGACTCATTAGTTAATAACTAATTCCCTCATGCCTTTATGATTACTAAGCAGATCTCAAACCTCATTTCCTTCTCAGGTGACCCCTTGCTGTGGCCTGTTAATCTGTACAGTGTTCATTCTCCAGCTTTGTTTCTCACTATCCAGAAAAGCATTTCCACAAATCTGTTCTTTAAAAATGCATCTTAGACTATTGTGGCATCAGATGACCTGGGTTTCAACCTGGTTCTCACTTGTAGGATTGTAAGCAAGTGAAATGTCTTTGGTTATGAGCTGATCCATTTGCAAAATGAGGAAAAAGTAGAATGTATCTCACAGGCTTGTGTGACCATAGGTGACCCTAAAAAATACTAATGCAGAAACTCAACACTCCTCAAAAATCTCATATGGGTGAGACACTATCTCAGCCCTGAGAGCAGGACAAAGACCAAAAGGTACATTGTTTTTTCTGTCTTCAAGAAGGTAACTAGTTAATCTCGGAAAATTCACAAGCAAAATTTCCCACATTGTCAACATTTGGAACTTTTCACCTTAAGCATATTACATATAAAAGAAGCAAGTTAGAGATAAGTCAGTATTGTTTCTCCCTATGTCCTTATAATGTACAGTGTTTTGGTATTTTTCTGTTACAATAAAATATTATTTTGCATTAGTTTGCTTGCCTGTTGTAGTAAGCCACTTGTTGAAACAGCACATTTTTTTGTGGCATGAAAGGTTGCTAAAGAAAATGCCAAATCAAATAATGTGGTTAACTCCCCATACTCTCCTCTGTGACTCACTGTGCAGCACAGAATGAACTTACCAAGTTGGAGAGACCAGATCTCAAGTTCAATCTGTGCTTTTAATTCCATTGTATCTAATCCATTTTCTGGGTTTCAGAGACCTTGCTGATCAGAAAATCACACTCTCCTGTTCTCAATGATTAGCTCAGAGAACACACACAGAAACACACACACCCACTTCCGCCACACACAAACATTCACACACGTTCTCAAATGTGAACACACACACATAGATGTATGAGCACATGTACACACAGAGACATACATACAAACACACACACATGTGAACATACACAAACATATGTGAGCATGCACACACATAGTAATACGCACACACACAAACACACACCCCTCAGAATTTTCTGCCAGAATGATTGCCAAAAGATTTCTTCTGGCTATTCATTTGAAAAACCTATATGGAGAGGTCTACAATCATCTTGTTGCCACCTGGAGAAAATTTGGGAAGTATTCCCTCTGTTTCATTGGCTTCTAACTGGAAGTATAAAAACCTCATGGTTATTAATATGTTGTGTATAAAATAATCTTTACAGCATTTAAGAGTAACTAATATAGTAGATCTGTGTCTAAAACATGAACGATTCCATTATAAAACTAATCCAGACTGACTGAGTTTAGCAGACAGAATTGTAGGTAGATTTACTCTCTTCTTAAACCTTTGGCAAATTCAAGCAGAGAGAGAGAGAGAGAGAGAGAGAGAGACAGAGACAGAGAGAGACAGAGACAGAGACAGAGACAGAGACAGAGAGAGAAGCAGGCAGGCAGGAAGGCAGACAGGCAGACAGACAGGCAGAAGAGAAAAGAGGAGAGAGAGATTGCAGAATTTATAATAGGATTATAGACATGGGAACACAGAACAAAGAAGTTGAAATAGAATTGGGCCTGGAGGCAGTTTCCAGGTAGAAATTCAGAAAGAAAAAAGGATACAAAAATTGTTTTATAGTTGAGGACACTGAGAGACCAATCTAGGTGAGAACAAGGTAACTAAGATGTAGGGAAAAGAACCCCCAAAGGAGGGAGCTACAGGAAGCTGCACACAGAGCTCTGAATTTACAGAGCCCTTGGGTGAATTCAGGCTGGCAGAAAATGACCCAAGTTCAGCAAACAAGGCAATAGGCATCGGTACAAGTACAACTTCTGATTCTCATACCAGTCAGGAAGAAAGCTGTGATCTCTTTAGCTAGAGTGGAAATATTTTATTTTTGTAAAAGGATAAAATCCTCCAAAGGGTAATTTGTTGATAGTGGGATGCATCCATCCATCCATCTGTAAAACACTGTCTGCTTCAATTATAACAAATATATGTACCTCAACCTGATCCAATTGTTACCAAAGCAAATTACAACATTATTTAATCGACATTATGATTGTGACACCAATAATAAAAATTTTATAATCTCCAAAATCTACTGAAATTTGCTAGGTATGGTTGTCACTTACAGTCAGAAGAACCATCAATAGAAACAACTCTAGATATGATAGGCATGAGGGAATTATGAACAAAATGAAGAAGAAAAGGTATGAAAACATTTCACATGTTCACGGAGATAGGAATAACACAGTGTAAAGAAAAAATTAAGAGAGAAATAATCAAAAGAGAATCTCTAATGATGAAAAGTCGAGTTTATGGGAGCTAAGGCATAACTAACAATTCTGGGTATTTTGGGAAGGGTGCAATTTTTACTTTTATTAACCAATCACTTTGAGCAGGAAAAGATGACTTGGTTCTTTCCTATGATGACTGGGACCTGAAATTTGATCCCGAGCACCCCAAACATTAAAATAATTATTATAAGACAATGTATACATTTAAAGAGCAATTTGGATGATAGACATAACCTATCAACTATTTCAGAAAAAAATATGCTACTAGAATGTATTGCAGTGAACTAGTAAAAAATGCAACACCTTGAGAAAGATTGCTAAACATGAATGAATTACTATTAATATATGAGATGATACAAAGTAGCATAATGTTATAATTTAATCTAAATATAGAAGAGTGAGCCCCCAAAGGTAATACTATACAAAAAGTAACACTCATTTCTCCCCAAAGTTTGATCCAAGTCACTAGCTTACAAGTAAATTGAGCCCAAAGAATCTCAAGCAAAAAGAACATGAACAGCAGCATTCCAATGCACATACAAACCAAATTATGGAAAACAGTGATGAACTTTTCAAAGCTCTGGGATGTGAAACATTATATATTAATGAATACATATAAATATTTATTCAGCAGCTATGTATACTGTCACATCTTTAATTGCAGCTCTCAGATCTCTGTGAGTTTGAGACCAGCCAGGGTAATTTATTGAGTTCTCGGACAGCCAGGGATATATAGTTGAGACCCTGTCTCAAAAAACACTAAACCACAACACAAGAATAATGGCAGATGTTTGATCAGAAACTATGTTAGCCAATTGACAATGAAGTGAAACATGGTCTGTGTTACGAAGAAAAAGACAAAGAAAAGAAGCAAACTAGGAAGAAAGACGGGACATGCTTGCCTAGTGTTCATGAAATCCAGTACCACATTACCACAAAGACCAGACTGTAATCTAAAACGTGAGAGATGGAAGATGCAGCGTACACTTGATCCTGATGCTAACTTGATGAACTGGGTTGGGCTAATAGGGGGCTCCCTTTTCTGAGGAAAAGGGGATGGGGGAAAAGGGAGAGAGGGCAGGACCAGGAGGAGAGGAGGAAGTGGGCTATGATCAGGATGTAAACTGAATTAATTAATTAATTAGTTAAAATGCTTGTAAAATTACATTTTATAAACAAGAACCAATTATGTTCTAGCTACCAGAAACTCATTTCACATATATATTGTATATTCTGTAGTAAAAATAGAGTCCTAAAGGGGGGAGGCAGATGTCTATCTATATCTATCTGTATTTATATCATCTGTATCTAGAACTATTATATATATATATATATATATATATATATATAGTTACTGATGTATTGTTAAGAATGTGTTCATATTATATGGGTGACTGGAAAGACCTACTCTGCCCTTCAAGCTAGAGAGCCATGTAAGTTTATGATGATGCCCTGTCTGAGCACAGGAGAACCAAGATCACTAATGCTGTAACTTTAAGTCCAAGTTGTACAGAAGACCAGTGTCCGTGCTGCACAGCGGTCCTCCAGAGAGAGTCCATTCTCCTTTTGTTCATTCTGTTTGGACTTTGATGACTGGCTTTGATGACAACCATTTTGGTGAGGACAGTGTGCCCTGCTCTGTCTAGTACCTCCAATGTTACCCCCTAAATCAACCTCACAGACCTCCCCAAAGTAGTACTTAGTCAGCTACTTAGTTTAAGGCAAATTGACACAAAGTTAACCATAATGTGTGTAAAGACAGCAACCAGTACTAAGTAAAAGGATGCGAATGGCATGCCAGAAAAACGCAAATTTCAGATTTCTAAAGATTAAAATAAGAAATAAAAATGTCAAACAATACAGAGCTCAAAACAAGGTTCCTGCTGATGAAGAGAAATAATTAATTCATAACGGCAGGACATACAATCATAATTTTATATTTCTTTAATAATAGAATTCTAGCAAAAGCTCATTGAAGACTTGCCAAGACAACTCAATGGATATAGGTACTTTCTGCCATGTCTGAGTTCAAATCCTGGGACCCATATGGTAGAAAAAAAAAGACCTCAGACATGAGCTATTGCAAGAAAATTAATAAAAGTAAAAGTTTTTAAAACAGAAATGAAAATAACCAGAAAGATATATAAAAAAGAGACAGAACTATCTCAACATCCTTTCTCTTGAATGAATAGGATAGACAATTAGTAATAGAATATATTTAAATACCACTTTCAATAAAATTGATTAACATTCATAAACTAGACCACAAGGCCAGAAGAGTTACATATCTATGAAAATTCACCAAGACACAGTATAGCCTGGACTTCTAAAACATAATTTCACAGAATTAAAATCATGTAGGTAAGCTTTTCTGATTGAAAAGAAAATAAAATAGAAATGAAAAGTAATTATAGAAACTAGAAGTGAAAAATAGGTAATCCATGGTTATGAAAATAATTTAAAAATATTTTAATAGAATGAAACTTGGACATCATAAATAAGGCAACATGTATGGGACAGTTCAAACTTTTAAACACATTTTCTAGAAATATAGTTTCCTCTATAGAATCAGATATAGACACAAATGGCTTTTAAAGAATGATTTTTCCCATCGGCTTATACAACATGGTATCAGTAGTCCAACAATGGATAGCTTCACACTGAAGAGTCTGAGACCCTGGCAGCTTCTCAGTCCACTAAGCTGAATGCCTCAGCAATCCTGGTCTACCACCAAGGACCTGGAAGATTCCTGGAGAGCAGCTGCTGGAAGGTGAAAGAAGCTGGGTCCTAACATAAAAGAATAACGTCAGCAGCAACAAGATGCCAACAGGGCAGACAAACTTGAACCAATACAATGAGAAGACAAGCAGGTAAAAGCCAAAACCTTTTTTCTGGGTGGTCTATCCATGCTGCCCCCCTGGAGGTGCGACCCACATTTAGAGTGGGTTGTCCTACTTCAGTTACACTGATCAGGAACGTCCCTCACAGGTGTGCCTGACAGCTTGCCTGTCACTTGACTCCAGAGCCAGTGAGGGTGACAAGAAAGATCTACCATTGCAAGTCTGAAACAAAGGACTAAGCTTAGACATTTTGAGAAACACAAAAATCAAAGAGTAAATAAGACTACAGGGAATGGAAGGAAAAGATGAGCCACACATAAGCACACATAAATGACAGAAGAGTTAGGAAAATAGACGAAACCTTCAATACAAAACTCACACCATGGAAGACATTTTTGGATGGTGTACTGGCTGGTTTTGGGTCAATCTGACACAAACTAGTCAACTGAGAGGAAGGAGCCTTAGTTGAGAAAATGGTTCCATGAGATCCAGCTGTAAGAAATTTTCTCAATTAGTGATCAATGGGAAGGGGCCCAGCCCTTTGTGGGTGGTACTATACTTGGGCTGGCGGCACTGGTTTGTATAAGAAAACAGGCTGGGCAAGCCATGTGAAGCAAGCCAGTTAGAAGCACCCCTCCATGGCCTCTGCATCTATCAGCTCCTGTCTCCAGGTTTCTGCCCTGATTGAGTTCCTGTCTTGACTTCCCTTAGTGATGAACAGCAATGTGGAAGTTTAAACTGAGTAAATTCTTTCTTCTAGAACTTGATTTCTGGTCATGTTCATTGCAGCAACAGACACTAAGACAGATGGGACAAAATTAGTGGTAACTATCAAAGAAAAAATAGATTTTATTTGGTCCAAACTTTGTATTTGTACTCCAAAAAAATCTCCTTTGAACTCATAAATGGGCATGTCGTGCAATGTCAAACATTATTATAGAATACAATTTAATGAAGTTCTCAGAATGTATAAAATAATGATTTATATCATGGAATACCAAAAAAGAAAAGAGAGAAGGGGGAGGAAGAAAAAGAATCAGAAAGGGAAAGAAAGTGGAAATGGAAAAAAAGATTTGAGGAGAAAACAAATTTTCTGAAGATGAATTACAAGAAGAAAAGAAAAGCCCACTCACAAACACTAATTAGAATTACTAGTCATTAGGGAAAACTAATTTAAACCACAGCAAACCATTACAGGTTGCAGGTACTAAATGGTACAGAGTTCGTAGCATTGAAGTTGGGAAGGACTTGGAATAGTCAGAATATTTACATGTTAGCAGTGGTCATGTGAAATGTATCCACAAGGGGAGACACTCTGTTGGTTTCTGACAAACTGTAACATTCTTATTTGTATGTTTCCTTACACATACTCATGCACAGTATGATACAGTATTGTGTTAGAAGTTTATAGCACTTGTGCTGGTTAGACTATGTCTACTTGATACACATCATCTTGGAAGAGGGAACCTCATCTGAGAAGTGCCTCCATCAGATCAGCCTGTAGATGAGTCTATTGGACATTTTTATTAATTTTAAAAAATAAAACACAATTACATCTTTTCCTCCATTCTCTTTCCTTTCTTCAAGTCCCCCATGCCTTCTCTGATCTTTCAAAATTCCTACTCTCTGATTGTCATTGTTACATACACATACACTGAGCCTGCTCAGTGTTGCCTGTGCATGATTTCAGAGTTTGCCCTTTTAAAGAGTTAGGGGGCTTCTCGGTGTGGAAAAGAGAAGGCTACTTCTCCTGCTCTCAGCACCCCTTAGTTCCCTCTAGTTCTTTTAGGCTTATAAGATTTCCTTCTTATTAGTGCTGTCCTTCCTCAGGTCTCCCTTCGGTAGCTATGTTGTTGAGCTGTTATGGGTGACACTTCCTTTGTATTTCTAAGAAGCATAATCTTTTTTTTTTTTTTTTAGGAAGCATACTCTTACGGCAGACTTTGGTCCCGCTCTCACAATCTTTCCATTTTTCTTCTATTATGTTCTGAAGCCATAGGTGCAGGAGCGGTGCTGTCATTGTTCCCTGCATTTTGACTAGTTGTATTTCTCTGTAACAGTCTCTGTGTAGTCTTTGGTGAGGGTTGGGATCTACATTTCTGTCTGAGTAGAAGGATAATCATTTAGAACGGAGTCAGGAATTAGGCTGGGTTTGTGGAATGCTGGTAGTAGGCTTTCCTCTAAGAGCCATTATTTAAGTAGCTCTTGCTATTTGGCTGTGTTTCCAGGATCAGGCAGGGTTTCCCTCCTGTTGAGCAAGGCACACAGCTGATTAGAGAATTGTTAGTTACCACCAAGATGTGAGTGTTACCATTGCATTTTTAGGAGTATTTTGCTATGCTGTAGTATTTTGATTCATAGGCTACATGGGTGGAAATTACTACTGGTTGCTTCTCTTGGGTTCTCTGAAAGCTAGCCCTTGGGAAAGAGGCATTCATATCTGACCAAGTTTGACCCTCTGGGTCTCCTGTCTCTAGCAGTTTCTTCAGCAACTGGGACTCACTGTCATGCTCCCAGAGGCTACCAAGGACAATAGCAACAGCCCATGTTTGGGGGGAGTGGCTTGAACAGCCTTGTAACCACTGGAAGTAAGGTTTCTCATGCCTGGTACTGGGTTGTTTTTTTTTATTCGGGTCTATGGCTCTTAGGAGAAACATTGTCAGATCAAGTGGCCCAACTTGGTTTAAACTATCTATGTATGTATACATTTATATTTTATTTTGGATAAATGAAGAAGAATGTGATTCCTTATGGCATTTTTACCATTCTTAGTGTTGTTTTACCTCCCGTGCCTCTGTGTATTGGCTTCTCTTCCTCCTCCTCACCCATGAAAGCCCTCCTCCTACTTTCACCATTTATCCTTTCATACCACTGCACCTTATTCCCTTATCTGTCATCCCCCTGACCCCATAAGACCTTTGTTTTTCCTGGTTTCTATGGTTACCTCAGTTCATATACTCACATCTGCAGGTTTGGCTCCACAGATATGAAAGAACATGGGGTGTTTGTCTTTGAGGGCCTGGATTACTTCACTTTATACATTCTAGTTCTTAACCTTCAAAGTTCATGATTTCATTTTTCTGCGCAGCTGAATAGTATTGTATACTGTATATATTCCACATTTTTGCTATCCATTTGTCAGTTAAAGGACGTTTAGGTTGTTTCAATTTTATAACAATTGTGGACAGAACAACAATAAACATGGTTGAGCAAGTATCTGTGGAGTATCTTTTGGGCTTATATCAGCCAAGTAGTTATACAGCCGACTTATATGGTAGATTTAGCTTTGGCTTTTGTTTGTGGGTGGGAAGTGCCCATGGCCTTGGAGGTGATGCCATCTGCACACACGTGGTCCTCTTTTGTATAAAAAAGAAAGGTGAGTGAACCAGGGGAGCGAGCCAGGGAGCAGTACTCCTCCACAGTCTTTGTTTCAGTTCTACCTCTCGGTTTCAGCCCTGTTTGAGCTCTTGCCATGACTTCCTATAGTGGTAGACTGCAACATTCTAGAGTTAGCCAAATGAGCCCCCTTTTCACCCCGAGTTACTTCTGGTCGTGGTCCTTATCACAACAATAGAAAGCAAACTAAGATAGCAGCTTAATGTGCAACAACCAACCCCTGGAAAGAACTTGAGTACACATCTGTCGGCTAAACCAACCATGACACATATCTATGAAAATTAATACACTTAGGGCTTGAGACATGGCTCAGTGGTTAAGGATGCTTGCTGCCTTCTTAGAGTACCGGGATTCTGTTAGCAGCTTATAATCTTCCATTATAACCTGCTCACATGGCAGCTTATGACCTCTTGTAACTCTAATTCCATGGAATCTGACACCCCCTTTTAGCTTCTTCAGGCACCAGCCGCATGCACAGTGCCTTTACATACAGGTGGGCAAACTACCCACAGACAAAAAATAACAATAAATATTTTAAAAGGAACACTTCAATAATTAAAAAATATTTTCTAATATAACCATATAGTCAAAATCTTAACTAAAAGATTTAGCTGGGGATGATTTAGCTGGTCAAGGTGCTGGCTGCCCAGCCTGCCCACCTTCGGAATATGATTCCCAGGACACACATGGTAGAAGGCATAAACTGACTCTGGAAAACTGTCTTCTTGAGTTCCATATGAGTGTTCTGACATGCACACATATACACACACACAATAAGGAAATAAATGTAATGAAGTTTTTAAGTTGCAGGTAAAAATATAAATGGCTCTTTATGCTTTTCTCTCTGTGGAAGTTTACAAAGAGCAGATGTACAGTTAGCAGAAAGATCAGAGGCAGCCAGGGCCTGGGAGTCGGGCAAGCGCGGCAGCCAAGGGCTGGAAAGCCACTTTGACAATGCTGGAAATGCCCTGCAGCATGATGGAGGCCATGGCTGCAGAACTACAGTAACCTGACAAATTACACTTTAAATTACACACCCAAATTTATTTTGTTGCATATAGGTCATATTTCATGAATATTTTAATGAGGATGAATATTTTTAAATTTATGCAGTCAACAATCTTCTATTTTATTCTCTCTTCTTTGCTTTATCATTTGTTTAAACCTGCCTCACATAGACGTGTTTGCACAATGTATGGAATATGCATACACACATATACGCACAACTGTGCATATATTTACATGTGTACACACATCCCAGAAGGAAAGGATTGTGTAGCACGATAGTTCTGCTTTTAGTTTCCTCACAAAGCTCTGTATCAGTCCTGTACACTTTACGAACTTGCACTCCTACCAGAGGTGCATAGCTTTCCTGTGCCTCCCCTCCTTAGCAGCATTCTCTGTACTATCACACTTAGGTCTACTCCTTGCCTGGGGTCACACAGGCACCGTCAGTCTGCCCTTCTCCCTGTAGTCAGAACAGTGGCCTTCAGTTCCCAGAACATAGCTTCTTTCCTTTCTGGGGTGAGCTAAGCTATATGCTTTAGATGTAGTAAGTCTGAAACAATTATGTAAGACCGCTCTCCTGCCATTCTATCAAAGAGCATAGATTAGTCGTAACATCATTTTATAAAACCAATGTTGAGAGGGATGGGACAATGACTTTGTGGGTAAAAGTGCTTGCTGCTCTAACTTTAGGACCTGAGTTCAAATCCCGAGTACGCATATAAAATTCTCAAGTGTCATTGCTCAGCACTGTGGAGAGTGGAAGATACCAGCAAATGGACACCTGCCAATCAGTTCCAGGATCAAAGAGAGACCCTTTACACTGGAAAAAGTCAGGATGAAGGGCATCCTCCTCTGAATTTTCAAAAGTCTGTACAACCATGTGCACATACACCGATCACAGTCATATTCATATGTACACAGATACATACAGACACAGATACACATCCATAAGTATCAAAACCTTGAAGGATTTGAGCACATAGTTCAAATACTCCATGTAGCAACTCAGCCTCTTAAAAGAAATCAGTTTCAAAGTTTCGCTGTATATAGCAGTATTTACTTTTCTAAAGTATTTTTTTAATCTATAAAACCCTGTGGCCCTGGAATGCTGCTAATTGACTACTATGTCATTGAAGCCCAACAAACGCGTCATTAAGTCACACTTCTGCCTGCAGTTTGTTCCTCCTAACAAGGTGAAAATCACGTTTCAATTTTTATTCAACATTTTTGTTTATATGTAAAAATACTGTGTGGCAATGCCACACTCTGAATCTCTGCTAGAGGAAGTTGCCAGGTTCTGTGTATGCTCTTGGACAAGCAAGGTGTCTATTCTGAGTGGGAGATGGTCAAAGTCAGGATTTGTCTGAATGTAGCATATACTGAGAAACTTTACCATATCACTACATAGTTGCATTCCTAAAGGTAATTCTTTTTAATCATTAAAGTCAAATGTTTTTTCTTCTTATTATTATTAATTACACTTTATTCACTTTGTATCCCCCCATAAACCTCTTTCTCCTCCCTTTCCAATTCCACTTTCCCTCCCCCTTCTCCACTCATGCCCCTCCCCAAGTCCACTGATAGAGGAGGTCTTCCTCTCCTTCCTTCTGATCCTAGTCTATCAGCTCTCATCAGGAGTGGCTGCATTGTCTACCTCTGTGGACTGGTAAGGCTGATCGCCCATCTGGGTGAGGTGATCAAAGAGCAGGCCAATTGGTTCATGTCAGAGGCAGTCCCTCTTCCCATTACTATGGAACCCACTTGGACACTGAACTGCCATGGGCTACATCTGTGCAGGGGTTCTAGGTTTTCTCCATGCATGGTACTTGGTTGGAGTATCAGTCTCAGGAAAGAC
This sequence comes from Pachyuromys duprasi, assembly GCA_028658305.1. Taxonomy (NCBI): domain Eukaryota; kingdom Metazoa; phylum Chordata; class Mammalia; order Rodentia; family Muridae; genus Pachyuromys; species Pachyuromys duprasi. The sequence goes on from CM053766.1 coordinate 44,211,802, forward strand.
CCCTGTGCTCAGATTTTTTGGTTCTGTTGCTCTCTTTGTGGAGTTCCTGGCCTCTCCCTATGTTACTATTTCCCACATCTTTCATAAGACTCCATGCACTCTGACCAACAGTTGGCCATAAGTCTCATCATCTGCTTTGATATTCTGCAGGGCAGAGCCTTTCAGAGGCCCTCTGTGACAGGCTCCAGCGATTCACTCAGCTGTGAAGCTCATTGCCTAGCTAACAGGATGCCCATGGACCTCCATTACTCCATAAACTTGGCACAGTGAAATACATCTGTAATTTCAATGCTCAGGAAATCAAGGCAGGATGATCTGAAATTCCAGGTCTTTCTAAGATAAAGAGAAAATCTAAGGCCTCTTAGGCATACATGAACTCATGACTCAAAAATTTGGCCTGTCATTTTAACTGTCTTTAATACTTAAAACATATGAGTTTTGCAAAATGTTCTTTCCCCTGGCTCAAAATTTATTAAACCAACATTTTTATCCCATTTAAATATGTAACAATCTATACTTACTGTTGAAATATATACATACACACAGATAGATACTTCTGGAAAAGTCAAAGGGTTCATTGAAATGAGAGTAAACATGCATGCATAAAAATATACTAAAGCATTATATGTTGTGATTAGGAAAGTAATAAAAAAGGAAATTTAAAATTTGAAGAAAAATGGACTGGTGATATAGAACAGCTGGTAAAAATTTTCCTTGCAATCATAGGACCTCCTGAGTCTGAACCCCAGAACTCAAGTATAAAAAGCCAGGTGTGGTGGTGAGTACTTGTAATCCCAACACTGAGGAGGCAGACACAGCCAGATCCCCAAGGAGCTCTGATCAGTCAGCCCAGCCTACCTTGTGAGCTCCCATGTCTCCTAAGAGAGGTGAAGGCTTCCAGAGAATGACACTTGAGGTTTTTTTCTGGCCTCTGTGCATACATTTACACACACACACACACCTGAGCAATACAATTATACAGATACAGTATACATGTGTACATGAAAATATATTAAAATATTAAAAGTAAATAGTGTGACTTCTTTATTCTGGTAACTTCTACTTTAACAAATGTAGAATTGTTCATATTTTACAAAAATGTAGTCTACTATATTTCTTCAACTCATTTGCTCATGTTTATATTGAGTTCATCCATCTAACAAATTACCTCTTACTGAATTGTTTTAATGTAGCATAAATAATGTTACAAAGAACCAAAATGAAGATAAACATCTATGAATAGATCTAAAGTGTTTTTTAGAATGTGTTGCTACAATTGAAGCTCCTGTCTCAGATATGGGACTATTTCAAGGCTTTGTTCCATCTGCTCCACGTTGCCTGTCCTTTCGGAGAGCTCTTAGCACAGTGTCTTCAGCCTGTGTGTGCCTTCCTCTTTCCCCTCCACTCTTGTCAACACTAAATAACATTGTTCCCATTCGTGGCCAACATTATTTGTACAAAACACTTTCATTTAACTTTATCTATATATTTATTAGAATTTGTTCACTTTGTACAGCTGCTGCAGCCTCCTCCCTCATCTCCTCCCCTCCTTCTCCCCCTATGCTCTTTCCCTTGTCCCCCAGATAGGGGAAGACCTCCTCCCCTTCTAGCTGACCCTAGCTTATCAGGTCTCCTCAAGGATGGCTGCATCATTTTCCTCTGTGACCTGGCAAGACTGCAACCCCCCACCTCCCCGCAGGGGGAGGTGATCAAAGAGCCAGCCACTGACTTCATGTCAGAGACAGCTCCTGTAACCCTTACTAGGGAACCCACTTGGAAACTGAGCAGCCAATGGGCTTCCTTTGAACTGGGGGTCTAGGCCCTCTCCATGCATGGTCTTTAGTTGGAGTATCAGTCTCTGCAGGCCCCCCTGGGCCCAGGTATTTTGGCTCTGTTGTTCTCTTTGTGGAGTTCCTGACCCCTCCAGGTCTTTCTATCTTCCTCTTCTTCCAATAAGGACTCCTGCACTCTGCCCAAAGTTCGGCTCAGTCTCAGTATCTCCTTCAATACCTTGGTGGGTAGAGTTTTTCAGAGGTCCTCTGTGGAAGGCTCTTGTCTTCTCCTACTTCTGAATGAGGATTATGCCTCTTCCCTAGGGTCCTCCTTGTTGTTAGCTTCTTTAGGACTAGATTTTAGTTTGTTTATCCTACATTATATGGCTAATATCCACTTATAAGTGAGTATATATCATATGTGTCGTTCTGTTTCTGGGTTACATCCCTCAGGATGATCTTTTTTAGTTCTATCCATTTTCCTGTAAGTTTCATGATTTCCTTGTTTTTAATTGCTGAATAGTATTCCATTACATAAATGTGACACAATTTCTGTATCCATTCCTCAATTGAGAGACATCTGGGTTGTTTCCAGATTCTGGCTATTATGAATAGAGCTTTTGTGAACATGGTTGAGCAAATGTCCTTGTTGCATACTTGAGCATCTTTTGGATATATGCCTAGGAGTGGTATAGCTGGATCTTAAGGTAGCACTATTCCTAATTGTCTGAGAAAGTGCCAGATTGATTTCCAAAGTGATTGTACAAGTTTACATTCCCACCTGCAATGAAAGAGGGTTCCCCTTTTTCCACATCCTCTCTAGCATGTATTGTCACTTGAGTTTTTGATCTTAACCATTCTGATGGTGTGAGGTGAAATCTCAGGGTGGTTTTGATTTGCATTTCCCAAATGACTAAGGATGTTGAACATTTTTTAAGTGTTTCTCTGCCATTCAATATTCCTCTTTTGAGAATTCTTTGTTTAGCTACGTACCCCATTTTAATTGGATGTATAAAATATCTACATATATAGTTTATTTGAATGCTTCTTATGTAAAGATTTGATTATAATGTGCACAATTTGTATGATAGCTTGCCTATCATTTTATTTTTTCTCTTTTTTCTTTTTAAATTTTATTTATTCACTTTACATCCCAGTCATATCCACTTTTCTCTTTTTCTCCCAGTCCCACTCCCCCTCACTCTTCCTCCAACCCCCACTCTCCTACTTCTCAGCTCATCAGGACTGAGTGCATCTTCTTCCACTGAGGCCTGGTAAGGCAGCCTTGCCAGAGAGTTGAGACCGGGAAGCAGGCAACAGAGTACATGTTGGAGAAAGCCCTGCTTCCCTTACTAGGAAACCCACATGAAGACCAAGCTGCCCACCGGCTACATCTGTGTAGGGGGCCTAGGTCCAGTTTATGCTGGTCCTTGGTTGGTGCTTCAGTCTTCATAAGCTCCCCCGCCCCGACCCTAGGCCCAGGTTATTTGACTTTATTGGTCTTCTTGTGGAGTTCTAGTCCCCTCTGTGCGCTTCTATCCTCCCCCATCCGCTTCCACAAGGTTCCTTGCACTCCACCTAATGTATTGCTGTGAAACTCTGAATCTGTTTCTATCTGCTGCTTTGTGGAGCATCTCAGAGGACAGCTATGTTAGGCTCCCATCTGCAAGCATAGCAGGATATCATTAATAGTGTCAGGAGTAAGGTCTCGCCCATTGGGTGGGCCTCAGGTTGGGCCAGGGATTGGTTGGACATTCCCTCAAGCTCTGCTCTATCTTTATCCCTGAATATCTTGCAGGCAGGGTAAATTTGGGGTTTCAGTTTTTGTGGGTTATGAGTGCTCCCCTTCCTCCACTAGAAGTCCTGTCTGGAAGGAAGGTGATCACTTCAGTCTCCATGACCCTCACTACTAGGAGTCTTAGTTAATGTCACTCCCAATCCCTCCCAGGAGCTTACCCTGCTCCTGGTCTTCTCAGAGATGCACTTGGTTTCTCTTCTCTCTCAAAGCCCTCTATCTCCTCTCCCCACTTTCCCAACAGCTCACCCCCTCCTGATTTTCATCCCCACACCCTCTCCTATCCCATTTCCTTTCTTCATCCGTTGTCCTTTTTCCCCCTCTGAGTAAGAATTAAGTGTCCTTCCTTGAGCCCTGCTTGTTACTTAGCTGCTTTAGGTCTTTGAATTATAAGGTTTATCTTTTACTATATGGTTAACATCTGCTTTTAAGTAAGTACATACCATATGTGACTTTCTGGGTCTGGGTTTCCTCACTCAGGGTAATCTTTTCTAGTTCCATCCATTTGCTTGAAAATTGCACGATTCCTCTGTTTTCATATAGCTGAGTAGTATTCCATTGTGTAAATGTACCACATTTTCTTTAGCCATTCTTTGACTGAGGGTCATCTGGGCTGTTTCCAAATTCTGGTTCTTACAAATAAAGCTGGTGTGAACATAGTTGAGCAAATGCCTTTGTATGGTAGAGAATCTTTTGGGTATATTCCCAGAAGTGGTATAGCTGGGTCTTGAGGTAGAGCTATTCCCAATTTTCTGAGAAAACATCAGATTGATTTCCAAAGTGGTTGTACAAGCTACATTCCCACCAGCAATGGAGGAGGTTTCTCCTTTCTCCACATCCTTGCCAGCATGTGCTGTCACTTGAGTTTTTGGTTTTAGCCATTCTGACAGGCATAAGTTGAAATCTCAGAATTGTTTTGATTTGCATTTCTGTGATAACTAAGGATGTTGAACATTTAATTAAGTGTTTCTTGGCCATTTGAGATTTCTCTGTTGAGAAGTCTTTGCATCCCATTTTTATTGGATTATTTGGTTTGTTGGTGTATAATTTATTGAATTCTCTATATATTTTGGATATTAGTCCTCTGTCAGATGTAGGGTTGGTGAAGATCTTTTTCCAGTCTGTGGGCTGTCATTTTTTCTTATTTATAGTGTCCTTTGCATTACAGAAGCTTGTCAGTTTCATGAGGTCCCAGTTATTAATTGTTGATCTTAGAGCATGAAATGTTGGTGTTTTGTTCAAGAAGTTTTCTCCTGTGCCAATGAGTTCAAGGTTCTCCCCACTTTCTCTTCTAACAGATTTAGTATTTCTAGATTTATGTTGAGGTCTTTGATCCATCCACTTTGACTTGAGTTTTGTGCATGGTGATAAATATGAATCTATTTGCATTTTTCTTCAGGTAGACATACAGTTAGACCAGTACCATTTGCTGAAGATGCTTTCTTTTTTCCACTGTATGGTTTGGGCTTCTTTGTTAAAAATCAGGTGTTCACAGGCATGCGGGTTTATTTCTGGGTCTTCAATTTGATTCCATTGCTCAGCTAGTCTGTTTCTATGCCAGTACCGTGGAGTTTTTGTTACTCTTGCTCTGTAAGATAGCTTGAAATCAGGGATGGAGATTACTCCAGAAGTTCTTTTATTGTACAGGATAGTTTTGGCTATTCTGAGATTTTTTTTTTCATATGAAGTTGATAACTGTTCTTTCAAAGTCTGTAAAGAATTATGTTGATATTTTGATGGTTATTTCATTGAATCTATAGATTGCTTTTGGTAAAATGGACCATTTCTACTATGTTAATTTTACTTATCCACAAGCATGGGACATCTTACCACCTTCCCATATCTTCTTCAATTTCTTTCTTCAGAGACTTGAAGTTCTTGTCACACAGGTCTTACACGTGCTTGGTTAGAGTTAGACCAAGATACTTTATATTATTTGTGGCTATTGTGAAGGGTGTTATTTCCCTAATTTATTTCTCAGCCTGTTTGTCGTTTGTATTTAGGGGGGCTACTGATTTTTTTGTTTTAAGTAATTTTGCATCCAGCCACTTTGCTGAAGATATTTGCCAGCTGTAAGGGTTCTGGCAGATTTTTTGGGTTTACTTATGTATACTGTCACATCACCTGCCAGTAGTAATACTTTGGCCTCTTTTTCAATGTGTATTCCCTTGATCTCCTTTAGTTGTCTTATTGCTTTAGCTCAGAATTCAAATACTATATTGAAGAGATGTGGAGAGAGTGAGCACTTTTGTCTTGTCCCTGATTTTGGTGGGATTATTTTCAGTTTTTCTCCATTTAATTTGATGTTGGCTATAGGCTTGCTGTATATTGCCTTTATTGTGTTTAGATATGTGCCTGGTATCCCTGGTCATTTCAAAACTTTTAAAAAGAAGGAATGTTAGATTTTGTCAAATGCTTTATTTGCATCTAATGAGAAAATCATGGTTTTTTTTTCTTTAATTTTGTTTATACAGTGGATTGTGTTGATGGACTTTCATATATTGAACCATTCCCTGCATGTCTGGGATGAATTCTGCTTGATCATGATGCATGTTTTGTTGTTGTTGTTGTTGTTGTTGTTTTGATGTGTTCTTTGATTCAGTTTGCTAGTATTTTATTGAGTATTTTTCATGAATATTCATAAGGAAAACTGGTCCAAAATTCTCTTTTTTGTTGGGTCTTTGTGTGGTTTAGCTATCAGAGTGACTATGGTCTCATAGATTGAGTTTGGCAATGTTTCTTCTGTTTCTATTTTGTAGAATGATTTGAGGAGTATTAGAGTCAGGTCTTCTTTGAAAGTCTGATAGAATTTTGCCCTGAAACCATCTGGATCTGGGCATTTTTTGGATGGGAGATTTTAATGACTGTTTCTGTTTTCTTACAGGATATAAGAGTACTTATCTCTTTGAGTTAACTTTGATAAGAAGACTCTATCAAGGAAATTCCATTTCATTTAGATTTTCCGATTTTGTGAAGGACAGGTTTTTGAAATAAGACCTAATAACTCATTGAATTTCCTCAGTGTCTGTTGTTATGTCTCCCCTTTCACTTCTGAATTACTATTATTTTGATTTGAATACTGTCTCTCTGCCTTTTAGTTAGTTTGGCTAAGGATTTGTCTATCTTGTTGATTTTCTTGAGGATGTAGCTCTTGGTTTTATTGATTCTTTGTATTGTTCTTTTTGTTTCTATTTGTTGATTTCAGCCCTGGGTTTGATTATTTCCTGTAGTCCAGTCTTTTTAGTGTGTTTGCTTCTTTTTTTTTTCTAGAGCTTTCAGGTGTGCTGTTAAGTTGTTAGTATGAGATCTTTCTCATTTCTTTATGAACGTGCTTAGTGTCATGAACTTTCCTCTTTGCACTGCTTTCATTGTGTCCTATAAGTGTGGGTATACTATGCCTTCATTTTCATTGATTTTAGGAAGTCTTTAATTTCTTTATTTCCCTGACCCAGAGGTCACTGTATAGGGAATTGTTCAGTTTCCTTAGTATGCTAGATTTTTTGTTATTTCTGCTGTTGTTGAAGCCCAGCTTTAATCCATGGTGATATGACAAAATACAAGGGGTTATTTCAAATTTCATATATTGGTTGAGGGTTGTTTTCCAAACGACTTTTTGGTCACTTTTAGAGAAGGTTCCATGTGGTGCTGAGAAGAAGGTATAATTTTTTGTGTTTGGGTGAAATGTTCTGTAGATATTTATTAGATTCATTTGATTCATGACAACTGTTAGTTTCATTACTTCTCGGTTTAATTTCTGTCTTGATGACCTGTCCATTGATGACAGGGGATATTGAAATCTCTCACTATTAACTTGTGGGTATTGATGTGTGATTTAAGTTTTAGTAATGTTTCTTTTACAAATGTGGGCACCCTTGTATTTGGGACATAGATGTTCAGAATTGAGTTGTCCTCTTGGTAGATTATTCCTTTGAGAAGTATGTAGTGTCCTTCTCCATCTCTTTTGATTAATTTTGGTTGAAAGTCTATTTCATTAGATATTAGGATGGCTACTCCAGCTTGCTTCTTTTGTCCATTTTTTAAAAATCCTTTTTTCCAGCCCTTTTTGTTCTGAGGTAGAGGTTATCTTTGTTGTTGAGGTGTGCTCCTCGTATGCAGCAAATTGATGGGTCCTCTTTAAATATTCATTCTGCTAACCTGCATCTTTTTATTGGGGAATTGGATCCATTGATGTTGATAGATATTAATGTTCAGTGTTTTACTTCAGTGTTGTTGTTTAGCATGTTTTGCATTCTTGTCTTCTTTTGGTTTTGCTACAATGAAGTTATTTATATCCTGTGTTTTCTTGGGTGTAGTTAACCTCCTTTGGTAGGAGTTTTCCTTCTTGTATCTTTTGTAGGGCGAGGTTTGTACTCAGATTTTGTTTAAATTTGGTTTTCTGTCATGGAATACATTTTTGCCGCCTATTGTAATAGAAAGTTTTGCTGGGTATATTAGTTTAGACTGACATCTGTGGTCTCTTAAGGTCTGCAAGGTCCCAGGCCCTTCTGGCTTTTAGAGTCTGTGTTGAGAATTGTGATATGATTCTGATAGATCTGTTTTTATATGTTATTTGGCCTTTTCCCCTTGCAGCTTTAATATTTTTTCTTTGTTCTGCACATTTAGTGTTTTGATTATTATATGCCAGGAGGAATTTATTTTCTGGTCTAATCTATTTGGTGTTCTGTAAGCCTCTTGTGTGTTTAAAGACATCTCTTTCTTAAGGTTGGGGAAATTTTCTTCTATTATTTTGGTGAAAATATTTTCTGGTTCTTGGAGCTGGAAATCTTCTCTTTCTTCTATTCCTATTATTTTTAGGTTACATCTTTTCATTGGATCCTTGATTTCTTGGGTGTTTTGTTTCAGGGATTTTTTAGGTTTAAAAATTTCTTTGACAGAAGTAATGATGTTTTTTATTATATCTTCTACACCTGAGATTCTCTCTTCTATTTTTTGTATTGTGTAGATGTTTACATTTATAGTTTCTGTTTCCTTCCCTAAATTTTTCCCCTCCAGGATTTCCTCAGTTTGCATTTTCTCTATTGTTTCTAATTCCATTTTCATATAGCTATTGTGTTAATTTCCTTCACCTATTTGATAGTATTTTCCTGTATTTCTTTAAAGTATTTGTTCATTTCCTCTTTAAAGGCCTCTATCTGTTTGATTTATTTTTTCTGTATTTTTAAGTGATTTATTTATTTCCTCCTCAAAAAGCCTCTATCATCTTCATTAGCATAGGCTTAAGGTCATTTTTTTGTGTGTTTCAGCTCAATTAGGATATCCTGTGCTAACTGAAGTAAGATAGGTGGTTCTAGTGATGCCATATTGCCCTGGCTTTTGTTGATTGTGTTCTTAAGCTGGCCTTTAGCCATCTGATAGTCCCTGAAATTCGCTGGCTGTTCCTGGTGTCAGCCGGGCTTCTCGGGCATGCAGGAGCCCTGGGATAGAGGCTGGATCTCAGGGAATAGCCCAAAGCTCTCCTCTGCTGGATGTCTCCCAGTGAGAGCTACAGGGAGGAGATTTAGATGGGGGTGTTGAACCTATATGATCCTAAGGTCTAGCAGGTCTCCTCAGGAAGGCTATTAGAGCCATGGCCTGGAGGTTGGAATCATACATACTTGGTAGCTAAGATGCCTCCTCTCACTGGGGAAGCATGAACACTGTCATTTTGGAGTCAGAGCACTGCTTCAAAGTCAGCAACAACTGTCACTCAGTAGCCATTCAGAGCACTCGGCGCTGCCATCTTTGAGTGAGACTCCGCATGATGCTGTTGTCCTGAAGGTCTCCTCAAGGAGACAGATAGAACCATGGATCTGAGACTGGAAATGTGTCCCTGGAACCTGGGACTCATCCTTGGGAAGGTGCAGAGAGTTGGGTGTCAGGAGCCTCAAACCAGAAGTCCCTGGAACTGTCCTCAGCTAGGTGAAAGGCATTGAGTGGCTGGAGCCTGGGACCTTGTCCTATGCACCCAGGGTCTCTCTTCTCATCCAGGGAGACACAGACACTGGCATTTTGCAGACAAGAGCCCAGCCACTCAGTTGCTCTGCAGACACTGAGCTCCAGGTACTCAAATACTGTGTGTGCTGGGTGCCACCATCTTGCAGTCTCCCTATCATTTTATTTTATAAGCAGTTCTCAGTAGTATCTTCTTTAGCATTTTATTACATTGATTACACTTATTGATTTGATTGATGTGTGTCTGTGTGTGTGCATATCTGTGTGTATACCTACACATTCACAAGCATATCATGGCACACATAAAAGGTCCATAGGATAACTTGCAGGAATCTTCCCTCTCCTTTGGCCCCATGAATCTCGGGATGGAACCCATGCCACCAGGTCTGCCTGGCAGAAGCTCCTTTTTTCCACTGCCCCACCTTGCTGCATGTAGATCTTCATTTATAACTCTAAAACCAACAGTTGTGTGTTGTTTTTAATTATTTTACTAATTTAATCTTTATCCTTTTCAAGTAGTATGAAAAATTTCATACTATACAGTAGCCCATGTCTTACTAACTTATATAATTTCTTGTCAACAGTAAGTTTCTGAATGCATAGTGACCAAAAATAATTAGAAAGCAAGTGTTTAAGCAGGGGCATTCCTATCCATGCTTGCTTGCCCATGTTGCCTCACGTGCCTTCACTGCAGCTCAGTTTGAACACATGTGCACTTTGCGTTGTGCATGCTGTCATGGCAAATAAAGCATGTGACCCCAGTCCAAAACGCCTCAGGTCCAATGGAGGCCAGCATGTGTTATGAAATGCAGTGTATTCATGTGAGCCGTATTCTTAGCACTCATAATTATAAAATCAAAATATTGGTCAACTCTGAATATCTGAATATCTCTCCATCTTCCAGTATCAAATATTCCGCCCAAATTTAATTCTTCTTCAAAAGTAAAGAAGTATGACCATCTCATTTGTATGCAAATTGGTGTACCAAAGCATAGGTTTTAAATAAATTTCCTTATGATTTGTTATCACTAGATGTTTGATTTGTGTATCTAATTTATATAACTACCCAAGGATACATAAAAAAGTTATTGGACAAAAGGGTCACAGTGCAAAAAAATCAGAAACCTAACTTTTTGCTCTAGGGTTCTATTTCACAGCCATATTTCCCTTCACTATACCAGTAAGTATATCACTAGGTACAATTCCATATCATTTTTAAACATCGCTTTATTTTTCTATTTAGTGACTCTTAAGGAAAAAAACATTTGTTATTATAAATAATACTAAGGCTCTCTCTGAAGTGTCAAAATGGAGCTTTTCTCTCAAGAGGTAGTGACCACCATGTGAGAGCAATTGGTGAAATATGTGATGTGCACAACGGGCTGGATAGCAATAGAAGTGAACTCAGGAGAGATGTCCTGCTTATATGACACAGGTACTTGTTAGCGTCAGTCATTCTTGTTAAGAACTGCCTTTGAGCTTCTGGGTTTACAAGAGAAGGGAGAGTCTGGAGTTATTTTGAAATAGAAACTGAGACGGGAGCTTCTAATACCTCATACATGCTCAGGCTAGCACATAAACTTCACTGAACAAAGGGTGCGTAAGCCCTGCTGATCGTGTGGGATGTGAGCACAGCTGAGCATAGGAAGCAGTCAGAGCCTAGGCAAGACAAGCAATTTTGTGCTAACAATCATATTTCCTGAGCATTTATGTGTGCCACATTCCACGGAGAACAGTGGTGCATGTCACAGTTCAGAATGTGTCAACAGACTATCACACAGTGGGAGGCTTAAACAAGTGTTTATATTTCTGTGAGTTTTGAGTCTGGTAGTCAAAAATCAGCACAGAAGAAGATGCTGTTTCTGGTGAGGGCTCATTTGCTTTGCAGACAGCCTGCTTCTGGTGGCCTCAAATGGCTGTGGGAAAACTACCCCTGGGTTTCTTCTTGTGAGGACACTAAAGGCATGTGTCAAGGTCTCCATCCTTATGGTCCAGTCACCGCCGCCATGCTCTACCTCCAACCCCGTCATCCCGGGGATTACCGTTTCGACACATGAACTGGAGACCACACAAATATTCTGCACATGCTATAAAACAAAACATCTTTCTCCTTTAAGGAGCTAGAAATAAAATATATGAACTCACTGTCCTGAGCTCAAGCAAAGAAATAAACATTAGTCAAAAATGCTCTGACCTGTATCTTCAGCTGCCGAGCTGAGATGTCTAGGCTTTGTGGAATGCTGTGGCTGACAGAAGTAACTGTTTATTTTGGAGTTTTAGCCACCAGACAGTCTAATGATGCGGTTCCTGATAATGGCTTTGGATCTCACTGCAGCAGCTCTGCCTTTACAAAAGAGCCATGACTGCAGAGATTGGCTTGACCTATAAAGAGGATGAAAACTACAAGGCAGAATACCACTGAACTTCAGCAGAGGCTTTAAACACAAAAGCCAGGGTGAGCGTCCCTGGTGGCTGATATTCCCCACACACTGTCAAACATCACTGCCAAGGCAGAGCACATAGAACACTCCACAGGAAGTGGGTAGCAGCTGTGCCTGGTGCTCAGCCACACATGGTCCTTCCCTTTCTGAATTTTAACCTGTGCCTTCCCATGAAAGAACTGTAATGTCATACTTTTTCATTAAGTTATGGGAAACTTCTCATAAACTCTCAGATTAAAGAGTGGCCTCTTGTGGTGATTATTTCCTTCAAACATTTACAGTTGGCTTAACCTCCAGAAAAGATGCCCAGGAGAGGCTGCAGAGTCTGATGTATCAACCGAAGATGATGCATAGAGAGGACCTAAATCCCCTACTCAGATGTAGCCCATGAACAACCCAGTCTCCATGTGGGTCTCTTGGAGAAGAGACAGCCTCTGACACAAACTTGGTTGCCTGCTCCTTGATCACTTCGACCTCTGTGGGATGACCTAGCCAGCCCAAAGAGGAAGAGGATCCAGGTAGTCCTGATGGAATCTGATAGGGTAGGTTCAGACAGTAAGGAAGGAAGACTTCCCCTATCGGTGGACAAGGGGAGAGGGATAAGGGAAGACGAGCGAGGAGGGTGGGACTGGAAGGAGATGAGATAGGGGGATACAAAGTGAATAAATTGTAATATAATAATAATAACTTAAAAATAAAATTAAAATATGCTAGAAAAAAGTTTTTATGGCTTGACACTTAACAAAGGAGAGAAAGGAATTGATATAAAGCCTTTCAGTTTCTAGAGATAATGAGATAAAAACTCAAGAAAGAATTAGGTCAGTTCTTCTCAGAACAGTATTTGCAAATAACACAGAAATCATATAAAGGCAGAAAACTATAGAACAAGAAGAAATAATATACATAATAAAAAATCAAGATTCTTAAAGAAAATCTAATATTTTAAGAATGAATATGTGCTTATATTTATATATTACTTGTGTAAATGTATCATATTTTCATTATCCATTCATTCAATGTGAACATCCAGGGTGTTACCATTTCCTAGCTATTGTGAGTAGAGCATCAATGAACACACTTGACTATGTATTTCTGTAGTACGAAACAGTCTTTTGGCTATATGCTCGATATTGGTACAGTTGGATCATGTGATAGATCAATTTACAGCCTTCTGAGCAGTCTCTACACTGATTTTCATAGTGGTCGTACTAGTTTGCACTTCCACCAGCATAGACAGGTGTTCCCTTTCCTCACACCCACTTCAGCATTTGCTTTCTCATTTATGTTTATGTTCTGGCCATAGTTATGAGTTTTTTTGTTTTCTTTTTTAATGTTAGCTACTTTGACTGGGGTATGATAAAATCTCAAAGTAGCTTTAATTTACATTTTCCTGATGCCCAATTTTTAGGTGGGCTGCTTGTTGTATATTATATATGTATACATATATATGGCTTCCTTTTTAGTTCTTTGAATACAATCTGAATACTAACATGCTATGAGACATGTAGCTTGTAAAGACTGTTTTTTATTCCGCAGGTGCCTCCTCACATGGATGATGGCCTCCTTTGCTGTGCCAGAGCTTTTAAGTTTCCTGAGGTCCATGTTGTCAAATGCTTATGTTAGCACCTGCATCTTCACATCCTACTCAGAAAATCTTTTCCTGTGCCGCTGAGTTCAAGTTTCCCACTTTCTTCTGTCAAATCCTGAACTTATGTAGAGGTCCTTGATCTGTTTGGAGTTGAGTTTTGTACAGGGTGAGAGTTAAAGAGCTGAGTTTCATTCTTCTCTACATAGCCATCCAGTTTGAGCAGCACTGATGAAGTGTCTGTTCTCCAATGTTGGCTGCTTTGACTGAGGTTTCTATGAACATGTAATCTATCCTGTGAAGAAATTTCAGCAGTTTTCTGTGGACAATATAGGTAGCCAGTAATGTCCTACGAGTTCTTTGGTTTCACGTGACAATGAGTTGGCTGGGTTCAGCCTGAGCAATGAAGGAAAGACAACACAAGCTATGTCTCTATCCAAAGAGAAGCTGTAGCTGATCCACAGCAGTAAGTAGAAAAAAAGAAAGCTATCTTCCTTCCATGAGAGCATTTTTCAGAATTTTTTTCTTTCTTTCCACCTTGGTCTATAGCTATCATTTTCCCCTACTGCACCATGAATTGCTCAGTCTCATGGGTAATACATATGCTTGCTGTTTTCCAGAACCCTATTATTACACTCAGTGGCTCCCATGGCTCTAAATTTGAGGGACTATCTTTTGTTTTATCCATATTTCAAAACAAGTATTTAAAAAGCCCAAGGCAAGTCAGGTGTCTAACCATAAAAAAGAGCATATTAAGGAAAAAATGCTTACACTGAGTGCAAGTGGTCACTGAGAACCACTGGGACATTGGAGCCATTGCTAGGCAAAGGCTTTGCAAGTCACAAAGCACCACTAACTGAATTCCAGTTGACCTAGACCAAAATCTTTCAGCTTGATAAAAGGTACATCTCAGAGAAAACGCTACCAAAATACATACAAATTTAAATGCAGCGTTTGAGTGTGTGGGGTTGGGCATGGGTGTTTCAGTTAGTGAAATGAGTTCTGTACAGGCATGTGAAGCTGAAGTCGAACCTTCCACATGTGCATAAAAAGCTGGACAAGCCAACACCAGTTGCAGTGAGGAAGCAGAGATATGCTGGCCAGCCAGTATAGCTGAATCTGCAAACTCCAGGTTCAGTAAGAGAGTCTGCCTCAAAAGATAGGGGTGAAGCAATTAAGGAATTCATCTGATGTTGATCCTTGGCCTCAACATACATGTATGTGCACAAGAACACATAAAAATCCAAAGACACACAAACAGTGCTTAGGAAAATTAACTTCAATTATCTAGTTGTATTTGTTTGGGACAGACCATTGTCTAATGATTTCTCTTAAACATATATCTTACTCGATGCCTTTATTAGCATTAGTAGGGAACTGAATCACTAAACATTAGTTAAGGGGCATAGGAAAGCAATGTATTTTAGCAGTATCTGGTTCCATGATAAAGCAAATTTCCTTGAGATGTTTTCAGAAAACCTTCTAAGAGTTCTTTCATCATTGAACTCAGCCATTCTGAGGTGCATGTGCTGAAGTGAGAATGTTTGATACCATCCCCTTTCACTGAGGTGGAAGCCCACAGTCTGTGTGAGCAATGCATGGAAATGTATGGTAATCATCAGAAAATGCTTAAAAATTGCATGTTCCAATGACATGGCTCTTTCAGAGGAGCTCTCAGTATACTTATATTTGTGTGTGTGTGTGTGTGTGTGTGTGTGTGTGTGTGTGTGTGTGTGTGTGTGTGAAAACCCAAGTATCTGCCACTACAGTAGACATCATGCTAAAGGCGAATTGTCAAATACAAAATTCAAGGTCTACATGATGAGTGTTGGACAGATTAAAGAACACTCTGCAAATAGATTGCATCGTTCCTGGCTAAAATGCATCCTCAGAAACTCACTGCTCGGTGTTGACATGGACAGCCCAGTCAGCTTCCACCAGAAACAACAAGGCTTCTTGCAAAGACAAAGAAATCTACTGGGATGAAGCTCCAAGTCTGATCCACATGGTGTCATTTTTAGATCTGTCAAAGACTGACTTACATTTGAAGTTTTACTACAACAGTTTAATATAAAATTAGCCTATTTGTAGTATTTCATGGAGCTGGGCTATATGCTGTCTCAACCCAATATTTCTAGAAAGGAATAGCATTCCCTTTCTTGATTACAAATACCCTCTTTTAACTACGTGATGCTAGGCCTCCTAGCCTACATCCATTGGATAGTATGCTTGATGGAATTTGTGGTAAAAATGAACAGGGATGGATTCTGCTTCTTTGTTACTATTACAGTATCTGCCAGGCAAGGAGGTGAGGAACAGGTGGGAAACCTCTCCCTGCTGGAATCCAAACAGAAAGCATGAAAATTTTTCATCAAAGTATGGGAACAACTTGAATGTGGAGAAAATGGTGAACTCTCAGTGTTTTAAGACAGATAAAATATGGCTGTCTCCTTGGGCATAACATTATTTCATAGATAACTGAGGATACGTCTGTGAACACATACATACACATATTGGAGGGCATGTAAGTGAGTAAAGCTTCAGCATAAAGCCGCCACTCTGTTTTAAATACAGTCTTCCTAAACTTACTATCAGTCATTCATTGGACAACCACATTACTGAGTGACATTCTAATGTCAGCAAGGACCATTACATCATTGTCATTGCTCGTCAAATACCCTGAAATATGAGCAAGTCTATTTCTGAACTGCTAAGGAGCCTCATGCTGGTGTTGTCAATCCAACCCAAGGGATGGGTTTCCAAGCTAGAGGAAGTGGTAAAGATATTATTAATGATGGTGCCAAAAAGCTAGCAGTTTTCCCATGAGCTTCTTGTTGGGCAAGAGCCCAACTGTGACACAGTCCAGTGCTGTTTGCTCAAGTGTCTCAGAATAATTAGTAAAGAAAAGGTGAAATTTTTGTAAAGTTTAAACATCAACTACAACTTTTCTCAGCTCTGTGTAGGTGTTTTGGTTGACTGCACTGACTAAAATAAATTGTGGTTGGGGGTGAGGAGAAATCTGTGCTTGTGTGAGTTGTTCTCATTAGAAGATGCAGACATCAGACTCTTGTCTGAGCACTGTGAGTTTTTTTTAATTAATTTATTTTTATTAATTATGATTTATTCATTTTGTATCCCAGGTATAGCTCTCTCCCTCATCCCCTTCCAATCCCATCCTTCTTCCCTCATGTTTTCTCATGCCCCTCCCAGAGTCCACTGATAAGGGAGGTCCTCTTCCCTTCCATCTTACCCTAGCCTATCAGGTCTCATCAGGAATGGCTGCATTGTCTTCCTCTGTGGACTGGTAATGCTGCTCCACCCTTAGGAGGAGGTGATCAAAGAGCCAGCCACTGAGTTCATGTCAGAAACAGTCCCTGTTCCCATTACTAGGGAACATACTTGCACACTGAGCTCCCTTGGGCTACATCTATGTAGGTTATCTCCATGCATGGTCCTTGGTTAGAATATCAGTCTCAGAAAAGACTCTTGTGCCCAGACTTCTTGGTTCTGTTGCTCTCCTTGTGGAGCTCCTGTCCTCATTCAGAGAGGCAAAGGGGATGGACACCGGAAGAGGGAGAAAACAGGGAACAGGACAGAAGCCTACTACTGAAGGCCTTTGAAAGACTCTACCCAGCAGGGTATTAAAGCAGATGCTGAAACTCAGAGCCAAACTTTGGGCAGAGTACGAGAATCTTATGGAAGAAGGGGGAGATGAAAGACCTGAAGGGGACAGAAGCTCCATTGTATGTGGTTCTTGCTGTCTGTTTTCCTCTCTGTGCATGTCAGAGCTACATCATTGTGATGGTGATGAAACTGTATGAAACTGAATATTCAAAACACCTGGGGACCAGCCAGGTGAGGTAGTGCACGCCTGTAATCCCAGAACGCAGGGAGTCGGACGCAGGTGGATCTCTGTGAGTTTGAGGCCAGCCTGGTCTACAAAGCGAGTCCAAGACAACCAAGGCTACACAGAGAAACCCTGCCTCGGAAAAAAAAAAGAAAACATACAAAAAATGGGGACGAAGGAGTAGAAGCACTTCCTCTTGTATTAGTGACCTTTCCCTCAACTTCATAAACCGTGCTAGGTCCGCTTTATAATCTGTATCTAGGTCAGCATGCAGCACCACTAACAGGAAAGTTGCTTGTGCCCAAGGTCACATGACCAATAAGTGTGAAGGAAAATAGAGCCCCATTTTCCTGATTTAAGATCTAGTCTTCTTAAAGTGTCTATGAAGGAAAAGAAACCCTGTAAATTAGACTATAATTAGGTACTCCTGTAGTTTCAGGCAAAGTGAAATAGAGAATTGGTCCAATTACCCCAATAATTCACCCCCCCCCATATCAAAACACTTTCATGTATGTCTGAATTTCTCCAGCCAAATATCTGAATAATTGCACCAATTATTCATATCATTTTGAATATATGTATAAATCTGGTCTTTTTGTGGGACGGGGATGAGGGCAGGCCATGAATTATGTGTCCAATTTTCCAACATAAATAGAGAGTATCATTTTTCATTTTCCCCTTCTAATTTGTTTCAAAATCCAGTGGGTTTTTTTTATTAAATTGAAGTTTATGGATAAATGGGAAAATCTTTACTGAAATATGGGGCTTCCCACTGTAATTTTGGTTTGAAACTGGCCGCTCACAAGCAGTTTCATATAAGCACAACGTCGGGTGACGAGACGTGCCTTTCTTTGGGAGGGGGCCAGTGTTTGGAGTGAGGAATATGTAAAATCTTGTTTTTTCAAATCCTTTCTGCTTCTATTCTACTTACAGAGTTGAATTCCGACCCCAGCTTAAATGTTTCACCTCTGCCAAAGGGGTTTATATTCAAAGCAACTCAAGACAAGCCTGATATCAGGAGAGGGTTAAAATTACAGTAACTTAAAACTAAAAGAAACCCCCTTCTTTTTTTTTTCTGATCTTTATAAACCGTTGACCCATTTCAAGGAAGAATTAAGTTCTTCTGATTGTATACCCCTTAGCTATACACCAAAACTGCACATGATATCTGCATGAAAATAGACATAGGGCACATTTAGAAAATGACCCAACAAAATGTTTGAAACTATAGAAAAGTCCATCAATTAAAGCAGATTAAATATAGTTTAAAAGCTAGTGTCCACGCTAACAAAATCTGTCAGCCCACTGTTCTTTGTGCTTTCTGATAAATACAGTTCTGGGCAGAAGGTGGGAATAGCATTACCGTCGATTGACAAGTCCATTGTGCTTTGAACAGGTATTACACAAAAAGCAGTAAAGAAAGTGTCATTGTTCACTGCGGAGTCGGTGTGCAGAATGGCCGGTGCAGACAAGGAAGGAAGAGACACAGACACAATTGTGGCCCCTTTAAAAGACCATGCTCAGCCAAGGACTACGGCTGCATGTTCCCCAGCACAAAAGTACATACCATTTCCCCTGGGTGATAACAAACTACCCTCTCCTGGCGTGAACTTCCTGACTTATGATTTCAAACCTGTTTTATCTGAAAAAAAATCAAAGATTTCCTTCAACCTACACAATAGGGATACACATGCGAAAGTGACCTTGCTCTGTCTGCCTTGGCTTTTACAGGTCCCACCACAGGATTCTCAGCCTGTGTACTGCGGAGTTTCTCTGCTCTCCTTCTCCATGGACCTCTTCAGTGTGTACTGGAGGATGGCATTTCTACAACACAGATTCATGGGAGAAGCACACCATATGTAACTTGAGAAGAGTTTCATTAACTAAACATGAAAAAAAAAGCATGAAAGGAAACCAGCAAGAGGGCTAGCAGGCATGCAAACCTAGTTGAACTAGACCCCTGATCCCAGGTGATGCTGGAAGGAAAGAACCAGCTCCACACTGTTGCCCTGTGATCTCTCCATGTCAGCCTGGGTTCATGCTCCTTCATGGTAGGCACTATCTATCTATCTATCTATCTATCTATCTATCTATCTATCTATCTATCACCAATCTCTCTCTATATATGTATATATATGTACATATAGATATGTACATATAGATATGTATATATACATACATATATAGAGAAATATATATATTTCAGAAAACAAATAAATAGCATTTTAAAGAAACATAAAATGATGGAACAAGATGTAGATATAGCTTAATTTCTTATAAGGAAAAACTCCCTTGTTCTTGGAGCAATGTGAGACAACTCATTACTTTAACCTAGGCAAGCCATTTTTTAATCAAATGTGTTAGAACAACAACAAAAGAAGCCATTACTAAAATGCAATTACTAACATACAGATAGAAAAGTTTTATTTAGTGGGTGTGGTGGCAGATGACTTTAATCCCAGCATTCAGGGAGGCAGAGGCAGATGGATCATTGTGAGCTCAAGGACAGACTAAACTACAAAGCAAGTCCAGGACAGCCAAGGTTAAATAGAGAAACTCTATTTTGAAACAACAACACCAACAACAAAAAGGCTTTATTTAAATTCCTAGCCTTTCTATAATGTCAGCTCCAAAATTCTACTTAGAGGAATTTTTCCCAAGAATATGCTCAATGCAGAACGGACTTAAATCTAAGGTTGCATAATGTGTTTGAACAAGATAAAATAAAGGGTAAATCTAAGGTAGCATAATGTGTTTGAACAAGATAAAATAAAGGATTGATTTGATATAGTATTGTGATATATATACGTACATGTATAATAACTGCATTTGTTTTTATTTTTTATTTATATTTTATTTATTTTTACTTATATGTTTTTATTTTTATTTATTTTTGTGTGATAGAATATGCTATTTATATAATTACGTATGACATAATAGATATAATCACATGTATAAAGAAATAAAATTCACCTTTTAAAATGGTGTCTGGATATCTAACTTAGTATGTACATAGTTTTACTGTAACAGAACACTAGATCCACCTCTGGTACTATCACATACTTATATCTTCTTTCAGTAACTTACAGTCTAGCAGGAAGAGAAAAATATAAATATTTATTTGAGCTATGATACATGGTTATATGTTAGCTGAACCAACAAGCAAAATGAAAATACCGTGCTTCCAAAACATGTGTTATATTTGCTAGGTATTTCTATGTAACAAACGAATCCCAAATAACAATCATTTATGACCACTCGTGCATCACTGTATGATGATGGTTAGCTGGAATAGCTCTGTTCTGTATATTCCAGATCTTGCTCATTGTCTTTAAAGCAGCAAGTTAACGTGGGTGTGTACATTTAACAGCAATGTTAGAGATACAAGAGGAGGCAGACACAGGGAAGACACTGAGACAGTGGACACAGGGAAGACACTGAGACAGTGGACACAGGGGACACTGAGACAGTGGACACGAGACACTGAGACAGTGGACACGAGACGCTGAGACAGTGGACACGAGACGCTGAGACAGTGGACACAGGGAAGACACTGAGACAGTGGACATGAGACACTGAGACAGTGGACACGAGACGCTGAGACAGTGGACACAGGGAAGACACTGAGACAGTGGACACGAGACACTGAGACAGTAGACACGAGACACTGAGACAGTGGACACGAGACGCTGAGACAGTGGACATGAGACGCTGAGACAGTGGACACAGGGAAACTTTTTCATGTCTTGGTTTGTGATTATTGAAAACCTGAAAGGCCTTAAGATATACAGGTGTGAATGTAAGTTGTCTCAATGATAATATTTACTGTAGATTTCCAGGTTTTCCTCTTTATATTTCCTTAACATTTTAACAATGAAACATACTTCTTTTATGACCATATCACAATAATAAGTTACTTCCAAAATATCACCAAACTAAATGTTCACAAATTTTTTTCTAATGTCCTCTTTTTTATAAAAAGAGGCCTTCAAGGAAAGGCAGATCTTACAATGCTACATTCTCTGTATGTCCAAAGACACAGTCACCTCTTAATTCCATCTGCCTTTGAGAAAACTCTCTCTCATGGATCTACTCCAAGTGATGGAGAATCCAAGGTGGCTACAGACCCAGATCATTTACTTCCATTTCTCCATTCAGAGACTACATATTCAAACAATGCCAGTTTATTGCAACAACAGATGTCCTGGATTTTGCTTTTATATGTATGTGCTCACCTAAATGCTAAGAGGTGAAGGAGTGGTTCACACCCTGATTTTTTTTGATCTTCTCTGATGTGAGCTCTGTCTATAGCACATGACGAGAATGCTGTCATGTCTTCCTTCCTTGCTCCTCCTTTTCCCCACAGGTAATTGTTTCTTTTCGTTTTGTAAGAAAAGGCATAGTGAGCCTGTCCCCTCCATCTTTTGGTGCCGTGAGTAGACTGAGTAGAACATGGTTCTAGTGAATCACTTTCCCAATTAGGCTAAAATATTAAAGACAAGTAACTTGAGAAGGAAACTCACATTTCTCTAGCACTTTGCAGCACATGTATCCTATTTACTCTTTATTTTATTGCTTAATGACTGGATCTGAAGTAATTGCACCGTTTGACAGATATTTATTTGTAAAATGTGATTCATTCAGGCAGACACTTGGAGAATGATTTTCATGCCAACATTTAAAATTGCGTAGGCTGGGGACCTGATTCTAAGGATGCAAACGTGCATGCAAATTCCACGCATCAAGCACATCTACTTTCGGCTCTTTGAATTTTAGAAATATCCCAGTTGACAGTGAGTGCTAGTGAGCCAGCGGCAGGGACTTCTGGATCTTAACCAACCACAATCACTGGCACAGTTCAGAATTAATTTCCTAACCATGAATCACCTGCAGACAATGAATCACGTTTTTGGAGGATTTTGCCAAACAAAACAATCCATCATGCCCTGTGCAACTTTTGAGGACAGGGCCATGGAAACACACTTGACTAGCATGGTTGAAATAGCGAGAGGAAAAGAGTGAAGCAATGGAGCAAGGGACCAATGTCCATGAGATGTTCTGCAGAGCAAGCATAGACATTTCCACTCACTACTCACCTTTAGTGTCTGGTCCAGATAGAAAGTGGTAGGAATAATTTAAAGAATATTCAGATTCTCAAGTCAAGACCCAGCAGGGTATTAAAGCAGATGCTGAGACTCATTGCCAAACTTTGAGTAGAGTGCAGAGAATCTTATGAAAGAAGGGGCAGGTGGAAAGACCCTGAGGGAACAGGAGCTCCACAGGAAGAGGAACAGAATCCAAAACTCTGGCCACAGGGGTCTTTTCTGAGACTGGTACTCCAACCAAGGACTATTCATGGAGATAACCTAGAACCCCTACACGGATGCAGGCATGGCAGTTCAGTGTCCAAGTGGGTTTCCTAGTAAGGGGAACAGGGGCTGCCTCTGACATGAACTCAGTGTCTGGCTCTTGCCAGGCTACAGAGGAAGACAATGAAGCCAGTCCTGATGAGACCTGATAGGCTAGGGTCAGGTGGAAGGGGAGGAGGACCTCCCCTACAGTGGACTGGAAAGGGGCAGGTGAGGAGAAGAGGGAGGGAAGATGGAATTGGGAGGAGACAAGGGAGGGGGCTACAAAGTGAATAAATTGTAATAAATAAAAAAGATTTAAAAACTAAAAAAGAGAGAGAGAACCATGTCACACACACACACACAGACAGGAATTATTGATATGCTTGTCTCACTGTTCAATTCTCTTTTCCAGGTTTGAACAATGACACAAACTCCTTGTTTTTGTTTCTAAATATTATAAACATTTAGATTTTTTTCTTAAACATAAAATATTTAACATTATACATATATGGTGGTGAATGAAAATGATCCCCCCCATGTGTTCATGTATTTTAACACTTGGTCCCCAGTTGGTGGAATTCTTTGAAAACAATTAGGAGGTGTGGTTTGTTGGAGAAGGTGTATCATTGTAGTGGACCCTGAGATTTCAAAACATTTCTCTCTCTCTCCTCAGACTTATAGATCAAGAAGTAAGCTCTCAGCCACTGCCCCAGCACCATGCCTGCCTGCTCCCATGAGACCACTATGATGGTCATGGACTCGATCCTTACGAAAGTGTAATCTCCAAATAAACACTTTCCTTTATACGTTGCCTTGGCCATGGTGTCTTATTATAGTATTAGAAAAGTAGTTAAGACAGCATATACCAAAATTAAGAGTGATCATTTAGAAAGGAAACTTTTGCAAATCAAATTTGTTTGCAGAGCTGAGGAAGTGGGCTCAACAGATAATGTTTATCATAAAGGCAGGAAAACCAGAAATGGGATACTGAGGACCCACATAAAAACCGGGGAGGCATGGCAGGTGCCTGCTAATGCAGCACATAGGAGGTTCGGACTGGATCCATGAGTCAAGCTGGATGATTGGCATGCTGGAGTCAGCAAGCTCCCAAGTGCCGCATGAGAGCCTGCACCAAGGAAATAAAGTAGAAATTTTAGAGCAAAATGCTGCACATCAGCTTCTGGCTCTACACTCATGTGCAAAGAAATGTGCATGTATGCACAATTGAACATGGGCACACAAACACACATGCACACACATATATGTAAGCCCTCAGACGTATGGACATGTGCACACAAAAGCACATATGTACCATGTACACATGCGCAAGAAAACGATAGTTTGATTGCTGTATGTGTTGGTCCTCCTCCCAAGGGTCCAGCCTGTGGGTGAGGACAGGGGTTCCAGGCCAAGGGGAACTGTGAGAGCTGTGGAGTCACCACACAGACACCAGAAGTTGGGTGAATGTAAACCAAGGGTGAGCGGCTGCAGACTTACTTATTCTGGAAGAGAGAGCAGGTTATACAGCTTTGGGTGACCAATCAGGTTCCTCCAAACCCTCTCCAAACCATTGGTTGTTGGTTTCCAGGCAGATTCCCCAATATCAGGTCACCAGGTCCCATACTTTCTGTCTACCCAACTACTTCTATAATATATATATTATATATATATATATATATTATATATATATAGAGAGAGAGAGAGAGAGAGACAGAGACAGAGACAGAGATACAGATACATATACAGATACAGATACAGATATAGATATAGATATATAAAGGCCTGACAATGCAAGACATTTGACACACAGTGCTCTGAGTCACACAAAGGGAATAAAGAGTAAACAAGAGTTATCACCAAGACAAAAAAACAAATAATAAGAATTTGTTGATTCATTAATTAGAGAAATAACAGAAAGTTAAACTACCTTAAATGCCCTTTCTTGTTATTAGCCATTAACATCTAATAGGTTGTCATTATATATTGACTCAATGTTGGCACACACAGAAAAGAGGAATAATATTTATGTCATATTGCACAGAATAAAATAATTTTCTAGACAGGTAGTTAACATTCCATTTTAGATCATAAAAACAAGTAGTCCAGACTTCATAGCTTTCAGTGTCATCCAGTTGTTAGGCAGGTGAATCAACCATATTAAACATTAAGGCCATGGAGTGAGGCAATTTCTGTGACCTCCACATCATTTGGTTAGACCATCCTCTGCCTTCGCTCTGGACTGCCAATAGTGATGTGTCTGCCATCTCAGATTGCCTTAGACCCTGGGTTTACATTTCTCTCCCAGTCTTTCCATTATTATATTGAAAGACCTGTGTTCAGCCCAAACCAACCAAGGCTCTCAGTATATCAGATACTTGCCCAGTGTCTTTTAGCTTCCTGTCAGGTGCCCTCAGATGTCCATAAGCAAGTGGGAAATGCACTTTGGGCATTACCTAAAATTGCTCCAGTTTTAATGCTTGACCCCCAATTTTTATTATCTGCCTTTTGGATTAATGTCACTCAGCTGTTTGAACGTATATTATTCAGAGTCCTATAGGGTCTTCTCTTGCTTTAGACACTGGATTCCTGGAGGAAAACAAGAAGTGACAATACTGCCCTCATCAAACTCATCCTTCCATTCTTGGCCATCCTGATCTGCAGCTTCAATTCCCTCACTCATTCTTTTTCCTATCCTAAATCCCCAATCACCACACTGGCAGAAGCGCATGCCTGAAGGACCCCAACCACAATGCTGTTATCATCTGCCCCACAGAAAATGAACATGATTCAGAAGAGATCTCCCAAGTGTTCATGTGGATACCATAATAATCCATAGTTGCCACAGCCATAAACAGGTCTTCGTCACTCCCCAAGAATGTACTTTTCTACCTTTTCTTGATCCTTTTGTGGCACTGCTTGGCATCACTACAAACAGACAATCATGTTTAACATTGTTGGCACCCAAAGCAGCTAACTTCAAATAGACCCACAGATGAATTCACTATTGTATGATGGAGCTGACAAATGATGCTCATTCTTGTCCGTACAGAACATCTGGAGTCATGCTTCTTTATTTATTTAGAACTCCAGAGAGGGAGGCAAATAGAAAGGTCTGGGACCTCAGTTGGAGTGAATGAAACTGTTTTTCCCATTGAGCCAAACATTTTGGAGGCATTAATACAGACTATGTGTGTATGTATATATATATATATATATATATATGTATGTATATATGTATATGTATATATATATATATAATATAGTGGATTATATATAACATAGTGGATTATATACAACAAATTATGTATTATATAATTATATTATAGATATTTATATACACCATGAAATTCTATATAGTCATAAGAAAAACTAAATAATTTCATCTACACAAAAAGAATAAAACCAGGGATAATATTAAAGAAGACAAGGCTAATTCAGAAGGGCAAATATTGCATATATTCTCTGAGTTGGTGATCATGAATTTTAGGTAGATATATAAAATAACTGTTCATATATGACATGAAAATAGAAATAAACTGTTTAGGCAGGCAAGGGGTACAAAAGGCATGGATAAATAAGAGAAAGGGGAAGAGGCAGGAGCATTGGGAGGAACATGGCTACAGACACCATACACTTGGATGAGAATGTCCTGTGGAACCAAGTACAGTGTGTAATGAATGTACACCAAGAGAAGAGATAAACTCTGTTCAGCACAACCAACTTAAAATGTCAGAGGGAGATCCATGTGGAATTATCCAAAGAGCAGTTCGATATATGAATCTGAAGCTAAAAATGCGTCATCAGAATCTCTATTTGGCTTGAGATTGTATGGCAGAGACTACTGGCTGCCCACTTAAATCTATCAATTCCCTCTACTGATGAAATGCCCAAATATTATGTATCTCCCAGGCCTTTTGATGGAGTAGTGTGGTTTTAGCTACAACATTACCAATAGAACACAAAAAGGACCCATATAGGCTCAAAACGCTCCAACACCAAATTCTTAACACAAAGGAGATTTATTTGCCCCAGAGGGACAAAGGGCATAAAATAAAAGACAAAGACAGGAGATAGAGAATGAGGAAGAAGGGGAAAGGAAAAAAGGAGAGGGTGAACGGGTATTTGCCCTGGAGGGACAAAGGATTGTCTCTGAATAGAGAGGAAACAGACATGACCCACAGGTAAATGGCACTTTATGAAGGTAAAAGGGGAAACTGCTAGGATGAGATATTTAATTTTAATTGGATATATTAATTAGGTGAGCCAAAGGAGGCTTTTGATTGCTGGATGTCAATACTTTGATATCCTCAGGAGGAGAAAGTAGCCAAATAAGGGAACAGATGCCCAAGAATGTCACATCTTATGGTTCTTTTTAATCCTACCAATCCTCCCGTAGAAATCACTTAGCCTGATTTTTCATCGGCGCTATGCTTCCCTATGTAAAGTCCTGAACACATTGTTTCTATATGACTGTAATCCTCTCCCTAAGCAAGCATTATATCATTCCCACGCAAGCCTCAGAGCAACATATCCTGCCCTCCACTTAAATATGGGATTTTACTATTACCTTGTTAGCAACTTTTGCTTTCCCTCTAAACTTTTGTTATAATTGATTATTTCTTTCACTCTCAAGAATGTACAATATATGAGGATAAAGACTGTTGTTCCATGCTGTATATGAAAACTGAGGGTAGGCTTTAGAATCTAGTAGGTGCTCAACAAATTAATTCATATTGAGGTGTCTGTATGTTTAGGTCTGAGAAGAAAAGAATAACGAGTTACAAATGTAGAGGTTTCTTTTTTTTTTTTTTTACAAAGTTAAAATTAGGACAAGCACATCAATTGTATTGACTAGAGCATTTTTCATTTAGAAAATAATCTAAGAACACACTTAGAGTAATGGATTAAATATCATACGTCAGAACAGAAAGGGATATGGAAACATCAGCATCTGTTTGCCTTCTGAGCTCTCTTGGTTGCCTTAGATCTCTTACATGATGCATACAAAAGGGCTCTGGCCTGAGTCCTGCAGTCTCCCTCATGGAGGCCTTGTGGCAGGAATTATGAGAAAATGGTGAGCACAAACACATTAATCTAGCAGCTGGCCCTAGTCTTTATTCAACGTCAACCTGTCTCAGTGGTGTACATCGTAAGAAGTAGTGTTCCCACAACAGTGATCCGTTCTAACAGTGTCACTGGTCTCTGCCTCTTCCCATTCCTTATTTCTACCACAGCAGGCCCAACACCTTCTGTACAATAACACCATTCATGCTGTTTTATTAGCATTTTCCATTCCGACACATTTCTGTGAGTGAGAGCGACATGCTGAAACTGGACATGGGAGTCTGTACCTATAACAATAGCTCTATGGGAGGCTGCAGAAGGAACATAACGTAAGCTCATGTTCAAGACCAGTCTGAGCAGTTAGCAAGAGCCTGTATCAAGAAAGGTACTAAAATGTTAAGTATGCTTGTCGTAGGGTTTCCACTGCTGTGAAGACACCATGACGATGGCAACCCTTATAATGGAAAACATTTAATTGGGGCTGGCTTACACATTTAGAAATTCAGTCCATTATCATCATGGTAGGGAGCATTGCAACCTGCAGGTAGGTATGGTGCTGGAGAAGGAGCCGAGAGTTCTGGCAGCAGAAGGGGACTGTGAAACCCACTGGGTGTAGCTTGAGCATATATAAGACTTCAAAGCTTGCCTCCATAGTGACACACTTTCTCCAACAAGGCCACACCTACTAATAGTGCCACTCCATATGGGCCGGACATTCAAACATGTGGGTCTATGAAGGCTGTACCTATTCAAACCACCATATCCCACTCCTAGACCCCCATAGGCTTGTAACCACAATATAATACAAAATGCATTTAACCTATCTTCAACAGTCCCCATAGTCTAACAGTCTCAACAATGTTTAAAAGTCCAAAACTCAATGTCTCTTCTAAGATTCATGTAATCTTTTAACTGTAACCCACTATAAAATCAAAATAAAAAGCAGATCACATACTTGAAACATCTTGGGGTACATATGACCATTCCAAAACATAGGGAAAGAAGCATAGTGATGAAATCCTGGACCAAAGCAAGACCAAAGACCAGCTGGGCAAATTCTAAATTCTGCATCTCCATGTCTGATGTCAAAATTTTCTTTAGTTCTCCAACTCTTTCAGGTTTTTTGACTACAAAACACTTCTTTCTCTTGGGCTAGCTCCACCCACCATTAGCAGCTTTACTCAGCAGGTATTCCATAGCTCTGGCATCTCTAACCTCCGGGGATCTCCAAGGCAATCCATGCTTCACCTTCACAGCTTCACACAATGGCCTTTTATAGCTTCACACAATGACTTCTCTGGGCCCCCATGCAGGGACACCCCTGCCACATACCTGGCCTCAGCGACTTTTCTTAGTTTCAAGGGGAGGTTCCATAACCACTCTCTTTTATACTTGACTCTGAAATCATAACCACATGGCTGAAGCTGCCAAGTTCTGCTGCTTACTGGTGTTAGTAGCTAATGGCATCTCCATCTCCAAGTGGGAACAGGGGAACAGGGGCTGTCTCTGACATGAACTCAGTGGCTGGCTCTTTGATCACCTCCCCCTGAGGGGGGAGCAGCCTTACCAGGCCACAGAGGAAAACAATGCAGCCATTCCTGATGAGACCTGATAGGCTAGGGTCAGATGAATGTGAGGAAGACCTCCACTATCAGTGGACTGGGGGAGGGGCATGTCAAAGACATTCCCTGTTCACATTACTAGGGAACCCACTTGGACACTGAGTCTCCATGGGTTATATCTGTGCAGGGGTTCTAGATTATCTCCATGAATGGTCCTTGGTTGGAGTATCAGTCTCAGAAAAGACTCCTGTGCCCAGATTTTTGGTTCTTTAATTCCTTTCCACAAGGTGGAAGCTTAGCTGGGTGGGATTCTGTGCTGAGGTCACCATTCCTTTAATTTCATTTACTATCTTTAATCTGTTTATCTTTTTGAACAGAGGATTTAGCTCTTCCTGGTTGCACTTCCTGGTGCCCATTTAATCCTTGAACCATATCGCATTGTATTTTTCCTTTCTCAGCTTGCTCCACTTCATCAAAATGCTTTTTATAAGACTGAACCACAGGATAGAGTCTATGCTAGTCTGTTTTGAGATTTCCTTTGCCTATGCAACTAATCTAAATCTCTTCATGTTAGCCTCAGGCAGACTCTTTGGACAAAGGCAAGAAAACATCACATTTTCCACCAAAATATCACAAGAACAGTCTCTAGCAACATAGTAAAAGTCTTCTCTAAACCTCCTGAGCCAGGCCCCACAGTTCAAAGCCTCTTTCCCACTACTGTCTTCTATGTTCCTACTAGGATGGCTCATTAAGCCTCACTTAAACCACTCAGCAGCTTTTCTAACCCAAAATCCCCAAATTCCACATTTCTCCAAACAAAAACATGATCAGGCCTATCACAGCAATACCCTGTTCCTTGGTACCAACTTCTGTCTTAATTGGGGTTTCCATTGCTGTGAAGAGACACCGTGACCATCGTAACTCTTATAAAGGAAACCATTTATTTGGGGCTGGCTTACACTTTTAGAAATGTAGTCCATTATCATTATGGCAGGCAGTCATGGGCAGGGGAAGGAGCTGAGATTTCTACAACTTGGTTCACAGGCAGAAGTGGACTTTGAACCCTAT
Source organism: Pachyuromys duprasi (assembly GCA_028658305.1). Lineage (NCBI taxonomy): Eukaryota > Metazoa > Chordata > Mammalia > Rodentia > Muridae > Pachyuromys > Pachyuromys duprasi. Next base: position 44,242,239 of record CM053766.1, read on the forward strand.
TGGGTGTATCTTGAGCTTACATAAAATCTCAAAGCCTACCTCCACAATGCAACAATGCAACACCTAGTCCAATAAGGCAATACCTACTAATATTACCACTCCCAATGGCCCAAGCATTCAAACACATGAGTCTATGGGGACCATACCTATTCAAACCACCACAATGTTTTAAAATAAGAAATTAATTGATCTAACCTAGAGCTGATAATGACAACATATGGACACAAACAAAGCAAAAAGATGAAATCCTCCTTTAGGCTGTCTACATCCTCCACTCCATTGAAACCTCATATTTACCCTTGATCCTTGCAGCCATTCCTCTGGTTTTCTACATGTAGACATCAGAAAGACAGCTGGAGATATCTGCAGATACTTGTGGTTCTAGAAGTGTATAAAGTGATGACTGACCTTTCTAGGAATCTGATTGAGAAAACTAGCAATAGTTTTGCTAGTTTTATATGAACAAGGTCAGGTTGTAGACACAAACACAAATGTTTTTTTCTCTCTCTCTTTTTTTTTATAAGTAATTTATTTATTTTTATATTAATCACAGGCTATATACTTTGTATCCCAGCTGTAGCCCCCTCCCTCATTCCCTCCCACTCTCCCCATTCCTCCCTCATTTTCTCCCTGCCCCCCTCCAAGTCCACTGATAGGGGAGGACCTCACCCCCTTCCATCTGACCCTAGCTTATCATGTCTCTTCAAGGCTGGCTGCAATGTCCTTTCCTGGGATCTAGTTAGGCTGCTCCTCCCTCGGGGGAGGGGAGGGGGCGGTCGACAAGCCAGCCATTGAGTTCATGACTGAAATAGTCCCTGTTCCCCTTGCTAGGTTACCCAGTTGGGTACTGAGCTACCATGGGCCACATCCGAGCAGGGGTTATGGTTTGTATCCATACATGGTCCTTGGTTGGAGAAACAGTCTCATAGAAGACCCCTGTGCCCTGATCTATTTGGTCTTTGTGGAGCTCTTGTTCTTGCCAAATCTTACTAACTCCCCCTTTTTTCATATGATTCCCTGCACTCTGGCGATGGCTTGGTTTTGAATCTTAATACCAGCTTTGATTCATTGTTAATTAGAGTCTTTCAGAGACCCTCTGTGGTAGGCTCTTGTACTGTTGCTTGTTTTCTCCTACATTCAATGTCCATCCCATTTGTCCATCTAAGCGAGGATTGATCTTCCTACCCTGGGTCCTCCTTCTTGCTTATCTTCTCTAGGTGTATAGATTTCAGCATGTCCATCCTATCCTATAGGTCTATATAAGTGAGTACATACCAAGTGTTTCTTTCTGCTTTTGGGATACCTCACTCAGTATGATCGTTTCTAGGTCCCACCATTTGCCTGCGAATTTCATGATTTCCTCTTTTTTAATTGCTGAGTAGTATTCCATTGTGTAAAAGTACAATTTCTGTATCCATTCCTCAGCTGAGGGACATCTGGGTTGTTTCCAGGTTCTGGCTATTACGAATAAAGCTGCTACAAACATGGTTGAGCAAATATCCTTGTTGTGTACTTGAGCATCTTTTGGATATATGCCTAAGAGTGGTATAGCTGGGTCTTGAGGAATCACTATTCCTAATTGTCTAAGAAAGTGCCAAATTGATTTCCAGAGTGGTTGTACCAGTTTGCAATTCTCTCTCTCTCTTTTTCATTGGCTCGCTGAATTGTTATTCTTAGTACTTTTGTGACCATTGTTTACAAAGTCAATTGATCTATAAGCTATCTTAATAAGTTTTGTAGACCCAAAGAAAATGTTTGGACAATATAACATAATATCTGAAAGACCCACACATCCTACTGTTCATGAAACTTTGAATAGTTCTGTCTTACTCTGAAGGAAGAATGTGTAGTCTACAAAGCATAAGAGAGATACCTCATGTCTTTCTCCAGTTCTCTCTCAAATATGTGTTAAACTATAATATTGCAGATTAGTTACTCCCCAGTGAATCCTACCCTGTCCTGCCCATCATTTAGTTTACCACCCTGAAGGTTTAACTACAACCACTTTTAATTGACACTGTTGGGTAAATCCCTGGGGGTGCTGCAGTGTGACTTGTTCAGGAAATGTCTGGCTGCTGTGGTGCTGGTGGGTCTCTTCCTCTACAGTCTCACAATATTGCCTGTGGAAATGTTTTCTTTTAGTGTTGATGGCATGTCTGATTCAATCAATCAATCAATCAGCAAATATTTACGTAAAGGCTTGAACTATCAGTACTGCTAGATCAACAGTCCCTTTTGCATTGGCCAATGGAGCATTTAGGCAAAGGCAGGAAGCCACTTGGCTGACCACAGTGATTAAACGCTACTGCTTCTGGCTCTTTAATCTACCAACAAACACCTATACTGTAGATATGTATCCATACCTCTCTGGTCTACTGAATCAATGAATCAACATTTAGTCTTTCCTTCCTTTCTTTCCCCTTTTGGTTTTGAAAGCAGGGTCTAGTTTGTAACTCAGATCAGTCTCAAACTCATGACCAGACTTTTTTTTTTGAGTGATTACAGTCAAGTGCCACCATGCTCAGTATCTTTCTTCATCTTGTATACTCTTCTGCTTTTTCAGTAACATACTGTTATATTACTACCTACCATTTGTATAAAATTTTGTGGCCAATCAGGTATTTTTATTCTTAATCTTACTAAAGACACTAACAGCTTTCCCCCTTTTTATAGCTGGAGGGCATTCTCCAGCCTTACCATACATCTCTGTCCTAGTATAAAGGAGTTGAGAATGTTAGTGTATAGAGCGTATGAATACACAATAAGTTTAATCTTAGCATTGCATAAAACTGGGCATAATGGTACATGCCTGTAATTCTAACTCCTAGAATATAGAGGCAAGAGGATTAGAAGTTCAAGGTCATTCTTACCCACCTAACAAGTTCAAGGCTAGTCTGAGCTAAATGAAACTCCCTCTCAAAGAACAAAGAGAAAGAAGAAAAGGAAGAAAGAAAGGCAGGTTTTGTTTTGGAAATAAAATTGATAATAAATATGTTTTTTTTTTACTTCAAAATTTAGGATTTTACACTTTCATCTCATTCTAAAGCAGAATTTGGGCTTGGGGCATTTTTTAGCCCTTTGCTCACATTTTTAGAGTGATCATCCAAACTTTAGAGTTTCTTCAGATCCCCTTGTCTCACAGGAGTCCTCCTGGTATAAGTCTTTGTGTGAGTGATTCAGGCAACACCTCTCAGAGTCACGGCTTTCAGAGAACATGTGCTTTGCTGTTTTCTAAGACAATGTCTACTCTTTGGATCTCCTTTCCACTGTCGTGTGGCTATGACCTTGCCATTCCACCCTATTGATGACTGACCTTCATGTCAAAGATATGTTTCCTTCTCCCTAAGGCTCAGGGACCATTTCAGAACAGTGGGTACTAAGAGTGTTACTACAGGCTGGAGGCTGTAGATAAGAAAACATTATTTTCTGGAGGGCAGCTTCACATATAAAGTCACAGTGGTTGTTAGCACACAGAGATCTATGCAAGTCCAAAACAGAACAAGTCTTAGCACAGAGTGGGGAAGAAGCACACAACCCCGCCCCAGCCA
>CM053766.1:44245886-44273916 GCA_028658305.1 Pachyuromys duprasi
AGAAAGAAAGAAAGAAAGAAAGAAAGAAAGAAAGAAAGAAAGAAAGAAAGAAGGAGAAGGAGACAAAGTGGGATAGGAAGGGAAGGGTTGAGCTTAGGACGAGGTAGTGAGATGAATATGATCAAAGTGCACTGTATGAAACTCTCAAACAACTAAAAAAATAAATAATAAACTGTGCTTAGGGAAGCACTCTGTGACTAAGCTGTTCCCCACGCCTGCTGGAAGTTTCAAAAATACTATTTGAATAAATCTCTAAAATGTCGCTCTCTTTGTCTTTGAATTCTCAGGAACTAGAACAATATAATGGCTAAACAAAGCATGGAAGCAGATTTTAAGCGATGCTCTGGTTTGGAGCCCAAGTATCCTCCAAGACTAATGTGTCAGAGCTGTGATTCCAGAGTGGTAATGGTAGGAGGTGGGGCCCAGCAGGTTGTTTTAAATCTGGGGCATGGTATTGAAAGGGATTGTGTGATCCTGTCTCTTCCTCTCTCCTTTGTTTTTGGCATAACAGCCATGAAGTAAGCAGCTTTTCCCCATCAAGCATGACTGCCTAACTGCAGGCCTGGAGCGACAGCGCTCAATGATCATAGGCTAAAGCCTTCCTACATATGAACCAAAATAAACAGTCTCTCTTGCATAAGTTCCTTATCTCAGGTATTTGTAACAGCAATGGAAAGCTCACACTCCTGACTCAGTACTTGAGTGACCTCAAGCAATGTGCATCATTTTGTTTCATCCATAAGATAAGGGTGGCAGTCATGGGAGAGAGGAGATGGCTTATCCGGGACAGGAGATAGCCCAGCAATTAAAACACTTGTCCTGTATGCAGCAGGCCTGATGCCTAGAGGTTACATCCCAAGGACCCCCAGCAGCGCCAATGGCAATACTAGCTGCCAGCGCTAGTATATACCGCCAGTGCTCAGAAGACAGAGATGGGAAATCCCTTAAGTAAGCTATATAGCTAGACCAGCTGTGCCATCAAGCCCTGGATTTAACTGAGGAGCTCTACCTGGGCACATAAGAGAAGTCACTTTTGATTGAGGAAGACTCCTGACATGGTTTCCAGCTTCAACATCCACACACACATGTATGCATATCCTCCCACATCTGTACATCCACACATGCAAATATTCACAGAAAGCATGGATAACAGTAGTATCCAAATTCTAGAATGAGTGGGAATGTTTAATGAGTTAATACAAGCAAAGACCTGAGGAAATAATTAACAGGTTATATGTACAGTTGTTAGAGGTTACTAGTTAGTATCCTAGTTATTTAGCATACTAATAATGTTTTTCTCCTTTAACCACAATCTTTCCATTGATACCCGTGGCTGCCACTGAACTTAAATATCAGCTCCATTCACATCTCTCCATCACAGGTCCTTCCTTTGAAATCTTATATGTCTACTTTGACAGCTCACATACCTCTTACACTCAACAGAGTACAAGCTGTTGAGAGTACCATGCCAACATCTCCTGTGATGTCAGCTCTGATGTTCAATCCCTGAGATGTCAACATCCCATATACTTTTACAGCTATATTCTTCAGACCTTGTGGACGTCCATTACATGCCATGTGGACTATTATAGTAGATTTCAACGGACTAGTTTCTCAGCACTCTGTTCTCTTTCATTCCATTGTCTATGCATCTGGGAGAACAATCTTTTCAACCATGAGGAGGTCTTATGTTTAGAAAATTCTGATGTCTTCTTTACTGACTTACAGTAAAGATGAACTAACTACTTAGCTGAACTCATAAGACACATACGTCTCAGTATGAAGTCACCCTGTGCTCTCTGTTGCTTCTGTACTGAAGGCAGTGGGCATTGTTTTATCTTAGGAAAACTGATCACTCTTCTCAGTTCAGGGCTTGTGTACATGCTGGCTGTCCTCATTGCCTCATCAGCTCCTGGACTTGTGGCTTCTTGACTGTGCCATCACATTCACAGGAAACAGTCTTCTGATCTTCATGACCAGACATGATTTTATATCCCTGTTTGTGATGTATAACATGATTATGTTTTTATATTTCTTCATGGCATTCTTGGATTATGTCTCTCTCATAATGAACAAATTTTGTGAGGCAGTATCTTCAGGAGACAATGCTGCAGCTGAGTAGCCAGGATTTCACACAGAATTTTTTTAACATTTTTAAAATTTATTTTTATTTATTAGAATTTATTCACTTTGTACCCCAGCTATAGCCCCCTCCCTTGTAATCATACTAAAATCTATACACCTAAAGAAGCTAAGCAAGAAGGAGGACCCTGGGTAAGATGCTCAATACTCATTCAGAAAATCAAACAGGAGAGACATCAGAAGAGAGAAAAAAACAGGGGAAAGGACAGGAGCCTACCATAGAGGGCCTCTGAAAGACTCTGCCCTGCAGAGTATTGAAGCTAATGCTGAGACTCACAGTCAACTCTGGGCAGAGTGCAGGGAATCTTATGAAAGAAGGTGGAGATAGAAAGACCTGGAGGGGATAGGAGCTGGAGAGTAACAGTACCAAAAGATCTGGGCCCAGGGGTCTTTTCTGAGACATATACTCCAACCAATGACCATGCATTGAGATAACCTAGAACCCCTGAACACATACAGCCCATTGCAGCTCAGTCTCCAAGTGGTTTCTAGAGTAAGGAGAATAGAGGCTGTCTCTGACATGAACTCAGTAGCTGGATCTTTGATCACTTCCCCCTGAGTGGGGAGAGGGTGCATCCTTGCCAGGCCACAGAGGAAGACAATGAAGCCAGTCCTGATGAGATCTGATAGTTTAGGGTCAGATGGAAAGGGAGGAAGGCCTCCCCTATCAGTGGACTATGGGAGGGACATGGGAGGAGAAGAGAGAGGGAGGGTGGGATTGTGAGAAATGTTTTTATAGCCATTGGATGAATGAATTTAAGCCCTAAATCCTCTGAGCACAGCTCTGTGGCCATGGAATAATGCCTGGAACAGCATGAGCCTCATATTGTAGAAGAGTTATTTATGTGATGTGTACAAGCTAATTAACTAATGACTGTGATCAAACCCTGGTATGCTTGAGTAGAGATGACCACAGAAATTGAAGTCAAATTAATTTGAGATTTGTTGGACAATACATCTCTTGACAGACACAACTTCAGGAAGAAAGCACTCCAGCACATCCTCTCCCCTTAGGATTTTTTAGACTGCAATACCTGGGTCCTCTATACTCACAAACAACATGGTAGAACACAAATGTGACAGCCAGGGTGACTTTTATTAACTGTGCTGCATTTGCATTCTAATATCGAGTCTGTATTTGAATGCTTTCTTTCCTCAAGAAGTGGCTGTTTCAAATTATGATGACTAAACACAGACTGCAGATACTCCCAAAACCACAGCAAGGGAACAAGCTGGGAACTGCATTATTTTATCTTCAGAATGGCCAGAAATATTTCAATCTTCACTCTTTTGATGACTTCACAGAGAAATAATTATGTGGTTTATTTTACAAAAGAGGAAGAAATTAGAAAGGAATGAAGAAGCAAGAAAGAAAGAAAGAAAGAAAGAAAGAAAGAAAGAAAGAAAGAAAGAAAGAAAGAAGGAAAGAAAGAAGAATCCCAGCTTTCACTTTGAATTTTGCAACCCTATCACAATGTCTAAGAAGAAAAGAAATTGTTTTCCGGCTTTGATGTTCAAAAGAAAAACTTTCTTTTTTTCTGTTACAAAATGATGACTGCCTGGAAAATAATTTTTCTATTAATACTGTAGGACTTTTTAAGTCTTTGGACAGTTCATTTGAATGGCCACAAGAGAGCAGTAAGAAATTAAAGCTCGGTCCGTGACTCAGAGACACACTGGTGCGAGCTTTTTGCTATTAGGAAAATTTGAAAGCCAGTGACTGATTTTGCTCATATTCTTAGAGAGGCAGTCCAGGACTCCATTCTTCCCTGCTAAAGCTGTTTAGTCAAGAAGGATAATGCGACACCATCAGTAAGTTACCAGGAAAGAACCTTGAATTAGAACTCTCAGGAAACCCAAGTTCATGTGTGAAAATGGAAAAAATAGTCTCACCTAGAGCACAGGGGTGTCTTGAGAAGTTACTGGCCCGTCCCTGTGGAATATGCAAGACAGAAAGGTATGTCTACACAGTCCTACAGGGGATACCTGGGCATCTTTTATAGCATGGCCAGTATTTAAGAATGTTAACAACTAGGAACATTTTAAAGTTCTAATTCTAGTCTTTCTTCTTGTAGTTTAACTATGGTATAAAGTGGTATGTGAGGAGACTATGGATACTTCTTAACCCTCTCTGCTAATCCCCTATATTCTCTGCCCTCTTTGCTCACTCTTACTTTGCCATGGTTGACTTAATATTTTGGGTATCATGAATTTTAAAAGAGAATTTATACAACCATGAATCCACAAATGACTGGCAACAGCGTTAGTCTATGAGACATTGCTATGAATCAGCTCAAGAACAGAATAACAACCAATAAAGAAACAAAATAAAATTACTCCAAGCTCACTTAAAGTAGAATCACAGTCAACATGCATGTGAAAATCATTTGTGCTTAAACATTAAACAGCAAAATGTAAATTAAGATAGTAAGTTTTTGTGTGAGCAGATGAGCGCAGACTAAAAACAAGCTTGATGCTTTGTGTTAACAGAAGGACGACACAGCACACGGAATAGACGTGGAGGCAGCTGTCTGGGGGACAGTTAGAAAGATATTGTAGAGCAACAAGCTTTAAATGTGAATTTACCCTCACTTACTTGTTTTCTCACTGGGAATTAACACCATGGAAACAATCAGACAAGGTAAATGTAGAGGATTCAGTCGTAATAGAGAAGTAGAAAAATGAAAACTATGTCTCAAAGAAAAAAGATTTCATAAAAATAAAGGTGTATGGGACTTTGATGAATGATTGAATATATGGGCTAGCACTGAAAACACGTTATGAATTTTAATTCATAGTAAGTTTGAAAACATCTCAAGTGATACAACATAGGAAGACTTTGTGGTTGGCTGCAAAGGAAATATCTGAATGTTATTTTCGAAGTAGCAATTAGTCCTGGTTATCTATCCTAAAAATGATTTCTTTCTGTTGTTGTTTTTGCTTGCTTTGGTTTTAAAACAATTAATACATTAGTTTCAAATTCAACAAAAATCTATTTCTATGTTTTAGAAAGTTCTCAGAGAAGCTTAAAAGTTAGTTTGATAAATCCAGGAAAAAGTTAAAATTTAGCCTCCACTTAACAAGTGACAGTAAAGACATATTAATAAAATACAGCACATCTAATTTGTAGTTTCATAATATTATGAAAGAAAACATGCTTTGAAAAATTTCCAGAGTAGCTATGGATAATATTTGCAGTCAACTTACACATTTGGATTATTTTGTAAATCAGTTCAATCAGATTTGCATACCTAAAATGTAAAAACTTTTGCTTTTCAAAAGAAACAAGCTCTTCTTTGCTATTCTATTTATGAATAAGCCCAGCATTTAACCTATTTCATTTTCTACATATTTCAAGTGATTGTATGTTCACTGATTTTGAGTTCTATTTTTAGGGTAACTAATATAGGGAAATTCATTTCAAAAAGTTCTTTACTTAATGTGGGCTCTGTATAGCTGAAAATAGTTTCCTTAATGATGAGTAAGAATTTAGAGAAGGATTAATCATTTCATATTTTGAAAAGATTATGCTTCTCAATATAACACATGAGCAATTATTATTTCTGACCAAGTTTGAATTACCTCTATATTTTTTAAATCATGAATTATCACTAATATGTCAGATTTTAACCAACACTCAAAATACATATTTTATCTCTAATTTATGATGTTAAACTAATCATAGTAAGCACAATCTTTGTCTATCATGATTTACATGAAGCTGGGAAGTATTCTGTGAGCGAGATCTAGAGCTCCTGTAGGCATTTCCTTTTCCTTCAAACAGACACTTCCTTCCAATAATTCATATATGGTGGTCCATCTCCTTCCATTAGGGAACCCTCCTAGACAGAAAAAAAACAAAACAAAACAAGATTTTCTTCCTGGTTATCATTTAGGGGAATGAGAATCAGACTGTAATGCTGTGTGTGTACAACGCAGGGTAGACCAAAGGCCTGTTCATGGCCTTTTCTTCTGCTTCCCTAGGACGAGACGAGTAAGCTGAAGTTCTTGTCCATGTTCTTGTGTCCTCTGGTTTCTGCTCTATGGATTCGAGCCAGTGTTCTCATTGACTTTCCTAGTTAACCCCCTCAACAATGCATTTTATCTTTCTCAAGAAAAAGAAACACTGTCATGGAGACATGAGGCCAGACAGGGAAATAAATGCCACTGTTTTTTTCCATCACAACTGAAAACGTAGTCTTCAGCTGCCAACTAAACTTAATTTGGTAGCCACAGCATTCAACTGTTCTCATTGTGGAGCCTGTAGAATGCCTCGGAGACAGGACGGGGAGCGGCGGCGCCATCAACTCAAGCAAATGCATCACTCATCTTCAATCCTCGTCCTGGCTACTAAACGGAGTTACTTCCTTCAATGGCCTTTGGTTTCTGTGATTAAGAGCTTTTTGGAATTTCTGAGAGCTCCAGATTCTTAACGTGTTCTCTGCCCATTTGTTCCTTTCTGTTTCCTGATTTTCTTCTGCTTTAGTTCCTCATATATTTTTGTTCTTTTACACGGTATGATGAAAAACTAGAAATAAATGTGAACTCCCAGAAACTGCAAAAGGAAGGGCTGGAAAGGGCTCAGTTGTTAAAGATCTTCATTTGCAAGTACGAGAACCTCAGTTTGATCTCCAGATCCTACCCCAGAAGAAAAGTAAAACGTGGGTAATTATACCGTTAACCCACCTGTAGGGAGCAGAGACAGGGGGCTTCTTGGAGCTCAAGGACTACCCAGTCTCACCAATAGACCCTACTTTCCTAAAAACATAGTTGACATCTCCTAAGGAAAGGCATTAGAGTTCGCCCTGTTGTGGGGACATGAACCTACATACAACGTTTCTATCCAAACATAGAAACACACATGCGCCCAGCAAGCTATTGGAATTGGAGGACTGCCGCAGACGAGGAAGTCGTCTTTAGTGATGTACTGACAGGGAGTTTTGTAGAAAGGTCCTCACTAAAGCCTGCACTAGCTGCCCTAGTTAAGTGCAGTACATCACTAGGGAAAACAACACCAAAACAAAACAAAAACAAAACAAAACAAAAAAAACTTGTGAAAGTAGGACAAAAACTTAATGGGAAGAGAAGAGTGGGTGGAGAATGAGAGGGTGGGGGTGAGGGTGAGCAGAAGTAGGACACCCATGTATGAAACTGCCAACAAATAAATTAATTAGAAGAAAGGAAGGAAGAAAGGGACAGAGGAAGATAGGGAGGAAAGAATAACCGACATGGAGGGAATGTGAGGGAGGGAGGAAGACAGGAAGGGAGTGGGAAGAAAGAGGAAGGACTACCTAAGTGAAATTAAAAGGGGCAAGCACATGCAAATAGCCAATAAGCAGGAAGGTAGAGAGGCAAAGAGTAGGAGCAAGCGTGTGTGTAGGATGAGAGGAACTTGAAGAGCTTTCTTCCAGGCTAACTCTGCCTTACAAAGGAAGTTTATGAACATGCCCTTCAAGCTATTCATTGAGAGTAACTATGGAAGAGGCTTCTGGAAATAATACCCAGGATTGTTCCACTCTCTTTGTTCGAATGTTCTCATTTTCGAACACCATGGAAACACAGCTTGCTGACATTGAAACAAAGGTAGTTTCATGAGCAACTTTTCTCTTTTTATGTTAAGAAACCTGGCCTTTTTCTTTTAGCAGAGCTACTAATTATGTAACTATGTGACTTGCAGTGTATTGAAAATAAAATATCAAATGACTATTTTTTCAACATTGATTAAACACCTAACAGGTTTAAGTTCTCCTTCTAGGCTACAAGATGAATTAAATAAAGTCATTGCTCTGGCAGAAATGAAGGCAGTTACAAAAATAAGGGAATGAAAAGGACCAAACTCGGGAGGACATTGCAGCCAGCCCTGAAGAGACAGGATGAGCTGGGGTTGGATGGAAGGGGAGGAGGTCCTCCCCTGTTGGTGGACTTGGAGGCGGCAGGGAGGAGGGAGATGAGGGAGGGAGGAAGGGTGGGAGGGAAAGAAGGAGGGGGGCTATGCCTGAGATGCAAAGCACCTAACCTGTGATTGATATAAAAATAAATAAATTTTAAAAAAAAGAAAAAAAGAAAAAGAAAAGGACCAAACTCTGAGTTAGCTGTGATCAATGGAGACTCTGGAAACACTCACAGACCTTCTCTGGTCACTAGAAAAACTTCAATAAACTCAATGGTTTGGTTTCTTATCTGATTGTTGAGTGATTATGCCATGAAAACTGTGGCATAAACTGCTCACAAAGTTCTTTTCTTGGGAAGCACATACTCTTGTACAGAAATACAAAAAAATAAGCCAGGCATGGTGGCACATGCCTATAATCTCAGCACAAAGGGAGGCAGAGGCAAGTAGATCTCTGAATTTGAGACCACAAAGCAAGTCTACAAAGCCAGTGTAGAACAGCCATGAAACTGTCTTGAAAACCCAAAAAAGAAAAGGAAAAGAAAGAAAAGCCTGATGGTGGAAGCAGGCAATGCCAGGAATCATAAACACTGAATAATAAAAATGAAGCAAGGTAGTAGAGCATTCTAAAGATTTTCTTTAAGTACAGTGGCCCAGGAAGGGTTTTCTGAGGAGATAACACAATGGACCAGCTAGGACTCAAACGAAAAAGTGAGAAGAAGCTAATGTGACGAGGCATGAATATTTCAGAAAGAGGCAAAAGCCAGCTAAGACTGCTCCAGGAAGGAGCTATTCTGCATAGAATGTTGCATGAAATGCAAATGATATGAGTTAAAATTGCACAGCCTAGACCATGTCAGGCTTTTGATGTCACAGAAAGGAGGTGATCAGGGTGTAATGAAAAGCATCTGAGGAGTCTAGCAAGAGCTAGAATCAGAGCTAGGACTAGTCTCCTTGGAGGAAAGGTCTGTAGATAAATAATCAGGAAAGAATGCTGGGGTAGGAGAGCAGAGTTAGGAGGCTCGATCATAAGTACGCTGAGGAAAGATGGTCTAGGGATACTCATCCTATGTATCAGTCAGGATGGAGATTTTCTGTGCTGTGTCGCGTTCTCTTCTGTTGTGCTCATCACATTGTCTTTTAAACCAAACTTGCTGGTGAGAAATTTCAAGCTAAATACGTAAGTCACACCCTACCTACGTTAGAGAAGCACTTTTTTTCAGTGTGTAGACCTTGATTTTCCCCAGCTTAAGAACACTGTACTTGAGGTAATGATCCCTTTCCTTCACCACAACTCCCAGAGCTGTTGATCTGCTCAGCCACCGCAGGTTAAGGAGAGGCAGGTCTTGCTGCTGCTTCTTAACATGGGAAATGAGAAGTAGATGGATTTGTAGAGCACAGGTATTATGCCTGGATTTCAGCAATGCTGTAATCAGAACCACATTGCTTTGTAACAGGAAATCTGGGCTTCTAAGAGCTGTGAGGTGGAGCTTTACCAACCGACCTAATCGTACAAAGAAAATGTCAAACTTCAGTAACAGATTTTTTTGTGCTCTTGTCTGCCTGAAGAGTAGAAGTTGGGGTTCCTGCCCAGCAGAGATCACAAAGCACACAATTACCCTGGCTCCATGCTTTAGCAAAGAGTTTTCCTTCAACGTGCCAGATATTGTTAAAAACACAAAGATCCCTGTTCATAAACACTAGGCTTTATGCGAATCCAAAGGCACATGTTTATTTGTGTGGTCAATGGCCTGCATACTTTAAGAATCATGTAAATAATAAAGTTAAACTACTTTTTTTTGGTATGAGTGAAATTGATGGGCCAATAAGCAGACACATTCGTGGGCCAGTGCATCTGGACATGTGCTGTTGATGGGAAATGGTGAACAGTGTGCACATGAAAGGATTCTCAAAGCCTACTTCCCATCTCTCCTTATTTGTGTGAGCATAACTAGATAACTCTCTAAAGGTGACTACAATTATTTCTTAGCAATGCCTCAGCAAAGACAAGACGGCAATTTAAACTCAATAAAACCTAGAGTGGAAAATATTTCTAACACTAAATGTTCTGAGAACATCTGGATGGTTACTTAGGTCCTACCATTGAGGCAAATGTTGGTAGGTGGAAATGTAGGGGACATTTCCCCATGTGAGCCTTGTGGAAAAATGAGCAAACTGAAAGGGTAAAAAGGATAAGGACACTGAACAACAACGACAAAATCAGCTTCACACTCAGGGAGTCCACAGTAAGCAGGCGCAGGAATATCTACAGCCTTCCGCAAAATGTTCCAGAACCTTCTCCTGACCAACAGGAAGCCCCCTTTCAATTACACGTAGAGATTTACTTCTCACTCAGTAGCTCATTGCTTTCTTGTCAATCGTAACTGGAAGCCCAAAGTCAGAAACTTGCTGATGTCAAAGAGCTGAACTCAGACTCAAGATGTCAGTTATCAACCAGTGTTTTCAAAGTACTGAACAAAACGAACAGTCTTCGTGTTTTCTGTGCTTCTGGCAAAAGAAAGTAATACCTGCCTGAGATAAACTGTTCACTTGCTGATGTCTGACTTTTGAAACCAATAAGATATAATTTTATGTATTTACTTTTCTAGAGTTAAGCCACAGATAGGTTAAAAATGGCATACAAATAACTCAAAACCATTTTCTGATCCTGGCAAATCAGAGTTGGGCACTCAATGACATTTTCACCTACCAGGGACACCAAATTGTCTTGTTTCTATGCCCAGCACTGGACATCTCCAGATCATCACAGCCCACCCTGTCTCAGAGACTTGGATGGGACCTCACAGGGAACACAGAATCACTGCTTTCAGGCGATGACAATAAGCCGGAGGACAGAAACTGGAAAGATCTTCTCTTTCATGTCATGTTTTCTCAACAACTGAAAGAAGCTTCCGAAAATTTCATCAGAAGGCTGTTTTCAGAGTACAGGAAATGGGGGGAGGGACTCCGGGGTGCCAGATGTAAGTAAGCACTCTGTTGTGGAAGGAGTAGAGGCTGCTCCCAAATTAGACCCCTCACCTGCTCAGGGAAGCTGAGACCAGACCACATCCCTGCAGCTCACTGAGCATGTGTATAGAGTCTAGCACATAGTGGCTTTTACCCATGAATTGCAAGTCATAGCTATGGGCACAGGTTGGCACAGCTTAAAATGATAACCTTATGGAAGTTGTGATTTGAATCAGCCATACAGAGGTATTTCGGGGGTATTGTAGTAACATCAAATTTTAAGGAAGAAGAAAGAAAAAAGAAAGAAAGAAAGAACTAGAAAACAACACCTTTGATAATTACAAGGAAAAAAGGGAAAAAAATCACAATTTTAGAGGTATGTTTTAAAAGTTCTCACTTGAATACTACTCGTTTGCAGTTTATGTATACAACATAGATCCAAGCTAGAGGAAGGTGGTATTGAGAATTAACTCTCAACATGAATTTAAGAGGTCTGATCAGAATTCATATATGAAATTCTCAGAGGAAATAAAATTTTAAATTGAAAATGAGAAGATGCCTGAGGCTTGAGAACCAACTCTACAGGTTAGAGCTCTGCTACTATTGTGGAGCACCTGAGTTCAGGACCCAACATCCACTCTGACAGCTCAGTCTGTACCTCCAACTCCAGGAGATGCGATGCCCCTCTGATCTCTCAGGCATCTGCACTCACAGGCATGTTCATACAGACATATGCATGTACACATGCCGTACTAGGCTTGTATCTTGGTTGGGAGGGAATGGAATAAAACTTAATCATAAAATACACTGGTTAAAATTGCTCTCTCTCTCTCTGACTCATATGCTGAAAGAAAATCATTCAAACCCTTAAAATCTTGACCTAAGAGAAAGATGGTATATTTTGTGGCTAAGTGGACTTTTTGTTTTACTCTGTGCATCTAGTGTACGACCCAGAACCTAGGATTTGCTGGACATTCAAGTAAATGAATGTTTATAATAAAATTCAGTTAGATGTCACAGAAATGAAGACATAAGGATGGTTACAGGAAAACACTATTTTACAAAACTGTAAGGCACACAGTTTTGTATTCATTAAAAATACAGGCTAAGAGTTTTCATTTTAAGTAACTTTTATTACTAATACTATAGTCATGATTCATTTGTGATTTTTTTCAGTCATCATTGCATGTACATGTTTAAATGATAACTGCTGATTGAGAACAACCTCTTCCGTATGACTGTTTTTCTGGTAAACCTTTCATTATCCTTTCTCAGGTTCACACTTCTCACACAGACCTTCTGAGGAACAGGTGATGCATTTGTGCATTGTTGTCCACTATGAGGATGCGGAACAGCTGCCTGGACACCGGTGACACCCGAATTTACTCCCAGGTATTTTTAAGAGCTCGTTTCCTGATCCTACATCTGAATAAATGCCATTTGTGAAATTAAATGGGGGAGGTGATAACTCCTTTTTGTGTTGTACCTTCTGTGTGGATTAGGGAATCTCTGCCAAAGATCCCTGATTTGTTTTTTAAAATCACAAACGGACCACCTCAGAAATTTGTCTTTTTTTATCAGCTATTTTGAAGCCCATACATTCGTGGAACTAATATGTACCAATTAACAAAAACTTTAAAAGCACATGGGATGGCCTATTCGATTCTACCACTGGGCACTGCTTCTTACAGCCAAGCAACACACACTGTCTGCAAGTCTAGAAAGCGTCTTTATATTAGTGGTGGTATACACTTTAAGTCTTCTCAATTTTCTTTCCCAAACTGATATACGTGTACAAATGTTGCATTGTCATTGCACACAATGGTCAGAGCTGACATGCAACAATAGGATTGTTGTTGCAGTGGCTCCTTTTGAAAAGCCATTTTTCTCAGCAGCTGCTTCTGACTTCATCATGGAAATGCTATTTCCAAGCACATCCATGAATTATGTAGAACTCCCTCGTCGAGGCCTCGCTGGCCTCTGCTGTTTGAAACACTGATTTTAAACCATTGTCCTTAGGAAAATAAAGCACATTATGTACCATGTATCTGCATAAATAGAGTTCTTCATAAATGCCTCAACTTTGCAGAGTTATTCACTAAAAGTAGAATTGTTCAACAAAAGTTCATCGTAGATTGGGGTTTTGTTATTGTTTTGGTGTGTGTGTATTTCATTCTTTAAAGTTAGGTAAGGGATCAACCTTCCCACAGAGAAACAACAGTCCCAGCCTCCGTTAGGGGTTTGTTAAAATAAACCACTGCAAAATGGAAACAGGAAAGAATAATTCTGTCTTGTGGGAATTATATCTAGAACCAAAACAAACGTCTTCAGATTGTGTCTAAGTGAGAATCATTTAGGGTGTGGATCGGCCCTCCAAAATGTTCGCCAACAGTTCTTTTGAAACAGATAAGTGTTATTACAGTACCACTTTCACAACATCTAATGATTATTTACAAAACTAATCCTTATTGGATTTCTGGGAAGATATTCTTTATTCAATCAGAGAAGAAGGCGGTGTTAGAGTCACTAACCCCTCTCGGTTTCCCTGTTCCCCTTCTCTCTCCCTGTGATAGTGTGGGCTCCTGGGAGAATATGGGGGTGACTCTAGCTGAGACGCCTATCGGGGACATGGAGACTGAAGTGGCCACCTTCTAGCCAGGGAGGACTCTTAGTGGAGGGAGGGAAACACCAACCCACCCACAACCCAAAATTTACCCTTCCTACAAGATGAGCAAGGACAAAAATAAAGCAGAGATTGAGGGAAATACCCAACCAATGTCTGGCCCAACCGGAGGCCCACACCACAGTAAAGAAACAGCCCCTGACACTACTAATGATACTCTGCTATTCTTGCAGACAGGAGCCTAGCATAGCTGTCCTCAGAGGCTCCACCCAGTAGCAGAGAAACAGATGCTGAAACTGGAAGCCAAACAGGAGGGCTTTGGGGGTCTTGTGGAAGTGTCATGGGGAGGATAGAAGGACCTGGAGAGGACAGGAACTCCACAAAAAGACCAACAGAGTCAACTAACCTAGGCCCTCGAGGGCTTACAGAGACTGAACTACCAACCAAAGAGCATGCGTGGTCTAGACTTAGGCCCCCTACATATGTGTAACCTGATGGGCAGAGTGGTCTTCCTGCAGATCTTTTAGCAAGTGGAGCAGGAGCTGTTTCTGACATGGACCCTGTTGCCTATTTTTTGATCACCACCACCCAACCCCCGAGGGACTGTCTTGCCACAAGGGAAGAGTATGCTTTCAGTCCTTATGTGTCTCCTTATGCTGGGATGAGTTGATGGGGGAGGGGATTCTGTTTTCTGAGAAGGGAAAGGAGGATGGGGAAGAGGGTAGGAGGGTGGGACCAGGAAGAAATGAAAGAGGACACTGCCTTCAGGATGTAAAGTGAATAAATACATAAACAAAAAATATTTTTTAATTAGAAAAAAAGGCACTAACCTGCCTGGTATGGTGGCACATGCCTGTAATCCCATCACTCAGGGAGGCAGAGGTAGGTGGATCTCTGTGAATTTGAGGCCAGCCTGGTCTACAAAGTGAGTACAAGACAGCCAAGGCTACACAGAGAAACCCTGTCTCGAACTGCCCCAACTCCAAAGTCACTGACCATCCAAAGAAAATAAATCATTTAATCAACTATTGAGAATTTTGTGTAAGATTGTTTCCACAGAATCTCCTCTGTAGACATGTTCTCTCGGGACCGGGAAAGGAGGCGTCGCCTGGGTAGAATGGCACACAGGAAGAATGACAGGCTCCAGCTTTAAGCTTGCTTTTCCTGCCTCTCTTGCTTTTACTCCCTTTTACTCCCCTTGACGTGCTCTATGTCCCACTAAAGGTTGGACATTTGTACAGTTCCAATCAGATGAAGCCTCTAGCTGGAATTCTGCTGGCCTTGAATTTACATCCAGATTTTTTTTGCACCCTGTAGACACAACCCACTTATCAAAAATAAAATCTGGCAATTTTATTTTTTGGTGAGCTTCAATTGCATATTCCCAAACTGCAAAGGACTACAATGGTGGAGATTTATAGTATCTAGTGGAAAAACCCTTAAGATAAATTCTTTCACCATCTTCTTTTTTATATTAATACGGTGAATTTCTAAAAGCGAACTCGGCTGTATGAAAGAGGCATCAAAAGAAGCCTCGGCTCCTTGGGCCAAAACTGTCGCAATTAAGACACGTTTTTATACTTTGTTTCTATTCCAAACATTTGATCATTTTACTCTATTTGGAAAGTTAAAACTTTCTTTCCTGATTGTTCTTTCATTCTAGTGAATATTGTTTCTTACATTGTGACCAGATCAGAGAGAATACAGAGTTTTTATTTCAGTGTCACTTCAATAGTCGTCTTGAGCACTGAAATCAAATGTAAGTTGATGTCTTTACAGAGTTTTAAGGAAAAAAACAACCCTTTATAAATATATCCTTTATAATTCAGCTACAGCAATTGCCTTAGTTAATTAATTAATGCCATACCAGCTTTCTTAATAACAAAAATTAACAATGTATAATAATATAAAACATTCTACAGCCTCATGAAAAATACAATACATAAACTGTATTTTAGCTTGTCACTACTGATATTTTACTTTGGGTGATAATATTTTTTTGTATCCCAACAAGTTTTAAAGAACTCAATATAACATCTTGAAAATGAATTTCATGTGAACATAATTCTTCTTAAAACATTTGCTTTCACACATGGCTTTTAAATAACACTAACACTATTCTTTTAAAATATTTATTTGTGTGTCCGTGTGTCTGTCTGCATGTGTATGAAATGTATGTGTAGATGCTCAAGAAGCCCTGAAGGGCAGAAGGTCCCCCAAAGCTGGAGCTATAGGCAACTATGAGCTGGAACCGTACTCAGGAACTCGGAAGAGCAGCAAGCTCTTTAAACTGCCAAGCTATTTCTCTAGTCCCGTTAACAATATCCTTTCCAATACAGTAATATTCAAGGCATTTCAAATTCAGACTGTTAAACTAAAATGTAGAGATTAGGTATTTTAGAATTACATTATTAAGGAAAATATTATTAATTTGCCATTTCCATTGTAGAATTATATAGTGGTATGGTCTTAGGGAAACAAGGTAGAAAGTAGTTCCACCCCCCCCCCCATAATATAGATTGATTCTTGTTCCCAAGTAAGTAAAACAGGAAGGAAAACTTTTTTAAGCTAGTTTGGTCTCTTTCTTCAATGGCTGCCCTGTATTTTGTGTGTTTGAGCTTTATCTGTTTGTATATTTGGCATAGTCAGCATTGGGGAAAGGATACGGTAGTGGTTTCAACTGATTTTTAAATGTATTTATTCCAAAATTGCCAATGATAAAAATAAATAAAATAAGTTGCAAACAACTATATAATAGAAACATTTAGAATCTCATATAATTTTTGGAAGAAAATTATATTCCCCCATCCCAAAGCCTTTACAAATGAGACAGAACACATATTGAGCAAAACTGTATCTTTCATACAGACTGCCTATCACACAGGCAGTGGTTATTCAAGAGGTAATGGTCACATCCTTCTTTTAGTTAGTTGCAAATATTTTCTAGTGCCAAATGATAGTTCATTTACTTAGACTTAATCTTTTAAACGTGAATTTGTACATTTAGCAAAGAAATTTCTTAACTGAGATTATATAACTAACACTGTATGCTTTTGTCTTTTAAAGGAAAAATATATTTGTGTGCACTGCTGCTCTGTATTCACAGAGCGTGTTTTTTTTGTGTGTGTGTGAAGTTTGTGTTTAGAGCTTTTAGGAATCTGGAGAACAATAATGAGTAGTGTGGAGTGGTATTGTTAGTGGAGTCCTTTCTATTGAATTTTTAAGATGCTGTAAAATAAGATATGTGAGCAGCACCTCTGGACACTTTTTCCCATCATTGTGTTAATATCAATCGCTGACTTCCACCATTTCTCTTGGGATTAAATAGAAACCCTGGTTCCCACTGCCTTGATTGCAGGGTTTATAATGCATAATGGGGTTGATAACCCTAATGAGATTAAGCATTGTGATTTTATTAAGGCCAATGAAGCCTGCACCTTAGAGATTATCTCTAAGACAAGCCTGCGAAGGTGCAAGAAGATGCCTTCCCCTACATTCTTCTGGCATAGACTGTCTCTTCCTTGTGAAAGCTGCTCCAAAGACATGGTGAAAAATGATGAACAGTTTCATGCTGGTACAGCTAGGCAGACTCTTCTCCTGGCAGAACTAACTTTTGCCAGATGCCAAAGTTAATGCTTTTTCTCTACAAAGCTGAGCCCTGCCAGTTCCTAACAGATCTGGCCTGTCCTTACTTCCATTAATCTTCCCTCAACCTAGACAACCCATCCAGGCTTCGCATTGACTGGGGAACTCGGCCTCCACTCCACCTCCCTCAACAGTCAGTTGTGCTTTCCAGCTCGCCACCCTACTGCTCTCTCAAAATTCTAACAATTAATATTTCATTTTGATGTAAAACTAATATCTTCTAGTTAACCTAGTGGAAACATATAAAATTAAGCTATAGGTAGCTGGA
The DNA here is from genome assembly GCA_028658305.1 of Pachyuromys duprasi. Lineage (NCBI taxonomy): Eukaryota > Metazoa > Chordata > Mammalia > Rodentia > Muridae > Pachyuromys > Pachyuromys duprasi. Next base: position 44,263,422 of record CM053766.1, read on the forward strand.
GGCAATTTAGTATTATTACTCATATTACTGTGTATTTTCACTTCACTAGGTGATACTGTTTTATGCCAAAGAAAATTCTGTATGTTATTTTTTTAAGAAACTGTTTATTCCAGAATACAAAAAACATACCTTCAAGAACTTTCTGGAAAGTGCAAGGTTTCTGTGGATAACAGTCAGCCTTGTGGAGCTCTGAGCTTGTCTAACCGTACTTGGACTTGAACTGTGACAGTTAATGCACAGATATTTATTTTAGGAGGGCAGCCAAATCTTAAAATATTCAGATGAGTGTGACAGAATTTATGAGATGTCTGAAAAGCAGATGATGCTAGTAATATTTAAAAATATTTTGCATGGACAAGTCAAGACTTGAAAAGCGACATCTTGTGCTATTGAATGGAGACATACAACAAAAGAATTAGGAATGTTCAACATGGCCCTGGAGAACCAATGACACATAATTTGCAGAAAGTTCTGCTTCAATGTATATCAGAAAACTGTATCCACCAGATCAATTCAATGAAATTGTCTTTTTGAGATTATCTACGACAGGCGTTAAATAGGTCCACTGAACACAACCTCACTCAGCTCTAATTTGGGAGGAGGGTAGAACAGGGAGAAAAGCTTTATTCTCTATCTAGGAGCCAGCTTTGCTGTTAAATCAGCTTCTTGTCTGGTGTATAATCTGAGATTGTCTGGATCTAAGAGAGACCAAAGAAACCTGTGCTGAACTCACCCATACTTAGATCAGTGGACAAAATATAAAGCAAAAATACTAACTGACATCTCTGTTCACTCCCTCCCATCATTCTTCCTAGGAAAGAGGGACTATTTTCTCCCCCTCACCATGACATCTGCTACTTACATATCTTTAAAGAAGCATTACTCTTTGGGGTTTCATCTGTTCGTGCCCCCATATTTTCAACTTGCCTGTGGCCTTGTCCTGTCATAGCAGCAGCCCTACTGTCATCCAACTCTGTACTTCCTGGGTATTCCAAACTCCAACAGCATCTCGTAGCTATTTCCAAATCTTGTACTACATACTTCCTTGAAAGAATGTCTTCGTATGACACTTTTCCTCTTATTTTCTGAGTTCAATGTTAGTTCTTCTACATACCAATATTCCTAGACCTTTCATCCAGTACTGGGATAAGAAGCAGATAGTTTGGGGAGTATGGGGAAACCGCCATAAGGGTCTGTACAAGGTAAGGGCTGGCCACTTCCTTCTAGAAATGAACAGGGATGGAATAACTGTGCTTCTGCACATCTTTTGAAGTCTTGCCCTGGGATGATAATCTACAATCCCCTTTAGATTCAAATACTGAAAAATGTTGATAAACAGATGGGAAGGCTCACAAACTCTGTGATCACACAAGGCAGGTGGCTCCCTGGATTACAACTCACCCAGTCAAGTGCTTCCTGCCTTGCTCTGTGTGCCCTTTATCAATCCCAATCGCATTAAGTCACACACAGAATCAATTCTTGACTCCACCCTTCCCTTTAGTTTCCAAAGTCTACTATCCAGTAAGTTCTTGAATTTTATCTCTTAAACCCCTGTTGCTCAGTGGATACCATGGTAACCCTAGCTCACCATGGCTGTTTACATGAAGGAGTTTAAGAGGTTCCTAAACCCTGCTCCCAGACTTCCCATTGAAGTCAGCAAGTTTGTGCAACTTCTCCAGTCAGTTTTGACCCTTCCCTCTCTTTTATAAAGGGATGCTTAGTTCTAAGTTTAAACTCTGATCATATACTCGTGACATACTGGTCTTCCTACTTTTGTCATATACTCTGTTGTTTGTTGTCGTCAAAGTTGTTGCTTCACAATTGACTTTCAAAATAAATGATACTAAATTTTCATGAACTTGGGACTTTTGAACTTGGCCCTTTCTTCACCAGGGACACATTGTTCTGCTGTCCTCCAGCTGGAGAACCCCAATTCACCCTTTACTCTCCAGGTGCAGCTGGATTTCCTCCAGAGGTCACCTCTGTTGACTGACTGCTCCCAGAAACACCTTCACTGCTTTTTTTCCCTCAACATTCAACAGTTGAATTCACTAGCCCAGTGTCAAACTTTAACAGAATTCAGAGAATAATGAGGGAAATTTTATTGGGAAGTTTAATTAATTAAATTATTGTTTGACATAAAATTTATTTCCATAGACATTTGTAAAGAGAATGAATTAATGCTAAACCTAAGTCAAATACCAGGCATACTGAAGATATGAAATCAGATTTCCCTGGAGCTCTAGAAATGATGAAAACCTCATGTTTCTTTAAATCTCAAATCATAGTTGAGGAAAGTAAAACTCTGTGTGTGTGTGTGTGTGTTTGTGTCTGTGTCTCTGTGTATGTGTGTGTGTGTGTGTGTGTGTGTGTGTGTGTGTACTCATGTATGGGTGAGGATAGAGAACCTCCTAGGGTATTGTTCCTAGGCATTGTACACCAAGTTTTTGAGAGGGACTGAGAAAAAGAGAGAGAGAAAGAAAAAGAGAGAGGGTGAAAAGAGAGAGACTTTCTTCATGGCCTGAAGCTTACAAAGTTGGCTAAGCTGCCTGGAGATCAGGGCCCACTGGCCTGCCTGCCTTCATTTTTATAGCAATGTGGATCCAAGCAGGTCACTGTGCTCAGGGACTTTGACATGGATTCTGAGGATCAATTTCAGGTCCTCATGCTTGTAAGATGAGCCCTTTACTGACTGAGATCTCTCCTCAGTTCAGTAAGACGTCTTTTGACAGCCCATAATATCAAGGATCTATTTTTCTGTAGAAATGGAAACTAACCCCATTTTGACTAGATAGTGGTAAGGGAAGCCAAGCGTGCATAACAGGGGATACAGACGTTTTTAATTCATTTAGGAAACATGATGGCTCCCACTTGTAGTACCAGAACCTAGGGAGTAGAAAAGATTCTGTCTCACATACAGAAAAAAAATGTATCAAGTGTTCAATATGTCCAGGAAAAGTTCTAGGTATTTCAGAAAAAAGAGTTAAAAATAGAAATGAATCAATCTCTCATAGAGATTACAGGCTAATAACACAACATACCTAGCCAAACACACAAATATCAAAAAACCGAATGTATCAAGTTTACAGAACTCATTTCTGAACATAACCTAGCCAATACTTGTATGTTCCCTATTTACAGATCCCCTAGAGCATCACCTAGATGTTAAGGAAAGATAACAGTATGTGGCTTTGGATAAAAGCTAAAGCAGACATTGATGTCACAACTGTCAATTTGCCACTAAAGATACCGAGGGAGTATCTGTTGGGAACAATGTAAACATTTCCAAACAGCATAGACCATGTGTGATTACAAAGAAGATATTCACAGAAGTAAGATGTTTTTAGTAACTTTGCACCCTATCCTTTCCTGTGGTAATCAATACTTAAAGTAAGCAGGAATGAGGAGGCTGACTGGCAGACTAGATATGAAGACAACAAGCCAGAGCTTTGTATATAGCTCTGGTACAGTGCTATAGTATTTGCCAAGCAAAGTATACAGGTCTCTGGGTTCAATGGGGATGGGGGATCACATGTAATAAGACTCTCTAGATCAGATGAGTCATAGGAATCTTGTTGCCAAGCCTTAAAAAGAAATGGAGTTATCTATATCCCTTTCAGTCCTTTTGTTTTAACTGTAAGGGATTCTATGTTGGTGCAATGCCAAACAATGGATTCAACAAGAGCAAAGTTCAGAGCACAATAGGTATTCCAAAGTGAATGTCAATTCAGAAGGAAGTAGGGCCACTTAGGAAGCAGAATGTTTGTCTTTTGTCTTAAGATTAAAGCTAAATTTAACTCAGGGGAGATATAAAGTGCTGTGGGTTTTGCTTGTGTTCAACCAGAACTCACAGACATCTCTAGCAAACACTATCAGTGCAATGCCTAACACTATGAATCTATAGACAATAAGTTTACTTGTTTATTTCACAAATACTTTTAGGGCCCATTCTGGCACAGTTCTGGGCAATGAGAATAAATTTTAGAATTAGAAAAAGCTGACATTATATAAAGTAATGTACAAAAGATAAAAATATCACTATAGAAGAGAAATTTAATGAATACATATCTATTGTAATGTCCGGATAAGGGGTGTTAGGAATGATTAAGCAGCAGCACAAGAACACAAAAGGTCTTAAGATGGTGTTGGAAGATGTAGCTTATCTCCTAAGGTGACATCTGTCTGGAAAGAGAGGCATCTGGAGACATAGCTGCAGTTCATTTCACAAGCGCTAGGACAGACAGATGCATAGATTTCCATGAATCTAGCTACTTAATTACTGTTGAATGGGATACTACAAAGATCCTTCTCCTTTCCCATAATTTAGCTCAACTCAAAAGATGCTTCAAGATTGTGGAGCTCCTCTTGAATCAGGAGATATCGCCAATGAAATGACAAAGAAGCTTAGTTGTTTTATTTGATTTTCCTTCCTGTGTCCCTGATCTACCTAGTGCCAGTTTTGCAACTACCTCCCAGTACAAGAATTGGTCCAAGGCTATAGGCTCAAAATATAATTCTGAAGTTTGATTGCCAGTTGTCAGCTGAGAGTAAAGGCCCCATTCAGATTGCTTCAGAAGAATGTACACAGTCACGACTTGCAGTAATGTTGTAGCTGTGGACATTTTCATTTGAAGTAAAAACTCAGATGAGATGTTAAAGTGGGCATCACTAAAATGGGCACAGTAAGCCTGCTTCTTGGGATGTATGCCTTCCTGTAATTCCTTTGCAGGCAGAATCAGTGGTTTAAATATTTAAGAGAATACTGCCAAAACAGCACTGAGTTACTTCTGAGGCTACGTTATTAACACACTGTAGGTCCCACCTTGGAATCTTTGGTTATTCTGTCTTCCAGAAGCCTACTACTATGCCAAGAGGGCATTAAAACAGCATTTTTTAAATAAATTTTTTTATTTATTATAATTTATTCACTTTGTATCCCAGCTGTAGCTCCCACCCTGGACACAAAGCACTTACCATTAAACAGCTTTTAAAGCAAGACTGAATTCTAAGTCAACATATAGCAAACACTCCTTCATGGGACAAACTTGCTGTGAGAGCAGGTGTTATGAACATGTGACCAGCCTATGACAGGTGCTGAGGCAGAGACTCAGGAGTCTGTAAGAGATAATGTATGTTTATTACCATGTTAAGGCACTAACATTAGAAGGTAATTTGTTACAAGTATTAGGTAACCGATGCAAATATCAATTAAAGGCACTGCTATGGGTATGCCATACTGCAGAAAGAGTATTGGAGCTACCATATTGATCTCTTGGTGTGACAGCACACAACTATAACTCCTACCACTTAGGAGACTGAGGCAGGAGGATCAAACTTTAGATACAGGCCTGGGCTGCACATTAAGTTAAAGGGCAGCTGGATTTATCTACTGAGACAGTTTATAAAACAAACACTCATAAAAATTTATGGTCAAAGATTAGGTGTTAGATGATTTAAAGAAGAAGAAGAAAGAAAAGGCTTTTTTATAATTATTTACCGCTTGAAGAATAAGTGTGAAAATAAGTTAGCCATTTTGACCACTATAAGGAGACTCAGTTCGTACATCCTGAGAGCAGAAGAAGCTGTGGGCTGGTCCTTGCAGTTGCTCATGAGCTTCAAACCTTTAGAAACAAGTTTTCGCCATGGCAGTTCTGTAACACTAGGGCTCCACTTGGACCGAGAACAGCAGGGCCAGCTCATTTAAAACACCGTGAATCTCCCACAATTTTTGAACTCTGAATCTTTACAATTAACCCTTTCCCTGTTCAAAGTCAATATTGCTTTTTGAATGTGATAGGAATTTAAAAAAATCCTTCATCATACCCCTCTCCACTGTTCAATAATGTCTTCTAGTCCAATAACTGAATTAAGTGTCCACATGACCCAGTCAGGGAAAGGCCAGGGTATCCTAAGGAAGGAGGTGGGCTACATTTCAAAGGAATGGTGGAGCTAATAATTCTGAGCCAATAGACACCAGCATCCTGAGCTTGCTGAATAAGAGAGGGTATATAAAGTTGGAAAGAAAGAGTTAATAAAAGAGCACTCTGCCATTCACAGAATTTACCTATCCAATAATCAAAACAACCCTGAGATTTCACCTTACAGTCATTAGAAAGGCTAAGATCAAAAACTCAAGTGACAACACATGCTGTAGAGGATGTGGAGAAATGGGAACCCTCCTCTATTGCTAGTGGGAATGCAAACTTGAACAACCACTTTGGAAATCAATCTAGTGCTTTCTCAGACAATTAGGAATAGCGCTTCCTTGATATCCAGCTATACCACGCCTAGGCACAGATCCAAAATATGCTCAAGTACACAACAAGAACATTTGTCCAACCATATTTGTAGCAGCTTTATTCATAATAGCCAGAACCTGGAAACAATCCAGATGTCCATCAATGGAGGAATGGATATAGAAGTTGTGGTACATTTACACGATAGAATACCACTCAGCAATTAAAAATGAGGAAATCATGAAATTTGCTGTCAAACGGTGGGACCTAGAAACGATCATCCTGAGTGAGGTATCCCAGGAGCAGAAAGACACAGATGGTATATACTCACTTATAAGTGGATCCTAAACCTATAAGATAGGATAAACATACTAAAATCTGTACACCTAAAGAAGCTAAACAAGAAGGAGGACCCAAGGCAAGAGGATCAATCGTCACTTAGAAAGACAAAGGGGAAAAACATTGGAAGATGGAGAAAACAAGAAACAGGACAGGAGCCTACCACTGAGGACCTCTGAAAGACTCTACCTAGCAGTGTATCAAAGCAGATATTAAGACTTATAAGCAAACCTTCGGCAGAGTGCAGGGAATCATATGAAAGAACAGGTAGTTAGTAACACCTGGAGAGTACAGGAGCTCCACAAGGAGAACAACAGAACAAAAATATGTGGGCTCAGGGTATTTTCTGAGACTGATACTCCAATTAAGGTACTTTCATGGATATAATCTAGAACCACTGCTCAGATGTAGCCCATGGCAGCTCAGTATCTAAGTGAGTTCCCTAGTAAGGGGAAAAGGAACTGTCTCTGACATGAACTCAGTGGCTGGCTCTTTGATCATCCCCCCTGAGGGAGGAGCAGCCTTGCCAGGACACAGAGGAGGACATTGCAGCCAGTCCTGATGAGACCTGATAAGCTACTGTCAGATGGAAGGGGAGGTGGACCTCCCCTATCAGTGGAATTGGAGAGAGGCATGGGAGGAGATGAAGGAGGGAGGGTGGGATTGGGAGGGAATAAAAGAGGGGGTTACAGCTGGGATGCAAAATGAATAAAATGTAATTAATGTAAAAAATAATAATTTAATTAAAAAAGAAAGAAAAAGAATATGTATGTCTAATCTTGTCTCCATGTCTATGTTAACTTTGCTCTCCCATCATAATGCACTAAGTAGCAAGGGTTTGCATCATATAGACAACCTTCAGAACAAGCCTCAGAAATTGTTCTGGCCCCTATATTGATGAGAACACGGTAGTTAGATTGAGTGACCAAGCAGTGATAAGGGTGTTGGAAATTTTGATAACACACAGACACACAGGCACACACACATTCTTGAGGTTTGGAGACAGATCTACAAAACTTCCATAAATATTCAAATTCTTGGATATAGTGTTCAGGCTGTATAATTATTTCCCACTAAACAGAAAGTAAAAATCATTGCATTGCACACCCCCATCACTAAGAAGGAACCAATAGGTTTCTAATAATCTCTCTGGACTGTGAAGAGAGCATAGCTTACAAGTAGAGATTAAGTTCTCTGCTTGAGAGGCCACACAGAAGCAGATATCACAGTATGCCCTGATCTGCAGCAGCTCCAAACCCATATTACACCATGGGAGGTACCAGTAGTAACATCAAAGCATGTGTCCTGAGGGTTCTGGAGCAAAGTCAGATCATTTGAAAATGAGAATTTTAGAATTCTTGGACACTAGATTGTGGATTGCTTAATAGGGAATAGGGTCGATACCAAGAACCTGACGGTGAAATACTGTATCTATATAACCATAACTGCCTATTATAAACTAGAACCTTGTAGGCAAAAGTCAGACGTCTGGGTGGTTCCCAAGAGTAAACCAGATTGAAATAGCAAGCCCATGGGCCACAAAATACTGAGATACTACTTAGCTGTCTAGACAGTCTAGTGCTAATGTACAAGCACCTGCTTCTCAGGCCATATTCATGATCACATAGTAAGAGGAAACAGTTACATGGAAAATAGGAAGGTGCCAAGTTAAAGTCCATAGATGGCGTGGCCTGATCTATACATGCTGCTGACATGAAACATCACACATGGGTAACTGAAAGACAGTAGTGGTGGGAAATTCTAACTGGAAGAGCTTTGGGCAGTGGTATAGTATGAGCCCAAAATGTTCCCTCGAAGGCTCTGTAACTGACACACACTCCTCAGCTGTTTGACCTGTTTGGGGAGATTGCACCAAGTGAGAAAGTGGGACCCTTCCGGCAGAGGTTGGTACTAAGGTTGATCCTTTGAAGGTTAAATCACAGCCCAGCTTCCCATCCCAAACTCTGCTTGCTGATCCAGCCAGCACATAAGGAATTCTGTTTCAAATTGCTGCCACCAACAAGCAGTTTCACCATGTCTGCTCTGCTGTGTCTGTTCGGAGGCTTCCCTGAGACTGTAAGAAAATGATAAACCTTTCTCCTTCAAGTTCGCCTGTCGGGCATTTTGTCACAGTAACACAAAAAATAATCCAAGGAAGGAGCACAGACATCCTTGTCTTCCTGTGAGGACTTCCTGTGGAAAACTAGGACAACACACGTGTCTTAAAATTCTCGGATTGTTTACTCTCCAAACTCAAGGAGAACTATTAAGTCAGCATCAGAGAGGTTTAAGGAATAAGAAGCTGTGGGTTCATTCAAGCCAGGAAGTGTCAAGTTACATGTAGCCCAGATCACTCCCGAGATACTATTTGTCATTGCAAAGATTTTAAAGAAACAAAATTAAAAGACAAAAAACAAAAACAAAAAACAAAAAAAAACCTCACAGAAAGAGCATTGTATTTGCCCAGGACTGAGAGGGAAAAAATGAAGAGATATTGACCAAGGAATAGAAATGCCCAATTGTAAGATGACTAAGTCTCAAAGTTCAACAACACATCATAATGAATACAGTCAACAGTGGGACATGGTATATTTAATGTTTTCAAGGAGTAGATTGATTGTAAATGTTCTGAAGATGACACACACTCAACTTGCCAGCAGTAGAGCTCAGCACTGTTTCCTGTGTGTAGCACCAAATAACAAGAGTATTTTGACTACAAGTTGGGCCCTTCAGCCTTTAAAGAGACAAGAGTTTACCTTCAGTGGAGTCAAAGTGACTTCTAAATAAGGATATGCTTTACTCACCTACAGGTACCCTACCACCACCAATGGCCAAGGGTGTACTAAACTTGATCACCAACATGGAATCCCACATATCATCACATTGGACCAATGGACTCTGTTCAGGAAAAGAAATATGCTGTGGATAAGCAGCTTTGGCATCCACTGGTCACTGTCACAGGCCACCCCACTCAGCTGGCCTGGGAAGATGATGAAACAGTCCTACTAAGACATCCAAGAGATGAAAGGTAGCTCCTATGTTTCACAGTACAGTATATAGCCTATGTTGATCCTCACAGTATGGTGGTCTGTTCTCTAAGAGTACCCAAGTTCAATATGTAATTAGTGGAAATAAAGATTTTTCTTATCTCTGTCAGTCCCACTGACTTGGGGAACTTGTGCTGTCCACACTTGCAGGTTTAGTGGCATGCTTTCACCAGCATTATGGGAACTGTCAAACTGCCTGATCACCTTGGAATCTCCATAACAAGACTAGTTGCTTCAACAAAAAGTTAACCTTGATCCCCAAAATCCAAATAGTTATTGCAATACATGAGATAACACTTTAGTTTTTTTTAATTCCCTTGCCAAATTGTATGATAGAGGAGTAAATGAACCAGTCCTGAAGTGAAAAGGCAAGGCAACTTTGGGATTAGATGTACCAGAGATAAGAATCTCAGCCATCATTACAAGGGAACTCACCCAGACATCAGATAGTTTAACCAAGAGGGTTAAGAATAGATGATACGTTTCAAGGTCCCACCATTTGCCTGCAAATTTCATGATTTCCTCCTTTTTAATTGCTGAGTAGTAGTCCATTGTGTAAAAGTACCATAATTTCTGTATCCATTCCTCAACTGAGGGACATCTGGGTTATTTCCAGGTTCCGGCTATTACGAATAAAGCAGCTACAAACATAGTTGAGCAAATGACCTTGTTGTGTACTTGAGCATCTTTTGGATATATGCCTAGGAGTGGTATAGCTGGATCTTGAGGAATCACTATTCCTAATTGTCTAAGAAAGCGCCAAATCGATCATCCTGAGTGAGGTATCCCAAAAGCAGAAAGACACACATGGTATATACTCACTTATATAGACCTATAAGATAGGATAAACATACTGAAGTCTATAAACCTAAA
>CM053766.1:44274416-44340376 GCA_028658305.1 Pachyuromys duprasi
TCTCTCTCTCTCTCTCTCTCTCTCTCTCTCTCTCTCTCTCTCTCTCTCTCTCTCTCTCTCTCTCTCTCTTCAGAGACAATGTCTTACTTTGCAGATGAAACAAAGTACAAACACAGGAGTGTCACTCACTCGTATTCACAAATCGATCTGTGACTTCTCCCCTTCACTTCCTGTTCTTATGGTCTGAAAGAAGGAGCAAAAAAGATGCTCTGCTCTATTTCAGGCCCTTCCTAGAGAGTCAGCTGTGTCAAGATGTAGCTGAAGATCTCTGTTCCTGATGTCAGATACACACCGAAGTGGATGACAAATGCAAGCTTTGTACTTTCCATGGGAAGTGCATGGTCACAAAACCAGCAGCTGATGTTCTAGGTGAACAGTGAAAGGCCTATGTGATTCAAATCGGTGGTGTGAACAACAAACAATCTTTTCCCACGAAGCAGGGTGTCTTGACAAATGGCAAAGTGTACCTGCTCCTGAGTAAGGGTTATTTTTTCCTATAGAGCAAGGAGAACTGGAGAGAGGAACTGGTCTGCTCTGGATGCATTTGGATGCTAATCTGAGTCTTCTCAACTTGGATATCATTAAGCAAACATACAATAGAGGACATTCCTGAATTCACACATAGTACTGTGCCTCAGTGGTTCAGGTCCAAAAGAGCTAGTAGAATCTAAAATCTTTTAGTCTCTGTAAAGAAGATAATGTCTGACAGTATGATGTCAGCCCTCAATCAAAGAAGGTAAGAAGCCCAGGACCAAAGTACCCGAGTAACTGGATTCAGCATCATGGCCCTCCATGTCCTGCAACACAAATACCTTACTGCCCTGAAGATCAGTGCACTAAACAAAATAAGGAGACCAACGAATACGGTTAAACTTACGACCAAAAGAATGAAAAAAAGCCAAGGAAAAAGGCCAGGTACAGACCACCAAGAGACAGGTTGTCCTCACTGAGAGTGTTTGCTTCTATGTCTGACTGCGGTGAAAACTGTCTTTAAGAGGAACAAATGAATGATCAGACCTTGAATCTAAAAATAATAATAATAACAATAATAATAGTTATGACAGTAGTAATAAGTTCCTTACCCTGAACATGCTTTTCTGTCCTGTTTTGGAGGGCACTTCCCCAATCAGCTCTGTATAAAACAGAATTTGCTGCTGAGGAGCATGGCCGAGAGGCCTGGAAAAGGAACTAAGACACATCTAAAGTGGATTTTAGCAGAGAGACAAATATGGGTTGTAGCCTGGGTGACAGGCCATTGTACATGCATAGAGATCACATAGCACAGAGGTTTGGATGTGGGAAGAAGAAAGGAAGAGCTTGTGCAGGATGTAGGGAATTAGATCCGACCTCTCTGAGCTGGAGCACATTGGAGCAGGACTTTGAGGGACACATGAGTTTAAATTCGAGCTTAGTCTTCTGGGTGTTTATAAGGGGAGATGGGACCTTCCAAGACATCATCCATGAAGGTTCTCCCATGACAAATGGGCCCCTGAAACCTTCTCTGGACCTGACCAATTTTATTTCCAAAGAGTTTTTGTAATGTGTCTCTTTTTCTTCTCTTTCCCTCTCTTCTACCTTCACCCACAACACGATCTATCAAGAAGGCTCATTAGGTGTTCCTCTCTTCTCTTAGAGGAGTTCTTCAGTTCTACAATCATGTGAATTTGTTCTCATTTACACAGTGGGGGTATTCTAGTACAGAAGCTCAGGCTAAGACAGCAGACAAGAGGTGGACATTCCTCTACAGTTAGTTTTGAGTGTATGGTAAGTGTTGTGAGCTGTGCAGGCACCTGTGTGTCCTCATGGAGAGGCTAGGCCAGAACCCTGGGAGTCCAATTCATAGCTCTACGTTTACATAATTGATTCCTAGAAAATGTTCTGTTTAAATTCATGTTTATCAGTTATCTCTTGGATTCTTGCAAATGTGGGTAACACTTTGGGGTATTTATAAAGTCACTACGGAAGTCAGAGAAGGTACTTACAAAAAGTCCACAGAAACAGAAGGCTTCAAAATGAGGGTATGAGTTCCATAGAAATGCTGTGCACCAAGGCTTTTTTAAAAATGCCTTTCATTCTTCTCTTATACATTATATGCTGACCACAGTTCCCCTCTCTCCACTTTATTCACTACCCTCTGGCACCTTCTCTCTCTCCTAGATCCACTCCTCCTCTGTTCCCCACCCCCCAAAAAAGAGCAGATCTCCCAGGGATATCAATAGAACATAGCATAACAAGTTATAATAAGGCATGACCCTCACATCAAGGTTGGTTGAGGCAACCCAATAGGAGGAAAAGGGTCTCATGAGTGGGCAAAAGAGTCAGAGATAACCGCCCCCTTCCACTCCCACTGTTAGGAGTCCCTCAAGAATACCAGGCAACTCAACCATAATGTATATGCAGAGGAGTTAGCTCAGACCCACACAGAGTTTGTGATTATCACTTCAATCTCTGTGATCTCCTAGGGGCGCTGCTTAGTTTATTCTGTGTGCTGTTTCCTCATGGTGTCTTCCATCCTTCAGGCTCCTGCACCCTCACACCTTCTACAGAGTATCCTCCGATGGCAACTGAGCTAGGCACCAATCTATGAGTAGAGAAGAATATCATTAATAATCATTCAATTCGTTTTTTTTCTCATTATTTTTCAGAGTTTGGTTCTATCTTGGATCTCTGGGCTGTCTAGTCTCTGGTTCCTTGCCATCCAGGCAGTGTCAGGCATGGGCTCCCTGACATGGTTTGGTCATCAAGTTGGACCAGTCATTTGTGAGCCACTCCCACAAGTTCTGTGCTGCCATTACCCAGCACATTTTGGAGGCAGGACAGACTGTAGGTTGAAGGCTTTGTGGCTGGGTTAGTGTCTCAATCGCACTGCTGGAAGCCTCGCTTGGTTAAAGATCATGGCTGCTTCCAGCTCCATATGTTCCAATTTTAGTCTTTGCTAGGGTTACTCTAGTGTTCCACTTGGCCACCAAATGCCACCAGTTCCAGTCGTCTTTCCCAATATCCTCTCCCTCCCTAACCCCTCCTGTCTGATTTCCTCCTGTTCCCACTTCCATCCACCCCACTCCACTCCCAAACTTTATCTCCCCTTCCCAGGGAGATCTATGTGTCCCTGCCCCTTAAGCCCTCCTTGTTATTTAGACTTTCTGAGTCTGTGGTCTGTAGCATGATTTTCTTTTACTTAACAGCTAAGTTATAAGTGAATACTTTTGAGCTGTTTACACTTACAAACACAAGCACCCTTGTATGAAGACATAGATTTACAGTTACCCTTTGCTGGCTAATACAATTTACTATAAATGGGAGCTGCATGATGGAGAACCACTGAGCTAATCACTCTATTTCTAATTGAGGAAACTTCAAACATTAGCTTTTTAGGTTCTAAATCTGATGCTAAGTATTCCTTCATTGTGATATATTCCTCTTGCCCTGTCTCCCACCTTCAAGGTAGATTTGTGGTTTTTTTTTTTCCACCACAACTTGAAAATGTGTGGTCACATGACATCTCCAGCTTCCATCTGCTACTCCCTTCTTTAATGTCTCTGGTTTTCTCTCTAAATCCCAGATCCTATACCTACAATTTCTTCTCAGGCCTCTTCTCCAGCCATTTCTGGGGTCCAGAATGTGCCTTCTTCCATTGCCTCATTAGACCACATCATCCTTTATCATTCATCTTACTAATATCTACTAACTTGTTATCAACTTGTTTACGATTTTGTGTTTTTCTTCACAATTTCATGATGGTCAATAAAGGCTTCACACTCTTCTCCATTGTGGAAAAAAATGGAAGAAAAAACTAAACAAATCCATTGGCCCCTCCAGACTCAATATACAATGAGTGCTTTATGTATTTCTGTTCAATGTCTATACTAACTTTCATAAAAATTTAATGGTGGTTTATAGGTGGTTCTGTTTTCAAAATTTTACTTTTACATAGTATCATGAGAATTTCTCATGTATGCCATTGTTTTTATAGTATAATATTACAAATGTCTTTACAATATACTACTGAAATATTTTTACTAGGAACATGACATGCTCAGGCTTGTGATTTGAAAATTAAATCTGTTAATGGTTTGAAGGGTAGATGGGAATAGAAATAAATTCAACTGGAGAAACCTGATAGAAATTTATTTGATGAGACAGGCAAGCAAAGAATCCTAGAACCATGCATGACATTGAGGAAAAAAGGAAATAAAGGCAAGGGGGGTAAACATAAGAGAATTTTTAAGGGGAACAGGAAGGTGTCTATGAAAGACTCCATGCTGCCGATGAGAGAAAAGCAAGTTTTCCATTAGAAGAAGCAGATGCAGAAATGTCACGAAGCACAGTCTAACAGAAAACAGAGACTCCAGTCTCTGCTCCAATGCAGCTAACAGAGGTTGGGAGTTGTTCAACATGTCAACAGTAGCCAACTGGCTTAGTTTTCATACCTATGGAAAACAAGTGAGAGGAAATATACAAAATGCATATACTGAAACCAACAGCAACCTGCAAGGAAGATCATAAAATTGAAAGGCGATTTAGAAGTTGTTTTTTCTTTTTTTTCAGACAGCAGTTGTTAATGGAAAGTAAAATGTGGGCTGGCCAGTTGGTTTAGCAAGTAAAGGGCTCTGGGCTCCAACCTATGTGATCTGAGTTTGATCTTCAGAACCCACAGGGTGGCAAGAAAGAACCAACTCTGCAAAGTTGACTTCTGACTTCCATGTGCACACGCCCATATGCCCTGTCTTACTTAGGGTTGCTAATGCTCCAATGTCGGGAAGGAATGGGCTTATTTAGCTCATGCTTCCATATCAAAGTTCATCATCCCAGGAAGTCAGGGTAAGAACTCAAAAAGGACAGGAACCTAGAGGAAGGAGCTGATGTAGAGGTCATAGAGGAGCATCACTCACAATGGGCTGGCCCTCCCCCATCAATCAATAGTTAAGAAAATGCTCTATGGGTTTGCCTACAGCCCTATCTTATGGAGGCATTTCCTTAATTTAAGCTCCCTCCTCTCCGATGACTCTAGCTTGTCTCAAATTGACATAAAACTAGCCAGTATACCCACATACAAATAAATAAATAAAACAAAATTTTAAAATAAACTATAATGAGGCAATGACCTGTGGATAGTTTCATAACTATATATGATAAAAATCATTATCAATGCTTTTTATTTTAAATCTCTAATTGTTTCATAGTTTCTTTAGGATTTAAAAATACTATGAAACATTGCTGAATGGTGGGAGCAAGTAATGTAGTGGACCATGTGGAAAAGGTAAATTCTTATTATTCATGACAAGACTTGAAAGATAATACCTAAAATGAAAAAATAATGAGTTAGTATAAGAATATTATTTATAAAATAGAAAATTTCAAATGCTTGAAATTATGTGCATATTAAGTTCTATTTGGGAAAGAGAAATAACATTGGAGAATAATAGCCTGGATGGTCCTCTGAGGGATTATATTAACTACCTTGACTGATGTGGAAAGGCACATTTCAGCTGTGTTCAGGGCCTTTTCCTATGTGAGGTGAACTAATTGTATAAGCAGAGGGTAATTGAGCAGTAGCATCATCCGTGGCTCTCTGCTTCTTGTCTAAGGATACAAGGTTTCTAACTCGTCCTTCTGGGACTTCCTATTTACAGTCCCTAAAACTTAATCCCCTAAATTGCTTTTGTGAGAGTGTTTTACCACTGCTATAGAAACAAAAAAACCTAGACAAGAGCAGAGGTAGGTGGATCCTGAGAGCTCCTGAGAGCTCCCTAGACAGTCATCCTAGCCATTAACAGCAAGTTCACAGCATCCAAATCAGGGAGAGACTCTGTCTCAGGGAAAAGCTGAGTGAGAGAGGAAGATACACTATGTGCTGTGTGGCTTTTGCATGGCACACAAGGGTACAAGCACGCATGGATTGTATACACATATATGACATACAGGCACACCACCACCACCACACCCATGAACAAAGAGAAAGAAGAGAAAAGGGAGGAAGGTAAAAATCTATTTCAATGTATGTCACTACGTTAGAAAGGGGCACATATCAGGAATGCCAGCTTGGAGAGGAATATTGTGAAATGAACACATCTATGCAACCATCACCATCAGTAATAAACACAGTGCAATTCATGGTCAAAAACTTATTCCAATTTTTCTGAATTATTTTTATTTATGCAAAATAAATACTGTCCTTGCCATTATTATACATTAAGCCTTATTGTTTTCCTTATATGAATAAATTTAATAACGTGGCATGTGTCTTTTGCATCTAAGTTCTTGAACATAAAATATTCTCGTACAACCTATTCTGCTGCATTTTGTCATGAAATTTTATGCTAAATAATATTTTCTGCATACAAACAGCATGATCATTTTTATCTTGGTTTATCCAATTGTTGTCAAAGAAGGCTTTGGCTATGCAGAATTCAGAGCTATTAGAAATAGTACTGCTGCGAACATTCTGCTCACAAATTATAAGCTGTGTCTGTGTGGGACCTTTGGATCACACATTGCACTTCGGCAGATACTGTTTAAAGCATTTCTGAAGCCGATGCGCCCATTCATACTCCCACCGGCACTGTGTGAGAGTCCTCAAGGCTTCGCCCACCCGCCTCTTACTAACCCCTGGTGTTGTCAACCTTTAATCTTAGTGCACCGAGTGCATATGAAAGGATTGTCTTGCTGCAGCTTCACTTGGTACCAGTGATCATTGATGACGCTGAATACACAGACACCCCCTGTCATGAAGTGTCCGTTTACCTTTCTATTGGGGTTGCCAATCTCAGCCCTATTGATTAGGAACATAAGTTCTGAAACTAAATGTTCAATAAGGTATCCTTTTGGTATAAGTATTTGCAACCCATTTTTCAAAGTTCTGCAAGAATATCCTGAAGACAACGCTGTATTCGCTCACGTATTTGTTCCTTAGCTTTGCCTTTCCTTACAAAGCTCACGTGGAATTGATTTTACACTTTGATATGGTCTGAGGTAGTGATCAATACTCTCTAGAGTAATTTGTGGGTGTAAGAACTCTCAGTTGAAAACAAACAAATAAACACAACCAACAGTCCTTCTTAAACCTTATGGTTCATTTGAAAAATGACAGGAAAATTCTTAATGATTTTAATAATTGAGAACTGTCTCATGATCTTTACAATGTGGGGTGAAGGGAATTGGGCATCACCCTCTAATGGTCCTGGAAAGTGAACTACATATATGGTTGCTCAGAACAATTACACCTTGACTGTGAAACTAACTCTAAACAGGTGCGTTGTTAATATAGTTTTAGAGGAAAGAAACCAACATACACACACACACACACAGAGATGGCGGCGGCCAGGGCATACTGTTTCTGAGTGGCAGAAAATCAGAGACCGCAGTTACGGGATGAGTAAACTAGCAATGAACCCCACATCACTGACATCAGTGCTTCATCCAAAGGGGAGGGGACAGACTGGGTGGAGGGAGCACATGGTTCCTGCCGAGACTGCCTCCAGGACACAGTTCAAGACACTGCACTTTCTGCCGAGTCAATTATACATTAAGCCTTATTGTTTTCTTTATATGGGTAAAGAAAATAAATTATAGTGGGGCAATGAGCTGTGGATATTTTCATAGCCATATACGATAAAATCATTATCTGGAAGTACAGCGCTTCCAGCCTAGCTGACTAGCGGGACTCAGATCTCCTCCAGCAACCAGATCACTCCCGCTCCTCCACCTGGTTACTGAAGCCAGCATCCCAACCCAATTCACTAAGCCCAGAGGCAAAGAATGGCCCAGGGCTCCCTGCATCCATATGGTGCTTTCTGCCTACCTGAATGCAGGGCCTGCAGGTCCAGAAGCGCCTCGTTCCATCAACCAGACTTCAGATCACTCCCGCTTTCTCATGGGCAGTGTCTGGACCGGAGGAAGCACAAAGCCCCAATCCAGGGTTCTTCTCGACAAGACAAGTTCCCCAAACCCAATCCAGGATTTAACTAGACAAGACAAATTTACGAGGTCCTAGGCCCAAGATGGCGAAGCCATGCCAGGAGCTCAGTGCCTGCTGGGCCAGCAAGCGGCTTTGTGGCTGAATCTGAATCCATAATGGCAACACCCATTTGCTCATTCATTGCAACAGCTGACCCTGTAACACCAACACCCACTTGTAATCTGCCTGCTCTGCCTGACCCACCGGGGGCACAGGCAGCAGAGAGGTCCACCAGTCTGTGGTCCACCATCCAGTGGAGGCCTGAGCCTGGCAGAGCAACATCCAGATTACAGCCCACTCCTTGCTGACTCCTGATCTACCTGACCCAACTGGGACAAGACCAGTAGCCAGCAGAAAGAGCTGTACTCAGGCTCCGATCACATCATCTGTCTGTCATCCCAAGGCCAGTGTGAGGCCCAGAGAAACATTCAACTTAGACCCTTCTCTACCTACTCCTGAACTCTCTGACCATCAGACACCACCAGACCTGATAACACTAGAGACATCAAAATGGGTAGGTCGGCATAAGAACACACGGAACAAATCCCAAGACCACTTGACATTACCATAAACCCGCAAGCCTCACCAAACCCGGGAGATGATATCACATCTGAAGCACAAGAAAATGATTTTAAATCTGAGGTTATGAAAATTATAGATTATAGAGGGCTGAAGAGATGGCTCAGAGGTTAAGAACACTGATTGTTCTTCCAAAGGTCCTAAGGTCAATTCCCAGTAAGCACATGGTGGCTCATAACCATCCAAAATGTGATTTGGTGCCTTCTTCTGGCCTGTAGGCACACATGAGGGCAGAATACTGAATAAATACTAATAATAATAAAAAGAAAAGGACAGTGGCCATAAAGGAGGAAAATAAATCCCTCAAAATAGAACAGAAAAATACAATCAAATAAAAGAACTTAAAGAAATACAGAAAGGAACAGGACAAGGAAATGAATAAAACGGTTAAGACCTACAACTAGAAGCAATTAAACACACACACACACACACACACACACACACAATTTGAGGTAATCCTGGAGATGGAAAACCTAAGGAAGAGGAAGAAACTACAAGCATCACCAACAGAATATAAGAGATGGAAGAGAGAATCTCAGGGGTAGAAGATATGATTAAAGAAATAGCTATATCAGTCAAAGAAAATGTTAAATATAAAAAGCTCCTGACACAGAACATCCAAGTAATCTGGAACACTATGAAAAGATCAATCCTAAAAATAAAAGGAATAGAAGAAGGAGAACACTTCTAGCTCCAAGGCCCAGGAAAATAGTTTCATAGAAGAAAATATGATAGTTTCAAAATCATAGAAGAAAATTCCCCAACCTAAAGAAAGAGATGCCTATAAAGATACAAAAAGCTTACAGAACACCAAATAGATTAGACCAGAAAAGAAAATCATCCCATCACATAATAATCAAAATATTGAATGTATAGGACAAAGAGAGAATATTAAAAGCTACATGAAAAAAAAACAACCCTTCAAGTCACATATAAAAGCAAACCTATCAGAATTATACTGGACTTCTTATCTAAAAGCCAGAAGGGCCTGGGCAGATGTCATGCAGACCCTAAGAGAACACAGATGTCAGCCCTGATTACTATACCCAGTAAAACTTTTAATCATGACAGAGAGAAAAAACAAGATATTCCACGACAAAACAAAATTTAACAGTACTTACCCATAAATCCAGCCCTACAGAAGATACTAGAAGGAAAACTCCAACTGAAGGAGGCCAACTACACCCAGGAAAACACAGGTAATAAATAACCCCATATCAGCAAAACCAAAAGAAGGGGATCACACACACACACAGACACACACACACACACTACCACCACCATCAAAATAACAGAAAATAGCAACCACTGATCGTTAAGCTCTCTCAACATCAATGGCCTCAACTCCCCAATAAAACAACACAAGTTAACAGAATGGGTGTGAAAACAGGACCCATCATTCTGTTCCATACAAGAAACACAGCTCAGCAATAAAGATAGGCATTACCTTAAAGTAAAGGGCTAGAAAAAAGGTTTTCCAAGCACACCAACCCAAGAAGCTAGCTGGAGTCACCATCCTAGTATCTAATAGACTTTCAACCAAAATTAATCAAAAGAGATGAAGAAGGATACTTTATACTCATCAAAGGAAAAATCAACCAAGACAGTATCTCAATTCTGAACATCTATGTCCCAAATGCAAGGGCACCACATTTGTCAGAGAGAGAGAAAGAGAGAGAGAATATGTAAAGGTACCACTTCAAATTCATGGTAAAATGATAATTGCTATCAAATAATTTGGGGAAGGGGGGACTAAACAGAATAGCCTGTATATTTCATGAAACAAGCTGTAAATGAGGCAAAACATAATAAAAATAATAATAGTCAAAACTTCCAACTGTTTATAAGAAAAACCTAAAGAAAAGATCAGTGGATTTCAGCATAAAAATAAATAATTTCCACAATAAAACAGAAGTCAGCAAAGGATAAAATAAAACCATTAAGCAACAAGAGCTTATTGGTTTAAGTAAGAGGCTGCCCAGAAAATAAAGCTAAAAATATGGTCAAACACGTTTGCTAGAAAGAAAAACACTAAGCAAATTATATATATATATATGTATGTATGTATGTATATATATATAGAGAGAGAGAGAAATATACATATATAGGCATATATAAAGAATATCTATAAAGCTAAGCAAATTATATATGTTAAAGATATGTATATATGTATATATAAGTACAAAGACATAGGAGGTCTTTAAATATATGAAGATATTCACACAGCTCACACAGACTCACAATGAAAGAAAATATTGCTACATGTTATGTCATCCTAGATTGCAAAGATTTGAGAGAACAGCATTGTTCCATTGTTCTGATTAGTTTAGGAAATAAGTAGTATTGTGCTGATGGCAGCAATACATGTCAGCCTCATCCTTAATTATGAAGCCTGTCACCCTGAAGAGCTTTGACTTCTTACTCATCAAACTGTTCACAATACCGAAATGTTGGAAACTTTCCCAGATATCCATGGGATACTTGAAAAAAAAAATGAACAGGAGAATCAGAAAAGGGTGGGGGAAAAGTGTGTTGAACTCTTCATTTGAAATCTTATGAAGTGACTTTGAACATAGATTATATAGAAAAAGTCCAGGATTTTATGGTGTGATAGCATTAAAGAGAAGACAAGATATACACCACTCTTCTAGAAAAATGTTCATGCTTAAATGGAAAGCTGTATTTTTATAGCATCTAGGAAAGCAAGAAAAAAAAAACTGTTGCTTCAGTGTCATTCTTTTTATTCTTGTACTGCCTCATAATTCCCAAACAGATGCTTACTTAAGATAAATGAAATAATAAAACTTAATATCAGTAGAGATTACAGCAAAACACATGCTGATGGTTTGATATGATTTAGTATCTTGATCATGCACCACATGCATCAATGTCTTATCATCTTCATGCCTGCATGCTAGCTACCCTTATTTCACAATTAAAGAAATGGGGTGAAGAAAGGTAAACCTAGCTGGCTAGAGCCATGGAGCAATTAGTAACAAAGCTACAGTTCTGACTTGGATGCATTTAGCTTACGTCTTGTGCTTCTTGCCCTGTTGTCCCTCTTGATATGGTATGTTTTACAGAAACATTCTTTAAGAAGAGCCTGATGACATTGTAGCCCACCGGGCAACTTGTATCTTTTCACATGCTTCTCCATGCCCATCCCACTCCCACCACCTCACCTCACCTCACACAGACCCTCATGCACACAGAAATGACTTTGTTTGGAAAGCAATCACCTACTCTGCAGTGACCCAAAGCCTTGCACGGTTCCCTGGATAATTGGAGGAAACTAACAAAATGATTTTCATGTTCAAGACATATGCAAGTAATTGGCCGAAGTTAAGCGGCATCAGTACTTTGCAGAGCTGAGCTGCTTCTGCAACCCTCAGCCTGTGAATTTGTCCTCAAAGTGTTTTGTTTACACAGGCAAATTCCCAGCACATGGCTGGATGCAGGGCTGTCTTCACGGCCAAATTCCAAACGGTCAAGAAGCAAGGAGTAGAGCACAACTGATGTCGACAATTAGCTGTGGTTACTCAGTGGAAAGAAGAACAGCATTGCTCATGCTTAAGATCAGGATGAAGGCAAGATTTGGGGAGCAGCCTCGGGAACCCCACACAGTTCAAAGCGACCCCAGCATTTTTGTTTCTCCTGTTTGTTTGTTTTGAGGTGCAGGGACTGAACCAAAGGCCCTGAAGATGCTAGCCAAGCACCAGGCCACTGAGCTATAACCCAAGGCTATTTTTAATTGTTTTATTTTTTTCTGTTTTGAGATAAGTTCTCACTAAATTGACAGTGTGGCCTGGAGCTGTTTCTCTCTCTAACCCAGGCGGGGTTTGAACTTGCAATCCTCCTAGGTTAGCCTCCTACATAGTGAGAATTATTGACATAGACCCCCGGCTCAGCTCAGTCTTTGCTAACCTTCTATGTATCCTGGGGTTAATCTCCTCAGCCCTTTCCATTCTCCTTCCAGCTGGTGCTCCTTTTCTACCCAACAGGGTTGTAGTAAGGGTTATAAAGAAAAAAGAAACCAAGCCTGGTATACTGGTACAAGATATAACCCCAGCATTTGGTGGAGGCTGAATTTCAAGGATTCAAGTTTCAACCATGGCCATATAGAAAGACTGCCTCAGAAACCACAGACTAGGGAGATAGAGCAACAGCGGGGCATTTTCTTGCCTAACCTGCCAAAAGCCTTGGAGTCTATGTCCAGGACACAAGGCAAGTTGGCCTCCATCCCAATGAGAGACTTCTTACCATTCTCTCTAATTCTGCACTTTCACAACCTGGGTCTTGTGTCTGGGCATCTTTGCTCACTTTTCTCCTTTTCCTGGGACATCTCTTACCCAGACCTTTCATGGAAGACTTTCTCCCAACATTCAGTGCTCCACTTGGTTGCCGGCAGCACACAGAGGCTTGGCTCAACCAAGACATCTCCTGTGCTCCTTGTAAGCCTAGCACCTAGTGCATGCTGAATACACATTTGCCTTTCAAAAGCTCTTACTGTACTCACAATGCCCCCAGAGTTTCAAGATGTGTCTTAGCTGTGCCGGGGATGTCCAGGCAGGGCAAACTCTCATTATGCATAAGATTACATAGTTCACAATGAGACTATGACCCCGACTTCCTGGACCATGTCTGTTCCCTCCTCATTTTCTGTGGCCTGTGCAACAGAGCTAAATAACTTGGTTTTTTTCACTTGTTCTAAGTAATCTTTGTTGTTGTTCTTATTGGTGACAATTTAGGAAAAACTAAAAGGACAACACAGCTACTTTGTAGTTATATACAATTTGTTGGACTCAGAAGAGGGAGATTGACAGAAATTGATAGATTTTTTAAGTACATAAGATAATAGTACAAAATTATTAAAATACTCAATCAAATAACAGTAGACACTAGATTAGTGAAACTAACAAGTCTGCCATTCTATCAATTCCATGTTTCTTTGAAAAACAATGTTTTTGAGGCACTGTCTTTCCATGTTGTCCAGGCTGGTTTTGAATTCATAGTTTCAAGTTATTGTGCCTTATCTTCCTGAGAAACTGGAGTTACATTACACTAGCCTAACCATTATCTTCCAGACAAATCTTTGCATGAAAGATGTTAATAAAATCAAAAGCTACTTGAATATTCAGAATAACACCCTCAAAATAGATTCACTTAGCAAAACTTCTTCATAATTTTCTAATTTATCTTTCTCTTGATGCCTTTTTTAATCTGTTTTACTAAAGATCATAGTTCTTCCTTTTATCTTTACCAATTGACCTTTCAGGAGAGAACACAGCGCAGCCAAATAAAAATCAAAGTTCTTATGGCCAGGTCTGCCTGGCCAGGGTATTAACACCCAGACCTGTGACAAATCCATCTAGAAAGTGAGTTTACTAACCCCTTACACTCATCTTCACCTATCCCCCCCCCAAAAAAAAGAAAGGAAGGAAAGAAAAAAGGAAGGAACAAAGAAACAAAGCTTTACTAGATTCCTGGATTCCTAGTAGCATTAACTGTTCCACTTAACAGTCACTCTGCTAGAACACTTCATGTTTATGCTAAGTGAAGGGACTATAAATGTGCCTGATCAGGGTGGCTTCAGAGGAGAAAGTGGGACACTTTTGCAGATTTGTGTCAATTTTTAATTATACACAGTTACTATTTTCATGTATTATAGTGTTCTTAGAGCATAACGCCCCCCCCCACACCATTCCATTTTTGTCTCATTTCTTTTCCCCTGCAATTGGTCTCTTTTGCTGCCCAGATAGTTTCATTTCTACTTTTATGTCATCATTACATATATAATATTATGCATCTATAATGTCCAGACTCAAGAGTGAGAGAAACTTGTGATATTTGTCATTCTGAGACTGACAAAATTCACTTTGTGCGGTTATCTCTGCTTAATCTATCTTCCCACAAATGACATAACTTCATTCCTTGTTATGGCTGAAAAAGAAACACACTGTGTATCTAAACCATTGTCTCTGTCATTCTGTGTTTGGGTACTTAGAGTACCTATGGAAAATAATGTTAATAAACACAACATATAAGTATCTCTGTGTTATGTTGTGTCCAGCCTTTGAGGTAAATACACTGAAGAGGCACTGTTGGTCACATGCACATCTATTTTTTCATAAATCTCCGTACTGATTCCATACTGCTTTAACTATCTTACACTCCCAGAAGGATTATTTATGGGTTCTCTGTAGTCCCCCAACATTTGTTATTTGTCTTTTCTCTGTTCCTCCCTCTGGATCCCATTTGCCTAGTAGGGCTGCCTTGTCTAGCACTTAGTCCTGTGCCAGGGTGGGTTGGCAAAGGGGGTGGGGAGTTGGGGGGAAGTCAGTGGGAGGTGAGCCTGGAAGGAGAGAAGGGAGGGAGTGGGATTGTGATTTGGACGTAAAATTAACAAATAAATAAATTAATGAAGAAAAAAAAAGAACTGTCATTCTTACTGGGAAAAAGGGAATCTCAATAAAGTTTTAATTTTTCCTTCCTCATTGACTTGGTCAGTGAACTTGAATGTTTTTCTTTTTCTTTTTTGGTCATTTGTACTTTATCATCTAGAAACTGTCTTATTCAATTGCCACATTTATTGATTAGCTTGTTTAATTTTTGTTATTCAGATTTTTTAGTTCTTTATGCATAAATGTTCTTTCTAAACATTTATTCTCCATCAAACATATAGCTAGCCAAGATTTTCATCATGTAGGACCTTTCTTTGCTCTGATTAATTGTTGCCTTCACTACACAAAAGCTTTTAAATTTTCTGTGATCTCATTTGTCAGTTGCTGGTACTATTTCCTGGCCAACTAGAGTTCTATTTAGAAATGTCTTGTCTGTAAATTTCCTACTTTTTTCTTTCTCAGTTTGACTTAGATTAAGGTCTTTGGTCCTTTGGTTGATTTTAATACAAAGTGAAAGATAAGTATCTAGTTTCATTCTTCTATGTGTGGATATCCAAATTTGTCAGTACCATTTTTATCATCTTTCTCAGAAACCAGATGGCTACAGCCACATTCATATGTTTCTTAGTCTTCTACTCTGGTCCATAGATCTATGTGTCAGTTTGGAGGCTATCACCATGCTGTTTGTATTACTATGGCTCTATGGTATAACTTGACACCTCTGACATTTCTCAGATATTGACAAGGACACCAATGTACATCATAAATTTTGCATCTCGAAAGACTTACTAATCTTTGTTACCTATTTTACCATATTTCCTTTTTAATATATAGAAATGACTGAAAGAAGGCAAAGCCGGGTTGGTAGGGCATGCCTTTAATCCCAGAACATAGGGAGGCCGAGGCAGGCATAACTCTGTTAGTTCAAGGCCAGCCATGTCTACAAAGCAAGTCCAGGACAGCCAAGGCTACACAAAGAAACCATGTATATATGTGTATATATATGTGTGTGTGTGTTTGTGTGTATGTATATATATATATGTATGTGCATATATATGTATGTATATATATATGTACGTGTATGTATGTGTATACACACATACATACATAATGCTTGCTGGGCAGTGGTGGCACATGCATTTATTTCCAGCACTTGAGAGGCAGAGGCAGGAAGACCTCTGAGTTCAAGGAAAACCTGGTCTACAAAGCAAGTCCAGGACATCCAAGGCTCCACAAAGAAACTGGGGGTGGGAGGCCAGGAGGGGGAGAGGGAGAGTAAGAGGGAAAGGAGGGAAGGAAGGAAGGAAGGAAGGAAGGAAGGAAGGAAGGAAGGAAGAAAAAAGAAAGAAAAGAAAAAGAAAGAAGCAGAAACTTTATCCTTCTGGAGAAAAACAGAGAAGAAAGTGTTTATAGGTATAATGGGAGTCAGTGGGTAAAAACACTGATAGTCGTGTCTGATGACCTGCATTAGAGCCCTGGAACCCAAAAAATAGAGAGAACTGCCTTCTAAAATTCATGCCCTACCGTCCTCGTGTGTGGAATGCCCCCTTACACCAAGTAATTCATTATTTTAAATTAGTTTTTCCTCATTACATGTAAAAATAAGCTAAGATTTTTACTCAAGATTCTTCTGATACTTTACCCCCTCTTATCTGAGCTTGATGCTATTCAGTTAAGTGTCTCATTTCTGAGGGTCAGTGAGCCTGACTGAACTAGAGCCAAACTGAAATAGAATTAGAGTGACTTAAACATGAGGTAGATACAACATCCTTCTTTTACTAAATGTGGACAATAAACTTGTAGTCTTAAGATAATGTAGGTGATAATACATTAAAAATAAGATGAAAGGGTCTTCATAGTTACCTAGACATATTCTGGAAGACTCAAGGCATCATTCATGATACCTTCATTTTGAATGCCCTTTGTATAGTGATAATAGGTTTTTAACCCTCTGTGCTCATACCTCACAGTGTTGGGTCTCAGCATTTGCTGGTGATCTTGGATACCAGACAAAACTACCATCCCACTCTAGATCTCATTGGGTCACTTGTGTTGTGATGAGGACCAGACAACACTTTTTCCCACCCTCATACAAGATTATTTTCTGACCCTCTATGTTGTTTAACTGATTTAAAGGGAGTATGTGTATGTTTTGTTAGAGGTGTTTTTGTTTTTCCTTTAAATGTAAGACAGCGGAGTGTGATGGTGCCTATCTATAGTTTCACTATTCAGGAGACTGAGCTGAAAGGTTATGAGTTCAAAGATTGCCTGGAATGTATAGGGATATAAAGCCTGGACAACTGAGTGAGGCTCTGTATCAAAATAAAAATGGAAAAGAAGGTTGCCATATATCTCAGTGGGAGAACATTTGTCTAACATATATAACACCCTGAACTCAATCCTAGTATGTAAAAGTCAGCACATTTTTATTTTCATACAATGTAAAGTATAAATATCAACATTTTCATAAAATTCCACCTGAGCAAATTCTAACACATAATGCTAATTTCTCAGAATGAACTCCCAATCAGAATTTCTTTGTGTTGATCAATATTAATTTTAAAAATCACGTTTTTTGTTTGTGTTAAAGGCAAGAATGATTCCTTTCCTGTTAAAAAATTTTAAATAATAAAAAGTGTGCGATATAAATGGTTGCCATCTCCATCTCCCAGAAGTAACTAACAATAATGGTATAGTATATGTCCTTTGAGGAAAAGAAGCTATTAATAGGTTTTTATGATTTTAATTTATATTTACTTTTATTGTTTGTAATTACTCATTCATGGCCTCAATGTGGCATCCTCTGAGGCAGTCATTAGCAGTAGTCATAGGAAAGTGAATATAATTAGTTAACACAAAGACTAAAATTTCAAAAGAGATCATCAGTAATATTTTTTAAATTTATTTATTTTTTATACAGTATTTTGCCTGCATGTGGGCCTACACCACACACCAGATCTCATTGTAGATGATTGTGAGCCACCATGTGGTTGCTGAGAATTGAACTCAGGACCTTTGGAAGAACAGCCAATGCTCTTAACCCCTGAGCCATCTCTCCAGCCCATCAGTAATCTTAAAAATATCACATGCATATGTATCATTGTAAATTATTTTAGACACATTAAACTGTTTTAAGTTGTTTCATGACAGAACAAATGATGTGCACCAGTAGGGGAGGCGAGCAGGTGGATAGCAGGCAGGGTAACATGAATTAGAAAGAAAGACTAAGCTAACCTAGCCAACCAGGAGTATGATGGAGGCTGGGGAGAGGCTACATTAGAAGGAGTGAAGAGGAAGCACTCCGAGAATACTATACAAAGTCTTCAAAAGTGGAATTGAGCTTGATGATTGATAGGAATTATATAAGTCTGAGACAAACTGAAACCAGAGGGCAGTGAAGGGCCATCTCATGGAAGTCTGCAGAGGCCATGTTGACTTACTGGTATCCATTCAAGGAACACTGGAGTTTTACTGTGGATTTTCCCATGGATCTGGAATGTATGTAGTAGAGCAGACTTGTGCTAGCTATGGTCTACTGGTACCCATCACTGTCCCTTGGTATCAAAGAGATCTATTGTTTTAAAACCTTACTCTCCATTTTCTCCTGCTTTCTGGTTCATAATGAAGTAAAATGGGAGGGAAGAAGGCTACAGAGAACACATTTACAGCTGTAAGAGTAACAGCTCATGGCAGGTAATTGGTAGTGGAGGCAGTATCTGGGTTACAGCAGCGCTTCAGAAAACCCACAGCAAACAAGGTCCTCAGTGACTTCCTAATTTCTATAGGAGACAATTTCATGATGTGTCCCTATATTATAATCTGTATGAAAAGTGACCAGAAAAGATGAAAAATTAATGACAGTAGTTGAATAACAGCATAAGAAATTCTGCTGGCTACTCCCTGGTTCTGGGTTGGGTCCCAAGCTTTCCCATCAATTGTATAAACTCTCACATAGCCACCTGACAATTACTTTTCTCCTTAGGATAAACAGACATAAATCCTTTGGAATAATCATAAAGAGAGTATTTTTCCTCTTTAATAAAGGTAAAATATATATCCCCTAAAATATCTTATCAACCACTTTAAGTGTATGGTTTGTGCATGACTAGTACATTCCTTTTGTGTGCAGCAACAACCAGAACTCTTTTCATCTTGCAAAACTGAAATCCCAGTCCTATTAAATAGCTCATCATGCTTTAGCCTCCAGCCCCTTGGCAACCACCGTTCCTTCCACGAACTGACCACCCTGGGTACCCCGTAGAAGCAGAACACTACAGTATTTTCCATTTTGTGATTGGTTTAGTTCACTTAGTGAAATGTTCTTGACATTTATCCACATTACTCCTTCTGTCAGAATCCTCTTCCTTTTGAAGATAATACCCCAGTGCATACATACATAGACATAGGCATAAACATATAGACATTTCACGCATCTGTCTACTGATGCTTCCTCTTTCCAGAGGCTTCCATCTTTTGTCTTTATGAACATGGGTATACAAATATCTTCTGACTCTGATTTCAGTTCTTTGAAATCTGTAACCTGAAGTGAACCATAATTGTCGTAGAAATCTTCATGCAGTTTTTCAAAGTGGCTGCTCTATTTTATAGTATATTTTCCCTGTGTTCTTGCCAGCAAGTGTTATGTTGTGCTTTGAGTAGTACCCTTCTTATATCCTAATGAGTATGGGGGTGGTTTTCTGTTTTAAACACACAGAACTTCAAAAAGAGTATTTTGCATCAACTGTAAAAAAATTTTTTTAAGAACAATTAAACAATAACCACATCTCTCAGTTGTGCCCAATCTGCTTGCTAGGTTTCCTTTTACATTCTTCCTCTCCTCCCTGTGTTCCTCTCAGTGACAATCCTTTTAAGCCCAAGGAGAATGAATAAGGACAGTTCTCAACTGTTCTTGCTCTCAAATTTGCCTTCTCCCGAGTCTGCTCACCATTTCTGAAAGTGCTTAAATTGTTGTATGTTAATTAGTTCAAAATGTAAGCTTGTGAGAAATTTTCCATTTCAGAAAAGATACGGCCCATCAAGCCACCAGCTTACAAGACTAAGAGAAGATGGCCAAGACCCTTATTAGTAAAGCATCTAGTGTCTTTCAAAAGCGCTGGTACTGTCTTTTCTGACTTGGAATAACCCAATTTTTTTAAAAACCTGGGAACAAGTATTTGGCAGCGTCTTTCAAACTCTTTGCTGCCAAGGCTCAGCCGCCTCAGTGTCTCCTGAGCACACTAGCAGAGGTGCAGTCTTACTTTGGATGAGGGCACATTTCTTCAGCTTTGGAATATTCCTTTTCCTCTGCTCTGCATGAACTATGAGGGCTAAGATACTGTGTCGCCACAGACCAAATATTCTCACCCAGCCAATGGCAGTAGGGTAAGTTAACCCTGAACTGGAGTTTCCTCATCTCTAGAACAGTTAATCTTCTTGTTATGCAGATTAACTGAACAATGGCTGTATATATCTTTAGCACGTTTGCATAAGTAATTGCAAGAACGGCTAATTTTATTTTTCCTGAAATAAGATTGTAGCAAGTTGCCTTCTGAAAATAAAGTTAAAAATGAATGAACTACTTGAATTTGTTTCTTTATTGGACTTTGGGGAGGTTTTAAAGACTATATTTGAATAAACTTCAAGAACTTTATTTAATACACATAATAATCACAATAGCTAATACTGATATACTGAAGATTTGAAATTTAAAGGATAGATATTTTACTCTTGTCAAAAGGCATATGATGTTAATTAATTTAACCATTAACTTAATTTACACTTCTATCACAATGATAAATACCATCAATATTTGTAATCTTATTTGTCAATTAGAGAAAAGAAGTAGACCTTTTCATGTTTTTCAAGAACACAGCTTCCTTTGTTTAAACCTATGTATGCTATTCAAGAAGCATGTCTATAGCAGGAGGCATAGCTCAGAGGCAGAGTACATGTTTCATACACCCTTGGCTCAATTCCCATGACATAAAGCCAAGAAGAAAAAACAAGGGCCAAAAGGAGAGAGAAACAGTCCTAACTATTTTTCTATGAAACTCCTCTTTCCATCATTGCACTAATATAGAATAGATCTCTGTCATACTGTAAAAAAAATTCTCTTACATAGTATTTGTATATTTACCTCTATACACATATAGGTATGTGTCAGTGAATATATATATGCACGGGTCTACATAAGGTATTTGGTAAAATATCCCCAACTAAAATAATTTCTGCATGCTCAGAACTTTCTACAGATGATTCTCAAATTAAATTAATTAATTGATATAATTATCATTAATAAATGTAAATTTAATTGGTTAATTAAGTGTGTGCAATGCTAGTGGGTTGAACCCAGGACCTTGTGTGCGCTCAGCATCACTCTACCACTGAGCTCTTTCCTCTAATTTGGATTTCCACATGGTCAGCCATTCAATGAAACAGGAGAGCAGACCGTAGCAGCCCCTGGTTTCCCAGCCACGGTTTGGGAGAGGTACAGCTTCCCCAAGAAGTCAAACCCAGGCCTTCTGTTTCCAATTTCTTGACGGTCTCCTGCTCACATGGCTGACTCTTCTCTGGGCTTGCAGCTGGTGAACTGATCAGAAAAACAAGCGAGCAAGAGAGGCAGAGTAAATCTCTGTCACCTTTCTGGAATATGAGAGAATAAAGTCTAGCAAACAACTGAAATGTGAACACCAAAGTCTACAAGAAAGCTAGTGGCAGTGGGGATATTTTAGTTGCACTTATTTCTATTTGGATACATAGGAAACTCTTTAAAGTAACACTTTCCTCACATCTCCACCTTCTCGTATGTGTTATTCTTACAGTCAAATGCTTGTTCTGTTTCCTTGGTTGCACATTTATACCGGAAGTTTATTTCTTTAAAAAATGTTTACTTTCTAATATAAAATCCATAAAAAACCACAGAACTTTTATTCCTATAATACATATACTTAGAAATGAATCAGACGCTGCTTTGCAGAGCTGACACTCTTACAGGTAAATGAAGGAATCCAGATCTGGGTGCACATGTCACGTTATCTCTTCAAACTTATTAAATCAAACCCCGCGTTTGGTAAAGTGTTGAATAAGCCACCGTAAGTAAATCAGAATTGTATGGAAGAAGAAAATGAAACCCTTCATTGTTATCCCAGTAGAGGCCTGATCTGTAGGACCTGTCTCCCCATTCCAGTGCTGTTCATGTGGCCCTAAGCACCCAGGGGTCATTACATACTGATGGAAAGAGAAGAAGCCAATTTTTCAACAATATTAAAGAATTTGAAGAAACTATGACATATCAAACATCAAAATGAAGAACTTACTGCAATGTACACTGATTTTATTATGTTCTTCTTATAATGATGTTTTGAATCTGGGCAAAACATGAAAGAAACCTAAGAGGCTGGAGAGATGGTTCAGTGGTTGAGGGCACTTGCTCTTCTTGCAGTAGACCTGGGTTTGATTTCCAGCACCCTCAAGAAAAGGCTTACAACCACAGATAACTCAAGTTCTAGGTTATCCTGTGCCATCTTCTGGCCACCTTTGACACCAGGCATGCACAGAATATATACATACATAAATACACACATATACACATGAAATAAAATAATCTTAAAAGAAACAGAGCGGATAATGAGTGGTGTTTCACTACTTATAAATTCCAATATCTCTATTATATTAAGCAAAATCAAGGATGACGATATATAGTTCAGTGCCATGATGCTTCTCTAGTAGTAGGTTCCTAGGTTTGATCCCAGGAACACATACACCAGCCAGAAAAACAACAACAACAACAAAAAGAATCTCCCTGCAACAAACGTTCTCTGTCCTGATTACAGTGTGTACTGCAGACCTGGAGCGAAGCCAGCACTGGAAAGTGGGGCTGTGGGTCTTGACTTTGCACCATGAATAAAGTTCCCCGCAAGCAGCGGAACTCATTGCTGGCTAAGATCTATCACTGTGTCATCTCAAAGCCATATTAGCATGCTTATATTCCACAAATCTGTTAGGGCATCAGGGTCTTAAACAGCGTATCTTTAGATCATTTGGATTCCAGGAGGAAGTTCAAATTGCATGAGAAAAGAAAACAGCACACAGGGGAGTCATTATTTTTCATCATTTTTGGAAGTCTTTATTTTTTTTAGTTGCTCCTCCCACAGTAACGCACTGAAAGGCATAACAGTTTATATTGTACAAAGTATTGGAAGAAAGTACCTCAACTTGCCAATTATTTCCAAATGAGATTACAAACAAAAGGAAAAAAATCTGGTTTCTCAATAAAGGACAAAATAACTGAATAATGTCTGTTATTTACTTCTCTCTTTTTAACATAAGGTCAGGAACACTTCATTTTACAAATAGGATTAACATGAACAGAACATCATCACACAAGCTTGCAGACAACCAGCATAAAATATGGGGTACAGTTCTTAATCAGAAGAATCATG
Organism: Pachyuromys duprasi; assembly: GCA_028658305.1. NCBI lineage: Eukaryota > Metazoa > Chordata > Mammalia > Rodentia > Muridae > Pachyuromys > Pachyuromys duprasi. The sequence goes on from CM053766.1 coordinate 44,297,795, forward strand.
CTTCCATGAAAGAAATTATAACCATTTATACAATTGAATCAATTTCAGTATTACAAAAACTAAGTTGCATCTATTTGTATTCAGTTCATTATAAAGTAAAACAAAGCAACCACAACAAAAAGGAAGGAATGTTAGGAAAAGCCAAACAGTACTGGGCACTCCCATATGCAGGTCGTGTCATCTTGGTCCTTAAAATTCAGAAAGAAGTGTGCCTCAGACATCCTAAAATAGAGGCTGACAGGAACAGTGCTCTTTTTGATCAACAAACAATAGTTTGCCAACAAATAAATACATGATATACGCAACACAAAAAAAATTTAAACATTAAAAACAGTGACATGATTGTCTAAAATTAAGATGTCATTACAAGGATTTGGCAAACATCGTATTAGTGGTACAGTGGTACTGGTGATGAACAGGTTCCGTCACTGACTTTAGCTTACAATATACACATACCCTTTTATCCCTAGTTTTAAACAATGTACTTAAGAGGCGAAAGGTAAGGGGGTGACAAGATTCCTGCTATCACTTCCTATAATTATTGTGCATTTCTTCTGACTACTTCCATTCTCAAAGGGTTAAATTACATAAAACTTTAAAAAGGAAAAAAATTAAAACTGATAATTAAAAGCAACTGTTCCCAATACCAACAGGTGATCTTGTAGAAAGCAGAACTTGATTTCTAGGGAGTGTTCATTTGTATCAACGCTGCCATCTCAACCGCCCCCTCTCACCCACCCATGCCCTGGGGCAGGAGAACGAGAGGTGCCTTCCCAGTGAGGTTCTCATTGCCTCCAATCATTTTAGATTAATGGATCCTCCAGAAGTCAGCAGCTGCCTTGGCTGTGCAAAACAAAATATTGAGAATAAATAGCTTCCTTTTCCCTCTCTTTTTTCTTCAATCATTCAGTTTAAGGTCACCAGACTTTACATGAGTGACCCTTCAGGTTATAAGGCATTCTGCTCAGCAGTCTTGTAAATAGTTCTATATGAAAGAGCCATGCTACCGTTGGACTTGGTCCCACTCTGGTCGACCTTGACAATGTCATACATGGCTTATGGACTGGATGGCACTGGATTCTGCGGCAGCCCTTGCCATGCTGTGCCACACATTGGAGGAACTGTGGGAGGTGGAATGGAGGGAATCCTTGTCGGACAGTGACAACATCATAGCATATGCCTGGAATAAAAGGAAAGATTCAGTAAGCGACATCTAAACAAAAACAGTGAATGTAATTTGAGAGCATGGACCTAAGCACACTTCATTAGTGTGTTTGGAAGGGGGGTTGTATTTTTCTTATTAAAATGACATAATATCAATTCTCACCTTAGCAGACTACATAGGAGATGGCCTGACTCTTGCAACTTGTAACCCAGATTTCTGAAAGTGAATGACCTCCCCAAGGTTCCTAAATTATACACAACTAGGGATGATTTCTGCTTTGTGCTTGAGATACCTACTGCAGACAGCTAACACCCTTAAGAATCAGAGAGCTCAAGTAAGCTCCACCAAAAAAAAGAGAATGAAGCATGAGGACCTAACACCACCCAGGCAACACTCACTCAGGAGTTCACTGAGTAGACGGTGCACAGAGGTGCTCTGTCAGTACGGAGTCTTTCTTCCCTGTGACCATGCCAAGTTCTAAATAACTGTTCAGAGATTCCCTCACCACTGCCAAGAAAAATATTCAAATGAAGTGTTTGGTCTTGACTTGTGAGTGAACTGTTCACTGTTGATTTGCTATTGTGGGTCTCATCCATTGCTAAAGTTGCTTGTCAAAATGCTGTTGAAGTGGAATCATTAAAGTCCTGCCAAAGACATTCCAGCGTTGGTAAACAAAGACAAATGCCTCTGTTGTTCAGCAGAATTTCATCTTAGGGAGTCATGCTGAGACATGTGGCCAGCCTGTGGTTTCTTCTCTCACCATGGCATTTGGTTAGTTTACAGGCTGATTCTGATTTGCTGGATCATTGCTCTCAGTGCACATATGTGGCTGTCCCATTTGTGGTGTGTGTGTGTGGTAGGTACATCTACATGTGTGTGCACATGTTTGTGTGAAACCGAAGACCAGCATTGGATATTGTTCATCAGGCACAGTACAACTTGTGATTTGAAACATGGGCTCTCCCTTAGCTGGAACCCACCAACTGGACTAGCTGGCTGGCCAGTGAGCATCAAAGATCCTCTTTCCACCATGTTTGGCTTTCTTTGCATGAGTTCTGAGGCACAAACCCATGTCTTCATGCTTGCATAGCAAGTGTTTTCATGACTGACCCACATTTGATTTTTATATATGAGATTTGTCTCCAGGGATGCACAAAAATCTCAGTGTTTGTTTAACTAATAGTCCTTGAGCATGAACTCTATGCAAGCACTATGCTAAACACTAAAGAATTAAGGACAAATAATACAGAGTACAGGTCCTCTATGGTGATCTTGGGAAAGTCACTGTTCCTCTTGAGTCTTAATTTCCTTATACAAAGTAGAGGTGATCTTAAAATATATCTTGTCTCCAATGGTTGCAGAGGAAATATAGTATTCAGTTTGGTATGCTTCATGAAAATTGATATCTATTGGGAAGTCGGTGTTTGTAAGATGTGATTTTCCTTAAGGAAATTTCCTTAGCAAGATTAAGTCACTATTTTATTGACCAATAATTTTGGATTCTATCCCTATAAAAATTATAGGGGTAATATATAAATTCTTGAGAAAAAGAGCAGAAATTTCAGATTATAAAAGAAATATGGCACAAAGTATGTGCTCTTTGGTAATCAAGTAACAACTGAAACAGTAGATCAATGCCTATTTCCTCAGTACCAAGGAGACAACTGCTAATAAATACAATGAAGGAATGAATAATGACAAGTGAATGGATAAAGAGCCTCATAATAAATGTAGTTTGCACAAGTATTTAATAGAATACCATATTTGCGTATGTATATATATATATGTATATTGAAGTAAAAAATGCAAGCTAGGTTACACAATGCTTATATTTATTGTGATGCTAGCTTTTACCATATCTAGGCAGAACGTTTACCTCAAAACACTGGTCCTGAGAGGCATGCCACAGCTGTTATCTCTATATTCTCAGACCCCTTGGCATTCTTTCAGTTCTGATAGTTTCTATAATGTGTAGCTATTATGTGTTTCACAGTATTGGGGGTAGAATAAATAAAAGAAAAGAAGCTTGGATCCTCTAGGAATCTCTGACATCTAGGAAACAAGGGATATATATTTTTGAAGCAACTACTTCTTACGGATGGTTCTAAGTGGCTCTGGGTGGTGTAATATTAACATTAGAAACTGAGAAGTCAATTTTAGCCACACTGAGTCATAGAAAAGAAAGAAGTATCTTCCCTTCCCTTGTCTTACAATGAGGATATAGTGTCCATTCATATCTACATGATCCTGCCAAGGTGACATAGACTCTACAAGCCCACTGAGTAGAGGCTGACTGTCTCTATCCAATTCAGAAAGAATATTTCCTTTTTCTATTAGCATATATATCACAGACCTTTTTATTGAATTTAGGGATTGCAATCAATTTATATTATTCTACTGCCATAATGTGACCCATACCTATAGTCAAATTGACACCATGGTCAGCAATCATGTCATCGTAGCTGAGAGTTTACTATCTCTATTGAGACCAACCCAAAACACCTCAAGGAATAGGAAATCATATCTAAATGTATATGCTAATGTGGCCCCATTGTTTTGGTATGTCATGCCACCTCCAAAATGTTTTAAGCAAAGAATTCAACCAATGTGACAAAAATATAAGTTATTTGACTTTTTTAAACATCCTGAATGAGCGCTCAGTTGAATGTAGATGACATAAAAAAAAAATACTGACTGCTTTCATCCTTTAACAGAAGAACTTAAGCCTTTATTGGTGTTTGTGAATATTTTGTTGCACTAATCTTAATTTGCCATGTGCTGATAGATTATGAATCAGGGGGTAATTGATTCACTCAGCAAAAGCTGACAGGCTTTATCTCAAGATCTGTCACTAAGTTGGTGCAGATCTTTAGTAGCTCATTTCAGTCTGGCCATGGTTTAGCCTTAAGCTCTGGACTTAATTAACTGGTGGATAATGAATGAATCAAATATAAGAATTCACTAAATATAGTAGAAAAAAGAAGAAGAAATATTTTTAAATGTGAGTATGTCAACAGATGTTAAAGATACAAAACAATCAGAAAACAATCCTGAAGTGATGTGAGAATTTGAAAATAAGTTGTGTGCTCTTTAAACGGAAAAAAACTGAAAGTAAACTCAAGGAACTGTAAGGCAGGTTCTGGTTTGTCATGGACATTACAGTGTAGAATGCAGTTTCACATGTTAGTGGCTGCATTAGTTAACTTTAGCATTGACCATCTGCAGAGCAAAACCAGGAACATCATGAATAACGCATCCAAATCTACTTGGATTCTATTACAGAGTGACAATATCTGCTTTTGTTCATCAAAGAATTGCACGCTTGCATGCAGTGTCCCGTGATGCGGACTACAGCGGAATCTGTACCTGTGATTTGGACTTTCTGTGTAACGGCTGTTTAAGCTCCTCTGGCACATGAGAAGAACTAAAGGAAGACAGCTCAGCATCAGTGTATTGATTCTCTTCCATTTCCCTCATTTTGAGGCTATCTGTGAAGTGCCTTATGTGATCTAGAGCAGAAAGGCCAGATTTATATTCTTCCTCTTTATACCTAAAATGAACCAATGGGAAAGCACAGAAATTGGGTTTTCTTATGCAATTTCTTGTCTCATCAAAGTCATTTTCATTTTCATCTTAACAGCTGTCAAACTTTATACTGCATTTATTGTATAAAGTAGCATGCAATAATTGCTAGTTTAAAAATATTTACAAATACCATATCTTGATATATATTTATTTTAATATTTTATAGAATAAAGTCAAGCATGTATTTGAAATAAACTCAATGAAATATTAAGTCAACCATGTGTGGAACAGAAGTCATACACTTGAAAACTCCATTTAAAGTAAAGTCATTTGTAAAAATATTCAGTCAGGATACTTTATCATCACAAAAATATAGTGTCTCTTCACTTTAACTATTGGTTGTTGTTTTTTTTCAATTAAAAATCTATCATCTGTGATGTTTATCTTAAATACCTGAGTTATGACAGTAGGAGATTATTGAATGGATTCAATCATAATGAAATATCTATTTTCTTGAGAACTCATAAGTGGAGTCTAAAAATTAAGTATGTGTGTGAGATTCACTCATCCTTCCTGCCTCGGAGCCACCAGAGTTCCACAAATACTAGCGCATTTATGTGTTTGTGGATTGTGTTCCTTGCTACCTCGTTGTGTCCTCTATGTAAAATTGATGTGCTGTGTGTGCCTTTCCTAGGTCAAACTGAACACTTATGGTTTGTTACTTCAAAAACTCCTCATAATTTAACACTTTCTTCCAGTAGCTGAGAAGGGCAGGGGAATTTGCACCACAGTCCACCACATGTGGTGCCCTCAGTTGCTTGTCTTGCAGAGTTGCAAGGCCCTTACCTCATGGGGGATGTCTTACAGCTCATCTCCAGGGCACCAGCTTCTTCATAGTCATCCTCAGGGATATCTTCATCTAAATTAGTTGCCCCCAGCTCCTTTCTGGGTTTCCCAGGAATATCATTGTCTTCATCCTCCTCATCCAACAATACCTCATCTTCTACTTCTTCATCATCCAATAAATCTGAATTTTGGCTGGTTGCCAAAGCCTTGTCATCCTTAAAGTGACTGCCATTCATCCTTTCAAAAGCATAAAGAGTAAAAGGATCAATTATTGGCCTGATTTTTAAACACGCAGTTCATTCATCTCCCTAAAAATAGTTTAAATAGTCAACACTTACAAAAGAAAATGTGTATTGTGTGTGACTCATTGCAGCACTGGAAAAATAAGGTAAGTTCACAAAGGCACAAACAAAGAAAAAATAATCATATGATTATTCAGACGACAAATACGGCCTCTGGCAGGACAGGAAAAACAACCCCAGTTTCTGATTTCTTATCATTCCTGATAAATGATATGGTGTGTGCAATATAAAAGCACGTGAATGTTTTCTCTCCATAATGTGCATAATTACCACTTAAGTACCCACCATTTAAAGTAATTGATTTCTGGAAAGCATATATCCCTGAGCAATGATGGCAATCACTTCAACACACACACACACACACACACACACACACACACACACACAAACTGAATCTACAAATCCAAAGACAATGTAAAAGGAGTTGCCAAGGAGCAACTGGTATTTACTGTTGCTGGGTGGCACTTGTGATATTCTCCACTTGGACACAATACTCCAGCTCGTAGTTATTGAGAGACCACTTATCTTGACTCTTTCTAAATGATCCTAAATTGTCTAACACTGAAAGAGTTCTCTTTGTTTTCCAAGAAAACACAGCAATGGTAAATCAAATAGGAATTTAAGTGAACTAACATCTTTTGGAAATGACTCAGCAGGCACAGTTAACTCTGTAAAAGGATCATTTTTCAACTTCAAATGCCCTTTGTTATATTTCCATTTACGTGTGCAAGAACTTAAAGAGATGACTGAGTAACTTACTACACAAATTCCATCTATGACATTTGAAGGCATGTATGAAGCTAGGAGAAGCCCCTGAGGCTTTCCAAATGACCATCAGTATAAATAAAACTTGAATATGTTTTATTATAAGACTCTAAAATATAATATAGCTATAAGTGATTTAAAAGAGGGGTCCGTTTTCAAAACATACTTGGCCAGGGAGAATAATCAGGGTCAGAGAGTATGTTAAGACATGAATCACCATAGGCACCCAAGTGTCCAATCCCTGTGTCCTTCATAATCTTTGGTTAGCATGTCCCTCTGTCCAGTTACTGCATCAGAAACTCAGTCTTCAGCTTTTGTGTAGCCAAGCATGCTCTCACAAGAAATGAAAGGACTTTTCAGTTCATGTAAGATCAGAAAGGATACACAGCAATTCCCATATAGAAATATGTCGAACTTAATGTTTCAGTTTCACAGAATTAAATTGATACATATATAAACCAACCTTGGATGTGACAGAAGTACAATGTACAAATTCATTTGACCAGAAAAAGTAACATCATTATTAAACATTTAATACAACCTCTTAACCTCTCTTACCAAAAAGAACGATGAAACATATTTTTCACAGACATAAACTATTAGTTTTCAGATACACTGCCAACTTGCTAGCTTGAATGGATGAAAATTGTTATTATTTTTTAAAAAGTGAAAAAAATGAAAGTAAAAGAACAAAAGAGCTCATGGATGAAAACCAAAAGCAACAAAAGCCAACATGATTAAGAAAACCTATTTGTTAATTATGCTTTCAAATATGGCAATTTATAGGGATAAATTATTCATCAAAAGTAGCCTGAAAGGTGCAGAGAGGGGGAAAGTCAAATGACTCCAGTTCCCACTTCTGTGTTTGGACATGTTGAAGCCAGATGTTGCAGCTATGCGGCCTCAAAACCCACCAGTTCTGAACTATAAAATTTGAATAGAGTTTTCAGAACTCAGATGGTAATTTCAGTATTTCTTATTTGTATTATATAATCTGATTTTAATGTATACATCATTTTTGTTACTAACTCCATTTTGTACTGCCGAGCAATGGCCTTGTCTTACTCACACTTAAAAATACAGGCACACACAGAGAGGCAAGTGGAGGGAACGATGTATCCAATTAGGAGATGCTATGACTTCTTAGATGCCTAGAAGGGTTGTTCTCTCTCCTTTCTCTAGCTATGGTTACAGAAAATAAAGAACAAGAGAATTTGCTTGTGTTTTTACCAGTATTGTGGCTGGAACACTTATTATCTGAAGTGTGTTTCCTTGAAGAACTATCTAAAAAGGATACTCCTGGATTTTACCAGCATAAGAAATTAATGACACTGATCCAATGACCCTTCTTTGTATAGAAGTAAGAAATCTTCATCAATTAGGTTCATGATATTGAAAATATTCCAATTTAATAGGCTCCAGAATGGCTATGGTCAGAGAAGAAAAGTTCTTCAATATTTAGTCATTACTTAATAATAAGGAAATTTAAAATGAGGGAAAGTTTTGGCAAAATACTATTTCATCAACTTCATGCACATGGCCAAGTGCAGATGAATGAGTAATTATCAACAGCATTAGCTTCTCCTCTATTAATGTGCTTGAAGCTGACGATACACTAGCTCAAGAACAGCCATGTCCACTAAAGGCCATGTCTACGAGCCTGTTTGAGAGTACCCAAGGAATAACTGCATCTTAACTGAAAAGGTCTCAAAAAGCTTCTGAGCAAACATATTGAACTAATCAAATGTGTACTTCATATACAAAGTGATACTGATGTATAGTAAGAGAGAAAGGCAAGATGGAGGACACACAAAGACATGGTTTGTGGGTTAACTCTTTTTTAAATTTTAACATTTTTATTTTATATTAATCACAGGTAATATACTTTGTATCCCAGCCGTAGCCCCCTCCCTCAATGCGTTAACTCCTCAATATCATATGATATATAGCAATAGCCAACAATGACCTGTGATTCAGTTGAACCCTTATGGTGAGTTTTCCTTCTGGCTTTTGAAATTTTGTTAAAAATATTTTATTTAGCTGCCAAAGTAAGCAAAACTGCCTGGTAGTGAAATGGGCGGCAAAACAAATAGCCCAGGTTACCTCTCATCAATTATTTACATGGCTTCTGGGAAGCCATTAACCTTTGATGTCCCCAGTCCTTTGCTGATAAAGTTGCAGTCACTTTCATGAGGACATTTTGAAAATTAAATTAACGAATATGGAGCTGAAGAGAAAGTTGAGCACTTAAAGCACTTGCTGCCCAAGCAAAAAGAGCAAGGTGTTTTAATGTCTACCCACTAATGCTGGGTAGACATGGGGAAGGATGACCTATAATGCCATCTTGAGAAGACAGAGACAAAGGATGCCAGGAACAACCTGGCAGCAGAACTCACAAGATCAGTGAGCTCTAGATTTGACTGAGAAAGCTGGCCTTAAAAATGAGCTGGAGAAATGATGAGGGACAATGCCCCAGGCTTCCACAGACTGTGTACACGTGTGCATGGTAACCTGTACACATATAAACATACAAACATGCACACCACACAAAGGATAAAGAAAAAAATAGTTAACTCATGTGTGTAGCATGTTACATAACTCTTTGCTGTGCACTTACATAAACACCAGCCACCAGCATCAGCAATAACTGTAGTCCTGGATGCACAGGTACAGAAATGTATGCAAGAACTGCTTACCTCTCCTCCATGTTCCGAGGAGACTGGCTACCATGGTTGCTATTCCCAATGAAATTGCGTATCTCTGTGAAGTAAGCGTCTTCCTTGTCATCCAGGATTGCACCTGCACTTTCAAGTTCTGAATGGGGCGATGATGTTGCCGTACCTGAGTGGGAGAGAGAGAGAAGGTCACTGCTAATTGGGCAATGTGCTTAGGACTAAATTCCTCATGAGATGGAGCAACGCTATGTCTTAAAACTTGCCCTTTTCAATGGGAGGACTAACAAATGCAACTTACAGCTCATGCTCATGAGAGTCTATTAAGAGCATTCTGAGACACCAAGACCAAGATTTATATCCTGCCAAAGTGGTCATTTCCCTCACTCTCTTGTTCTTATCTTTCCAGAGTACTGGAGTATTTCTATTCATAGAAGAAGATAAAGTAAAGGGCAGAGTGCAGGGAATCCTATGAAAGAAAGGGGAGATAGAAAGACCTGAAGGGAACAGGAGCTCCACAAGGAGAGCAGCAGAACCAAAAAAATCTGGGCACAGGGGTCTTCTCTGAAACTAATATTTCAACTAAGGGCCATGCATGGAGATAACCTAGAACCCCTGCACAGATGTAGCCCATGGCAGCTCAGTGTCCAAGTGGGTTCCCTAGTAAGAGGAACAGGGGCTGTCTCTGACATGAACTCATGGGCTGGCTTTTTGATCACCTCCACCTGAGGAGGGAACAGCCTTACCAGGCCACAGAGGAAGAGAATGCAGCCAGTCCTGATGAGACCTAATAGGTTAGGGTCAAATGGAAGGGGAGGACCTCCCCTATCAGTGGCCTGGGGGATGGGCAAGGGAGGAGGAGAGGGAAGGAGAGTGAGATTGGGAGGGGACAAGGGAGAGGGCTACAGCTGCTATACAAAGTGAATAAATTGTAATTAATAAAATAACTTTTAAAAAGAAATTGTAGAAATCTTATATACCGGTTCTGCCGTAACACACTGCACTTAGCCTGGTTGTGATCGGTACATGTCTATTGTTGCTACACTAAGGTGTGTGACGTGAAAACTAAAACCACACCTAGCGTTTTTATACCTTGCTTTGTTATGAGGAACTGTGACACTCCAGAGGTTGGTGTAGCATGGAGAGGCCAATAATGGTCTCCCTTTTATAGGCTGGCTCTCAGCTTCTTTGTAAAACTAAATTCATGACATCAGTGTCATAGCACTCCTGTATCGGTTTACATCAATTCTCCATATTGTAGGTACTTAAGGGATTGCCATGTCTTACGCAAACACAGACTTCATGGTACTTATGTATTATGTATTCTCACAATATATCTACAATTTAATAGTTCATTATTACTTTATTATCATCCATATGACAAAAACCAGAGGTTAGTATTTTCCATTCTCTTAAGGAAAATATCTGATTAAAAATCAAGCATTCAGTTTTCACAAGTTTTTTTTTTTTTTTTCCCCAGTATTGGGAATCAAACCCAGAGCCTAACTCAAGCCAAGTAACTGGACTACCACTGAGTTATATTCCTCATCCCCCAAGTAATTAAATTTTGTAACTTTCTTTTTTTCTGAAAAAAATATTTATTAGATAATATAGAATATTTGGTATATAGAATATTTAGAGAATTTTCCTCATTGGGCTAGACTTCTAGACCTAAACTCTAACACTTTAAAGCTAGGGCAAACATGATAGACATCGGAAGTGGGAGAAGACAGGAAACAGGATAGGAGCCTACCACAGAGGGCCTTGAAAAGACTCTACCTAGCAGGGTATTAAAGCAGATGCTGAGACTCATAGCCAAACTTTGGGCAGAGTGCAGGGAATCCTATGAAAGAAGGGGAGATAGAAAGACCTGGAGGGGACAGGAGCTCCACAAGGAGAGCAACAGAACCAAAAAATCTGGCCTCAGGGAGGCCTGCAGAGACTGATGAATCAACCAAGGACCATATATGGAGAGGACCTGGACCCCTTGCACAGGTATAGCCCATGTGTAGCTCAGTCTCCATGAGGGTTCCCTAGTAAGAGGAGCTGGGGCAGTCTCCATGCTCTGGCATGGACTCCGTTGCCTGCTCTTTGATCACCTCCCCTGATTCCAGACAGTTCTGATGAGACCTGATAGGCTAGGGTCAAAAATAGTGGAGGAGGTCCTCCCCTATCAGTAACTAGGGGAGGGGCACAGGGTGGGTGGGATGAGGAGGAGTTGAGAGAGGGAGCTACAGCCAGGATACAAAGTGGATGAATTGTAATTAATAATAATAATACAAAACCACAAAAAAGCTAGGATTAGATTTCTGCCTTCCAGGGAGATAAATAGTATACATTGTTACCATTCAACATCATACACAATGTTGATTACAGCTGAAAAGAATCAACAAAATAATTTATTCAAGGAAAATGATTTCTTTTTCCTTCTCTGAATCCCCTCTCTGGAATTCAGAATTCATTCACCATTCTCCCAACCCAGTTCCTTGAATCTTAAAAAAAAAAAAAGTTGCCCATGGTCTATATCCATAATATATATCATCAGACAAATGCTAGCTCCTGGCAGATTATCTGATTTACAAAGACAAAGAAAAGATCTGGAATCTCTTCTGTTAGATACATGTTGTAAGGTTTGAAATCAAGGAAAACTGGGGGCTGGGGTGAGGTTGCTGGTCACTGAATTTTAGATAAGAGTATGGAACAAAAATGGACAGTATGTTGATCCTTTGTATTTTGGCCTGATTATGTTCACTTCCCTAGTCTTACATAAAAATTATCCTAGAGACCATGATTTCTAGGTCAATATGGAGGGGGTTTGCCATACTTAACAATACATATTCTGAGACTAGATGGAAAGAGAACCCTTCGCAGTTTAGGAAATTCTGACTCATGTATCTGCACAGAGTCTAGGTCAAGGCTGTCTTTGCTTAAGATTGCCTGTTGAGATAAATCCAGCTGGATGGAAATATAACCTAAACAAGACCACAGAGTCTCACATGCACGTTCACCAGTGATTGCCTCATTCACGTGTTTTGAAAACCCAAGGGAAATGTGGTATGAACTTCCAGAGCACTATCAGATTTTAGTGTCAAAATGGGATGGAAGAAGAAAGAGTGTACTTATACTACACAACACAAGACATAAGTCATCTTTTCCCCATAACACCACTGAGCACCCACCAGACATGTTTCCATTCTCATGTTTCTTTAGGTGTCTGTCAAGATTGGTTTGTTGACCAAAACATCTGTCACATAAGTGACACTTAAATGGTTTCTCCTTGTTGTGGATGTTGCGGACATGTCGCTGCAGGTTGGAGGAAATGCTGAATGATCTGTCACAGTATTTGCATCTGGAAAGTAAACACAGACACAGTAAACACATTACAAGATATTTCATAAGGCTTGTGGATTTGAAATCTAAATTAACACTTCACACAGGAATAGTAACTTACATAGGAAGATTGCAATTCCAGTAGACTCATTTTATTTGGGATTTTCATTTGGGGTGGTCATTTGTTTGGGGTGTTAGATCTTCATTTCATTACTCTCTAACTCATTAGAATACTGAGTTCCAATATTTTAAATAAATGTCACTAAACTAAGTATATTGAGAAGTCATAGCATTGTTTTATGCTCTGTTAATGCAACACAATTAAATATTTAAAACTAAATTAATGTTAAAACTCTAACCAATTTCTTATTATATTTACCTTTCTTGACATTAACCATAAAGAAAACAACATCATTTTCTCCAAAGTGGCATTAAATACTCCAAAAATTTTAAACCGAAGGAATGTAAAACAAACAAACAAACAAAACAAAACAAAAAAAACAAACCTGTTTTGGTACCAAAGAGTGGTTTTTCTTAACCTGTAGTAATTAGGAATCCAAGATTTTCCCTTCATCTTTAAACTATTACAAACATAACTTATGGTGCCGCTAAGTCCTCCTGGATGAAAGCAAAGGTCTTCACTAACACTCTGCTCTCCACTTCTCCCAGCTTTCCATTTTGAGGTCTATTAAAAAGTCTGCCATATCTGATTAAGGTCCGTTTCCTTGGAAATGGCTCATTGTGGTTTAGTTAACTGTTTCTGTATTTGATATTATTAAAAATCATAAGTCATTTTACATTTTTTCCTTTGTCCATAAAATAAAAATGTACAACTTAGAGACAGAGCATACCCCAGGTCCTTTCTGTGAGAATGGAAGTGTTTCTGCAATTGATGGAGTCACTTCACAGCAACTGAAGGGAGGCTCTAGCATGTATTTGTGAGATCTCTCTCTTTTTTTCTCTCTGTGTGTGTGCATGCGTCATGTGGGTGTGCATGTGTGTGTTACTTGAAATGTGAAAGCCTGGCTTTTCTGAATGGCTTCTAAGTAAATGTGTTCAACTTTGAGGCCAGAAAATCTTTTAGTTGTTCGTCCATGTATAAAGGTTCACTTTTCTGCTTCTCAGTACATAGAACGACTTCTGTATCATGATGCTCACTAACATTTCTGACTTATAAACAGTAATAACAACTAAGTGAACATTCATTATGATAGGAGTCGTTCTCTTTTGTTGTCACTGTAGAAAAAATACTTGTGGAAGAATGTATTTCCTGTAATACTTTCATCGCAAAGGCACACTGCAATGGGAAATATGGTGCATTGAGCACAAACTGTTACACTAAACAGCACAAACCCGGGAGCCTGATAGAGAAAATGCACACTCTCATCGAGTATCTGAAATGTCCTGCTCCTGACACTGTCTACATGAATCACAATGGAGAGAGTAAGGAAGTCACATGCTCCCACTTTTCTGCCTGTGTAAAAAGGTCTTTTCCAAGTCTGTTCACCCTCTCAGAGCTGAATAAAGTCAACCAATATGGATATTTATACCCATGGTCAGCTCATATTTTGATTCTATTTTCTGATAACATCTTGAATAAAGAGGCGAGTACCCTAAATTTTATAGGAATTTTATTCTATTCCAATGTATTAGGTAGTATTTAAATGACAGTGCAAATCAAGGCTGTATTTCAAAATATTCTTAAGATGCATACATTTCCTAATGTAAGCTTTCATGACAACAAGATCCCAAAAAACTTTGAAATATGATATGAGGTAAAAGTCCAAAGTGAAAAATCCATCCTAGGAACCAAATTTCACAGAACACAGTTAGTATCTCAGGATCTTATTTCTTATTCACCTCCAATTATAAAATGAGAGAGCTGGACAAATCATTCGAGATTTCCGGCCACATGAATTCTAGTGTGTGTACTTTTAAACACATGTACTACTACAACAACAATATATATGAAGCAGAATAAAACTATTGGATTCAATGCAGAATAAAAGGAGCATGATGTCATAGCTGCCAAGCAGGACAACATTCAGCCATAACAAACATTACTACAGAAAACTTTTCATTTGAGCAGGATTCCTGAGAGATGGGATATTCTCTAAAGAGGAGGTGACCTGAAATCCCCCATTGATCTACCACTTGGAGATCTGTTACATCAAGTCCATTTTGTCGCATATAAAGTGAAAGTGACACTTATCAATAGAAAACTTAAGAAAACAAAATCGATTCAAGAAAACACAAATTTCCAGTGTTTTTCCTAAACCTTCAATTATCTTTGAATAAGCATAGGTCTCCCCAATTTTTCATTCTCCCTTTCTAAGCTTTACATGTTTCGTTATATGGGAATATGGAAAATTAGATATATGCACATGAGTAAAGATTACTGTGGAGTTCAAAGGCATCATATCCCCGGGAAATGAAATCGCAGTCATTATTAGCTGTTGAGCCGCAAGCTGCTGAATCATCTCTGCAGCCCCCCCTTTATCATTATCATGTTTATAAAAAATAACTTTGAAACAAGGTAAATTTGTTTGTTGTGGTGAAAAAAGTAGTGTCCAGGCGAAAATAATTATACGAATACACATTCCTTGAGAATTTCAAAGGAGAATCAAAATATAATATTGCTTAAGATAAGTTCTACTCACTCTTGAAGAAATCCTAACTTGGATTCTAATGCTGATGGCAAAGTATTACACTTTATATAATAAATTGCATTTTAAAATAGCCATGTTACTATTTTCATTGTGTTGTAAGCAAGGATATAATAGTTACATATGCCCAATGTATCATTTGGATAATTTTAGCATTTAACAGAGTCAGAAACTATTGATAGAATTGGCCCTTTTCCTAGAATACTCTATCTGTTGAATCTCTAAATCTAAACATTTTTTTCTTCTTCTAAGGTTTAAGATGTTTGTTTCTTATACCTCCTGTTGGGATCTGTGGACGATGACTTAATCATACTAAGGAAGCAGATATATTTGGGTGGTTAACTCCTAACAGACACTCAGGACTGAGATGACAGAAACTTTAGTGTCATAATCTTTGTCAATTAAAATGGTACTGATTATTGAGAAGAGTGAGAACTAAAGTTAAATGAATATCCACTACTAGAAAACATACAAGATCTTGTAGATTGAAAACTCAGAAGCCTCATTTGATGAAGAAAAGACATTCCTAGTTTGAGCAGTAGCAGACAGCATTTCTACTTTCCCTCAAAATTTGGTATACATTCAAATAGGAAACAAATTAGTTCTTATTACATGGTGACCTAATGAACATTGAATTTATCAATCTATTTAGAAAAAAAAGCATCATCAAACCTGTAAGGCTGCTCTCCTGTGTGAGTTCGCAAGTGCCGAGTTAGGTTTGCAGACCTTGGAAAAATCTTGCCACAGTATCTTAGAGGAAAAGATATTCACAAAAGAAAGTCAGCACAGTCCAGTATTCCACTGCAGCAGAAAGTAGTCACATTTCCTGACCTAATTAATCCTTCATGCAACACATGTCTCTGGCAGTCACACTTTGCAACAAAGCCATTCTAAAGTTATAAATAACCTGGCAAAGAAAGGCTGCATTAGGAGATCTGGTTGAATTTGCTCACACATAAGTGAGTACTCTATGAAAACAGGCATTAGCCCTGATGACCCCCATGAGTCTATTTCTTAACTCCATATCTTTACTGTCACAAAACTGGATCAGACAAAGAGACAAAAAAAAAAAGACAAGAGTTTTATGACTCTGGGTTGATGTAAATATATTTCACATTTTTTCAACTCATTTTACAATTTAGACACAGTGGCATCTCCTAATACAATGAGTGGTATCAGACCAGACATGACCCTAAGACTTCAATCATTAAGGTATTTCCACAGAAATTTTTCTGAAAAGAAAGCGACAGTTTGTCTAAAGAGTAGAGAAAGTGATATGCTTAAATAAGATAGCACAAATTTCTGAAACGAATGGAGAAGTCATTAAGGACAACTTATTAGGAAATACAAGAAAAGCATAAAAGAGCCTTTGCACTTTCACCAATGAGTACCAAGAAATTTGCTAACCAGTTTTTTCACTTAAGGACCTTATATGCCCATCATGAATAGCTTTATTCAAAATTGGGGCTACGACAATTAATAAATATATGCTTGAAGTTAGCAGGATTCTATGTTTGCATGAAAATAATTGTGAAAGAAAATTTATAACTATCAAAGTGAGAAAAGTAGATGATATCTGGGTCATTTCTGTATATTGCAACCAAATGGTCAGCGTAAAAATTCTTTTTAAGCCACTATTTTTATATATCCCTAAATATAGAGCACTTTGAAGCATCTTAAGTCCATCATGGCTGCTACTGGGCATCCAATTAAAAATAATTTGTAAAACAAGGAACGAGCTGTTTGGAAACAAAGGGTAGATTCTTGGGGGCAGCTAGCTCCGTGTACCTGCAGGTGTAGCGTTCCTTCCCCTTCCGCAGCAGATTCTCAGGCAGGGTGTTGGGAGGCGCTCTGAAGCTGAACATGGAAGGCACGGACTGCAGGAGCTCACTGGCCTCAGGCTTCAGAGCACTGAAGCTTTCTAACTTTTCTGCCATGTTCTCAATAGCTGACATCTGAAAGGAACAGACAGAGACCTTGAGGGGTTTGCCATCTTTGCTTCCGCAATGATCTCTTGCTAACCAAGAACATAATCCACAAGAGGACTTCAACTCTTCTACAGGCAACGGGTTCTGAAAGAAACCGTAGGGTTTCCGGGCTCATTGATGGGTAAGAGAAACAAAGGTAGGCGGACTTCTCCCACAGTACCCTTGCTAGGCCACATCGTGGTAATATGATTTGAGTAGTGGGATACCCCTAAAGAGATAATAAAACTGAATCGGGTTTTTATCTAATTGACAGCACCAGGCAATGGATAACAATGAGAAAAGGAAAATTTTAGGGAAAGGTTCTGTCACCATGCCTAAGTAATTAAGAATATAAGAGTTGTGGTGCCCAATAGGAAAAACTGATGGCAAGAAAGAACATGAAAGTCTTCAAAGGGTGCAGCTTGAACAAAATATACCTGATCCAGAAAGAAAAGCACAAAGTGTGAGAAAGATATTCCCTTGGCTATGTTAAATCAGTATGAGGACAATCCAAAATTGTAAGTGGGATTATATACAAGGGATTTTGGTGAACTGTTCATTTGTTCCAAGCAGATTTAGGTTAAATAAGTCTGTGGTATCTTAAGATAGTTTGCTTGGAGTGGATATAATCATGTGAGGGAGAGATTCCTACTCCTCAGGATAACCTCTCTTCCCAGGCTCTAACAGATTCACATGTTTTGCTTATCATGTACACACTGGCGTATTTGCAGGACACACCTTTAGGAGATGGCATTTTCTTTTCAACTTAATCTGATTTTTTATTGTCTCTGATTACTCGGACTCTCCTTTTTCCCTTCAACTTCCCCCCCCCAAAAAAATTTTTTTTTGGTGTGTATATTTTATTTGGAAACCTACAAATTTACTACAAATTTTTAAACTGACACACTTAACTCTCAGGCCATCTTGCTAAATTAGTTTTATTTGGCTCTCAGGTTGCTACATGACCAAAGAGACCCCAACTAAAAGTACTTCATATGCATTTCACGTGTTTCAAAGAGCTACGGTATTAGACTCAAGGATCTAGGTAGCAATTGCAGAGTCAAACAACTGGCCAATCAAAAGCATAAGTTATTTTTTTTCCAACGAAGACATAGAGACGTGCTTTACAAGATCAAGTTAAAAAGGAAATCCTGCCTGTCTTGCTCAAAAGGAGAAGCAACAATATCTGTATTTTCTAGACGCATACAAAGTCAGAATGCCATCAACTTGATTACCTAAAGCCAAAATCTCAAACATAATTTTCTTCTCACAAAGGGTATATGTTTAATTCTTCAAATGACTATTCATGTTCTAGTTAGCTCTTTCTTTACTCTTTATCCTGGAACCTGCCCTCTCATTTCATGCCTGGACTCCTAATGCTAGCTACAAATTGCAATGTACAGGGTACCACTGCCAATTTGCCAAATGCCTTTCATCAAACACAGCACATAAAAAAAAATCTCAGAGGAAAGTCAAGATACATTTACTTGTCAGACGACAAATGTGAACGCATTGGGAGGCGGTAAGGGCTCTAAGCTCAAGGGTTTGATTCATAATCACTCAGCTGCTAAAACATTCTCCACAGATGCAAGTGGACAGCACATTTGTCACTATGAAGGATTTTGACACATACTGATCACAGGGCAAAGATATGGAATGATGACGAGGCTCAGAGAGGTTGTCGTAAAGTCTGTCCCTGACGAACATAGTCATTACCCCCTTCCAGCCAATGTTAGCAGGTTCACTTTATTTATTAAAAATCGATTCAGAAGTAGTTTGTGACGCTATTTTATTTGCATTTGTTCCTTCTAATTGTTCTTTGCAGAAAATCATTTTGATAATCTATCTACCATGGAATAAATTATTTCAGTGAAAAATAACCTCTGTTCTGCACTCTGACAAGCAGTAACAAGCGAGGGGAAGGGCTACAGTGTTCTCATGCATTTAGAGGACAGGGCAGTAGGCGAATGGGTGGTGGTCATAAATATTTTATTTATGTCCATTTAACATTTGGGTAATGTTTCATTATCAAGTAAATTTAAGTAATTTGAATGTCGATCTTGCTCACACTCAGATTCCAGCAGCAATGCATCTTGTAGAAACACTTTTCCTCTTTTATGGAAAGCAGCTTATTCAGGACTGTTATTAGTCTCAGCTTTCATCTCCAGCTCACAGAAACTGCAAGTCCTTTGAGTTATTTGAGAGCAATTGGCTGTTGAGAAATGTGTCTTGCTTTAGGAGCTGCTAATGGCTAGATCCTTTTGAAGAAAGATCAGTGTGCTTACTTCACCTCCAAGAGTTTCAACGTGGGAAAAACATCAAGAAATGAGAAAAAATATGGGCTCAGCAGCCACATAATGATATGACATCCTCAAAGACAGTAGGAAAAAAAGAACTGACATTATTCAAGTACTTCCCTTAAAAGCCATACCCAGCTTTGACTTCTGGTGTCAAATGAAAAGAGTTGGGATGGAGAAAGGTAAGCAAGGCTATGGAAACTGAGCCAAGGAGAGCTACAAGCATTAAACACACTTGTAAGCAAATGCACATACCTGTAGGTACATGTATACACACTCATATATACACATAGAAACACGCATGCCCACACATATGCATGCACACACACATACACACATGAACACATAGCCATACAGACACACAGACTGCTCAGCTAGATCTCAGTGAGAAGACATAAAAGCCCTCATTACGTTCTTCTTTTTCTCTTCTTGAGATTTGTTCTTATACCACTTCCTCTTAGATAGAATGACTCAATGTCCCTGTTTGAACAGATAGTAGAATTTAGACACCATCTAGCTGGTGTTTAGTATACTCTAGCAATTCTATGACCAATGCTGATCTAGTCTATACTTAGATTATTATTGGGTGATTTAATATATGGGTCAAAACCTCAGCTTTTTCCTTCTATATGGTCTAACTCATGATGTTCCTCTAGATAAAAACATGTCTTCTATAGAAATAATACATTTTGATATTCATTTTAAAGCATGATTGGTTTTGTTTTGGGTTTGTTTTTCTGGGTTGGTTGTTTGCTCTTGAGACATGGTTTCTCTGTGTAGCCTTGGCTTCCTGGAAGTTGCTCTGAAGACCGAGCTGGCCTCAAACTCATAGAGGTCCACGTACCTCTGCCTCGCCAAGTGCTAGGATTAAGGGAGTATACCCCCCATGCCCAGAGACTTGATACTTTTAAAAGTCAAAATAAAATGGGAGTAATATACTAGAATATGCCTAGATGTAATTTATATTATTTAATTAAGAAAAATCCAATAAAAGAAAACTGTAATATAATGAATAAAAATTCAGAGAAACTAAAGGAGAGAAAACACCCACTGTGTATTTTAGTAGTATATTGCCATATGAGCCATTAATATCTTTGACTAATCTAAGATCAGCAAATGACAGGTTTTTTTCCAATGGAGTAGTAATTTTTATTTGCATACATATTATAGTTGTTGATAGTATCTACAGCCAGATGTCTGGAGAAGGAAGTTATTTCTCTCCCTTCCAGTCCCCAAGAGGCTATTAACTTTATACTGACGCAAACTATTTAGACACAATTTCCTAGCTCCTACATCAAAATATAGCTATGCCTCTAGTCAAATAGAGTAAATAATTTTTAAAAAAAATCTCTGAAGACAAGATATCCCCAACATACTAATTAGTAGCTAGCTTAATTTTTATTACCTGACTGCCAATAACTGAGAACCTGAAAAACTTTCTCTTCAGAACTATTAAAGCGACAGCCTGGTTATGTGTAATGATAAGTCTGACCAAGCACACCATGAATTATGTGGACTAATGATTCCCAATTAGATTACAGATGGCTTTATCATAAAATAGCTAGCTATTCATAACAACAGGATGGGAAAGTTTGTGGAGTCAGTAGTTTTCTATATTTGTTCACTTGATAATCTTGAGAAACCTCAAAACCATGGTCATTTGAGGGAGAAGCAAATACTCATATTTTATGTTTATCTCACTTCATGGATCAAGTTCAACAGTCACAATTAATCACTGAGACTTTATTTACCATCAAGAATTATAAGCCTGTGTCCTCAATATCTATCCAACTATCTATCTAATAACACAAGCGTAAGTTACAGCCTTGAAAACTGACTATGGAATAAAGTGTTCCAGCCTAAATTATAGTGGTAATACAGAGGGATTCTAGCGGAGGCTCTGATTTGGCCTGGAAGTATACAAATCAACATTATAAGCTTCAACCAGGTAACAATGTAGCAAGTGTCAAAGTCACACTGTACCTTGGGAAAAAGAAGAAAACTGAGAAGGGAAGCTCAGACCAAACCTGTGCTGGAGCGGACAAGACGATGAATCCTGAGAATGCAGGTCAGGATATTCCAAGGAAAACCCAGCTGGTTGGACAGCTCAGCACAATTAGACTGGTGGCCTGCATACTTCTCACTGACTCTCCTTTCTCTATCATGCTTTCCTTTCACTTCAATAAATATTTTTATGCTTTTTAAATACATGAAATTAATCCTTATATGTTCATCAACAGGGAGACGATTCACAATTCATCACTTATTCCAGAACAGAGAAAATGGAGGAACTCCTGGTAAAGAATACTTAACATCAGGTAAAGGAAATAAGTAACTGCTAACACATTCTATCTAATTAAGTTTACATGGAGACAAGTGTGACTTTAGGGCATCCAGACTACTCCAAGGCTGTCTGTATCCCTCCCTATGAAACAGATCATTTGGATGATGTAAATACATGATGACTTAAAAGAAGTTTGAAAAACACATGACTCCCATCCACCAAATTCTATTTGGGGGTAAAACATAAAATGAGAATTCTCTTTCCATGCATATCCTTCTGTATAAAAGAAATAAACTTAAGCCTTGCTTCATGAACTGCAGTCAGATTAACTTATACATTGTAACAAAAAGCTACAAAAATGAGACCTAATTCTGAGAAGTCCAATCAGTACTTAGGTACAAAAGTTTACAGTTTTATATCTGTCTCCAACCAGCAGGGGAAAATTCTGCCTTGAGATAGAGGAACCAGAATTCCAGGGTGAGCCTATGTTTAAATACAAGTTTAGGTTTTACATTGCATGTTTACATACAAGGTTTTACATTGCATGAGGTTTTATCAAAAATATCTGTGATATGGTGTCCCCAAATAATAATGGCTTCTACTTAAAGATTCATTTCAAAACTTCCGATATGAAGTCTATATATGGACAGTCATATCAAAGCATAATTATGAGGAATGGGTGTGATTTATCAAATAAAATCGCTCCATGAGTCAGCTTCCTATATGGCCTGTTCTACTGAGAACATTCTGCTGTTGGGAGAGCAGGAAAACCGTGTGCTCCACACTCATCAGTTACGGACAGCTCCAGGTTCTTGTCTGCTCAGCATTCAGATTAAGTTCTTTTCTTTTTAATGCTACATTACTTTAGTCAAAAATGTAAGGAACTTACCCATGTTCTCTGGTCAGGTAGTGGGAACTGGTAGCAAAATTGAAACAGAAACAGAAAATTACTTCTGTGTTGGATCTTTACTACAATCTATCTACCCTTTCAGAAATGAGCATTAATACTAATCTGTTAATTTTTACTTCTCATGTAACTCTATCTTGAGTAAAAAGTTCTAGAAATGAAAATTAAACCTATGTATAACACTGGTGAGTTTCCTCTATTTGTTAAAATTAATCACAGAATTAAGTTTGGTTAGAAACCAGAATGACCATCACTCTAAGAAAACTACTACTGTGCATTACAGAATCCATAATAAGGCAGAGCATCCTTCTTATCTTATTATTCACTGCAAAACTATGGTCCCAAATTCAGCTTTCATTTCTACACATCAAGCAATTTCCTGTCATAATCTAAGCTGTTGTATCTCTATCATGTCAATAATAAGGAAAGTATGGCATTTACTAAAATGGGAATAATTCCATAACAAAAGATAATGTTGGGAATTCCATGCTCAGCAGTAAGGAACTTGGGTTATTGGTACTCAGAACACAGTAATATGGAGGAAGTAATAAAAAAATGTCAAAGTTATTTGTGACAATTACGATCACGATCTTCAGGAAAATCCTCCATGGTTTAGATGCTCTTCCAAAGGTTGAAAATATCACTTTGTTAGGAAACACTTTACATGCTTTCCTAAGTGTTGTGACAAGTAAGAAATGTAACTAGAGGAATGACTTGTTGGAAGCAAAATAGAATGTGAAGGGCAAAGGACATGTGTGGTTTCCACAATAGTGCATGAGTGATAACTTGGAATATGTTTAACTTATTCTCAGCTCCTCAGAATGTTGTGAAAGCACGCTCAAGCAATGCTGGGAAGTGAATGAACGAAAGCACTGAGGTAAAAGGTCTTTGATATAGATTAAAAAGGTCAAATCATGAAAATAAAATGTGACAATAATGAAGTATAATATATGAAGTTTAATATAATGGAGAAAAATATAAAAAGTGCAGAAAAATCAAACCATGGATAACAACCATTTTCACAGCAGTTTATTCACCAATGGTTTTTACTTTAGTTCAAGTGAACTGTCATGTGAATGTGAAATGCCCTTACTAGTAATCAAAGAACTAGACAATCTGTGATATCACTCGGTGGCTCATTCTCTCCATCTATTTGTGACCACCCTTTCTTTTTCAATATTATAATTTAAGCTAAAGTACCGTGAATAATTTTCAACAGTGTTCATTACTCCCTTTAGTCAACTAACTTATTTATCTGATGAAAAGAAATGAAAGCTGAAGTCTTCCAGTGACCTGATAGCAAGAATTGCTTCTTAAAGGAGTGAATGAGGAGACTTAGACTCTAAGGTTTTATCTCTTAATTTGGACATATGTGAGGATGCATATTCTAAATACTTTGATAAAATTTAAAACACCATAATCCTATAAGCAGTAAGATAGCCTAACAGTCTTTCAGTAAAATTAATAAGTATCTATTGACTTGTTCACTTATTATTGTTGAGAGTTTGAATTATGTAAAGGGACTTTGTTTTAAAAGATGTGAAGCAAGGTTTCTCCATGTCATGCCATGCCATGCCACTATCCACATTTGACATGTGTTTACAGTTTTCTAAAGCAATGAGACTATGATGTCTTCTCTATTGTGTGGATAGTCTGAGAAACAGACAATGGCGGTCAGCAACTTCTACATGTGCTTCTATACTTTAAATGGGAAGTAAAGAACCAGATGGTCTTACCCAACCTTTCAGTGATCTGTAAGATCATGGAAAGTCCTAATACCAGGGGCTAGTCCTTCTGTGTTGGCTTATGACATCTACACAGTAAGGCCATGCACAATAACCATCTTTCCAAATAGCCCCAGGTACATGGGGAAACCATGGCTTAGAAAGTGAAATCGGGGCCCGAGAAGCTTACTACAATGACTTCATACTTGCCATGGGATGCCTGTGCATTCATTCAGAAGAGCCTTCATTCAGTTCTTTCAGGGGCCAGGCACAGCATCAAACACACCCTCTCTGTAAACCTTGCAATTTGCAGTTACCTTGCAAGGCCACGGTTCTATTATACATAAAGAAGTAAACAATCTTCCTCAAATCCAAAACACTTTTGCTAATTATAAGTAATAAGAACACCTTGTGCTTCAGTTACTCCTAATCCCAAATCTCTGATTTTATTATTAAGGTTAGAATGGAATTGATAGAATCCAAAATCAAGACAGATCAAAACATTTGGGACATGAGCAAGTTTTCTGAAAAAACAGAATTTCTTGTTTATTGTCTCCAATAAACAAGTAAGAGCTGAGCCTCTTCTGCATGTATCCCAGGAATTTACTTACTAAGTGTTACCTATAAAAACTGCTGGAACAACACTTTAAACAATGCCACATACCCTCAGTAGTTTGGGAATAGCTTGTGAATTAAGCACCCTGAATTATTGTCTACCTCCTCTTCTCCTCCAGAGTCCCTTGTGGGACTCTGCCCACCACATTCACTACTGGCTTTACACAGAGACCTACCCCAGAATGGCAGGCATCCACTCTAGGATCTTGGACGTACTAGGCACTGCAAATTTTTGTTGTCATTCCTTGCTCCTAACAACAACACGTAGCAACAGGCAGTCTGCACACCAAGACCTGACATTGTGGGTGGGAACGAAATATACTCTTCCAGTGTTCCCATGGCATTCCTGAGAGGGTCTGCAGGAGGGGTCATCTGCCCTGAGCACATCCCTTACCTCTTATTCTTTGTGACCTTTGAGAATATTAAACTATAACACATTCCTTAATATTATATTATTAAATATACATGAATTCCACATATATAACACAGTCCTACACACCTGCAATTTTTGGTAAATGAACTCATTTTATTAAGTGACACATTTTCCTAGGCTAACCATTGTTTTTAGAGGCCGTGGGTACCTTCAATTCAATACTTCCAGAGAGTTTTTGTAGGAAAAAAACAAAACAAAACAAAACAAAACCTAACAGCCAGGTAGAACAAATTGCTCAAAGATAGTAAATCCCAGTCCTGTTTTTCATTATATTATGACATAGCACTGAGCTTTGTAGTGTTTAATTACTATAATTTTTATATTATTAAAATATGCAAGCAATCTGATAGCTACTATTGAATGTATGTAATAATATTGCCTCATGTGTCCCTTTATTTATAATTAGGAA
The DNA here is from genome assembly GCA_028658305.1 of Pachyuromys duprasi. Classification (NCBI taxonomy): domain Eukaryota; kingdom Metazoa; phylum Chordata; class Mammalia; order Rodentia; family Muridae; genus Pachyuromys; species Pachyuromys duprasi. The sequence goes on from CM053766.1 coordinate 44,323,702, forward strand.
AGAACATATCAAGAGTGTTATATTTTTATCCAATATCTAAAACATGAGGCATATTGTATTCCAGCTTATTAGGCTGTGAACCTTTGCAAGGTTTATTTAGGTCAGTATAAATATCAAATATTTACTGATAAGCATTTACTGCTTCAGCATTTGGGTCTTTTCCATGAAGGGGTTATGTAAACAGTATCATTGCTTAGCCTTCCTACATAAAATCCACGGTGGAATGTTTCTGAAACTTTTGATACCTAAACATATACTTTCTCAATTTAGATTAGAGTGAGAATTTTGGAACAAATATAGGTTTTTCTTTATATAACTAAAAGAGATGATTCTTTTTCTGCTCTCACTCTTGTTTGGGTGTTAGAGAAGATAATTGAAAAAGTGAGGACACAAGACACAAGGGAAGATTCCTATCTCAAGACAAATAAATGTATTTACTACATAAATTGGAGAAAATTTCATTAGCTTAATAAGAGGACTATCATTTATGGTTTTGACACACATCAGAGCAAATTTCTTTACTAAATTGTAAGGCACTTTCCTAAAAGCTTTGGTATCTTTAAAGACGAGAGCGTGCATCATTTAAACACAAAACAAAATGAAATGAAACGTGAGTTCAATAAGCAGATGTTTGCACTTTCAATACAATTCTGTAGCTATGGATTAATATGTGAGCAAGTATTTAAAAAAGTAATTAAATGAGTGACAATGCAGAGATAAAGCAGCAAGATAGCACTGTTCACTATGCCCCCTTGCGAAGAGAAACTATGTATTTTGACAAATGGGCCTGACTCCATTCAGTAAATAGCTCTGTGTATTGTGGTGAATTCTTGTGCAATTACAGACCTTCACTGGAATGCCCAGTGGTGTCTAGATAAATTCCTTCACCCTCTATGGTAACAACTTGTCAGGTAGACTCATTTCCTGTTTTTATCTAAGCACTAAAAGGACAAGAGTGACCTTCATGAGGCTGAGACGAGTTCCAGTGTGATCCATATCTCTGTATGAGGAAACTTTAAACACAAAAGACAACTTCAATATTTATTTCCTTAGCTGAGTTTTACCCACTCCGACATGTACTTTGGCTCAATAAATAGTTAAGACACATAGTAATTTAACACCCAAACTATGTTATTTTTACACATACACTGATGACTTTTTCTTTAAAAAAGCTTGGGTTTTACTCCTGCTAGAATTTCCTGTGTTCTTCCACAGCAGCGTCATAGGAAATCCTAGTGTTCTTAAAGTTTCTTTCATTGCATTGCACCTGCTTTTGAGGATCAACAAGTTAGTTTACAAGCTTGAAATCTCAAATCCAAAATACTTACTTGTGGGTGAAACAAGAATCCTGGAGAAGGTCTCAAGTATTTTTCTTTCAAAGCTTCAAGCGGGTCAGTTAGCTTTCTTTTCTCTACTCTGAAAAGTTAAAATTAGATTTGGGAGGTGAGTCAGTCTAGGAACACAATCAAAGCGCAGTGGTTGTCATTCAACAGAGCAGGGCCAATGGAAGTTTTCTTAGAGACACAGTTCCAAGAAGACGTCTGCTGGGGAAGGGACATCAGTCCCTTCTAGGAAAGAAGTCCTTAAGAAGTTGCTTAGGGAACAAAAGTCCGATTCATAGTGGAAAAATCCTACTCAATGACTGGGGTGGCAAAGGAGTTTGAAACCCCCAAGTCACTAAGTTACAGGTGTCCCTACAACTTCAGATTCTTCTAATTCAGATGGAACACAAATGCTTGAAGTGTTTGAAATGGTTGGTGAAAAGAGGGCTAATTTAATTTAATTCATTTTGTAAAAAAAAAAACAAAAAACAAAACAAAACAAAAAAAAACATCCTAAACATCCACTCTAGTTATCCTAAATCTACCATTGGGTATAAGGGAGGGAACCTCCAAGTTAGTGAGCCACCATTGCAAATACTGAAGACCTGCTCAACTTTACACATTTATATGCAAGTTATGCGTGATCTTGTAGGTATTAAATATGCAAATGTTCTCTCCTTCAAGGGGAGGTGGGAAGTAGGTTTGGGGAAAAAAAAAAAAGAAAAACTCTAAACATGCTCCTCATCCTATTCGCAGTTAGGCATAGAGAGAAGTGAAATAAGATGAATTAATTTTTACTAGCTCTTGGCAATTACCTTTTAAGTGCTTTTAAGTAAGTCCACTTTTAAACTATAATTGAAAGCCAGACATAGGGAGCAAGTGGAAAATGAAAGAAGGGCTTAGGAACTAAAGGTCACCGTTGGCTACACGGTGAGTTAAAGGCCATTCTGGGTCACCTGTGTCAAGAGCAACAACAAAATGCTATTGAGTCACACCACCTATGAGTTCATGAAATTTTATTCATACTGTACTTTACAGGCATTATATTGAAGTAGGCAATAAGATGCCAATTTCCAAGTGAAAAATCTGGAGGCTACAAGACTAAGCTTCATCCCAGGCATGGCACTACCACTTAAGGTTTAGAGTTTTTCCTGGTACCTTCCCTTTTCATAAATTAAATGGCCTGCAGCCATAAAGCTGAAGGCAGCAAACATGAGCTGAGGAAGGTCAGAGGTGATGGAGATGACACATTTTTTTTCAGTCTTGAAATAAAATTGGTAGTACAAGGCAATTTTAGATTGTCTTCTTTTTCTCCCAGATTCGGTCTTGTTACATAGTCTCAGGCTGGACACAAACTTGTAATCCTCCTGCCTCAGCTTCCTGAATGTAAGGATTATAGGCCTGTGTTATCATGCCCTTTGTATTGTATTCTTTTATTTCTCTTGTTGAAATGGAGAGAGCCTTTCACATACTAGCAAACTTTTAAAATATCTGTCGCTAATTTATAGAGAAGGGACTGACAGGGACTTTTAGTTCCAGCACTGATTAAATCAGAGGCTATCCATCAATACTACTGAATGAAAGAACAGCACCAAACCTCTTCATTAAGAAATATTGGGCACTATATGAAAATAATCCTATCTTAAGTACATTCAATAAGGTTTCATCAGGACTGGCTACAATGTCTTCCTCTGAGGCCTGGTAAGGCTTCTCTCCAGTTAGGGGGAAGTGATCAAAGAGACAGCCACTGAGTTCATGTCAGAGACAGTCCTTGATCCCCTTACTAGGGAACCCACTTGCACACTGAGCTGTCATGGGCTACATCTGTGCAGGAGTTCTAGGTTATCTCCATGCATGGTCCTTGGTTGAAGTAACAGTCTCATAAAAGACCTCTTTGCTCAAATTTTTTGGTTCTGTTGTTCTCCTTGTGGAGGCCCTGTCCCCTCCAGGTATTTCTATCTCCCTCTTCTTTCATAAGATTCTCTGCACAGAGAGAAGGAGAGGAAGACCTCTCCTATTAGTGGACTCAAGGAGGAGCATGGAAGGAGATGAGGGAGGGAGAATGGGATTGGGAGAAGCCAGGGAGGAGGATACAGGTAGGATACAATGTATATAAACTGTAACTAATAAAAAATAAATTAATTTAAAAATAAATTAAATTATAAAAAATACATTCAATAAAAAGTCCACATGCTCCAAAAAGTCTTGAGAATATTCAAATTTTGAATTAGAAAGTGAATTGAAAATTCCTGTAATATATAAAATGCATATTAAATATAATGGCTAACGAAAAACAAAATATTTCAAAAAAACAAATAAGTTTAATGGTGATTGTTACAGTATTTTACATAAAGCATTTTATTAAACATGAATGATTTACCTGTAGAATAGTTACCATACTAAAGGATAATGATGGGATTAAATAGAGACTTATGTTAAGCAACCTACTCATTCTAAATAGAAAGCGATTTTGTGAAAACCACTTACTCAGGGTTGTAACAGATTTATTTAGAAAGAGAATACAAGCAATATATACTTAAGATAGACCAGTGGATTAATAAAGAGAAGAGTAGTTGTTCTAGGTGTGAGGCCATTTTAAATACCCAATCCATTGACACTCTCACAAACATCTGTGGTAATCCTTCAGCAGCCACTTTCTTCTGCCACTTGACAACATGCTTTAAAGAGGACATTCTCATATTTTCCACTCCCCCAAAAATGTTTAAAGATAAGCATACTGTCAAAATAAAATACTCTGTGGGCCTATTCCAAAACCCCAGTTTCAGAGACATCTAAAAATAAGTCCAAACTTAATCTGTCCATTTCTGAACAAAAAAGTGGTGTCATGAGATTCACCCACTGTTTAACCGTAAAGGTAGTGGGGGTGATTTTAAAGTGATCTGGAAGAAGACATAAGGATATAGTATACAATCTATGTTTCATACGTCTGATTCATCCACTGTCCTCTGCCATCATCCTTACCTATAAATGGGGTCCATGAAGAAAGGAGTAGGTCTTGCATGCTGCAAGGAGCCATCTGAAGACTGTCTTGTTTCCATATTGCTTCCTTTCTTTTCCCCAAATACATGGTTTTTTCGAGGCTCAGTCGATTTTGCGCCACTGGCTCTACTCCTACTGCCCATACTTAGATCCAGGGGCTGGTCTTGGCTTGTGGCAGGTGTTGCTGGAGGCTTGGAGGGGCCTGAGGTCAAGGGCTTCTCATCTTTTCGCTTAGTGGTGAGGTCAAAAGGGGACTCAGAGCTTCCCTTCTGCAGTTTCTTGACTTCACTTGGTGATTGGGGTTCCATTTTCAAAGGTAACGACCTCAAGTCTCTATCAGGAAATGGGTACATTGATTGAGAGAATGCTGGAAAAAACGGGAGGGGAAACATGGAAGGGTAAGGTAATGCTCCAACTTTTTTGTCTTGCAGCCCCACCAGTCCTGTGGAACCAAAGTATTTTTCAGCAATAGACGCAATAGCCTTTATAGAATCATTCACAGCTCCTGACACCGCAGTCTGCTCCTCTACAGATGCTGAGAAAACGGAATGATTGCTGTATTCTTTCTTATTACTTATTGAAGCCAGGTTCTGCAGAGGGCTTACTTTGTCTTTGAACATTTTACCATTTTCTTTACATTTCTCTTTATCACTTTCAAGGTCACTTTCCAGATCAGAGCCCGAGGTTGTTTCCAGGTCACTGCCACTTGGTGTACTGACATCATCAAGGTCACTACTCTCTGACTGGTCACTGATTTTCTCAAGGGGCCTCTCTTCAGAGGGCCTCTCGGGCAGCAGTTCCACTGGCTTATTGTCCCCTATAGGTGGGTGTTTAGATAGTGCCTTCAAAATATCCTGTGTAGCTGGCAGTATCTGAGGATGTGTCAAGAGGGGACTTTGACACTTGTTTGACTGTTCAGTACTTGATAGTCCTTTAACAGGAGGACTAGCAGGTATCAAAGGAGGCCTGTGGTACAAGCCCGAAGGAAACAGACCAGGAAAGCTAAAGGAAAATCCAGGAGCTGTTGGAAAGGTAAGACCAGCAGGATGCCTATTGGTGCCAAAATAGTCAGCCAGGCCCGGGTTGGCATGACTCATATTAACCATGGACGTTTTATCCATAGCTGGGGTTCCAGGAAGTGAAATGCCTTGACCAAAAAATCCACCTGCCGCAAAATGGTTCTTGCCCTCACAAAACCTCCTGTGTTTATTTAAGGAAGACGTAGTGCTGAACATTTGTCCACAGTCTTTGCACTTGATTTGGGTTCTGCAATCAGCATGCATGCGCTTATGACGACAAAGGTTTGAAAACTGAGTATAGGATTTATGGCAGACCTCACCTGTGTGCAAACAACAAAAAAGAGTCTCAGGCTTTATGACAATTGCTTCTGAATTCAGCAAGTATCACAAGTGGTTTACCCAGAATAGTTTCAATTAGAAAGCCAGAAATAGAAGTTGGGAGTCACCAATCTGGATGCTCTGAACATAGAAAACTCCCATTTTACTAGATTCCAAAGCAAGGCATCCAAACTGACAAATGTCTATAAAGCCGTACAAATATTTCACACAGAGAATGCAAATATTTTCCACCCCCGACACTGCACAATATTTTGCATAATAATTGTATGTTTAAATATTTAGGGAAGAGTCACAGTCCAGAATGCCTCGCTTCTCCCACCCGATTACTAACATTAGTAGAATCTGAAAAAATTAAAGATATATTAAGCACAAGAAGTTCAGAGCACTTAAGACATTCTCCATCAGAGGCATGAAGACAGGGTAAACAGTCTTCCCCCTCATCCATAAACTTCACCTTTATGCCTCTCCCTGCGGGGAAAGGCTGTAGCTGTGCGTCCACTATTTCATTAGTATTATGTCATGCACTCTCATCGTTCACACATCAAAGCCACACAACAATGCACATTGTGTATTGGGAGACCTTTTTAACAATCATTTTCATGATTTGAGAAAGACTGACATAATTTACAATGGCTCTATTTTAAGCCTGCAAAGGAAACTCAATTGAATGTAGCCCATCCTGCATTGCTGGTTCCCATGAACTATGAGCACGTCCTCTGGCTTCCCCTCACACCAGCGGCTGCGTTAACCTTCCTGCATGTGAAACCCCCATCCTTGGGAAACATGCTCCCTTGTTGCTGTATCTTCCTCAGTTATCTCAGGGCTTGACTTCTGTGTGTGACAGCCAAGTATGGGAAGCCAAGGAGAGGGTTGTGAAAGCTCTGATCCTGAGAGCCCGGCAGCCGGCGTGATCCTGGACTATCCCCCTTTCCTAAGAATTTGTCAATAAAGCAGCATGCTCCCACCTCACAGATGTGCCAAGAGTTCTAAGTATATGTTAAGGTCAAACTTCGTAACCCTTCACCCTTTCAAGTAAGATTTTACTCAATTTGAGCTTTGCAGGATTATAATATCAAATTACCAAGCACCATATTTTTTAAACTTTTCTGGGGATGAGTTACTTTATATGTGAGCTTACTTTAATGCTTCTGTGCATGTTTTATACACATGGAAATATGATATACTTTGCTGGTAATTGTTGAAACAAATTGATTTCAAGAAAATAAACACGAAATTCGGCAGTCACTGCTTTCGAGTGATCGCTGACTCTAAGTGCAGAGTGGCTGAGTCAAAAACTTGAATCAAAACCACGATAACTTTTAAAACAATTCATGCAAAAGAGATTTATAGAATGCAGTCCAGCAGAACTCACTGGACCTTTGTCCTCCCCCTCCACAAACAGGACGTGCTAAGAGATTGCATTTCTGTTTTTTTGCTGATAAAAACTAAACAACATTGCCGCACATCGCTGTGCTTGTTAACATAAATGGAGCCTGCACCACTGCAGAGACCATCACAGGATTGTAGTCGGAAGAGAAGACAGGGTCCTCTCTTTTCAGATTTTCAGCATCTAGACTGTGCAGTCTGTTCTAGCAGCTTTTAAACGGGCTCCAGGAGAGCAGGGCAATGAGATTCCACGTGATTGTATTATTCTGATTCACTTTTGAACAATTCCAAGAAGCTATCAAATAATATATCACTAGAATTACACAAATACACTTATTGTTTGTTTGTTTTTTTAATTTATCCTGTGGGACTTAAAGTACTATGAAAAAAATGTCTTAATGGGTAGTCAACCCAAGTGTAAATGCAGGAGTTACAATATTTTGGAAATGAAGTGTTGCTCCCTGATCTTCTTTCGTGTCGAAGGGTGGCTTTAGGAAAATCCACAGCATGGGTGTAGGAATAACAGAAGATGTACTTGACTTGTCTGGCTGTACCTTTTGCTACAAGACAATCGAGTCTGTGTCTGATCTCGAAAACAGAGTCTGGGATGTTTCCTTAGTCAGGAGCTTTGCTTACCACCCTTGAAAGCTTGGCCTGCGACATCAGTTCTGAGGCTCTAGGTCAGTGGTTCAATTGATATGGAAGTCTATACTCTACTGTAATTTTCTCAGTAACAAGGAATTAGCCTGCACTTAACAATGCATCTTTCTCCCTCCTAAACAAATTAAGAAGTATTTTGAATATATTCTGTCTATTAGAGCATGTGGTTTCTATTTGGGAAGGCTGGAGGTTGCTGTAAAGGCAATGAGTAATTACCTTAGTGCTAGGGACCCTGTGCTCACTGTAATAAGAGACAGTTGTCATAAACACGTGGGGGAGGGGGGATCATGGTGTGTGGCCTTGGAGAGAGAAACAGATAGCAGCTATAGGTGAACCTCCACCCTTTCGGTCTCATGGCAACTCCTGTCCTTAAACCCCTTTGTTCTGAAATTGCACGGCTATTATTTGCAATTACTCCGTGGGTCGTTGTCAGATTTGATATTTGAAGAAAGTCATCTGTTATTTAAGTTTACCAGTAATTGCTGAGAATGCATTCAAAGGAAGTATTCGATGCAGCCCTAAGAAGAAAAAACAATCTGTGATCCTTGAAAGTGGAATGGTTTACTTTATCACGGTTTGGAGTGCAGACGCAAGTGCTGAATGATGGAGTCTAGGCTTTCTGGCTCTTGTTTTTAAAAATAGGTACAGGGTGAAATAGGTACTCAGAGTTTCTGATGATCTATTCTGCTCTTCTCACCAAAACATAAAACTTACCAATATTTATTTCTGATGAGTCTGAAATAAATTAATATAGTATGCCTAGGGCACTTCCAAGGTGGTTTGTAGGGTCATGAATGTTTTTCTTTCTTTCTTTCTTTCTTTCTTTCTTTCTTTCTTTCTTTCTTTCTTTCTTTCTTTCTTTGCCTTATAGACAAGGAATCTAAAATTCCTATTGTATACTTAATTTCCCATGGTTTCAACAGAGTTTCCCCAGGAAGATCCCTTTGTTTATCTGCTGGTTGTCTTCACTCCACCCAGGGAACAGAACATCTAAGTAAAACAGACTCTCTCATATGCTGGAGAAGGAAAGAAAAGTACTCTTGGCACTTGGAAGCACAAAAGAAGACCGTGTCAAGGCGAAGAACAAGGCAGTCTCTGGCAACTCCACATTGGCACCGGAAATTAGGTGATCTGCCAACAGGCCCTTTAGCAGAGCTTCGGATACCTACTTCAAACCATCAGTGCTTGTCAAAATAAATAAATAAATAAATAAATAAATAAATAAATAAATAAATAAACCAAAGCAGGATGGGGGGATGCACAGGACAGGAAGGGACTAGTTTTCATGGGGTTCTCAAAGCAGAAACTTGGAGATATTGCCAGGTGCTGGTAATGAATCAAACAATCCCACCCATATCTGGATCCAAAATCAGTTAAAAATTTGGTAGCACAGCTCACTTTGTCTCTGTATTTACACACCCTGCAGAGCAGGAAACAAACGGCCCCAGAGTTGTTGCCTAGATGAACTAAGAACAAATGGTTTATCTTCTGAATTATTGTGGCACAGCCCAGAAACAGACCCACACTGGTGAACAAAAGAAAATGAGTTGAGTTTTCCTTTCCTTGAAGTGTGCTACTAAAGTGCTCAGTCCACGAGTGTGCCAAGTAGGTGGGCAAAAGGGATGTCCCCTGAAAGCATACAGCTTATAAATCTGCTTGAGTTCAGGGAGTGGGAGAAGGAGCCTGCCCAGCATCAAAGGGAAAATACTCTCCTTTTGCAAGTGGCCCAGAACTACCGATCTGCAAGGTAAACAGCAGGCTGAGCAGGAAATAAAGAACATCTAACCCCTCTACACATACACAGTTGCATTTTATCTGCTCCACACATACACTATAACATTTTACCCACTCCACATATACACTGTAACATTTCACCCTCTCCACTGCCTACTGTGTAGACAGTAGCCTTTTACCCTCCTCACACATACACGCCAACATTTTCCCTTCTTCACACATACACTCCAGCATCCCCCCCCCCATACATACACTGTAGTCCACACACAGCAACATAAGTCTTCTTGCCAGGCGGGGCTCTCCCAGCCACTTATGATTCAGAACAAGTTTTCAATCACTTCATCTTGTTTAGTGGTATCTGTTATTGGCTGTTTTACAAAGCCACGAGCATTTACAGTGTGAGACAATTTCAGTTGTCTTGATTAAACCCTACCACCTAGGGAGGCTTCCCTTTCGTTAAACAACTTTTCTATTCTTTACCTGATACTGATTTCATCTAAAAGAAAATGCCTCAAGGATTATAGACAAAATGACATGGATCAGCTTATAAAATACTTTCTTATAATATAAAATAACCTTTCTAATTTAGACCATAAAAAAACACCTAAGGAGGAACCTCCTCCCACCCACAATGGCCATGTGTGGCCATGCTCCTGAACACAGAGCCTTTTGAAGGAGAGATAGATGCAGGAAGGAGGCTGGGATATTTAAAAACTTACAGATAAAGGGCTTCACACTGCTGTGGATATGCTTGTGCTGTTTGAGGCCTGACGAAGTGGCAAATGTTTTACCACACTCCGGGCAAGCATGTGCCCGGGCACCGACATGCTGAGACCGAATGTGTCGCTGAAGGTTGCTAGGGTCCGTGAAAACCTGCTAGGAAATGAGTACTGATTAATCCAGAAACTTCACTCATAGATACAAGAAAGAAGACCAGTGATGGCCCAAGGAGGATTTTTCTTTGTCTTGTTTTTATTAATTTTTATCAAAGACCAAATGAAAGTTGTATTTCCAACATGCAAGAAATTCCTTTAATGAAGAAATCAGAAATTATTAAATTCTCTGCATTTATCACAGGGTATGGATTCATGTCGGTTATTGGACTACACAATGAATGGTGCTATCGAGCCATAGCTAAGGTCTCTGTAGTAACAAGGGCCAAAGACTAAATTCTGTCCTAGCCATCATTAAAACTGCCCTTTAAAATAAAGACACGTTACACACTGGATGGAACAGATTTTGATGAAAGTACCTCAAATCAATTTAAATAATTTCCTAAGAGGTTAAACTCAAACACAGTATTTCTTCTGTGTGTTTCCAGCAGCCTGAAGTTTTTCCTCTGGACATTTCACTAAATAAAAACATGAGAAACCCAGTAACACATCTGGGGATAAAATATCCTCGAAGACTCTTTCAAATGCCCCAGTTCCCACTGCCGTGAGAAAGCTGTGGAAATCAAAAGCAACCATTCCGGGACATCTCTGTGTTCGTTGCAAAACCCAAACCATGCAAGTTTTGAATGACCATTGCTGTAGATCACTTTGTGGCCCAAATGGAGTGCTGTCCTTTCACCTCAGTGTTGTTCAGCACTGGCCACTAAGACAGACGCCCTGTGCTGTTCAGTGAGTGCCAAGTTATGATTTACAAGAAGGATTAGATGGAAAATCTGAAAAGGTTGGAGTCTCCCATTCTTTCTGAATAAGCATTCAGAAGCTTTATGCGATTTTCCTCACAAATTGCTATTAAAAGAAATAAGTAATGCACATTGGATACAATCTTTATTCCCCATGAGGCTATAAAACAACACCACGCTGGTAAGGCAGTAGCGGGACCGGGAATTTACCAGGGCTGTCTGACACCTAGTTCTGTAACTCACCATTAAGCCTCACTTCCTCCCTCAGAGAAATAAAAGAATACCCACTAAGTGTTTCTACACACTCTGCTAATGCCTTCCGGCATACAACAGTTGCTCTACTTTTCTGAAGGTATTTATAGCTCCCCCTCTCAAGGCTTGTTTTTATATAGTGTAACAAGTGGTGGATTAATAGAGAGGACGATAGAGAGAGATGAGTAGCCTACAAATTCACTGTACCTTGGCACAGTTTTCACATTCATAGTGCTTTCCACTGTCATGTGACATCTGGTGGCGAATTAAATTGGACTTCCAGTTAAATGCCTTGGGACACTGATCACACTTGTATTCCCTCTCCTCAGTATGTGACAACATGTGCTTCTCCAAGCTGTTAAGAAAACAATTGATTTAATAAGGCAGGGTGACAAGGGATACATTCATAAACAGAATCCTACTTTATTACTAACCCAACTAGCAAGGAAAGAATTGAGAAATAAAGAAGCTGAAGTGAGAAGAAAAAGAGAGAAGAAACGGTCTTTTGATGGATAAAAGTACATGTTTCCTAGACTATGTTTCCCACCAGTACAGAGAGTAAATCTGACACGGATAACAAGGATTACCTGATAATTTAGGACTATGATAGTTATATGTCGATTATAGATTTGTGACATAATCTTAATAGTAACATTGATTGCTGCTATTTACTTCCTTCAAATATAAAATGCTAAGGACATAAGGTAGCTATTCTACCTAACATATGTAACCTTTAGATACAAAAGTATTTGTATTTCTAGTCATATAGGAAAGAGAACTGAAAATAACTTCCTCTTGTGGCCCTGATATAGGTGGGTAGATGTGTGGATGGATTCAGGGAATATATAATGTATAGATAATAGGTGATGATGACAATGATGATGGAAAAAAAGAAGATAGGTAGAAGATAAATGATAGAGAGAAATAGATAAATAGATGATTGATTGATAGATAGACAAATGATAGCTAGCTAGCTCATGAGCTAACACATACAGGATTTAAGTCAAATACCATTAAGACTGCCAATGGGATAAAAACACGATTAGAAGGTCCTCACAAGATAGTTTCTCTTTAAAGGTTAGAATGTTTGGGGGTTTTGATAATTTTGCTTCCTTTTCTAAGTCGGTACATTAACCTGCACCAGTACAATGAAAAGAAAATACAGATAATGAGCTACTGCTGAAGTTGGAAGACACTTGCAACATTTTTGTTCACTGACCATGCTGTCCTTGGCACACTAATAAGAGTCAACTCCTGTACAGTAGCCAGAGCTCCTGAGAGCCTTTGTCTATTTCCAATCTGATAAAGCACATAAGCTAAGTTCTGAACATTTTTTATTGCAGAGAGCAAGAAAGTGAAAAATAATTTCAAAAGAAATTAGGATGCCAATTTGAAAAGATGCTCATTATTCAAAGGTAGTCCAAGTTAAACACCAATAACAGTGAGTCATTTAATAAAAAGAACATTACAAATGCACAACAGAACCTCGCTGGTCTCTCCTATGGGATGTTTATTGTGAAACCAGAAGATAAAGGGGAAAATGCATAAGCATGTCAAACTTTCCCTATGATGTAAACTCTATTTTAGGGTGACAAAAATAGACAATAAGAAGTTTTCTACATAAAATTAATTGATTATTATAAGAAATGATGAAAGAATAATGAAACTAGAATTCTTCATTTTCCCTAAATGAATTAACAAATCTGTGTAATCTATTGCATACTTCCTGCTGTAAATAATTGATAATGTCCATGCTGTTAAACTATTGAACCTAAAGCCTAGTTTAGGTTTAGGAAGTAATAAGGCCTTTATGATAATTAGGAGGAAAGAAGAAAGAAGTTAGGTCCCACCAACATATAAACAGCAGAATTTAAAATGAAAAAAAAATTGTACTGAGAAAATAACTGGAGAGATACATAGAGGAAGAATCTGACAAGAGAAATACTAGATTAAAGTAGACATAATTCTGTCAATCAATTGTTATACTGGGACCTTCTGCTAGAATTTAGATTCTGACCTGATAATGCCAGGCATCATTTTTCAAGAGTTCTATTGAAACAACATTTTAAAAGTCTTAACATTCTACAGACACATCCTGACTTATATGAAAACAGTAAAAATAAACAAAAAAATATACAACATAATGTCCAGGATTTGTTTCAAGTACTCTAAAATACATAGAACTAAGACAATTGGCCTTTTGTGGTAATCACAGAAGATGAACACAGTCATGTTTTTAAGCTCACGATCCTCTCTGATTTGTACCTATTTGAAGCATTCCACAATTAAAAGCCATATTAAAACTACCAACAATAAATGCTTAATTTTCTATGTCTCCTTTTTATGTGAGATCAATACTCTGTATTTGAATATCAATTAAGACCAGCGTTAAGACTAACATTTCTCAGCAGTTATGAGTGGGATTGGCAGGTGAATAAAGCATTCACTCTCATATCTTGGTAAATTTAAAATACCTTTCCCACATTTAGTTTTCTCCATAGTTTCCTTCCTATTCATATTGGCATCTCAACTTCTTTGGAGGTCCTGTGAGTTACAAACACTACTGTTTGGCCACAAATGGTGATACCTTCCTAAACACAAAATACCTGGACAGAACAAGGGTGTGGGGTTAAAAGAAAGACCCTATCTTTATTTATGATACAGAATCCTCTGTTTGTTAAAGAAGTTGAAATTGTAATAAAGAAGCTAGGAGAGATTTCAGTAACTGCAATGAACGTGAGCTGAGTCAGGGCGTCCTTGGGAACACCTGTGGTGACTGACATTTTGCTATCAGCAGCAGCTGAAGAGGGCAACCCATTTCTCATACTTATTCCAGTATGCGCGTGTAAACTCCCAGTCCCTGAATCCCAGCGGCAGAAGATTGGTATGTGCTCTGAGTCTTATTCTTTCTGCTAATTACAAGGAGGTGGTCTAGTTCCAAGAGAATGTTGTGAGTACACAGTAGGAGATGATAAAGCAAGGGAACATTTCCTTCTTTACTTCTCCTGTGTAGCATGAGGTCTATATTGTTCCATGGTATTGTCATTATCAACCACTAATTTAAAAAAAAAGGTGTGAGGGTAGACCATGCAGATAACTCAATCAGTAAAGTGCAAGCATGAGGAGCAAAATTCAGTTTATAGCACCCACATAAAAAATGTCGACATGGTGGCACACACTTGAAATCCAAGAAGAGAAGGTAGAAACAAGAAGATATCTGGAGTGGGCTTCTTGACCCCAGCCAGTCTACCCTACTCAGTAAGGTTCAGGTCAAAGAGAAACCCTGTCTCAGAAAAAAAAGAACATTGCAAATGCACAGTCTCCAAGGAATGATAGCCAAGGTCGTTCTTTGTCTTCTTCATTCGCATACCTCTATGTGCATACACAGCTACTCATACATGAGCACATGCACACCCACACCACACACAAACACACCCTCATAACCCTCACACTCACACACAAAAAGAGGAAGGGAAACAAGTTCCCAAAAGCAAAAGTACGTTGTTTCCACAAACATAGAAGCACACCAGCCAGACATCAAGCTTCAATAGTTTTCATATAACTTAATGAGAGTTTGGGGAACTTTGATCAGCAGCTTCTAACTCTCTGTTAGTCTTAAAGATGTTAGGGACTGGCTCAGTGGGTAGAGGTGCTAGGGGTAGCAACCTAAGTCCTGTCTTGGAAATCCACATAGCTGAAGAAGAGAACCAACTGTTGCAAGTTGTACACAAAACACATGCACACACACAAATAAGAATTTTAGAGATTTTTGAATAGGAATGCAGAAAGGAGATTGCATCACATTAAAGAAAGAACTCTCTTCTGTTGACAAGATCAGCAACAATGGTAGCACTCTGTGTGAATTGGGGGTAAGGCTATAGCATATAAATCATAACCACCCACAACACTTGGTGGAACTACATTATAATATGCTCTGTGCATCTGACTGGGCTTCCAGAAGGTAAGCTTGGAGGGTTCGATGCTGTAGTCCATCCAATGACTGAATGATAGTTGCCTTCAACATGAAGTGGAGTTGCCTGGGGCTCAGGCTTGTGGTGGAATGAATCCAGAAAGCTCTTCCTAAGAACAGTTGCTATCCACTTCCCAAAGGAAGGGAGAGTTCTTTTTTTTTTTTTGCACAGTAATATTTTCCATTGTTCTTTAAAAAAAGAAAAATGAAATACTTCATTTCTAGCACCAGAGATAGCATTTCTTTCTGTGAATTTTTCTCTTCTCACTGGAGATTATATATATAGGGGCTTGATTATATTTAAAGGACATTGTATAATTTTATTATAAATTTTTATTTTACTAAACATATATAGGTAATTCACTGATTTTTGCACTTTGCAGATTTATATTTATAGACATGAGTATAAAGAGTGCTAGGGAAACACTCGTATTTCCCATTTTCTGTTTCCATTGGTAACTAGCTAACTTGGGCTTGAATTTTCAAAGCTAGAGATGCATCTGTTTGACTCAGTTTCATCAAGAAGGTGATTATATTTCAATGTCTGTTAGTCATTCATGCCTTAAACAAAATGATGTTTTCATGAA
Source organism: Pachyuromys duprasi (assembly GCA_028658305.1). Classification (NCBI taxonomy): domain Eukaryota; kingdom Metazoa; phylum Chordata; class Mammalia; order Rodentia; family Muridae; genus Pachyuromys; species Pachyuromys duprasi. The sequence goes on from CM053766.1 coordinate 44,339,604, forward strand.
GTCCTTTCCTAACACAGACTGAACCATAAGAAAGAGAATGCAGAGCAGTAAGAGAAGGTAAAGAGAAAGAGGAAAAGCAGCCAGGAAGGAAAGAAAAAAGGCAAAGCAAAAAGGAAAGGAAAGCAAAGCAAAGGATGAGGTGGGGTGGGGTGAGTGTTGTGTCTAGAACCCACCTAGCTATTCAAACTCTTCAACAAGGCCATTTGATACACCAGCAAGCATTCCCATGGAAACATACTGTGAAGTGTTCACTTGGAAGTGTAATTATGTGTTCCAAAGATCAATTCCAGATTGAAAATCAAAGTAATGAATGCAATCATGAAGATAAGCCGTTGGGTAGAAATAAATAAAAAGAAAAGCTAGGAGAATCTCTGAACGTAAAATTGCATTTTATAGAATTGTTATCAATAGTTTTCAAAGGGGGAGGTTCCAGTGTTGGTGTTTCCATCAGTCCAATTAAAAAATAATAATTCTTGAATTAAATTCAAAGGGCTATGGACAGCAAAGATACTCCTTTGATCTGATTTTCATTTATTAAAAGTAAACAGTAAAGAATTGCTTCACTTAGATTACTACAATGCTGTTCTTCCACTTAGAAAATGCTACACTAGGAAACTGAACATATTCTTGTTTTTTTTGTGACTGTGCAATATGATGAGTAATTCTGAATTAAATCCATGAGCTACATGGAACTATCAAAAGTTATCTTTGAAAGTTAGCCTGAGATCTAGATTTTTAGTCATTTAAATGATTTAGAGATACCCTTGCTATTT
>CM053766.1:44340476-44360710 GCA_028658305.1 Pachyuromys duprasi
ATTATAATAGCTATAAGCTATGGATACAATTCAATGATAGAGCACTTGTCTAACACAGGCATGACTCTGGTTTGATCCCTAGGTTTAGGAAGAAATTATAGAGGGGAAGGGAGAGGTGTAGAGGAAAGAGAAGGTAAGGAAGAGGGGGAGGAGAGAGGAGGGGAGGGGAGGGAACCAAAGGGAAGGGAAATGGGGAAGGGAAGGGAAGGGAAGGGAAGGGAAGGGAAGGGAAGGGAAGGGAAGGGAAGGGAAGGGAAGGGAAGGGAAGGAGGGGAAATTTTCTGATTGACACACCTAACTTCACCTTAACTGTTTTACGAACAAAAATTTTTAAGGAGATAACAATTCTTAAACATGCCACCAGCACATCTGAAAAGGTTTTGTTGTTGTTGTTGTTGTTAGGTTGGTTGGTTGGTTCGGGGCTTCTTTGTTTTGGTTTGGTTTTTAAACTCCAGTCTTCCCCAGAGCAAACTTGTCGAACTCTAGCATAACATTTTGCTGCTGAGCAAACACCCCTGGTTCAACACCTTCGCTAACCTTTGCGGATCTGGGAAAACTCGGTCACATTCCTTACAGTCCTGGTTGCCATGGAGATCACTCTCACTCTCGAGGTTTTGCCGCAAGTCCTCTTCTACCATGGAGAATGCTGAGTGGGGTGTGCTGCATGGGAACTTCTGGTGATCTGCTAGCTCAGCCTTGGATTCGAAGAGCTGGTCACAGTCTTCACAGCGGTGCTGCCGCTCTTCTGTGGAGACAGAGCAAGTACTAGTAACTAGCATTGTAGGGTCCAGAATGAGTCACCACCACAATCAGCTGCCTTATCGAGTTTCACAAAACATAATCCATAGTTTGCTTTTGGGGTGTGTGTGTGTGTGTGTGTGTGTGTGTGTCAGAGAGAGAGACAGACAGAAACAGAGAGATAACTGTATGTGAGTGGACTCACCCATACATGTATGTACATGTATGTGGAGATTACTGTGGTGTGTCTTCTACTGCTCCTCACTGTAGTTTTTGAAACAGGATCCCTCCCTGAACCTGGATTCACCCTTTTTTATAAGCTGGCTGTTCTGTAAGCCCCAGGGATACACCCAACTCTTCCTCACCTTCTGATGGGGTTACAGCTGTTACAGCCACGATTGCCTTTTACATGGATGCTGACGATCCAAACTCAAGGCCTCAGGCATGGGAAGCAAGCACTTTACCCACTTAGTCATTTCCCAACCCTGAACATTTGACTAACATTTCTCCAAGTCAAGTTTAACATGGAAATTAAAAATAACATTGGAAAGAACCCCGTAAAAAAATCTGGAAAAATAATGCATTTGCTGTGCAGCCATGTAATCTCCTTTTCAAATAAAATTTGATCTTTGTGGGCTTTAAGAATACTGGAAGTAACAATTACCACTTACTGACCATAATCTCAACTCACAAGCCAGTTCACCATATTCCTCAAAACTTAGGTATGAGAAAACATAGGTCTGACTTTTACCCAGATTTTCAGATGATAGCACGAAGGCTTTGAGAAACTGATCAGTCAGTTATAGAGCCAAAAGATAAGTGACTGTGTCAGAATTTAAACTCTCTTCTACTTCGTCCTAAGTCAATGACAGGGAGCTTGAAGGACACAAGTATACACAGAGGCTCCATGTGAGCTACAAGCATTCCCATCTTTGTATACTGCCATTACCTAGGATAGACTGCAAGATGTTTCTAGCACCCTTTGAGGCCAATTTATGTTTCTCTGGGCCCAGTGGTAACTGACATGGCTTTGTTAAGTAGCAAACATAAATTGGCAGTTTAAATAGGTAGGGTAAATAAGCAGCAGTATGGGAAATACAGACAATGTGATTTATAAAGTCGGGTACAAAGAGTACCGTTCCTGCTCTTTCTACTCAACAGCCGAGAGTCCACTCAAAAGTCCACACTCACAGGAGCCCAGAGGTATTGTGAATGGCTCATGATGTTGAAAGACAGCCATAGTAACACCGTGACACATAAGCTGTTTTGTAGACTTATAACCAAGGAAGACGTTATTCTTCAGTTACTAATTGACTAAGTGTTTGGGGGAAACATTGTAATCACTTACCAAATTGCCATACACTTTGCTAGAGAATGCATGCGCAAGAAACTCGGCTGGACATGAGTGAATACAATGCTGTAACAAACAAATACACAGGAGCCTAGGGCAACTGTCTGACTCAGCTAAATTGGAGAGAATGGTTCACAAAGGAGCTTTAGAATGGTTGAAAATCAGCCAGGTGAGATGGAGATAGTATGCACTCAGGATGAAGGTATTCACACACAAGACTCACAGAAGGCTGAGGCTACAGTGAAGTGTACTAGGTAAATAAAGCATACATGGGAGAAAGGAGGAAAGTGAAGTTACAGAAGGATATTAACGTGGGTGCTAAGAAGGAAGCCAGCTATGACTTCAAGTTGGAAGTATGGATGTATTTAGGTTTGGCTTGTAGAAGAATCCCTCCATCTGCAGTGGGACAAGTTTAACAGAGAGACCAAACAAGAGCCTGCTACTGTAATCCAGCTGAAGTCACGGGCTTAGCTCAAAACACATGAGCAACAGAGGGACAATGGCAAGGGACTCAGGCGTGATCTGACTCAGGTCTGATCATAAGCAGAGAGTTACAAGGGTGGGTGTGCTCTACAATCAATCACCTCAGCCTTGGAGACAGAAATCTCAACAATAGTAACCAAAGAAAGTTGTTCCCAAGGCTTGTAACAATGTCTGTATATTCAGCATCTGTGCGTCCAGTCTCCAGCAGGAACCCACAAAGAAACAGAACTGCGGGCTGGGAAGGGCCTGGAATGACACTATGCTGGGGGCCCACTCTACCAGCTAGCCATGGGGTCTTCCTAGATGACTTACTTTGCCTTTCTTTCACTTTCGCCATCTGTGAAATCAATAAAATTCCTCACTCAGGGCTTTCAATCTACATGTAAAAGATTAAATACAAATATATTTGCAAGATATGTTATATCCAGCACAAAGAACCCATATGCTTTAAATTTATTTTTGTCTAGAAGTATAAAATCCAAGTAACCACTTAAACATTCTGCGACTTATATATCAGTACATGGTTGTAGGTTTGGAAACATATGACACATTGAAACAACAAGCAGATAATGGCTCAATGATGTTTTGTGCATATGTGTGTATATATCTGTTCTTGTGTGTTTGTGTATAAAGGTGTATATGCAGATGTGTGCATATATGTAGGCATGAGGGGATACCTTCAGGTACATGATACCTCAGGCGCCATGCACTTTTATTTTGTGTTTTTGAAACAGGGTCTCTCACGGGGTTGGAACTCATGAAGTTGGATAAGCAGACAGGCCAGAGTCTCAAAGCCTTGCCTGTCTCTGCCTCGTAAGCATGGAGACTACATGCCACCACTCCAGGATTTTGTTAGATGTGTTATGCGGACTAAACTCAGGTCTTCAGGCTTGCAAGGCAAGTGAGCTCTCGAGCCCCAATACCCTTTAAACAACAATTCTGTAATGCATGTCAGTCTTAACAATAGAATAATCTTCTACTTGGGCATTTTTTGAAAGTAGTAAATTGTTTCTACTTTAAAAAAAATGCCTGAAACATCTAGAATTCAACAATCATGTACAAATGAAACATTGCACCCAAAGAACCCCAGTTTTACATTTTTAGTCATTAAGCACCTGTACTATTTAAGCAAGACCAGACTCAAACTCTACCAGGCTGATGAGGAAGTCTACCTGTCTAAAGACAATTTCATGACAGGCTTCTATGAGAAAAATGTATACCCGAAAGATATCCCTCAAACCATCAGAATGCTTTACAAAGAGACAGAATGGAGCTCAAGAATGGGGGACACTGTTTGGGTAAAAACAGCTAACCATAATGGCAACTTCTATCACAGGGTTCAACAAACTGTGTTGAACCAAATCACATTATATTAGGAGACAGGAATTGAAAGAGGGGAAGAAAAATAAAACATTGTCTCAGCTCAATAACATGCAAGCAATTTGCTCTGGACCTGTCCTGAATACACATCACTGCTAGTTATCAATTATCTAGATCCTCTGTCCTTTGATAAATTTCGCTGGCTATAAAAATGTCCTCATCTATACTTTTTGTCCAGGACCTCTTCCTTTCTCCCTCCCACAAGCTGATGTGGATTAAGATTTTGCTCCCACAGAGACACTTTCCCAGTAATAGAAATATAAGTGAGAGGGGTGGCTGATTATTTTGAGAAAGTTCAGAAAGTGAAAGGAAAGGCTGGAGAGAGGTGTAGTGGTTAAAAAAGCACGTGATGCTCTTGCAGGAGACCTGGGTTCAATTTCCATCACCCACATGAAGGCTCACCACCTATCAGTCAAGCTTATGGGGTCTCACGCCCCCTTCTGGCTTTTGTAGGCATTGCTTATACATTGTGAACATACAAACATGCAGGCAGAACGCTCATCCATAAACAAGCAAACGCCTTAAAAGAGAGGAAAGATTCTTACAGAGGGAATTGACCAGACTTAAGGGTGATGCTTTTTATGTGCACTTCAGGTTAGAGGTCAGCTAACTGTGTTTTCTCCATCATGGTAGACACATGTCAACTCCAGAAAATACCCTGGAGAGCCAAGGACGTAAATGAAGAAACTACAGGTGTGGGGGCCCTCTTGGACTTGTCGCCTCCAGAAGGCGGCTGCGCACTGCACTCGGAGCTCACCGTGGATGTCAGGTGCCATGGGCTCATGGGGATCTTCTTCACTCTTCATGAACAGCAGGAGCTCTTCCCCTGGCGCAATGTCTGCGACTACTCGGTAGAATATCTTCAAAGAGCAGGCACAGGTGGCGGGAAAGACAGACAGAAGCAAACGTTAACAAAGCGCAGGATACACCAGCACAGCTGTACATTTTCTCATATTTTAATAAACATATTCTTTTATTCTTATTTATTTATTATAGGAAATGGTAATTTCTATTTTATTAACTAAGAGAAATAAAAATAATTTCCTTGTTGACCAAAAAAAAAAAAATTCTCTCAAGCAGTTTACAAGTATCTCCAAATTTTAGCTAGTATACAAACCAAATTTTATAATTCGAGTTTGCTGTGTTGCCTATAGTCTGGGAAATATTTAACCCATCCCTGAATTCCTCAAAGCACCTCACGGGCCACATCTTTGCAGAGGAGAACCACTCCTGTCTATCCAGCAAAGGTCTAGCTAACCCGGAGCTTCTGCTAAGTAACAGAGGACCCTTTCTATGAAGACACTCCAAAGGGAGTGGTTGGTGGGATGCAGCAAACTGAACTGCCATAGTCTCTAGAGAGCAGAATCGTTCCTTTCAAAACACCACTTTCTACTCCCATCAATGAGAAAGGTTAGCCCGTTTTTAGGCCCTGCCCTGTGCTCCAGCTTCTGATCGCAGCTCTGAAACACAGGCACGGTGCTTCATGTTCACGATGGGATCCACTGATGTTTTTTTTGGGTGCTCATGCCCTGGCTGTCTAGCTAAGTGGGGAAGACAGAAAGGATTTAATAAATCTGCTACTGGTGGGCTGGGAAGCAACAAGGGGCTTTGTGGAGAGCCCCAATCTGAAATTTCCAAGAGCTGTCTGTTTTTCCCCAGAGCTCAGTGACAGACAAGTTATGGCTTCCTGTGTGTCCAGGCACCAGGCTTTTGTCACTGATAAAGGATGAACTTAAACACAAAAATCTTCCAGATGTGTACTTATTTTAATGCTATCAGTTTATCCTATCCTAAGGTTATTTATTAAACAACAATTCTATAATCAAATGTACCTAATACTGTACCTAATACGGTACCTAATGCACTGTACCTAATAAGCCCAAGAGTTGTAGTCCAATGCAGCATCTCTGTGAACAAGCCCTATGTCTATTCTTACATCTTTATCTCAATCATGTTAACCTGTATTCTGTTTTTCTGTTACCGCCCGCCAATCCTTTTACTGACTACTCCATAAATAAACAAGATTGAACCCCCACAAATATATTCTGAACACTGGGACACATGTAGTAGTAAAACAAAAAAAAAAAAAAAGGAAGGAAGAAAAATATGGGGAAAAGTACAGAATGCAAATGCCACCAAAAACCAGGAAGAATAACCTAGAAGATACTGCTTGCTCATTTGAGACGAGCCTTGGACTTGCTCTGTAGCTGCTAGCCAGGACTGCTTGTTCATTTCAGATGGAGGAAATCTGTGTGAACTGTCATATAAGATCAATGGAAATATTTCTCCATTTTTATATTTACCTATTTGTTTATCCCTTGAGAAGCTCAAGAGCTTACACAGAAGTACGTGCCTCTTTCTTCCAGTAGGTGGCTCTACACTCCAGTTGTTGTTTTTTTTCTTGTGTGTGTGTGTGTGTGTGTGTGTGTGTTTTGTTTCTGTTGTTTTTTTTTTCTGTAAAAAAGACCAGAACACAGAATTGTGCTAAATTTAAAAAAAATACTCCAATAAGGAATATTTTCTGCTTATTCTCTTTCTTGTTAAAATGAAGCTTATTTTTCATTAGTAGTTAAACCAATTTATGCTCCTTTATAGAAAATAATGTCAGTCAGGAAGTACTGCTGAACACTGTTGTGGTAGATTCTTCTATTGGTCTAACTGTGAAATCTAGACTATCGCAAAACCAGCACCTTCCTCTGCCATTTCTATTTCAAAGGAAATGCAAAGCAGAGCAGGATCACCTTGCACCCAGCGCCTGCTCATCACACTGCCCTCTCTCTGGAGGCTCCCAGACAGGAAGAATCCTGCTCACAAATTTGCCAGATCAAAATAATATCGCTGCACATGTATGCCTTTCCCCTTACACCTTCGAGTTAAATACTGGTAAGTACCCTGCTTCCTTCTTGAGTTCTATTTCCCCTTAGAAAACAATAGGCTTCTTACAACAGTTTGAATCACCTCTGTTCTGGCATCTCTTCCAGGGTTAACTTATTAGTTTCCTTTCCAGCAGCATGTTAACATTTCAATTGTGACACATTAGGACTTTTCAGTAGCTTCTCGGAAACAGTGAAGTTAAACAGACAATGCACAGCAAGACGGTAAAAGAGCCCAATTGTCTTGGCTGGGGAATGCTTCTCAGACACACATGCCAGGCCACTTTAAGAAAGTATTATGATATCATGATTTCTTTGCAGTCCTCTATTAATCATGTCTCTTTTAATTCCATTTTAGATTTACTCAATCCAATGTGAACAGTCCAAGGAACAAAAGAAAATGATGGATACACTGCAACTATATATTATGAAGACAATTCTTTTTGCTGGGACATAGATCACTCCTGTAATTACCCTTTAAGTGTCCAGATTGTCATGTGAAGAATATTGAGTGCATAAAATATAAAAGACATGGAAGAGTGTTGACGTTGGCTTTATTTACTGGAGGTAAAAGGTGACATTCCAGGCCATGAAAGGCAAGGCAAGGCAGAGCGGATTTTAACTTCAGGGTGTTCTTTTCAATTTTAACTGAGTTTTTATGGTGCTCGTGAAACTGGGGTTTGAAAAGAACTGGCAAGCGCCAGCCATAACGAGGGCAAATTCTGGGCATGGTTCCCCATACAGCAATAAGAATGTGCCTCGAAGTCCCACACTCCACACCCTCAAGGGTCCAGGCCTCCTCTCAAGGTGTTTCTGCCCCTGTGATCCTTGCTGTCTTTCATTCCTTGGGATCTTGGAAGTCCTGGAGTCAAACAATGTGTTTCTCTTCCAGTTAAAATGGCATCAAAGTATAGTTTGAGTACTTGAGCCCAGACATGCCTTAGGACAATAGAACTATATTAGTAAGCATGTGACATGTGTGAGAAGTCATTTACTGATTGCATGGGAAAACGATGGGACCCAACCCCCAGTGAACCTTCTCCTTCAGGAAATACTGTGTCTCTGTTTTCAGGAAATGCTGTCTCTACTTTTGTGTTATAAAAACATCTTGTGGTAAATAAAAAAAAAAAAACCTGACAGCAGTGGGAGTGATCTATGCAGACGCTTACTAGTGTGGATGCTTATAGACACACTCTCTTTAAGACCAGAGCATCCCCAGAGACACGGCTGCATGGCAATCCTGTGAGCCCCGTGTCATCTGAGTTACACACCACAAGAAAAGAAAGACACTGCTTTTCTGGGGTTTGCGCTGTGGAAAAAATGGGAGTTGATTAGTCGGCTCAATTCTGTAATAGAGTTAACAGTTCTGCTTTCCCATTGTAGTTGTGTGGAAAAACTTAACCAAGTCCAAAATTAAAATGTCCTGGGTTTTGTGATGAATTCAATACAAGTACAGAAATCTCAAGTATTCAGAAATAAGTTTCAACCAATACAACAGTTGTCAGTTTCCTATGTTACTCTCTCTTTCTCTCTCTCTTTCTCCCTTTCCTTCTCTGTCTGTCTCTCATAGAGTGCTCTTTTAGAATAAAAGATAATCCTCACACAAAGTGGAGAAGCAGAAAAATGGTTCCTTACAGTGTGAGAAACAGGTACATGGGAACTCTATTGTAACAAATGAGTTATTACATATATAAAACTCAGTGATTTCTCTTAGAATTCTAAATTTGATAGCTGGTACTAAAATTCAGAAGTAGATGTTACGAACATGACTTAAATTTCTACGCAGTTAAACTTTTTCATAACATAAAAATTTAATTTTTCTAGCATCTGGATAGATTGTTTCTTTTTTTTTCCAAAATGCTGAATTTTTCTTTTTGTAAGCATGAATGTTATACTTGAATTTCTGAGTTCTTCAGTTTAAAAAGATAAGCATCTATAGTAACAGTTTTACTAACAGACCGATTCATAATTTTATTGCCAACTTTAGTGAAATTAGCTCACTGGCAAAATCTCTGAATTTTAAAAAAGAATTAATTGCATAATTGAAAAACAATACCAGAAAACCTAAAATTGTTCTCTTTTGATATTAGTGACCTTTATAGCTTAAGCATAAATATACTTGTAAACAGGCATCACTTACTATAGATATTATTATAATGAATTCATTTTAACCAAACTCCACAATCAATTCTGAAGACAAAAAGAAAGTCCACTCTAGTAATACAAGACAAAACAAAGGATAAAAAAGATTGGAGCAGTATGGACAGGATTCAGTCACTTCTAAGATTCTGAGAGACCCACTGTCCCTCAGTTCACCTATAATTTTGTCCTAAGACATATTATATATTTTACATGTGACATGTAAATAAACCAAGTTCATATAATCAATGAATTTTAAATTTTATATAAACTATTAGCAATCTCATGTTATGGATTAATTGTATCTAATATAAAGTTAATGCATAATGACCAGATTAATTCTAGTTGTATGTGATACAGGTTACTTTTAGTTATATATTCTGTTACACACATCTTATATAAAGATAAAATTTTGAGTTAATGTTAATTAAGTACATATCTTGGGATGCTTATTTCCTTCAGTTACTTAAGTTCAAGAAGACCACACTACAGAGGGTAGAGACACTGAAAAGCATTCTGAGAAAACTTAATAGTCCACAGAAGGCTCTCAGACTAATTCCACTTTGTCAAGGCCTCTGTTCAACCAAATCTGCCATCAAAATAATGACATTTCCATTTGTACTGAGAAAAGGTAAAACTTTATGTTCTTGTTCATTATTCTACAGAAGAGATAATTTAAGGGTCTCTCAGAACGGCTTTGGTGACTCTCTGCTACGCTTGGATCACTTTAAAGTGCTACGTTTGTGCTATTGAGTTAGAAGATAAACTTCGGTGAACAGGAGAAGACGAGAAAGAAAACAAACCATTTACTTTAAAAAAAATGAACAAGGCCTCATTGTTATGGCTTTCCATTTATTTCCCTGGTCAAACACTGGAAGTTTTATTTATGCATAATAGACTGCACTTGGCATGTCTAAAAATGACAGAAGTGTGAATTATGAGTGACCTTCAACCTATTCAGGAAGTTCTAATAATTGAAATAATAGAGAAATGTACTCCCTGCAGAATCTATATGGAGAAGCAGCTTTTCAGACCATTGCTGTCCTTTCTCTTTGAAGCTGTCAGCTGATTTCTCTCTCCTCCAACTCCCAATGCGTGGCTCAAATGCTTTATTTTTCTACAGCTTCAAAGTACCATGAAGAAGCAGGAAAAGCCAAGTGGAACTCGCATGTTTGAAAGTGACTAGGAGGGAGGCCAAGTGACAGTGTACATGTCTGAACAGAGTCAACATTTGATGTGAGCACAGCTGTCAGTCTTGCTGCTGCAGAGAGAGCATGATTTCACAGCCCATACGTATACATGTGACCGTCCCAGGAAACACAGCCTGGGCCCGTCATCCACTGGGAGCAACTGAAAAACCCAATCTCAGGAAAGCAACAGTGATGTCAAGCTTTTGACCCCCGGGATAAAAACATCCTAATGTACACTCTGAGTCTAATTTTACTGAGAGGCAGAGAAGCATCTTCAGAAGGCAGAGATGATGGCCAGGAAATAAACTCATCCAACAGAATGTTAGCTGTATCATGACTAAGCTTTGACCAGGCCAAAGGCCCTTTAGTTTCTCCAAACAGAAGGGACTCTCAATCTATCCTTACAGCCACAGAGAAAAACCAAGGAAATTTAAGGGGGTTGGGATGAAGTGATGTAGACTTGTGCCCCTAAGCTTACCTGGTATGTATTAAGCCCAGAAGTCAATCTATATACCCAAAATGTATAATTGCATAAATAAATAAATAAAGGAAGGAAGGAAAGAGGTAGATATAGTGGGGTCTACCTCCTTAAAAAAAGAAATTCAGTAGAAGATATTGTTGACAGTTTTTTTCTTCCATATATTCTTAACTCATTACCAGTAACATGAAAAAAACAGCCAACTATAATTTACTCGATTAAAGACAACAAAATTGATTTTGGTTCTAGTTTCTATAAAAAGAGAAGTGATGAAGAACTACTTAGTGTGCCTTGAGACCTATGTACCCAGTCGAGAAGCCTTGCAACAATATCTTAAATAGCCTCTAGGGATCTCCCCACAGGCCCATAAGGAATGTCCATGAACTCCCTTTTATTATATGGTCATTTTGTTTGATTCTATGGAAACTTCTTGGTCATTCCAAGTGTTTTCTGAAGGTCCAGCAAAAGTGCTGCCATCACATTACAAAGATGCTAAGATCATCTTTAGGGGTATACTGTCAAGTTGGAGGTGCTTTTTTTGTGCCCTTGGCCATCAAGTTCTCCTTGGTGGCTTGTGAAACATGCTGACAACTACCTTTCTGGCTCTGTACCAGAAATAGCTAGAATCTTCTGAGCTCATGGTGTTTTGAGCTCTTCCTGAATGAAAGACAGTGTCTACATGCAAACACTGGTTATGAAAAATGGGCATGTGATATATCAGGTCATTATTTCAACTTAAATGTGGACACAATACTTTGGGTCACCCCTTTCAAGGCACAGGATCTTGAATCCTAATGAAAAATCTTTGGAGGTGTTACATCACCATTATATTCTGAGCATTGTATAAGGGGAAGGCGGGACTTTTTTTTTTCTTGTGCAGATATCAAACAGCAAACTATGTCTGAGACAATTTCATCTTGGGGTAAAGGAAGCAACTTATCAGGCAGATAGCATCCCCCAGCGTCTGCTTGCACACTGCACTCAAAGCTGGTCCCTGGGTACTGCCAGCTGGCATTCATCTTAAAACAGCAGAGTATAACTTTGGTATAAAAGTAGGACTTGACTTAAAAGCAAAGCAAAGAAAATGCCCAAAGCCAATAATAACTTTAACATCAAAAGACAGCATACAAAACATGGACAGAAATCCTTGCAAGGGAAGAGAAGTTAACAAATTACCTGACAGTGGAGGCAAACATATTTTACAAAGTGGGGAGGTTCAAGAGATCCCCATTTTCTGTACTTAGAGCTTATTTGCCTCACTGTTTTTGCACCATGTGTATCAAGTGAATGTTGAAGGAAAGTGGATTTTTCCCCTCCTCAGGAAAAGGCCAAAGAAAATAAGTTAATAATTGAGCCCATAATAAGCTTGCAATAACAACACTGTTCTAGTGTCGCACAGTCCGATAGCATCACTCATATGAGCCTGAACAGAGTGGAAGCGGGTGTGCCAAATCAACCATGATCGTCCTGGAAGCAGTTAAAAGTTTATAAGGTAAAGCACAAATGAGAACAATGCCCATTCCAACTGAAAACACTGCAGAGTCCTGTTGCCATTCATTAACCACCAGGGAGCTGGCAGGATCCCCTAAGTGAATTCTGACTTCGTGTTCTTTGTGGGGCACACATTCTTCTATATCTCTTGCTTCAGAATGGACAGCAGACATTAGGCAATCTCTTATCAAAGCATTTCTTTTGATTCCGAAGCAAGAGTAGATGTCTCTGATTCTACTTACTAAATACCAGCTGTCAGGGGCCCATCTAAAAATGAAAGTACTTATCACTTTGTGTAAATGACAAGATTAATAATGCCTTAGCTCTCTGAGGGTGTTCCTACATTTGAAGACCATGTGAGGGCAGGACAGGATTTGAATGACTATGTTCCTTTCCATGAGGCAGAATCCTAATACTCACAAGCATCAACCATCCTACAGAATACACCCAGATCATTCTGGCTTCCATGATAGAAAGACTGCCTTGGCTTTTTTTCTAGAGGGTCAACTTACATGAACTGAGGTTTAATGGCCTCCTTTCCAGTAACTCAAAGAGTCTTACTCTAGAGAAGCCTTAGAGTAAAAAAAATAAGTGCACAAAACTTGTGAATATATTCAGTGATGAAAAAAGCATTGCTTAAAGACAATAGACAGCCTGAAGGTAGGCTGGCCTTTGATTTTTAGGTAAGGAATATAGACAGGTAAGCTTAAGAGGAGATTTATCAATGATGGGGAGAGGTCCAAAAATAAGGTGAGACCAAGTTTACAGAAATGTGCTACACCCTTCAATCAAACTGGTTTATAAAACAAAGCTATCTGTAGAACTTCCAAAAAGAGGTATAAAAATAACAAGACATTTTAAAGGCCTCAGTAAATCATTCCGATGTCTGGACTGTGTAACTTTAAGGATGTGAAGGTGGGTGCACCTGGGCACAAAGGAGGCCTCTAAATAATTGAGAAAGCTCATTCAGGTGTCCTCACTGTGTTTGGTCCCCTTGAGGACCTAGCCTGGGAAAACTTCCAGGATCAAACTCTCTGCCTCTTCTCCTTCCCCGCCCTACCACTCAGAACAAGACACCCAAGCTATCCAGTGCATCTACACGTTGTCTGTGGCTGTGAAAAATTCCCAGAGCAATGCTGGGTGTTATCAGTAAGGCCATGTAGAATGTCAGACATAAACTTTAAGGAACGTGGGGGAAGGAATCAAAACACTAAGGATCAGGAAGCTGGGGTGTTTGAATGGTTGCACTATGCTACGCCCTGTCAGTGAGTGGGGTCTCACTCTTCCGGTGTCTTTGGGGTGGCCTTCCTTTAGGAAGATAAATTACTACAGTTAACTCTGGACTTCCAGTTGGGGAATACAACATCAGTCAGACTTGCAGCTACTTAGAAATCATGTTTCAGCAGCAGTGCCAGTGGGCCCAGAATTTCCATCTTTGCAAACATCACAGCAATAACGTTGAGAACGTGAAATGAAAAAGACATCCAAAATCAAAAGACCCGAGTCTTTCTATGCAACCATGTCAAGAAAGAAAGAAACTTTGCAAAGCTCATTCTGATAGGAAAATATCTGAAATAAAGTAACACACACGCATGCATGCATGCACATGTGAATACATGTGAATCTGTTAAAAAGTTTAAACCAAGGAAAAATCACCTAGTATAAAATGCTTATGGAAAAGCAGGAGGGAAGTGGTTAGTTGTGTGGTCCCTGCTCCTATTTTATGACAAAAATCAGATTACATTCGTTATTAGTATGACTCAAAAAACAAAATCCACAAATCAAACAAGGCCAACATGGGTTTTATTGAGGATATGTGTTTTGACAGCTTCCTACTATCAAACAATTTCAGCATGTTAGCATTCATATTTACTTTCTTTTGTAGGTTTTCTCCTTCCGTACTGTTATGAAAGCTGATTTAAATTTATTAAAATTTAACTTAAAAATTAGAAAGTTTTTGAATATATGTCTTCATGAACATAGATTCTCATATACACACTCTCCATTTGTTCAGGGCAAGTTTTGCTTTTGTTTGCTGACCTAAACTCCACCAGAACGAGATCACAGCTGAGAGATTTACCTGAAATTCTTTAAGAGCCTACAATGTTTACCTATTATGCCATCAAAATTCTTTCAATAACTTAAAATCCTTCTAAGAATCGGAGCAAAGAGGAACGTTTTTACGATTTCCTCTAGAATACTACAAGTTTGTGCTGCGCAGGTCAGCTGATGCCACTATCAATTACCCCTGATGCAGGGCTTCACTTAGTGTCTAGGACTTAAATGGGATCTCACATAGTGTGTGTGTTTATGATGTGATGAGCTGTGCCTAGTCGCTATTTGGCAGCTCCTACCATGAAAAGGTAGATGCAAAATCAGATCTGGAGAGTCTCTGTCGTCAGCTCTGTACCATTGCACCTGGTCTAACATTTACATTTCGAATCTGTCCAGAGACGTCCATCTAAATTATCTTCCTGGAAGCACTATGAGCTTAGAAGTGAACATGTTTATAAAACACATATACACACTATCAAGGTGTCTTCTTTTGTTCTGTTGGCTGGGCTAAATGTAATGCTCTGCAGAGACATGCCTGTCTCACACATCTGTCTTTTACCTTTGACTTTTCTCTCCTGTTTATGGGTGAACTTACTTGACCATGCAATATCAGTTTTACAGTTATGCAGTTTTACAGTTTTACATATCAGTTTGATATGCACTCATTACATCACCATCTTAACTTGGGCTTGTGCACTGGAGAAGTTTAGAATAAACAGTTTAAAATGATAAGTATGAATCTAATATGGGTGTTCTGTATCTTTATCAATTATTTTCTCTGCTTCTTTGGTTAAAGCAAGTAAACATGCTGTTTATTAGGTGAAGATGACTATATTTTCTTTGGAAATAACTCCTATAAAATGTATAATTTCAAACTAATTGAAAAAACTACAAATGCCAACTATATTGAGCAAACCTGGTTCACACATGGGATTTTCCTTCTAAATGCAATAAGGGTTTGAAAGGAAAGTTTACTCATTATGAAATATCAGAAATAAAAATTAAATGCATAACAGGCTGCAAGTGGCCTTTTATTAGCTACAAATACTATTCTGAATCATCTTTTCACTGACTCTACAAGAGTTTTAGATAAATATTGAAACACGTCCATTTTCAGTAAATGTGAACAGCAAATAAGCATTAAGATATAATTCTATTACTTAGACATCTTAAAGATGTCTTTTGAGGTCCTACAATTAACCTACTAGAAAACATAACACAAACACTTTACCCCCTTATAACGCTTACCAGTTTCCCACACCTATAAACAGTAGGTGCTCAAAAAAGATTTGCTGCTGGTGGTGACAATAATTCCAAAGACAGACTTGGGATATATTCTGCTCAAAATCAATAGCTAATTTAATAATATTTTCATTTGTCAATAACACTTTATTTTCTTACAGCAAAGGAAAAACCCAGTTGATTAGTTTATTATTTTTGATTATGCAGAAGATTTAAGTGATTCCCATTTAAACATAATTTTACAACTTACTACCTCATGTTTAGTTTAGCCAGTAAAAATTATCTGGGAGCTGGTGAGATGCCAAAGAATAATCTCCTAATGATGACTGAGCCTCTTGGGCATATGATGCTAGACAGCTTTCAGTTGGAACCAGCTAATTCAAACTTTCCTTTTCCTGGTGTAGTAGATCTGCCAAGCAACCACTTCAACATGGTCTTGGAAACATACTTAAGTCATCATGGGGTTAAAAGAAATAGATGATTGTAATACAGTTACATTTTAACCCAATGATGTTCATAAGACAAAAATATAACAGGATAAACTTTTTATTCTGTAGGCATTTTCAGACAAAGTTACAAGACTCATAATTTTATTAAGTGCAGAACTGGTTTCATGATAATACTGTGGCCCTTATTTCATAGTTACTTTTCTTAAAGTCAGTCCCATTGCTTCATCCTCCATAAAGCCACAAAAAGATCTCCAATATTGAAGACTTTAAACTTTTATATTACATAAAAGTATTTAGATTATTAGAAGAGTAAAAAAAATCTCATTTTATTATGTTGATTTAGGATATTCAATATGATTGCACCAATAACACACATATGTATCTACCTACTATTTCAAATAAAACTATATAGCATTTCATATAACATTTAAAATTCTGTATAAATTCTCAAATTGTTTTAGTGCTATACATCCTATGAATGTACCCATTAGAATAATAAAGAAAAAAATGTGACAGTAAGTATCAAAGAAATACTTAGTTTCTAAATCACTTAGTCACACTATAATAAGTGGAATATTTATAAGGATGCTAAGACAGCATGAATAAATTACCCAAAGAACACATTAGTGGAAAAGGCAATGCTGACAATGACTTAGCTCTGCATCTTGTGTTTGTGTGTTACCTTCTGCCGTACCAACAAACAGGCCACATGGGTCTATTGCAGCTCTCTATTATTTTTTTATTCTTCAGGCTTCCGCTGGTATTTTTATAATATCCAAGAAAGACAAGAAAATCTTTATAACATACCTGATCATTTATCTGACACGCAACAAGGTTGTGCTGATCATAACAGCCAGCGAACCTGATGTACTTGAGCCAGCTTCCTACATCTGGCTGACTGGCATCTATGCAGAACTTCACATTGCAAAACTCATCCAAGATCTGGAAGAAAGACGATGAGAACAATAAATTGCCATATCGGTCCATTGCTGAAAGGAATCAGTTCTTTGAAAATATTTCACTGAAATGCATATTCTTCCTTTGAATCTTTACAAGAAAAAGGTCAGGCAACATGAATATTATTAAAGGAGGCACCAGTGTTGCTGCTTTTATGAAAAGCAGAAAGAAGTTGTAACTTATCATAAAAACAGATTGTTTCAAAACAAGCTTGCTTCTTTATTGTCCACGAATAAACTCATTGACTTAATTTTATTTGTTATGTTTTTACAAAAAAGTCATAGAGAACAGCATGTACATCACAATATTTCTAACTAACCAGTCAATATTTAAGTTTGGATAATTCAACTCTCAATATTGTACCTCTACATAGTCTGGGTGAGGGTTTGTACATTTTTTTCATTTTAATTCAATTAAAAACTTTCATATAGCTATTATTAAATTTCTTTTATAGTTTGTATTTTCTCACCATATAATTAAACTCTTAGTTGAAGAATTAATTGTCTCATAGATGTTTCTTACCAAACTAAAGAAAAAAAAACTGTGTGTGTGTGTATATATACAAAGTACAACCTAAGGTTTAGTTAACTCATGCCCATACATGTTTACATACTATGTCCAGTAAACAAAATAACAAAGTGATTTACAGGTAAGTACAAATTTGGTAGTTACTTTCACATTTTGCCAACATTACCTGATGGCTGTGTTTTATCATGTTCAGAAGATTTGTGTTTGGCCTATATTAAACGTTAATATTACTCAGGACACTTATTGAGATGGGAAGCTTTTAATAGTAAGGTTTCGCATACTCAAATCAAGCCTTTTCTGAGTCATTAACCTCAATAACTTGCTAAGCATCAATATTAAAAGCTATGGAGTCACTGACCTCATGATGGAGAACTAAGAGCTGGCAATGCTATGTCAATCAGTTAATACAAACTGTGAGGACATTTTCTGCTCCAGACTAAACAACATACTCTAGAACGAGAACTAATGAATTAAATAACCCTTGAACTCTGCTCCTGCCATGCCTGCCTGGAAGTTAGTATTAAACCCTTGGCTATGTGGACCAAAAGCAGTTTTGCAAAGAACTCTGATAATCAACCACTTGCAGATTCAAGTCATTAACTCACCATAAACTTCAAGAACTCAGTTCTGAGTGTTCCAGTCTAAAGCACTATGAATAAGCCCTTGACCATGGGGGCCACTGAAGGGCAGAAAGTCATCCCAGGACTGAAAAAAGAAAAATGGTAACCCAAGAGAAAGACAATAATTGCTCCCTCACCTCCCTCCCATCTCGCCACACTGACAGAGTTAGATAGACTTCTTATGGAGGACAAATTTTAGCAAGTACATTATTCGTAAAATTAAGAACTTGTGGATCATGTCTTCAGCTCTCAGGGCTGAGCAGCTCAAAGGGCATTGAGAGCTCTCCCCTTCCCAGAAATAAAGGTAAACCATCAGTACAGATTTTAAGGTTTGTTTTCCTTTGTTAAGTGGGCTTGTTGTTTTGTTTGCTAATTTTTTTTTCCTGATTTGGGGTGTGTTGTTTGTTTTCTTGAAGGAGAAGGAGAAGGGGTGGGGAGGCATGTCAACTGACACACAAGAGAAATATTTAATAAAGGAAATCGGCGAAGCCACTGAAATGCTACACCGGTCTCATTTCATGCTGCAGAAAGACGTGGAAAACTTGTTAATTTCAAAGTCAAGAATCCTCTGCCCCCTCAGCTTTCAAGCAGAGGTAGAGAATTAAAGATTACATACTGTGCACATAAAATTATAGGTGTAATTTTATTTCGTGTTAATATCCCTACCACTGCCACTGTCGACAGGGAGGCTAATTAAAAAAAAATAATCATTTCCAAAGTATGTCTTTTTTTTTCTTTTTACATAACGTTCCATGATTATTCAAAGGTTTCATCAGTATACTGATTCCTTCCTCTCAGAATCCCTGCCCCAAGGCCGCCTAACTGTCCTCACCCCTGGCAAGTTGTTCACTTTTGACTTGCTACCAGGACTTCATCTGTGTCCAAATGTCTCAATCACCTCGGAAATCTCCATCCCTTCTAACGCAGTCCTGTCTTTTTAAAAGCTGTTACGCTTCAAAATAATAATAATAATAATAATAATAATAATAATAATAATAATAAATTCCTCTAGGTGGACTTGAGAAAAGGCCCTTCCCAAACGAAGAGGAGGAAAATCCCAGCCTGCAGCCAGAGGGTCCGAGTGTGACTTTCTGGAGACAGCACACACGCTGTTGGCCAGCGAAGCTGTTACTTGGCAAGGTGGGACGCCGAAAGCCACTTCCAAAGTCGCTTGGCTGGTGCCAGGAATTCTGATTTTTGGCAACCCCACCTTCTGAGTCCCCGAACCTGACCGACAGACCGTGGGAGGGAGGGGAAGGAGGACGCGAGAGCCGAGAAGGCGGCAGCCAGCCCGGCAGACCCACCCGACGCGGCGGAGCCCTGGCGACCGGGACGCTCCGGGGACACCCGGACCTCCGCGCAGACCGGGGACGCGGACGCCGTCCCCAGCGACACCCTGCCCACAGCCAAGACTGTTTTGTTTCTGGTTTTGTTTTTTGTTTTTTTTTTAAAGAGAGTTCGCTTACCTTCCGATTTCTACGGCCTCAACTCAGCAATCAAAAGCAATCACAGCAGAATTAAGCAAAACAAAATCAGCAGCAGCCCGGCTCTCTCGTGTAGGAAAATCTTTTCAAAGAACACCCGCCAACATTTCGAGATATTAAAAAAAAAAAAAACGGAAAAATTTAAAAATAAAAAGCCTCGTGTCTCGACTTCCAAATGGGTGTCTGATAAGTTTGTCGTTCCCTGGGAGCTGTTCGCCCGGACCACGCGTCTCGGATTTATTGTCCGCCAACAGTGTTTTAAGACCAGAATTGACCCGGGTTTGTTGTATTTGGGTTTTTTTCCCCCTTCCTCAAGGAGCCTTCTGTCCTCACCACCTCCCTCTTTCCTCACTTTCTCTCGCTCTTATCAGCCCGAGGTGTAATGAAAGTTATCTGAAACCTACTAAAACTTCTTCCACTCCTCTCTCGCAGCTCCAGGGGCGAGACCCGCGAGAGGAAAGTGGGCGAAGGTGGGGGGCCTCGCCGGGCCGGGCCGGCTCCCCAGACCTCCTCGGGCCAGACCCTCACCCGCTCGTCCCCTTTAGCCACTCCGCGCCCAGCCGCAGGGTTTCTATTTCATGAACTGTCTCTTTAAAGGGGATCTGCTCGGCCATCCAGAAAGAAACCCGGGCGAGGGAGAAAGGGAGCTATCTCCAGAATGGTCGGAAGCCAGACGACGGGCTCCTCTTTCAGTAAATTTTTAAAGTGACAGCAGCCTCCTCTGGCGGGAGAGGTCACAAAAAGGTCGCCAAGACCCAAGTCCTATAGGGACAGAC
>CM053766.1:44366332-44387992 GCA_028658305.1 Pachyuromys duprasi
ATTTTAATTAATTCAGCCTTTCAAGACAGTGTCGGGCACAGTGTGCAATAACTCCAGGGTCGACATCCTCCCCAGGGCTTTAGAAACCCGCTCAAAAGTGCTTTCACCTCCTAATCTTGTGAGGAAAGTGAGTTGGAAGGCACGCCATGCCTCCACTCCTCCTGTGTACCTTTGGGTAAGTCACTTAACCTTTGGGTTGATTTCCATGCAAGTTTCATAATATCAGCATAATGAGAGTGTTGGGAAAATAAATTGAGTAATGTGAGTGTGAGGCTCTGAGTCCGTGGGAGCAGGTCAAAATAAGAAAGTTGCAGTGACTGTATATCAGGCTAGAGTAAACACACATGTATGCACAACACAAAAGCCAGTCTGGCCCACACATTGCTAATATGATGATACATATTTTTGTTTAATTCTTTGTTCCATTCTAATGTCAGGTTCCATAATTCTAATCCTGATCTTTGAAGAGAAGAATTTAATTTTAACTTTCTCTCTCTCCTCTCTCTCTCTCTCTCTCTCTCTCTCTCTCTCTCTCTCTCTCTCTCTCAAGTTGTGCTTCCCTGGAAGATTGTTTATCCATGTTGTTTGGCCTGCAGCTGAGCTCCTACTGGCCTACCCGCTGAATTCTCTACTAATCAGCAAGGAAGCCCTATAAGCAAAGATGACCTGGGACCTATAGAGGTACACACACACACACCTCAGGTCAGAAAATGCATCCCTTACAATGTCCTCTGGTGGGCTTGAGATACCAGAAAAATTGGAATGGGTATAGTTTACCCCTCATACTTATGGCTGAACCGATAGGGGGAAACAAGTACTAAACAGCTATTTGCTAAGCAAAACCATGCTGGGTCCTTCTTTGAGTTTCAATCTCAGTGAGTTTGAATGTGTGTTTAGGATGCCTGGGACCTCAAGTCTAAATTAATGCAATGGTCTGGTCACAGATCTTCAGTTTCTGCCTAACCCTTTACCATTTTCCATGTTTTTAATGGTCCAGACTCTACTGCCCAAACTTCTGCAGTAGTACCTTTTAATGCAAACCCATCCCAGTTTGGGGGAATCACACAAAGCAATAAAGGTAAATCGCAGATATTTGTGTGGAACTTAGCATTTGATCAATACAAAATGGCTACTATTGTTACTCATGTCTCTCTGTCTAGAATTCACCTTAACTTGGTGACCTCCATTTAAATTCTACCTACCCTTCACCCTTCCCTCCACCTCTTTCTTCCTTGTATGCCTGCTGATTGGTATCAGCTGGGTTCGGCATTCTTCCTTCACTGTGCTTCTGTCTTGGATTAAAGCCAGCTCTGTCTAGTAGGTTTGTCCTCAAGAGCCACCAAGATTTAGAAGGATGGATTTGCTCACACTGGCACCCTCAATGGCTTCTTTTCACAATAAACTCAACTATGTTTGTACGTCATTGCCAGAGTAAAGTAATTATGATGAAACATGGGGAAATGTTTGACTTGACACCGGAAGGAAACTTGGCTGGTTGATGATGCTTCCCTAAAGGAATCAGCTGATACATAACTCATCCTTTGGGGACTCCACCATACAAATTTCCTCCATTTTTTCTGCTCTGGAGTAGTACAATGGCCATTTTTGCCACTTTCTCCCCCAAGGTCATTTCTGTGTCAGCCCTCTGCCTTTTCCCTGGGCCCAATTTAGATTTTGCTGAACCTCAATTTAGATTTTCTGTCTCCCTCTCCCCAAGTGACCAGTCATTGAAGCTATTAACCTGTTAACTTTTTTGCAGTCTCTTTCTTCCCTTCCCAAGTGAATGGTCCCAGTGGAAACCTTTATCATTACAAGCCTAAATTTCTATGACATTTTTACACCAAAAATATTCGTGTTTTTGAAATAACAAGGCTATAATAATGCATCACTTTGCCAAAAACAAATGGTAGAAATTGATAAAGGAAAAGAAAGCAAAACCCACATTGACAGAAATAAAATAAAACCTCCAATAGATGTCAATTTATTGGAAAGTAAAGCTTGATCCAAAATGCAATATCCTCTGTGACTTAATATCAAGTTCATCTTTCAGGTTCTTTTCCTGTGTTTTCACCTACACAGATCTATAGCTAACAACTAGGCATATGAGTGCACACTCTTGACCCTTTAACTGGGTTCCTATGGCTGCTTCTCTTGCCTCTGACTGTCCAATCATTCAGGAACTAGAACAATAGATGAAGAAGATGAAGCAATAGCTCTGTTTATCAAGCTCACACAACATCTTCTAAACTTTCTAAAATACATACATTACATATTAAGAAAGCACACACTAGTCAGAAAGCATACTTAGGACCACTGGGGATACTTTGTGATTATCCAGGCTGCTTGTAACCTGTTTGTTGGCAAGAAACGTCCCGCACACCAGCATGTCCTGACTGGTAAATTATTCACAGGCATTCCTTATTTCCAGAGATTCAGGGCAAACTGACATCAAGACAGCTGCTTCTTGGAGCATCCAGTGAAGAACATGTAGTAGGTGCTTTGTAAAAAACTAAAAATATAATTCTTTTAGTTAAAAATATATTTGATCATATTAAGCATTTTTATCTGTTTCAACAAAGCATACACATTCCCATATATATTTTTCTATTAACTGACACTAAATCTTAACCAAAAATTGTCATAGATAAAGAAAGCAAAATAAAGCCTCAAGATTTTTTTCTAAAAACACTTGGAAGGCTTTTCAGCAAAAAAGAAAGAAAGAAAGAAAGAAAGAAAGAAAGAAAGAAAGAAGGAATGTACACAATCTTATTTCACAATCAAACCACTCATTCCTATCATTTCCCATTAAAAGGCTTTCTGAAACATAACTTTTACCACGAGCATATTTACACATAATGTTTTGTATCATTTAGGTTTTTTAATATAATTTGGCATTATCTAGATGTATATTTTGCTAGGAGAAAAAAATAAGGCAACAGGGCAATCTCCAGCTACAGATGCCTGAATTAAGCATGAAGATTTCCTCTTATTGGAGTCATGTGTTGTGCCTGCTTATGGCTGTCTAGCCATTGAACTAAGTGGACATTAAATCAGATGGCATACAAAATTACAGGAATCTGATCTGTAGATAAACCACAAACCTTGATGAACTAAGGTGGTTCCAGATGAATTAACTCAGCACACTGAGGAGCAGAGGTCTCCTGGAGCAACCACACAATCTTCTGTGTGAAGAGTACTAACTGCTGTGATTCACCTAAGATCTATTGAAAATACTGAACTCCAACTACAGAGGTATACACTAAAGCCAGAGGAAGTAGATGATGGAAGGATGCTACCCAACTGTCATCCCAATACATGGAAGGTGAAAGCAAGAACATAAGGCTTCAAAGACTAGCCGTAGATATGTAGACTCAAAGTTGCTACATGAGATGGGGTGGGGAGAGATTGTTCTGCCATTTACAACTGTTAAACAACTAATACTCAGTTGTATGCTAAATTCTTATCTATGATCCAATTAAATATTTGTGTCTGTTCTTGTTGATAATCCTAAAATTCCACTTTATCATATCTGTGACTGCAGCTAGTTATGCTAAATAAAATCTCTATAGAGCCAGAAAAGTATGGCTTATATTCCATTTAATGTGTGGCATATTTTATGGACATACAGTTCAAGGCCAAACTATCACAATAGTCCTTAAAGTACCAGTAAAGCCTTAGTGTCATAGGAAAGACACAAACACCAAATTTTCTTTCTGTAGATGGTGTTTCATCGAGTTTTCAGCTTCAAATAAACTCCTACTGTAGCCTGTCTGCAAATTTTAGAAATTAAGTACTGGTCAGTTGGAGCATGAAGAGCACCAAAGATATTTGTGTTCTGTTTATAATGTTTTCCTAGAACAAGAGCTCCCAGGAGCTCCCATTTAGTGTCTTACCATAGTAGAAGGGAAAGCCTCCGGGGTGGGATTGGGGGGAAGCACACACGAAAACACTTAAATTCACCTCACAGGGCTCTCTCCATCTGATAAGGGCCTACTCGTCTGCTACTGAATGCAAGTTATGACGTGGAGAGCCTCAAACCAGGTGACTAGAATGGCACAGTCCCAGTGACTTTAAACTTTATACTCATGCTTTTGAGTCAAACTGTATTATCTCTTCCTTAGTTTTATGTCCCTGCTCACTGCCTCCATCCTACCAGAGCTAGGAGAGCTTGTTATGAAACCAAACTTTAACAGTTCACTAGGTACGTCACTCAGGTAGCTTGAAAAATATGTTGTTGTTGTGTTTTCAGAAATATTACTCATTTTCTGTACTTATCTCCTTGGCAATGAATGCTGGAAAACTTCTAAAAAGTTATTGAAAGTCTCCCTATAATATAATTTGTCAAAGGCAGTGAGGTGACGATGTGAATACACTCAATTTAGTAAAATTTAACTATTATAAACCAAAAATAAAATGGAGGTAAGAGACTTGTTCATTGCACAATCTAATGTCTCAGAAAGATGTGAATTATCTGGATTTGGATTCAGTTTTGAAACATATTGAATAATAGTGACAAGAAGAGTAATTGGGATCAACACTATATTTTTCATGTAGCAGACTGGGAATCTATTTTTAAATTTTACATTCATATTTTACGTATGTATGTATGTATACATACATCTGCAAACATGAACCTGGGGACATCAGAAGAAAGGAAAGTGTCCTCTTGGACTTGCAGATAGCTGAGAGCTGCCATGTAGGGGCTCAGAACTGGACTTGGGTCCTCTTCAAGAGCAATAGGCACTCTTAAATGGTGAGACACCCCTCTAGCACCTTTACAAAGGTTTTAATATAGATTTTAAAATTTATATCTAGATCAAGGGAGGTAGAGGAAGAGGAAAGGGGAGAGGGAGAGAGAGAACACTTAAAGATAGTTGTACACATCTAAGCACAACATGGGTTTCTCAAGAAATGAGTCATCAAAGAAAGCACGCATTGCACACTAGAGAGAAAAAGAAATCAGGCCTTTTCTGATTCTTTACCACCTCTGGGGATTTTTATTTTAATGGTCTAGAGAATACAATTGGTAGAGGACTCTGTCAATCATGGACACCTAAATGTAATTACAAGAGTTTATTTTCACAAACATCTTGCCCCTTTTGTAACGGGAAGGAAATGGACTGAATGTGATAAGCTGTCGTGAATGGTAAGACCTTTTTCCCGGAGTTCTGAAGACTACAAGCTTCCTCTTTGGAAGGCAGAAAACTCTTGAGCTCACAGTGAACCAGTCTGTTGCCCAGTTTGTGCTATACTGTGTCCGTCTGATGAGGGAACTCTCCCAGACTGTTTCTGCTTAGGTAGTTTTGAGATAATTGTTTTGTGGGCCTCCTTCTCACTACCTCTAAAACTGTAGCAACGACCCACATCATAGGAGGTTCTTGGAATAAAAAAATTGGGATGATCTATGTAAGATGCTTAATATAGTGCCACAGGAAAGCCTATGCAGGAGGAACCTTAACACAAGTGACCAAAACCACAGAATACAAAAGGGTCTGCCACAGTTATCAGCCTCACTGTGTGCTAGGTGAGGAGCATGTACACAAAGATGCCATGTTGTTTTTGTTGGTTTCTTCCTCTGTAAAATGAAGATGAATTTGTATAAAGGTGTTAGTTTATCGCTGCAGAGAGGATGGTACAGGGTAAGCTACTCACAGGACCCAGGTCAGTGGCTAGCATGTGAGGATCTACTGAACATCTGTTACAACAGGAGGCTACCTGAAAAACAGTAACTGTCTTCACAAATGCCCTCCATGCTGTGTTTTGTTCTTTTCTGTGTGCTTCCTTATGCCAAAAGACAGAAACAGTTTTTCTGCCTAATTTATTTGCTGCTCACCAAGGCAGTAGTTTGTTTCTGGGAAAAAAAAAGTAAATGGAAATATACCAAGCCAGTGACGAATAATTGAAACAAGAGGTAAAATGGAAATCTACCATTTTGGCCATCAGCCAAGTTGGGGATCCTTGCCCTGACAGGAAAAAAATAAAAACTATCTTTTAAGAAACAAGTTTTCTAAATAGGTAAAATGAAACACAAGAAGAAAAATAGTAATCTTTTTATTTTTCTCTGCAGAGAAGAGTACAAGTAGCATAGGCTAGCCTCATACTAGCTATGTAAATGAGGATGACCTTGAACTCAAGACCTTCCTGCCTACAATTTCCAAGTGCTGGGCTTAGAGGCATATGTCACAATGCCAAGTTAAACATAGGAATCTTCATGATTGATAATGGATAAAAAAAAAACCCTGAACAAAAAAATTAATTTAAACTATCCATTTTGTCAATATTAAATGTTGTCTACTAAAGGATATATTTCAGAGTGTAAGACAAAACAAAAGATACACCGTGAAAGAGTCAGAAGGCTACATAGAATGTGACCATGTGGGAATCCACAAGACCTGTGGGTGCTGAACCTTAAGTGTGTAAACCCACTCTTTTGGTTTGAATGTCATCACGTTACATACGATCACATCATTAATTCAATACATAAACCAGCTCGGTTTGCTTTACTCTACAAGCATTTACCAGGAATCTTCTGTGTCTTGACAAATAATTTGGCACTGAATAGATGCTGGTAATTGAGCCTTTAAGCCCCTGCCTATAAGGGACTCTAAGGCCCAGGAGGAAAACCCATTGTGCTGGCCATTATTGTAAGCTGTCTTCTGTAGTCACCTGATCGTTGTAAAGGAAGAATGTCCTTGAGTTATTACCACTCCTGGGAAGAATACCTCTAAGGCCACAGTGATGTGGCACGCATGCAGCTAAGGAGGCATGCTTCTAGTTTAGGAGTGTCTCTTGACTTGGATCTGAAGGAGTGTGGCCTGGATTAATTCCTTTCGATAGCTTCAAAGTAGAGTGAACACTGCCATCTAGCCATATTTGCTTCTGTGGCTCTACTCACAAGCCATCACTTAATAGACTCACCAGAGTATCCCACGAACTACAAGGTGGTCAGGATGCGGGAACTGTGACTTGATAAGACCAAATTATGAAAGGTTTTCTAACACCAGTTGGAATTTAGGCTACATGGGATTAAGAAGAAATGACAGTGATCATAAATTGCAGAGTAGGCCAGGCAGTGGTGGCACATGCCTTTAATCCCAGAATTCAGGAGGCAGAGGCAGGTGGATCTCTGAGATTGAGGCCAGCCTGGTCTACAGAATGAGTTCCAGGACAGCCAGGGCTACACAGAAAACAACAACAAAATAACCCAGTCTTGAAAAATAAAAACAAACAAAAAACAAAAGCTTCAGGGTGGAAATGCAATAAAAAGATTTCCAGGGACCTCAGAGTAGACTTTGTACCGAAGTAGAGATGTGTTGATTTGCAAATTCAGATTGATTGTTGCCATTGTTTATACAATGGCTGAGATGTCATTCATGGAACATAGACATGCTCTGCCTTAATGTTTACCAGGAGATCTCCAAATACAGCCCAAAGCTAGAAACAAGAGGCAATGCAACCACATCAGGAGCAAAAAAAAAAAAAAAAAAGAAAAGAAAAAGAAAAAAAAAATACTGAGGATTTCTGTTTCTCTCATCTTCCCATATCCCTACAAGGGTGATCTTGCTGCCTGCCCATGAGAGCAAGGCATCTCCTGGACACCTATTGCCCAGGTTCCCGAACAGGTTGTCACAGCTGCATAAAGATCAATCAAAGCTATGCCTATGGCACACCACACGTTATTTCACCTAATTATTCACTAACAGTCTAAAGGGTGATTGCACCCCCTATTTAACAAGTTGTTGTCTCAAATAACATTTTTACGCAAAACAGAGTTTGAATAGACATACTACCCTGTAAGTAGATAGCATGGATTTGAATGCAACACTATCAGAAGCACACTACAAATCCAACGTCTTAATTTGTCAAAGGTCTTTTTCTAATTTGTTCAACTGTACACGCTGCATGAACACAATTTTGCAGGGACCCACGGGCCTTGGAATAACTCTGGGATAGTTCCCTAACACCTGCATCACTCCTTCCACCATTTTGTCTCAACTTACAGGTTGAAAATGACTGAGCTCAGCCTGACTCAGGAGGAGGTTTAGAAGCCACAGGGAATCACACAGTGAATGTAGACTGTTGCTCCCTCTGTTAAGTCCCACATGGTTGATTTAAGTGGTCTGGACAGCAGACTGTGCAAGACTGTGTGTTATGAAGAGCTAAATTATGCGGTTTGATTGGAGAGTTCTGTAGAACTCATGATAGGAAGGAGATGGATAAAGGCTGGAATGGCAAGGGGGGCATCGGGCCGCAGTCAGCCCTGCTCTCACTCTGAACTCTGCAGATTAGACTCTGACTGTCGTCTGGGTCTAATTGTCTTGATAAATCCCTGCATGGTGCTGTTTCCTATGGAAGTCAGATCTGCCTCAAAGTGCAGTGGTGCACGTAGCCATACAAGCATTAATGTGTATGTTCTAAATACTCTCATTTCCTAGTGGCTACTAATGTATCAGATGGTTTTGTACCTTGTCCTTGGTGAATCTCTCTGCATTAACTAAAACAATATCAAAAGATAATTTGGGAAAAACATAAGGCACATTAGAAAGTTAAATTTTAATCTAAAAATTGCTAACATACTGGTTCATATCCAATCGTGGTGATTTGTAAATAAACTGAAAACATTAATTTTAGATAACAGATCTTCCTACTTGGTTTATTAACTCAGAACATTATGCTGTCTGCTACATTCACTTCACTCTAACAGTAATAATAACATAAGTAAAGACTACACAACACTGGAAGTAAGCATAACGTCTAAAGAAATATGTCCCAAATCAGCCAATGAATTTAACCCCATTTAAAATCATGTGACAAAGAGTAGAAGCAAAAGCAAATGCCATCTGCTTGTTTTTCTTAGAAAGTAACTGAACATTTTATTTGTAATGTATGTTAGGCTTGTTCATTTCACCAACTTGCTCATTTATCCCAGAAAGGAAATCAGACATAATCCTTGCCAAATTCTCATCTTAGACATTTCACTGGTAACAATGTGTGAGGGTATAAGAGCAGAACCAGTGATACTAGGTAATCCAAGAAGCAGCCAGAGAAATAGCAGAAGAAAGAGAGGTCAGCAAATAGAAGGAGTAACAAATCAATCATTTAATATGTACCTTTTCTATGTCCAGAATTGATGTACAGTTTGATTTAGTAATTCACAGACAGACATTTAGGTATATATTATCTTGTTTAATACAGATATGTTTTATACAACAAACTGAGTAAGCAATTTTCCCTAACTCACATTAAATGTTGGTTCATTTGTTTCTGGTTTTTGAGACAAGGACTCCTGTAACCTAGAATGTCCTTGAACTCCCTAAGAACTCAAAGCTGGCCTTAAATACCTGATCTCACTGCTTCTACCTCCCACATACTGGCATGTACTTATGTGCCACACTCTGACCTATCTTATTATATTTTGTACTCTTTTTCTCCACTTTTATCCCAAGTCTACGCTACATCAGACACAGAAACCTGATGGGCTGGCATGTTAAGATGGCATATGTATTATCTTCAGCCACTGACTTCAGGGACCCTTAGGATGAACTCCAAACCTCAATTTAATAATATATATTAAATTAACAAAGCAATACCTCTAAAGGCTTTTTAAAAGCCAAAATGGACTCCTGAGACATGAGGGAAGTCTATGCTCTATTAATTAAGTGTTGGCCAATAAGTATGCCGGCATTGCCAAGGCTTGGTCATAATCAAAGCAAGAACTAATTTGTATCCTGGCTTGGTCTGCAGCATCAAACCATTTTTTTCAATTACTTATTCATTGATTAAATGTATTTTAATTATAGTCTTCCAAAAAGAACACACACAAAAAGAAAGGCAATGCTCAGTGATGAGCAGCACTTCTTGGAACTGAAAACCTCATATTCTAAGGTTTTCATATGTTTCCCTAAAATCCCTATTACTTCTCCTTATTATATACCTATATTTCTATGAAACAAACACGAAGTAAAGAAATTTAAAAATCACTACCAGCTAAGAGCATATGTCCAAAAATAGATGATAATTAACACAATGGACTTTTATTTTTAATATTTTATTGATAATTCAGTCATAGTTGTGTCTCGAAGGCCGAGGAAGATCATTGGGTCAGTAGTGGTTTCCTCCTGGGCTTAGCATGCCTGTCCTTGCTCTGTTTCCAGATCTGATTATTCACATTGTTTACAACCTCCCAGAGATTCTATTATGAATACCCTCTTAGAGTTTTCATCTCAGGTACAGACACGGAGCTTCTGTCATATCCTTGTTTAGCCACGTTCTATGAGAAATGTCTCGAAAAAAGTTTTATCAGTATGAGAATCAACCAGAAAAGTATTTGGTTCATACAATAGACAGTGGGAATCATTTGAGGACCATCTTCTGAAGCTGATTAGAGTTATAAAAGACTTTAGATGGTGTCTATAGAGATGTATACAGCTGCACATTTGGAAAGCATGGGATTCAGCTCCCAGAACTGTTATGACAATGGAGTTACTACACTGTTCACACTCCAACCCTATCTACACAAGCACTCATTCTACTGAGCAGAGTGGGGAATCTCATTAGTAACAACAAAAACAAAACTGTAAAACTTGCTAAATTTAGCAATTAAAGGAAATTTGGTACAATCAAATGCTGCCATTGTACCAGAGTGTCTGACCATCTATATAATAGAAGTTTGTAATTAGCCTACTTTTTTTCACCACTAGGGAAAAATAAGCAGTTTTAGATATCATGTTTAAAGTGCCTAAGAGCCTAGAGTTGTCATGCTAAATACAAGAGATCTAAAGGAGTCCGTCAGACATCACGTTCAGTGACCTGCTCCGCCAGGTTTTTTGAAGTGCTGGTATACACGATCTTGCAAGGCGAAACATTTTATGTACCGTAAGAAATTTGAGGCATTATGTTTAATGTTCACAAGATAAGTTAACAAAACTGTAACCTAGTGGGTTTTTTTTTATTGTTTTACATCCTTCTAGTGCTTTCAGGAAAGATAAACGAGAGGAGAGAATAAACTGGAATTTTTTTCCATCTTCTTTCTTTATTCTCTTTTCCTAAATTAAATTATAACTCCAATCTATACCCAAGGAAGAAATCATTCTAAAATACACTGAATTGTATTTTTTAATGTTTAGATAATAGCTTTCAAAACACAGCTAAGTGAAATGTGTTTTGAGATG
The DNA here is from genome assembly GCA_028658305.1 of Pachyuromys duprasi. NCBI lineage: Eukaryota > Metazoa > Chordata > Mammalia > Rodentia > Muridae > Pachyuromys > Pachyuromys duprasi. The sequence continues at coordinate 44,377,504 of CM053766.1, forward strand.
GAAAACATTTGGTCTGTTTTGCAGCTTTCAACAGCTTAAGTGAAGGGATTTTTAATGTTCTCAAACAGCTGGGCTACAGTGTGTGTATCTTAAATTCCACCAGCACTGAAGGATCCCATCTCCTGAGGACAGAGTCCATTTCAATTCCACTTCCTGTTGCTTAGCCATCTTAATGGCTTCCCAGTACAATCACTGCTTTCTTAAAAGTTATCCTGTAGAGCCCCAACTGCCAACAGCCATATTCCTCATCAAAACATAAAGTCTGTTTTCTTCAAAAAGTGCTAAGGGTTTTTATTTATCACTGGGCAAAAGCAACAGCAACAAGTTAGTATCAAAGACTTTAACCCTAACAAGATGGTGCCAGTGAAGAGGAGACAATACTGCTTTCCCTCAGGGCCTCACCTACAACCTCTGGAAAGCACGATGGATCATTCCAGGGTACATTATCTGAATTGCCTAAACTTCTGTCTCTCAATATCATTGCAAGTATGCAAAAGAGATTTTCAGGGCAAACTGATACACTACAACCATTTCACATTCCCTGCCCTGTTAGTGTGCACATCTACACACTACTTCTTAGGTCACTGTAAATAGGACAATGAGAAAGTATAAGTGGTTCATACAAGGTGTGAGTGTGAAGTCAATGGAAACACAAAAGTAATCAGTGTTTGGCTTGCAGTAACAATGTGGAAGAGTCTGAAACTTTGGGCTAGAAAGTCAATTTAATATTGCAACCCCTTTCAGTGGGAGCTTGGAAGACAAGAATATCAAGTAGACAGTGGAAGCTTGGCTCACGCAGCTTCAGGGGAGAGCAAGGAACATGGCTGGGGTCATTCCTGTGGTATTCTGACAAAGGATCTGGCTGTATTCTACCTGTGTTCTAACACCTTGGGAGATGCTGAACTTAGAGATAGAAGCCCAATTTGTCTGGAAAAGGTCAAACAGGGTAGCATTCGAGCTGTGTTGTGCTTACTTCTCATTGCTCACATTCAGTTCTATAGTGAGGGAAGAAAAAGAACATAAAGATAAAAATGTGTACAGAAAAATATGAAGTTTGGTGAGGAAAGGTTTGAAAGCAAATTTAAAATTTCAGGTAAGGGAACCACCGAGAAGAAAGCATTGAATAGAGCTTTCAATAGAGATTTGCTCCATTAAGAGGTGCCTCTTGCTCTGGACTGAGAAAGGCAATTTGAGGCCAAGATCTCACTCACAGAAGGCTTCACCTTGTGAAGATCCATTCGAAATGTGAAGAGGTCTAAGAGGGCCAGGCTTCCACCAGAGCTGACAGCAGAACTTGGCAACGGTTCCACATGGTACTGATTTTGTATGATACAGGATTAAGTGGGTCATAGTCATGGTCATGGCCATGCCATGGTCATGGAGTCTTGCACAGAAAGCTGATGAGGTCAGGAAATGTGTGCCAGGGTCACTGGGATGTCTGTTGAGGAGAGCTGCAAGTGTAGAGTGGAGTTAGCCCCAAAGAGAAGCTGTGCTTCAGGAGGCACAGCAGGGAGAGGTAAGCCACATGGCCACGTGGCGCCTGAAGGACTTCGTCACAATCCCCAGAAAACAGATATGGAGTAGAGTTTGGTGGGTTTTCTTGCTGGCTTTCAGTCTTGCTTTGTTTTGCTCATCTCTCTCTCTCTCTCTCTCTCTCTCTCTGCCCACACTCTTTTCTTAGTTTGGGGATTGGGAGGCTTGTTCTATGCCACTGTCAAGTTAAAGAGGGTAATTTGCTTTTTATTTTATAGAAACTCCCATTAAGAGATTTCTTTGAGTCTCTGATGAGATAGGACTTTGGGATGACAAACAGTTCTGAGATTATTAATTACTATAAGGAATTTTGAAGTTGGACTGAATGTTTTTATATTACAAGATGGCTGTGAACCTATAGAGACAACAGATAGAAAGTTATGTCTCCAACGTGATCTGTTTGGATATTAAGTTGGCAAAGAATGAATTTGCAATGGTTAAGTTTCACTTATCCAGTTGATGGGACTTAGAATCACTATGGAAACATATCTCTGGACATATCTGTGAAGATGAATTTACATTTGATGAATGAAAGTAGGAAGACCAAACCTAAATGTAGATGGTATCATTCCATGGGCTGGGGAAAGTAACCTGAACACAAGCATTGTATTGCTCTGTCATTCCTGACCTCAGGTCCCATGTGATTAGCTGCTTCTGCTGCCATTCTTCCTCACTGTGATGGACTGTGGGACAGAATGAACCTTTCCATCCTTCAGGTCTTCTCATCAGGGTATTTTACCACAGCAACAAACAAGCAGATCCTACCATGTTATATAATTTGCCAGGACATTTGCGTTCCCATGTAAGAGAGGAAAAGATGCTGTGTGAGTACCTGTCTACTGTAAAGTTCTAAATCACAGACAGTTCTTGTCCTGGGGGTGATCCAGATGATTGACAAGCATTTTAATTGCTTCCAAAAGTCCTTTATGATTGCCTTTTACCAAGGTGTCCCCAAATAGGTCAGCTTGTCCTTAGTTGGTTGAAAATGTTCTGTTTTATGTTTTAAATGTTCACTTGCATGTATGTCTCCGTACCACATGTTTACCTGCGTGCCCAATGATTCAGGGGATCATCAGCTCTCCTGGAACTGGAGTTACAGAAAGATTAAGTTGCCATCTTGGTGCTGGGAACTGAACCTGGGTCCTCTGGAGAAAAAGCCAGTACTGAGCCATCTCTCCAGGCCCTCAAAAATTTACTTGATAAAATCTATCACACTGTACACTTTTAAATTGCTTCTGATCGCTTGTCTTTTTGAGTTACTCACTTTCTATGGTTGCTGTCTACCTAGTGACCGGTTTGTGTTTTCTAGGATGTCAGCTTGAAAACAGTGTTCAAAGCCCATGAGAAATGAGAGAGAATTGTTTCTATGCTGCTCAAATTAAGACACTTAGCTCTTTATTAGATTATGCTATTATTTTATTTTCATTTGGTTCTTATTATAGTGTTATCTTATTTTCATTGAGAGGCATCAAGTTAAATACTTTTATATGTGAAGTTGGTAAGTGTCGGTTTCTAGACTGAAATACTGTGATATCAGACTGGCTAACAGCAGCTGCACTGTGGTTGGTTATGAGCAAGCGAAACAAGGTATAGGTTTATTTGTTACAGCAACCTCAAAGTTTATGCTGATATGACATCTGATAGCTTTGTTATTATTAAAACTATTCTTTAGATCTCATTAGTCTCCTTTGTTAATTTCTGGTGCATGAACTTTATGGAATGAGTAATTTTTTTAAATCTACACAGTATACTGTACTTTATTGAAAGGACTCATCTGATTAGAACCAGAAAATTGAAAAGTAATATACAAAAATGTAAATTCCCATATAAAGTTATATTGTTAGCATGTATCACAATTCAAATGAAATGAAATTAAAGCAAAATACTTATATTTAGAATATACTATTACACATAAAATGATCTATGATGTTCCTATAGATAAAATATGCTAAGAACATTTATTATAGATAAATACTTATAGGTAAAATAATACATTGTCTGGGCAAATATATATAATAGATGGCTATAGATAAAATTTAGACATAGCATGAATAGAAAAATCATACAGGCAAAAATAAGGAAAAATGTATTGCTTAGAAGTGGATTTTGTGTATTAAAAAGTTATGGGTAATTTTTCTCCTTTATTTACTTTATAAGCATAGAATAAATATAATAAAACAATATGCTTTTGCTGAGGAAAACAGCTTTTAACAATTTGTTAGGATCTGAAGAGATGGCTTAGCAATTAAGAGTACTTGCTACTTTTTCATAGAACAGAGGTTCTGTCCCCAATGCCCACATAGTGACAACCATTCGTAACTCCAGTTCCAGGAGATCTGATGCCCTCTTCTGGTCTCCATAAGCATTGCAAATATGTGATACATGCACACATACACACACACATGCACACACACTCACTCACACAGGCAAAACACATTCATATAAAATAATAATTAATAAAATCATTTTTGAAGGAATTTCTCTTGTGGTTTATAATGTAATATAGGAGAAAACATTATGCATACTCTTTAGTATAGTACATAATATCTTGTTCTGGTTCATAGCCACTCCTTTTTGTCAATCAGACACACTTTGAAAAAGATGTTCTGGAGTCATCAAAATGCACTAAAAGAGCCACCTTAATCTAGACTTAACTTTTAGGCAATAAAATAATTCATAAAGAGAAATGATGGCAGTTTTCCTTATGAAATTTCCTGCTCTGTTCCTTGCAAACATTGCAGAACGCAAGTGCACACTTCCCGTTAGATTGCTGAACATTCACCCTGTCCTCAGAGTGTCAACAGAAATTAAAATATTAAGATTTTTCAATTTATTCATTGCCAACAAAAATAAGCCCAAAGTGTCACTCGGGATTCATTCAATACACTGTACACTTTTTTAAAACTGCAAAAAACTGCAAAAGAAGACTCTGAAGTTTAAAATAATGTGTGTAGAATAGTGAGAACAATCAGCCTGTAGTGTCCCTGAGTTGTTCTAACTTCCGCTGACATCGTATCAGAAGTTTACCTTAACAAACAAAAAGCAGCAATAGTAGACATTGTTCTGTTCAGATCTAGATGAAGGCGGGGCTTTCGTTTCGTATCGTTTTTGTGTTTTGTTTTGTTTCATAGAAAAGAAGCAGATGATAGCCAGACAAAACATAAAGAGCAGGGAACATCTGGTTGGAGAGAACAACTGCATTTAGCCATTTGTGCTGCCCATACTGGTAACGGAATCCCCAGATTGTCACAGTCACTTTTCCAAATGCATGCCTAATAATACAAGCCCCTCTGAGCCAAGCACTGTGTCTTCATTTCTGTTAATTTATATGTCTAATGTCTATTTTAATCACCGGAATTGCCTATCTGAAGTCAGAGTTTAAAAGCCTACTGAAAACATCTTCATTTTTGCAGAACTCTCAGATTATAGCACATCAGATGAAGATACAACTCAAATGTATATATAGTCATTTGGGTAAGAAAATGTATACTAATATAGATATATTATATATTTATTATATATTATTATAATACATAACATAACATATGATGTATGATATGATATATAATAAATATATAATATGTAATAATATACAGTATAAAGTTTTATATATCTATAAATATATATACACACATATACATAGTAGTTTACATAGGAGTGGGAAAAGTGGATGCTCAGACACAAAGAATATCTAAACATCTTTCCCCCTTGGATTACTTAAGGAGGTGCATGGTGGGATTCAGAAGAGAATTAAAAACCAAAATTCATTAGCTTGTTTTTCTTAAAGAAACTTATTGGTACTTTTGAGGTTCTACCTATTGTCCCCTCCTCCATCACAAGGTGGCAAACATTGGAAGCTGTTACATTTTCTATTTTGAATTTTCAATTGTAAATCTTGTGATGATGCCTCATTGATAAGTTATAGGAACTCAGGATACAGTTCAGGGATAGGTCATTTGTCGACATACACACATACCATATACAGATAGCACACAGTAGAAACACTTCACACAACATAAAACATATCAATATACAACATACACTACAACAGAGTTTGTGCACATATGATAAAACTCCAAAACAAATATTCTGCTTTCAATGCTATTAGATTAATAGCCAGTTTTCAAATGAGCTTCCATTTCCCTTGGTTTACTGTCATATATGCTTTCATATTCCTTCTAAGAATGTAATACCTCTTAAGAATATTCTTTCTCCAAGTTTATTCATGCCAGTTTTCTATCATAAAATGTTCTTTTTTTTGCAGAGCAAAAATAATAGCAAAGATTTTTGAGAGAGAAAAAAAGATGGTATGAGTTAAATCCTATTCTCCTTTTCTATTAGTTAGAGATGTTCCCTGCCTATGTAATAACAAAGTTTGTTGGCACTCATAAGGAAATCCATTGTTAACCAACTATAATTCAAGAGTGTTCATCAGATTGTCATTCACCCTATAACATATTAGACTTGCTTCTTGGACGATGGTTCTTTTCATTCTTAAGCCTCTTTTACTGCCTTATTTGGAGGTTGTTACATAGTCTGTATACACATGTGGTGAAATGAGAGTTGGAAATATTGTTTTATGACAGTTATAAAGCTCTTTAACATATTTTGTTCCATTGAAGTGGAAAACAGAATGGTAGGTATCAGAGGCTAGTGTGGGGGTGTCGATGGTGAGAACGGGAATGGTGGCTCAGTTATTACTGAGACCCAGTTAGGGCCACAAGATGGGCTGGTGTGCTACTGTACAGGGGGTTGATTGTAGACAACACAAAGTAAATAACTTAAAAGTTTTCACCATTAATACATAACAAATGAAAATATAGATGTGCTTAACCCTATTCAAACATTATACAATATATACACATATCACAGTATTGTTACCCAATCCATACTTACAAGTTTTGTGTATTTATGTCAATTAAAAATAATATTTTTAGATATATGCCTAAGAGAGGTATAGCTGGATCTTGAAGTAGCACTATTCCCAATTTTCTGAGAAAGCACCAGATTGATTTCCAAAGTGGTTGTACAAGTTTGCATTCCCACCAGCAATGGAGGAGGATTCCCCTTTCTCTACAACCTCTCCAGCATCTGTTGTCACTTGAGTTTTTGATCTTAGCCATTCTGATGGGTGTAAGCTGGAATCTCAGGGTCATTTTGATTTGCATCTCCCTAATGACCAAGGACATTGAACATTTCTTTAAGTGTTTCTCTGCCATTCGATTTTCCTCTATTGAGAATGCTCTTTTTAGCTCTGTACCCCATTTTTAAAATTGGATTACTTGGTTTGTTGGTGTTTAGCTTCTTAAGTTCTTTCTGGATATTAGCCCTCTCTGAGTCTAGGTGAAGATCCTCTACTCAGTCTCCAAGCGGGTTCCCTAATAAGGGTAGCAGGGGCTTTCTCAGGCATGAACTCAGTGACAGGCTTTCTGATCACATCCCCCTGGTGGGGGGGGGGGGAGGAAGGGCAGCCTTGCCAAGCCACAGAGGAAAACAATGCAACCATTCCTGATGATACCAGTCAGAAGGAAGGGGAGGAGGACCTCACCTATCCATGGACTAGGGAAGGGGATTAGGGGGAAAAGAGGGAGGGAGGGTTTGATTGGGAGAAGAAGAGGGAGGGGACACAGCTGGGACACAAACTGAATAAACTATAAATAGTAATAATAAAATAATATTTAAAAAACACTCTTCAATATTTATACAATATAACCATTGTTCTCTTACAGTAGACCACAATGGTCTTAAATTTTTGTTTAGAAACTTATCCAAAATAAAATGAAACTAATTATAAATGAAATAAATGACTATTGCAATACATCATTTAATGAACATTTGTCAAACACTTACACCATGTTACTTTAAGGCAGATGATAAAAATGTGTAACAATAGGGACAAAAACCTCCCAGCTACTGTAAAATGGCAAAAACCATTTGGAGACACAGGGAGACTGAGCCAGAAGAATATTCAAGTAATTAACACATAGGTGAAGAGGTGGTAAGCACGGACTGGACTTTAGTTCTCTCAGGGGAAGAAAGAGAATCGGTTCTAGCAAAACAGAAAGTTCCTGGGAAATATAAATATGAAAAGACTAGGTCATTCCAGAATGAGAAAGAGGAGATTAAATGAACGTTCAACAGGAGCCGTCAAAAGTGGGACATAAGACAGAGAAACTCACATGACATCTACACGAATCTTGGAAAATTAACAAAGAAAGCATTGACGAATGAGACAAAGAGGAACTACATGTTTTTCTAAGGGATATATGCAAAAATAACAATAAAAAGTTTGTCTCTGGTTTATCCTGACGTAGAAATGTAACTCATGTTTACACAAATTCCTTTTATTAAGTAATACCAACAGATCCCCTCTGCCCCATGGATTTAAGCTTCTATATATTGTTGCCTGTTTTACTTGTGATGCTGTTTCTAAATGATACATAAAACCCTGACAAACGCCAGTTTATTTTCTTTCTTTCCACTGTGTTATGGGGTTTTCATTTTATGTACTCCTAGAGAAACCCTCACAAATGTCATTAAAAACCCAAGCATATAGTGATTACCCTCTAAATAAAATCAGTCTCACAGGAAATAAACTGTATCTGCAAATTTTTTTTCTAAAGACCTGAAATAGGGAAAACTGAACCACATTAAAGTGGTAGTTGATAACTTTATTACTGCAACTATATGATGCTCATGATTTTGAACAACAATGACTAGGAGAAAACCCAAAACTCTGAAGAATGCATGCAGAGATTTCTGTGACTATAGGCTACTTGGGTGCCTAAGAATCACACCTGGACTTCTAACAATTTGTAAAGGTCTAATGGTCAGAAGGCTGAGAACACAGCGTTGTGGAGTGAACCCTTCAGCTCCAGGAGCTCGCCTTGCCAAGCCACTGGGCTTCCACATTCATTGGTGTCTATGACTGGAGAAAGTGGAAAGCCCTAAGGTCTAGATGTTTATCATAACCATATTCATTAAATGCCAAGTAAAATTGTATATGAAGACATTTATGAAGTATATATTATTTAATAATCAGTTAAAGGATTGTAATATTTACTCCAGTTATCTGAAAATGGGTTTTTCAAGTTCAACCTAAAGTGATTACTTTAAAAATTTTTTTTGGATCTACTTATACTTGCCTGAATTCATCTTCAGAATGTGCATTCAAAAATGACCATAAGGACAAACCTAAAATACATGTGAAATTATATTTGCTCCTTTCTGAGAGTCTCTCTCATTGGCAGTCATGGCCCACCCTCTCCTGGTTTACCTTCTACTTTTCTGGACTCATTTTCGGAACCTTGATCAGAAGTCATCTTCTCCAATTGCTGGGGACAGACTGGGTTTCTCCCAAGTCCCCAGTCTATTCTTCCTTTAACATGCCTGCTGGGTTCTATTCCAACCACTCCCAAAGCTATAATCTTCCCTCCTTCCCTATGCTGATAACTCACTGACAATACCTCTAACCACAAGCTTCCTTCTGAACTTCAAACTGGTTCATCCAGTTGTCCCAGAGGTATCCAAGTTCAACTCGGCCAACTGAAAAGTTTTGTGCCTTCTTTCTCTGGCTGCTACTTGATTACCCGTGGTGTTTTTCTCTAGCCCAAAATTGAGCTGGTTCCCAAGTCCTCTTGATCACATCTCCTAAACAGCTTTCACACCAGCTGCTTCTCGCTCTTGCTTATCTTCTCCCGCATCCATCAGCAAGAAGCACACCAGCTTCTTGCATTCAAACTTGCTACATGTAGGCCATTTCTCCAAACACAGCTAGGATATCTTAGCTCAAATAAAAAGCAAACCCTGTGGGCTAGCAGTTTCGTTCAACAGGAAAGTGCTGGTCTAGAATGCACAAGGTCCTGGATTCAATCTCAGTTCTATGGACTTGCAAGGAAAACATACACGCACACATATACTCACACACAGTAATACATACGCTCACACACACCCACACAACTTTCTTTGCCTTGTGTCCTTTCATGACACACTGACAGGCAAAAGGCCAAGGAATTCTGTATGACACTCTGTGTGGTCTCCAAAATCTTATCAAGCTCTGGTTTGCCCACTCCCTACTTGGCATTCTCTAAGGACTGACTAGAATATAAAGGCTCAAGTTCATGCCCTGAGCCTTTGTTTCAACAGTTACATCCTGGCTTATGACGTGGCTGCTTACATCCTAACAGTTACATACCTAACTGACTCATTTGAAACATTCTATCTCTGAGAATATATAATAAATTTCCAAGCTCACAACGAATGGGTATTTTTCTAAGGTTCCATGACCATTTGGATATAAGTTTGCCAATGTTTCCTTTAAAATAGTTCTATCTTCCTATCTGCCTCTCTACTGGTCGGTCTGTCTGTCTGTCTGTCTGTCTGTCTATCTATCTAAATACCAGTAAACATTAAGATTTTCAAGACCAGGAAAACAGTCTTGTGAATATTTGCTGCTGGATCATATTAGATATAAAATTAACACAGAACTAAGTTTTGTCCAAGTTGGCAGCGATCCTGCCCCAGGCAGGTTTTCCTGGCATGCAGATAGAAAGCTCACACATCGACATGAGTGAACACATGATATAAAACTACAAAAGCTGCCTTCTAAATTATTTGGATTATTGCAATGGGTAGGTGGAAAGATAATGCTTTTAAAAGACACAATGCGACTCGAGATCAAGCCTCTGACAGAGGGCGAGAGTAATGATAGATCTGGGGGAGGTTGGTGAGACTTGGGGAGAACAAGAGCTCCACAAGGACCAAACTGAGCAGGGCACAGGGGTCTTGTAAGAGACGGTTTCTACAATCAAGGACCATGTGTGGTTGTGGACTGGAACCCCCGCACGGATGGGGCCCATGATAACTTGGTGTAGGGCTGAAGACCCTATTCAGGGAAACAGGGACTGTTTCAGTCATGATCTTGATGGCTGACTCTTTGACCCTCCCCCATACAAGC
>CM053766.1:44388492-44400647 GCA_028658305.1 Pachyuromys duprasi
CTGAGGAGACAGGATAAGCTGGGGTTGGATGGAAGGGAAGGAGGTCCTCCCCTGTTGGTGGACTTGGAGGGGGCGGGGAAGAAGGAGATGAGGGAGGGAGTGGGAGGGTAGGAGGGAATGGGGGAGGGGGCTACGCCTGGGATTCAAAGTACCTAACCTGTGATTGAGATAAAAATAAATAAATTTAAAAAAAAAAAGACACAATGCAGGAAAATCCAGGAGTGAAAACATTTTTTAAATGAAAATCAAGACTAAATAATGTTATTCCTAAATCATTAGGGATATCAGCAAATCATTCAAATATAAACTATGCTTAAATAGTATTTTATCCTTATTAAGCCAATATAAATATTATATTGCTAAACAATGTTTATATGCACTCTTGGGAAAGATAGTATATATGAGATTATGTAGTATCCAACAGAAGGTACATTAGGAGAAAGTAATTGAACAGCACGAGACAAAGTCAGTTCTTTCTTTTCTAATCTGGCACCCAGTAATTAAAATTAAACAGAAGAATATGCCACCTCCTGGGAAATTATTCCATCACTTGGGTGTCACTCAAATGACCATTGAAACCCATTACTTACAGAGTGAAGCTCAACTCTTCACACAGCAAAACAGGCATGAAACACTTGTGAATACCCAGGCACTAAAAGCAGATGGACTATATTATCTTTCGGGTCACCTTTAATGGCTACATCAAGCATTTTGAGTCGAGCTGTAGGACTCTCATCTAATCTTGAGTCTCTTTCCATCTCTGGTGGCTTCATGTTATGTAAACACCTTCCTCACCTGTAACAAGGATTCTTGAACTTCCTTCACTCACGCTCCTTTCTACATGTGAGATTTTGGACTCAACCCTGGGCATATAGATAAATAAAATATGTTATGAAAACCAAATGTTTGCTAGTATATTGGGGAAAATTATAACAGTTCTTTGAAATACACATACTTCTACTATTTGCAAAACTGTCCCTTTCGAGGTTGCTGATCTTCACTGACATTGAACACCTCTTGCTGTCCACAGTGTCACTATTAGCCTGTACTATGCCTACATTATTCATTTAGTATTGTTAAAAACATAAATGTGTCCTAACATTAAGGAAATCAAAAGGGTAATTTAAAAAATCTCTGACATTCACTTGAAAATAAACATTCTTAAGAGTCCACCTTTTCAGAAAGTGCCAAAAGCTATCAATAATAGGTGAGGTTTTTTTCACCATTTATAGCTAACTTATATCACCCATGCCTTTTTTCACCACCTACATGTAAACATCTTTTTCAGACCACAGAAGGCCTTTACTCTGAAATAAACCTTTAAACACTAATGCCAAAGTTATCGTACAGAAAGCAAGGACACCCTCCACTTGCATTCTCTATGTGAGTGTTTTAAGAGAGATTTCAGCAAGGCCAAAGCCAGTCAAGAGGGAAAGGTTAATCTCAAGTCATCTGAAATTGGCTGTGGTGTGTGGAATGCCAGTTTCCAACCCCGATGCTGCAGTGTTTGCTTAAGAAGAAAGAGTGAGGCTGACAGGCTACAGTTCAGACGAAATGCAGTCAAACAGCTCCTTGACCTCTGAAACAATAGGTGGGGCCCATTTGAATCATAAAACCAACAGAGTCAACAATTAAACATGCTTGTAACAATAAGGGTGTCTCCATATTGTGCCACCAAAAGTGCTTGAAAGGACAGAATTGCTTTATAATAAACGGGCGAGTTTGATGCTCCGCACCTTCACCGACTAATAAAGACACAGACTGCAGCCATGATAAACAATGCCCTGCAGAAATGTGCTGCTTCCCCTTTCCCTCAGCAACTCCTTCCAACTCAGCTCATTACAAGAATGTATTTTAAAGCAGGACATGCTAGATTGCTTTCCACAGAGTAATAGGTCTCTCTTTTAACACCGACTGACCAAGGAGCCATACATTTTTATGGGTAGTGTGGTGGCTTCTGGGTCCCACCTCCTACCCCATGGTTCCCTCTCTACATCTCCCACAGTGCAGCACAAGACTAGAAAGAAGTGTGACTTGTCTCTGCTAAGGTGACTTGCTGATCTCACCATCAACTCTGTGAGTCACATGCCAATGAAAAGAGAAAACTTGGGAGTCAGTTTCTTTTTCAGCTTAAGGAATTCTCTCTGATTTTCTTAGTTTTGCTGTTGTGTGGAACTAATAATATGATCACAGAGTGAAAGGGCATGAAGGTTGCTTCTCTTCCAGCTATAGTGTTTTAAACCTCAGGTGAAGCATATTCCCACTAGGAAAATAATTTGTGTTGCCATTTACAAACACTTTATATGCTGCTGTTTGCTGAGGTGGTTAACCTTTCAGGTTTTTTTTGTCAATTTTTCTGCTTAAAATTAGCGAACATTAAGTGAAGAGGCTTTACAAAATTCAGTGTACGCAATGCACAGGGGAGTGGGCATGTGTGTGAGTTCACATGTATGCGTGTGTGCGTGTGTATGGAGCAAAAGCTTTAATCAAAGAAATTCTAAAATTTACTCTAAAAATGTGTGAACAGGTGTCATATGAGCAAAATTTCTAAATACAGTTCAAGCGCTGAGAGAGGTAAGTAGATTTAAATTATTCTGAGTGTAAAATCAAAATCAGCAACAGTAGCAGTAACACCCGATCACAGTGAGGGGCACTCTTTGTGAGGTGGGCATTGTGCTATTTTGACACAAAAGCGTCAGGAAATCTCTGCATTTAACTGAGGATCAATATGCTGTTATTTTGTTGTCCTCACTTGACATTTAAGGGAGTGAAAATGAGGCATCATGCGATCATTCTTTTGGCCAGTAGATTCAGCAGTAAACCTGGCAGGATGGCTCCCGATTTTCTAGTCTGAGCCACGCACTCTCTTCCTTTACAATTATGTGAACCTATGCTTCCCCATGGGGAGGATGCCAGCAGCATGTGGCTATTTGAATAAAAAACATTAATTAAAAAGAAAATGAAATTCTCGGCCCCACTGGTCACATGTGGCCAGTGCCTACTGTTAAAGAACTTTATCTACAATGCAGATACAAAGTATTTCTGCCTCTGTGGTGGTCCTGTTGGTCAGCACAAACTGAGAGCTGGCTAGAATGGGTTCGTTAGCTTCATGGACAAGCTAGGAATTAAGGAAGTGGACTGGTTAAATTAAACAAACAAATAAACAAATGGAAAAGGAAGACAATTCATCTATACTTCTGGCTTCTACATGTACACACACACAGAATCACACCTGTACAAACATATGAACACATATGCAAATACCAAATACATGCTGCCATTAAAAAAAAACAGTAATTTTAAAATTTGCCTTGAAGTTTAATCCATTTGCTCCCCTTCCTTAGGATAAGGTAGTGATTTGAGAAACATCCTAGGTACCCTGTCTCAGAAAAGAGCCAGGTGGAAATGTGACCCTATTTATATCTGTATCTATCATATCCGTAGATGAGGGGAAGCAGCCGATATGATGAGAAAAGGCAGGATCATGATTCAGGGGCAGGTAGGCTTGAGTCCTGGTTCTAGCTCCCTGCATCTATGACCCTGAAACATGAAATGATCTACTTCAGACTCAATTTCACATCTATGAAAGAGGACTCATGCTGCTCCTTGGCAGAGCATTCTGAGAATTAAATAATAAGGAACATATGTCATTCTGTGCAAAGACAACTTGGGGAGGCAGAAACATACACATATTCTCTAGATGACAAATACAAACCCAAACTAAACAAGAGAATGAAGAGGGTTCGGAGACAGTCACCCTGACGGGTCCAGAAATGCTTGAACAGTGCCCACATTTACACATTCCCAGGGCAGAGGTGCTTGCAATTCATTACCACAGATCAAACCTGGCTAAAAGGTACTTGGCAGGTTGCAATACAAAACACAGCTTCTAAGGCTAACAGTGAGTATTAAATGTCCACATACCCTATAAACTACTATACTTAGCACTCTTTTCCTTCGAAAAGACCATCACCACACTCCGGTCACAGTGTTCTTTTCAGAGAACTGAGAAGCAGATTCAACAGGGGCTTATTCTTCGGTTCTAAGGTGACAAATCTCATGTTAAGTTCAGAAATCTGTGCTTTGAAACAGTATCCCTGTTTGGATGTGTGAGGTCCGTGGATCACAGTTTGGAAAAAAAAATGAGAAATCCAAGATGCTTAAAACAGCAAAGTCAGCTGGGACTCTACATCTGCAGGGAATCGATCAATTTCACTTCTGGGAGAATCAACCAAGAACTCACGAGAGTAAGATGGCCTTTAATTCAGGAGGTCCAGAGGAAGCCTGTGTACCAATGCTTACAGGCTCTTCTTAAAACAAAGTTACTTGGTACCAATGTGCTTTGACTTTAGAGGCTCATGGTGGCATGTGAACTACAGAAATTGTGCTCTTTTTGATAAGTTTCACTTTTAATTACAATTGTAAGAAGCCCTAGGGCTCAAAGAGCTTTGGGTCTAGAGAGTCATTTCTCTTGTAACTTTTCTGATTTGTCCATACTACAAATTTGTTACCTGAACATACATGAATAGCAGTTTTGTTTTTAAGTAGAACTTGCTAAGGTTGAGGAGTGAATGAAGATGATGTCAGGCTTTTAGCCAGATGGACTTCGATCCTGCTCTGGGTCACCAACATCCTACCCAGAAAGGCTCTGTGCAGGCAAATGGAGTCTCCCACGTCAACTCTGGGCAGTGATGGAATGCCAGCACTCAACTAGCACAAGCACTTGTCTCAGGCGCTCTCAGCAGCATCAACTCTTGAAGCAATGCCAGCAAGGCGTATGGTAAACAGACCACACATGTTCACAAGGGCAAGCCGCTGTCTGTCACTGCTACTTCTGAACAGAAAAGGAGAGGGCAGGCAGGAGCAAAAAGTTTCCCTGGTCCTAAGAACCAGACTCACAGTGCAGGGCAATGGGGAATCCATCCACTGCCACAGAAGGAAACAAGCACTGTAGCCTTCCACTTCTGTCTTCTGAGAAATAGTCTCTCGTCTCATCATTCCAGCCATCAATGTGTGCCGTCCAGTATGCTGCAGCATGCATGCTACTATTCTGAAAATCCCCTAAATCTGTGAGTCTGACTTTTCCCATTTACATTGAACATGCACTTGACTTCAAGAGAAGTCATCTTAGCCCAACATGATGGCTCGAGCCTGGAATTCAAGGAAACTGAGGTAGAAGACTTAGGGTTTAAGGAAAGCCTCAGCTATCTAGTAAAGTTGAGGCCAAGTTGACATACACAAGACCCTGGCTCAAAATACTAAAGCAAACAAAACCAAAAAATCATTAATCATCTTACATACCTAAGGCACAATTATCGCTTTTCTACTCCTTTCTTTCTTAGAGAACATTATTTTGCTTTGCTATCTCAGCCATTACAGTGGCAGCAGGAGGAGGAGCCAGGAGAAAACTTCACTTAGAGTGCTTCCTTCTCCTATGGGTGCTGTGCCAACCTGATGCTCAAATGAAGGACCCATGATAAGAGAAAAATTTGGAGGTGGTAGCAACCCATGAATTAGGAATTACAGAGTTTTTTTTTAATAAATGGCTTTCTATAAGTTTTCCTTGGGATAGCTGTAAGAGAAAGATTTGAACACCAGAGATTCTCTTGGGAGACAGAGCAGAGACACCGAACATGACCATGGACTTCAAAGATGGGAGACCAGTATAAACAAGGACATTCTGTGGTGGACAAGCGCAGTGCTCTTCAGAATTCTCAGCAAGTGAAAAGGAACTTCAGTAGCAGAAAGAGGAGAGCTGAGGCTGAAGAGAGTCTGGGACTAAATTCCCAAAAGCCTGTGTGCCAGGCTGGGGATTTGGCTTTCAGAGGTACATTTTAGCAGCAAAACATACTTCTCACACAAATCCAGAAAAGCCAAATGAGTGAAGAACAGTGCTATGTCATCTAAGAAATAGGTGGAGGTTGGGAGCTTGATCCATTTGGCTTTCCTTTCCCCAGTTGTCTATCACATAATACATCTCAAGAAGCATTGAACCTGGATAGAAGAGAGATAAAAACTATGCCTGTGGACAGGAGACAGCAAAAGGACTGCTCTACAGAACTGCAGGGCTCTCCCCTGTGTGAGGTTTTGGAGGGTGGTCTTAAAGAGAAGGGAAAGCATTTAAAGCTCTCTTCCAGGCAGTCTTAGAACTAATTAAAGATAAAGCATGTGATTTTTTTCTTTTTCTTTTCTTTTCTTTCTTTCTTTTTTTTTTTTAGAAAATCAAGCCAAAAAAAAAAAAAAAAGGAAAATATCCCTGGGACTTAGCAAATTAAATTTGGCAACTTGCAGGAAGCTGAGACAGATTCTGACTTCGTTATTGCTTTCTAATAGCTGTCTTGGATAAGCTGTCAATATGGGCTCAAATACTTGAAAAAGAAGGAAGAGAGAGATGCACAAATAGGATAGAAAGGGGAGGGAGGAAGTTAGTAAACTGTGGCTCTAGACTCAGTATTAGCATAAACTGATGTTTCTTCACTTATACATTTGGCTTGTTAACCTATAATGTTTAAGCATCAACTAAATTTCTTCTATGATCATTTTGCTCTTAGGATAGGTTTTAAAAGAAACCTAGTGTTTGTTTTGATAAGTTATCTTCTTGAATAGAGTAAGTGCATAGCTGTATTCTGTGGCTACCAGTGACCTTTATGTCTAACTAAAACCCTGTTAACTATTGAGCATTTCTTCCTACAAGATGACTGAGTTACCAGTCTACATGAGTTTACACTTAACCAAGGGATCTTGCTTCAGCCTTCCTACTTGGTTCTGACACAGCTCCTCAATCTAGGGGGAAAAACGGTGAGTGAAGATTAAATGAGATTAGGAAACTGTTGTTAGCTTTGCAAGGACTGGTTGGTGCAGGTTTTAGATTGTGATGTTACTTGCAGTGTTTGGCTACCTTGACTTAAGGGTCACCACCACAACAGTAAAAAACAATATTCAGTGTATAGTTATGGGAACAGTTTAGTCAAACTTAGACATTTGAAGTTGGTCTTGAGCAATTAAATATATATATATATATATATATATATATATATATATATATATATATATATATATTTACTGTTGGGTCCCAAAAATTTGACTGTGCTATAGCAGTCAGTGGGGTTCAGCAGGCAACATGATTTGCTCAGTTTTAATTGGGAGTGTGACCTGGGAAAAAAAAATCACATTAGAAGTTTCCAGAACAAGAGGTGCTTTCTCACCCTTCATCAAAGTGATAGGTTTTAAGAGTCTCTTCCTGGCTATGATCAATCTCTCCACTTACAGTGTTTCCATTTAACCGACCTCATTGAAACAAGTGACTCCTTTACCATGCTGCTTCTCATTCTTTACAAAGGAGCTGAGTTTCACTTAGCAGAACATTCATCAATGTGTAAGAAAAAGTGCACAAATACAAATAAAACTGGAAAAATCCAACACTTCATACACTTTTCCTCTTATGTGTGCTAAATTTTCTTCCATTAGAAGAAGAACTACTTGTGCAGGTGGCTGCTCAACTCTGCCAGCTGTTAGGCCACAATCTAGCTTTTGAAACAGTATCCTGAAAAAAAGGGGGGGAGGGCAGAGATGGAGACTGGAAAAATAAAGACCTGGGTGTGGAATAAGAGTGTGCTGAAGAAATTCTCAGGATAAGACAGTAGAGGGGGAACAAAATCAGTTCATAAATAGTAAGCAGGATTTCCATTCAGCTGGCCCACAACAAATTAATTTTTTTCAAGAAAATGAAATGGAACAAGGGAACAGACGTATCTTCTTTATGTTAAAGCAAAGCACGTGTGACCCTAAAGTGGGAAGAAGCGGTTTAAGACTGCACATCCTGGAGAAAGATATTGCCTCAATAACAGTGCAGGGTCCCTGTTAGCGTTGCTTATCAGCTACATAAATTAAATATGCACTGTCGCCATCCTCTGTGCCCATATCATACATATTTTCACTAGCTTACTTTTGTTACTCCAACTTGTTAGCCGTGTTAACTTGCTGTTAAAGATCTGACACAAGTAACCATATGATTATCATGTTATCCATCTTGTAGGACTGGAGAAAAACTGCCACCAAAGGAAGACATCCACTTAAACTGAGGTAAAGAAAATTAAAATTTCAGCATAAAAACTGGAAGACAGGCTCACACTCACTCTTATAAAGGGTGTAGCTCTCTCGATACCACAAACCCTTTTCCCTGTAAGCAAATCACGGGCAGTGCCAAGAATACACTTTTGATGTACTTAATGCTAGCTTATGACCTTCTATTCTGATTTAGAAAGAAAGAGACAGGGTGAGATGGGAAGGAAAAAGAAGGCTAAGAATCAAAGACAATGAAAGGGAGTAGGGGAAATAAGGAAGAATGACCGCAGGGAAGACATATGGACCAAGTCTGAGCCTTGAAAGGTGGACAGGGCAGAAAGACATGGAAACTTAAAATGAAAGACCTGAGGACAAAGCTTAGAAGAACACAGCACAGACCTCAGCTCAGGTCCACAGCATTGACATCAAATCCCAGCATGGCAGCCTGTGCCTGCTACCTCAGGGGAACAGGATAGACAGATGACTAGAATTCATTGGTCAACGAGCCTTGCTTATTCAGTAAGCTCCAGGGTTTGTGAGAGATACTTTCTCAAAAAAATAAGATGAAAACTGTCATTTCGGGCACATGTGCACATACACACACATATACACTTAATAACACAAAATTCAGGTCTTGATAGCCTTTAACTTTGCTGCACAGACTGAGAGTGATTATGAGTGGGCTTTTACGAAATGTGGAGAAGTAACTGCAGTGTGCAGGCATTTATGGTCTCAGACGTATTCTGAACAGCTCAAAGAAGAGCTACAGATGACCATGGTATGGACTGTGACTGTGCATTAACTGGATCCACTGCTGTCTAGACACTTTTTGTGTGCTTCATTCTAAACCCAGCATCTTCCCTGAGAGAAGGCACCTAATTTCTTTGACCAACTCTGCCATGAATGCTCAGCAGTATCTCATAGCTCCATGTATTAAATGTGGGTTTCTAGGTTCTCAATGAGGCTTAATGAAACCATTTTCTTACTAAGTGTGGAATTTCGTAACCAAAACACTGCAAGTTGAAACATCAGTCATGGGCTCTCCAAACATTATGGGGAAAACACCGTGATGGAGGTGAGGCATGGCCCATATTTCCTAAAGTAATGGCAGTCCATCTTAAAGGCCCACTCCATTGTGTCATTTTTGTATTTGTATCCCGTAATGTGAATGTATTAGCCTCAAATTGTTTAGTCATAAATCATCATCAAAGAAATATGTTTATTTTTATTTTTAGTATTCATGACTTGCATGATCCTAGTACAACATATATTTAGTGCTGCCGAGCAATGAATCTATAACTTGGAGGGAAATAGCTTTATAGATCATTACAACCTATGTTGCTTTAACAGTTAATCACATTTTCACTAATAATATGACATTAGTCCTTTTACCTGAAGAGTGAAAAATGAATGACGTTTGTGCTTGCACTTAAAAGTCCTCTGTTTGACCTCTACCAAGGCAAAAGGAAGTCCAGTGTAATCACTGCTCTCCACCCCCACCCCACCCCCCCAGCACCATCAATACTCTCATTCAGCCTAGAAACCCCGCTTTCAGTTTAGGCTTGGCCAGTCCCCGCACTCCAAGAGGAGAAAACTCCCCCAGGCTCTGTTGTAACTTTGAACCTAGGGTCACACAGTGACGTCTCAGCAAGCCCCACGTCTCCCGGAGAATACCTCAGATAGCTGGCCCAACAAAGACAAATATTATGGCAGCGAAAAATAAATCTGCCATTTTTAACCTTTTCAGGGAAAGTAATCCACTTATTGGCTTTAGTTAAAGTGTCTTACCTTTCTTCCCCTTTTTGTTGTATCTGTGAGTAATTTCCCCAGTCACACTGTTTATAGGAAGTGAAGTTATTCGTAATCATGCCTTAAGAGTATGTACACAAACTGGACACCCTAAAAGACCACTATGTATTAAATTCCTGATTGTTTGACATAAATTCTCTCTCTCTTTCAGCCAGACAGGAATCTTCTCATTTATTTACGAATAGGTTAAGACCTTCGCCTTGTTTCTAGCTATGCTTCTAAGTGCTAACATATATTAAGTAAATGTGGAACCTCTTCTGCATAGGAAACAAATTAAGTTGGTTAAACATGGAGAAAGACTAAATGTAATCCATCTCTTGTCATGTTTATGGGATCTGAACTCATCTTACATGAATGTTCCAATTTGGTTGTTGAAGCAGATGGGTTGCTTATGATAAACTAGAACTACAGACACAGAGTGTAATAATATAAATCATAAAGAAGATAAATAATGAAATTCTTTTAAAATAACTCTAGTTAAATATTTAGACAGCCATTTTTTAAGCTTACTTGCACACAAAAATAGGACTCACATATCTAAGGAAGGAAAGAATGGTACTCAACAGTAATATAAATATAATCTAAATTTAGACATAGAAGATTCAGATATTTTAAAAATCTGGGTGAATTTTTGAGCAGTGAATAATAAAAGAGGGAGCATTTCGTTGAGTCCACATGAAAAGAGAGGGTACTTATTAATATCACTTTAAACAAATATTCTTCATCCCAAACCCTTTAATCCAACTCCAGGATGAAGTAGAAAGGCTTCTTCAATACCAAACATTGAAGTCTATGTGGTGAGGGATACTCAAATTTGTTTTTTTGTCAACAACTTACTGCCCATGACCCTGCTGTCAGTGTTTACCAATTTGTGACCTCACTCCCCTTAGAGTTTACAACATATTTTACATATCACTGCAAAAACTTCCAAGTCAACTCATTTCTCGGTTGGAGGGTCAAAAGAAAGTTTAGAAACATAACTTTTTCAAGGTCATATGCTTAGAGATGATGCAATCAAGGTTTCAATGGCTGTTTGGACTCCTAGACTATGCAAATTATCTTAATCATGATATTCCAGCCAATGTTCCAGGAAGGGTGGATATTTCAAATAGGGAAATTTAGCATAGACTTTTTTATTCACTAAAACATAAGCTTAAGTCCTCAGGCTATGGTCTAAGATGGCTAGAAATAAAAGGGTAAAGAGAGAGTTAGGAAAAATAACAAGCCTGACAGTAGCAAAAGGAGCCCTGGGTGAATAACGCTGTACATGCATATTGATCTGCCCTGATTGGGCAGCTACCGCATTCTCATCGTCGCCTTTTATGTATCAGGTCACTCTCATAAGAAGGTTTTATTTGAGGGTTGGGGATTTAGCTCAGTGGTAGAGTGCTTGCCTAGCAAGTGTAAGGCCCTGGGTTCGGTCCTCAGCTCTGAAAAAAAAATCTGTTCTTAAATAAATCCCACTGAAATCAAGGACTAGGCAAGGCTGCCCATTCTCTCCATATCTCTTCAACATAGTACTTGAAGTCCTAGCTAGAGCAATAAGACAACTAAAGGAGATCAAGGGGATACAAATCAGAAAGGAAGAGGTCAAAGTATCCCTATTCCCAGATGAAATGTTAGTATACATGAGTGACCCCAAAAATTCAACCAGAGAACTCCTTCAACTGATAAACATCTTCAGCAAAGTGGCTGGATACAAAATCAACTCAAAAAAATCAGAAGCCCTCCTGTACACTAAAGACAAAAGGGCAGAGAAAGAAATTAGGGAAACAACACCCTTCACAACAGCCACTAATAACATAAAGTACCTTGGGGTAACTCTAACCAAGCAAGTGAAAGATCTGTTTGAGAAAAACTTCAAGGCTCTGGAAAAAAAAAAATTGAAGAAGATATCAGAAAATGGAAAGATCTCCCGTGCTCATGGATTGGTAGGATTAACATAGTGAAAATGGCTATTCTGCCAAAAGCAATCTACAGATTCAATGCAATCCCCATCAAAATACCAACACAATTCTTTGCAGACCTTGAAAGAAAAATTTTCAACTTCACATGGAGAAACAAAAAACCCAGAATTTCCAAAACGATCCTGTACAACAACAGATCATCTGGAGGTATCTCCATCCCTGATCTCAAGCTGTACTACAGAGCAATAGCAAGAAAAACTGCATGGTATTGGCATAGAAACAGAATAGTGGATCAATGGAACCGAATAGAAGACCCAGAAATACACCCACGCACCTATGGAAACTTGATTTTTGATAAAAAAGCCAAATCCATCC
>CM053766.1:44400747-44512927 GCA_028658305.1 Pachyuromys duprasi
CAGGAGACTATTTCCTGAACAGAACACCAACAGCGCAGGCTCTAAGAACAACAATCAATAAATGGGACCTCATGAAACTGAAAAGCTTCTGTAAAACAAAAGACACTGTCATCAAAACCAAACGACAGCCTACAGACTGGGAAAGGATCTTCACCAACTCTATATCTGACAGAGGGCCAATATGCAATATATATAAAGAACTCAAGAAGTTAAAAAGCAATAAATCAAGTAATCCAATTTAAAAATGGGGTATGGAGCCAAACAGAGAACTCTCTGTAGAGGAATATCAAATGGCAGAAAAACACTTAAAGAAATGCCTAATGTCCTTAGCCATCAGGGAGATGCAAATCAAAACGACCCTGAGTTTTCACCTTATACCTGTCAGAATGACTAAGATCAAAAACTCAAGTGACAACACATGCTGGAGAGGTTGTGGAGAAAGAGGAACCCTCCTCTATTAGAAATTTATTGCTGGTGGGAATGCAAACTTGTACAACCACTCTGGAAATCAATTTGGCTCTTTCTCAGACAATTAAGAATAGTGATTCCTCAAAATCCAGCTATACCACTCCTAAGCATATATCCAAAAATGCTCAAGTACACAACAAGGATATTTGCTCAACTATGTTCATAGTTGCTTTATTCATAATAGCCAGAACCTAGAAACAACCCAGATGTCCCTCAGTTAAGGAATGGATACAGAAATTGTGGTACTTTTACACAATGGAATACTACTCAGCAATTAAAAAGGAGGAAATCATGAAATTTGCAGGCAAATGGTGGGACCTGGAAATGATCATCCTGAGTGAGGTATCCCAAAAGCAGAAAGACACACATGGTATATACTCACTTATACAGACCTATAACATAGGATAAACATACTGAAATCTATACACCTAAAGAAGATAAACAAGAAAGAGGATCTGGGGTAAGAGGATTAATCCTCACTTAGAAAGACAAATAGGATGGACATTGGATGTAGGAGAAAACAAGTAGCAGGACAAGAGCCTACCACAGAGGGCCTTGGAAAGACTTTGCCTAGCAGTGTATCAAAGCAAATATTAAGACACATAACCAACCCTTTGGCAGAGTATAGGGAATCATATGAAAGAAGGGGTAGTTAGTATGATCAGGAGAGGACAGGAGCTCTGCAAGGACCAAATATATCAGGGCACAGGGGTCTTTTATGAGACTGTTTATCCAACCAAGGAACATGTATGAATATAACCTAGAACCCCTGCTTGAATGTAGCAAATGGTAGCTCAATATCCAAGTGGGTACCCTAGTAAGGGGAACAGGGACTATTTTGGACATGATTTCAATGGCTGGCTCTTCGACCCCCTGGCCCCCGGAGGGAGGAGCAGCCTTGCTAGGCCACAGAAGAGGACATTGCAGCCAGTCCTGAAGAGACCTGATAAGCTAGAGTTAGATGGAAGGGAAGGAGGTCCTCCCCTATCAGTGGACTTGCAAAGGGGCAGGGAGGAGATGAGGGAGGGATGCGAGGGATAGAGAGGGAATGCGGGAGGGAGCTATGGCTGGGATACAAAGTACATAACCTGTGATTAATATAAAATAAAAATGTAAAAAAATATATAAAATGAATACATAAAAATAAAAATTAAAAAAAAGAAGGTTTTATTTGGCTCATCATCACATCTGAGCTGTTTCTGCCTGAGATGCTGACACCTTGTCCACCTTCATTGCTGTAGACTAATTTTAAATACTTTTATTATTTTCTATGAAATAGCATCTTCCATCTCTCCCTCCTTCCCTTCCATTCCATTCTCTATTATTAATAGAGCCTTTCCCACTATGTCCCATGCCCTCAAATCAGACACATGATTAGACAGGCTGTGGGGAGTTAATGCTCATATTGGTTGATAGAGAGACTAAACAAACTCTGTCTGGGTAAGGCTATATAAGAGTACCTGTCTGAACAAGGATAGGTAGAAGAAAATGGACTAAGAGAATACATGTAAAACTTCCCAGACCAAGCAAGTCCAGTCTAAGACCTACTGAAGATTAGAAATTTATGAAGTACAGAAAGCTAATGTAAGTTGGGAGTGAGACAGAAAAGAATGTGTTATGTGGGGTATATTTTGTTTGGGATGAGGTGGAAAGGAGGGAATAAGACTAAAATCAGATAGATTTTGAGAAGGAAAGAGATCTCTTTGTCATGCACTAAACAGAAATATTAGATTCTTTCTTGGTCGGATTCTATATATTGAAGATAGGTTGATTTACTTAGAAAGAGGAGGCGAAAGCCTGGATGGCAGACCACTGAACCAGGAACAGGACAGAAAGATTAATTCTGCAAGGACTGTTTCTATACGATCTAACCACTTTTCATCTCTGTTCAGTCTCTATCTGGTCCTAGGATAAAATATTTTACTCAGTGGACTGTCCAGGAATCTAACATCTTGAGCACAGTTTTAAAGAAAATTTTTATTTGTTCTTTAAAAGGTAAATACATGTGTACAATAGAGTTTGATTATATCCATCGTAGATGCCCTCTCTTCAGCAGCTCTCAGATATATCCCATCAACACATCTCCCTGCAAACATCATGTCTTCTTTCTTTTTTAAAATTTGTTTAAAATAATTCACTGGGTTCAACTAGTGATGTGTGTATGTGCTTAGGTGTAGAATATCCAGCGGCATGTGGGCAACCTTGCTGGGCCTATACTTACAGAGAAAACTGAATCTCCCAATGCCAGAAGGCTTCAGCTAATTAACAGCTCCTCAGCTATGGGTGAGACTTCATGAGTGCCTCACTGGCATCCAAGCTGGGATTTAAAGCTGGCTTGATCTTGTGCAAATCTTATTCAGGTGATTTGCAGCTTCTGTGAGTTCATGAGTTCAATGGCCAAAAGACACACTTTTCAGTAGTCCTCTTCAACTCTGGCCTTTATAATCTTCTGCTCCCTCTTCTGGGATGTTCCCTGAGCTTTGGTGTCATACATTTTAAGATCACAGGCTGTGGTTGGTTTCAAACCATTGAGGACAGAACTGGAAGGAAGCCTCAGATTCTTTACTGAGAATGCAGCTGCTGGAAATTACCTGCTTGGATATTTATTTCTAGTCGAAGGTTTTTTTACTTAAAATACAAAATTAAAATAGTGTGTTATTTAGTTTTATTTATACAAAATATATTTCCTAATCTAAGGCAGTCACATAAAACATAGCAGGCATGATGTTATTCAAATATAACTCCTATTTGAAGTGCACATATGTACTAAATCCCCCTCACTGGAAAAAATTCCCATGTTCCAAAAGCTCAAGAATTTTAAATCAAATATTATTGCTTTTAAAATATACAACCCCCAAAGAACGGCCAATTATTATATTCTTATTACCCTGTAATTAACCTAGTTTTAAAAATGTTTGGATATGGACATTACTCATGACTACTATTTTGTTTTTAAATTGATAATGGCCTAAGTAGGTCCCAGCATATTCACCTCATATTATGCAAAATTAATCAATAGAGTATAGCTAAACTGTCCAGCTACAAATTAATAACATCTATTGAATGACCAAATCGTTCTGCTCCAGTTGAAAGAACATAGTTGAAAGAACGGCTGAGCTGGTGTTTACTGGGTCATTTCCCTAAACTGTAAAATGATGCCACTTATCTATCCAACAACAAAAGTGTTATTCTTCTCATTAATTTTTATCATGGAAGCATGTTTGATATTTTGGTTCATGGAGAAATAAACAGACATAACTGATGGCTAAATGCATCCTGAAAATTAATATGGTATCATTACTCAGCTGAGGATGGGAGGAGAGATTATCACAATGACATAAGCCTGCGAAAGGGAATACACATAGTATAAAAGTAGAATGTCCATGAAATCAAAGATGTTTGCACGATCAGACCAGGTCAGAGATCTACATCTAAACTAACCTTAGCAACCCAACAGATAGGAACACTTCAAGAACTACGAAATCGGTTTCCTGCCATAAAAACACATTTCCCACAACAGCTATCAAGACTTAAATTAATTTCAAGATCTACAGCTCAGACTGTGAGACAATTGCCACGAAGATATGAGAAGCGGGATTCATACAAGACGTTGTCTTCACTTCTATTTCTCAGGACAAAAACAGTCCACTCCTCCACACAGGTGGCATGTCTGTCTCTGAGACTGTCCTGGACTCAGCAGCCATCCTGAGAGAGGCAGAAGAGATAGCCAAGGACTGAGGTCAGACTTCTAGCCACTGTTTTCATCACCCCTTTCCATTCTTGAAACTTTTCATTTTAACACCAAAATAAATGTTCTTATTCTGAAATATTCTGGAAGGTAAAGAATTGGTTGTCTAACAACTTTTTATAGCTATATTTTTAATATTATATAACATATCTAGTAAAGGCCAACAGATGAAACCCAGGCTTTCAATATTTTCAAGGAACTAGGTTTGAAAAAAAATAAGTAAGAGGTGTTTAATGCAGTAATCATGAATGAAGAACTAGAGTATGTTGAAATTTTGGATGCTAATTACTCCTCTATAAAAGATCTTAGAAATCAAAATTCATAAGTGGCTGGGTGTGGGGACACACACCTTTAATCTTAACACTCTGGAGGCAGAGGCAGGTAGATCTCTGGGAGTCTGAGGCTAGCCTGTTCTTTATACTGAGTTTCAGGTTAGACAGAACTAATCATTACACCCTCTCTCAAAATTAAACAAACACAAACCATCACGAACACTCATAATTATAGAAGCTTTAAAACTAATCAGCACTTTCAAGTTTATACATGAAAGAAAAAAAAACAAATATTTCAAACAGAACTACTTACTCCATGGACAATTCCTTTATCAAATCATTTTCTTTTTTATATTTCTCTTTATACTCTGAAAACATGTAAGATATCAAAAACTGTTCTCTCAAACACTGTTACTCTGACAGCAAATGATTTTCAAAAGTCTTGAGTAAAACTGATTACAAATTCTATTGTTTAGTTATTTGTGCATACTTTCTAAAGACAGACAATGTAGCCAATGTGGCCAGACTTTATACAACTTGGGTAAGTGTGACTTGGAGAGCATGGGAATCTTTCAGACAATTAACTAAGTATCATCTCTACTATCAAAAATCAAATTCTCAGGAATCTCTGTAAGCATTAAAATAACAGCAATGGCTGTGTGTGAAGACATGGATGTGCCTTTCCTTCTCAAAAAGAAGCTAGCTTCTCTGGGAAGCCATGAGGGTTTGTGATTCTGCACACTAACACCGTGAAGGGATCAAGAGTGGTTCTGTGTTATTCTCAAAACCTAGGAGTCCTAATGCCTAATGGTACCTCATATATTCCATTATCATTTTTAGCCCTGGAACCTCAGGATTGAATGCATCAATGCCGAGGTAAGAGGAGGAAGGTGACCAAATACTTCTGACTATTAAGATCTCAGAGGAGCATACTTGGACTTTGGTTACAAATATTTCATTATAATTTCAGAGAAAACAGACAGCTATGGTTCAGTAAGGCATCAGTCCACACAAATAAGTGAAAGGGTAAGTGAATTAGGCTGCAATCTGAGCTACACTCTTGTACCTATTTGTGTGGGCTGCTGCCTTCCTGAGTCATAGCAAAATACGGCCAGATAATTTCAGAAGGTTCTGGAGACTCACTCTCAGCTTGCATATCTATTTTTAGCTTATGTATTTATTTTAATAAGAATTATCACACCTTCTCTATTTTAATAAACCTTCTTCAACCATTAGACGATAACACATTTAAAGTAACGTGCATAAACCTCATAAAATGGATATCTATATTTTAGCTAAGTACTCCTTAACCATACTTCCTGATTGTCACTAAAACATTAGAATCAAATGAGGTCCTGAATATAGTGCTAAAAAAACGAGGCTTTTCTGCTTAGAGGTCGAAAGTCAACCAATCTTGAGCTGCTGTCCAGCACTGTATTTCCTTACAGGGCCAGGGGCTGTCACTCTGAGAAGTCAAATCTGTCCTCTGTGGAATGTAAGGTATGGCTAAAACAAAAATCTGTCATATCGACTGGGTATTTTCTCCATGAAACTGTTCTTAGAGTGGAAATAGTTAGAATAGGCTTTAGAGTATCTTAAGAAAGAGCATGCAGTTTTTATCAGGAGAACAGGTTAAAGCCTGAAACGCCACAGCTGTGAAATAGATAGGTGGAAGAGAGGAAAAAGAAAAATTCAAGCTCACAATCATTTCTCATCTGGTTGTGAGATAACCTTTATTAATGCCAATTAATTCTTTGCTTGGGCCTATGTGACTTTATAACCTTCTACTTAGAAGAAATCAATTGTATGAGCTCAGCTGAGAATGAACCTCCATAATAGATGTTTCCACTCTTGCCTTTACTTTGCTCTGATAGCCCTTAAGGTGGTCTGAGGTAAAAGCTAAAGATGCATTGTAGCCTGAGGGATGATTGAATGGAAAAAAATGGGGGATGGGAGCAGAATCTACTTGGATAGACCAATTTCCCACCACTGTGAGCCAGAGCAATTGATTGATGAATCCTTGCTCTGTCAAGAGGCAGCCTTCAGATTTCATCACATAAATACTCATTCAACTCAAATTCTGCTTGACAAGCCTCAGACAGCTTTGTTCTGTCACAGATATCATTGGAAGGAAAACGCACCATTAATCATCCTTAATTAACTTTACCATAGTCCGCTGAGGCCAGTGTGCTATCTGGATAAGCCCTCAGCTTAACAAGGGTTCTGTAATTATCAAATACTAGAGTGTTTTTCCAGTCCCCTCTTTCCTACTGTTATCAGCTATAGAAATCCATCGTGAGTGGAGTTCACAGGACTTCATGCCCACTGATTATATGAGATAGCTTATCACTGGCTATACCTTTCTCTAACAAAAACAATTTTAAATATGACTGACCTGCATGAAATGGCATTTTATATGTATACCCCCCCCGATAGTCATGACTTCTAATATTTCCATCCCGATTCTCAGGTACCCTGTGTCCTGAGACAGCATTTTCTAAGAAAAGAACAGAAAAGAAAAGAAAAGAAGACATCAAAAATAACTAAAATAAAGCCTTTGTTTGAAACACAGCATTACTTGAAGCACAAAATAGTTGCTGATGAATTGGCAAATGTACACGCCACTCACATGAGTGCAAGAACCTGCACACTCAGTCCTCACATCATCAAATGACTTTCAATTTTGAGGAAGCATTGACACAGCAGGATTGTTTTGATTTTTTTTTTTTTGGCTTAACACCAGTAGCATCCATTTGCTTCTTTTGAAATTATCTATTGTGAAAGTTTGATAACCAGGACCATAATTCAATGATAACCAGAAAGAACCTGAACATAAGATGTATTCACATCTTAAATAAAACAAAGTACAGTATATGAACTAGTAACAATGACAGAGCGGCTAACATACCCCAGGTGACTGCAGTTGGGTCTGTGCAGCTTCCAGAAAGGCTTCTAGCTGCTTTGCATATTAGCCATTCTCTAACATATGAATACACTAATGATATTAGTTACTATTTCAGATTATGGGCTCATCTTGATCCATTAGTTATAAGAAATTTAAATCTACATCATATAACCCTCTGTTTATATGGGGTTTTCTGTGAATTATCTACACAAAGGTAAATGTTCTTTCATAATGAGGAGGGTGAACAAAAGCACTTTCTGTGTGGAAACTAAGAAGGTAAGTCAGGGTTTTTATTTTTGAGCTACAAGTTAAGGATTTCTTAAAATGACTAATACCTTGGTAAATGTTTTGGCATGGCATAGCATGGGATGGCATGGCAGACATGATATTTTTCACACCTCCAAAGAGAAATAACCATATAATATTATAACAGGAGTTTAATCTATTATTCATTTGATGAGGTTCTGTAATTGGAGGAAGGTAGGGTTGGTGGTGAAAACTCACTTTGGTGGTTCATGTTTACTAAAATAAATGTTAAACTGTGGTTCTATACAGATTATATAAATGACATGTTTCCACAGAAATCCTAAACATCGACTTTATTCACTAATATTAAACTAGACTTTGAAAACTTCATGTAAATGCTAAAGCACGGAACTTGATTTTTTTAAACTAATACATATGACTTAAGTCTACTAACAATAAAGTATATCAAATTCAAAGTGATTCATCATTAAGGTCCTCATCATTAAGGTGGCTCAAGGTTTCATATTTACAGGGTTTTATTTTGGGGGAAAACTATATGCAAAGTGAAATCTTTGTATGAAGTATATTTCATATTGCCTTTCTGTCCAATAAGTAGAAGAAATTCTATTCTAATGTACTTGTATTTTAAAATCTGATTAGTACTAAACCAATTATCTAGGCCTCTCCTTTAAAAAAATACTTCTTTCCCTTGCATCTCTGTTCACAACTTCTTCAATGGGGTTATGGTTGTGCTTCTTTATTTTCTTCCTTTCTTTTAATTCTTGGTGTCTCTTCCTCTATCTAATTTTTCTGGGTTATCATGGACTCTGTCTTTTGTGTATCTTACCTATTCTTTTCATTTATTTCATGTCTTCTTCATTCCTCCCTTCATGCCTGCCATCATCCTGATTTCTTTCCTTCCTTCCTTTCTTTCATTTTTCTTTTCTTTCTGTTTCCTATTATTTTATTTCCCAATCATTCTTTCTCTGATGCCTTCAAGTCAAGTATCAGTTTGCTGTATTATGCAATAGGAATAGAAAATCATACATATTGGGTCTGGGCAACGCAACAGAAGAGACAGTCATTAGAGAATCCTAACATAATACAACAAAAGACATAGTAGACATGGATTGAGCATGCTATAGTGACAAATTATTGGTTCATAATTTAGCTTTAAAAACATGGACAAGAAAGTCCTTCCTGTGAAGTAACAACTAAATGTGGAATCCATTAAATAAATAAGAGTCTAACTAAGGAGTGTGGGAAAGGATGGGATTTAAAAGGCAGAGGGGTGTTCATGTAACCACTCATTCTTCGAACATTTACTGATAGTGTGCTTGGGTCTCATACACCTACCATGGCACCTGCACTGACCATTCATTTGTTATTCATTTGAATAAAACTTTGTTAGCTAGGTACACATTGAGTACACTTGTGAAATACAAAAGAAATATATCTGTACTAGAAATTAATTTCAGAAACAATGACAAAAATAGGATAGCAATTATAGGAAAGTAGATGCCTCTACTCTTTCCCTTCTGTTTTTGTCCCATCTGGACCTCCATGGATTTCCAGTGTTGTGCACTCTCTTCATTTAAAGAGCAGTGACAAGGCTTGGAATGAATGATAGTAGGAGAAGATAAAAAGAAAATGCACCTTTCTTCTTTCTGGTACAGAATCATTGTGCTTCATTTAGTGATTAGTTCCTAACTACTATGTGATTGAAATACATGAAACATCAGGACCAGCTCTGGAAGGAGAAGAACAATGTTTTTGTCTTATAAGTCCCATAGGGTCTTGCCAAGCTGGGACCTGATTAGTGGTCATTTTGTGAAACATACACGATATGGATTCATGTCTTCAACAGTCAGCTGGAGAGCAACAGGAAAATGTATGGTCTGAGTATCTGACTGAAATAGGCTGCTATGATCTAGTCAGAAAATATATAGCCTTACTTATGCTATTTAAGATATTTAATATCAAACTACACTGAAATAGTTTAAGAAATAAAATGGAACCAAGATGAGAGTAGGAACTGTAGGGAAGGGCTGTGAATGTCCTTCCACATTTCAAAGGTCATAATCGGCATTAATTATGTTTAACGAATGTCTTATTTAACCACATGCAAACTTAAATCAGTTTGGGTCTGACTGATTCAAAGCTATTTGCTGGTCCCCTGCCCTGCTGCAGTAATTGCTTAAGACGGACTCTGCA
Organism: Pachyuromys duprasi; assembly: GCA_028658305.1. Lineage (NCBI taxonomy): Eukaryota > Metazoa > Chordata > Mammalia > Rodentia > Muridae > Pachyuromys > Pachyuromys duprasi. The sequence continues at coordinate 44,410,601 of CM053766.1, forward strand.
CGGGTCAAAAGAATGGACTCTGTTCGTATTATTTCTGCTAATAACAGTTCTTATATAAAACATTGAGAACTGATGTTTCAAAGTTGCTTTTCTTTGCTGAAATCACATATAATTTCAAATTGTATGAGAGATGTCTCCAAATTTATTTTTAATTTATTTACATTTTAGTAACAGAATAATAACAGAAGACACAGTAGGAGGGTTTGTCAAAAAAAAAAAAAAAGAAAAGAAAAGGAATTAAGAAAAGCATGGAGTACTTGGCAGTTAAGAGAGTTCTAATGAATGCAAATGGATGTGGGCATTTTGAAGGAAAAAGATTTAAGGGACACAATGCCAAGCAACAGACAAAGAGAAAACTTTCTTACACGAAGTCCACAGGATGAGCCAGGTATTCTGGCCATTAGGTCTTCAGGACTTGAAGCATTACATTAAGGATTAAAACCCTTCCTGCACGGAGGCTTTCCCCACAAAACTGATGACTATTTGCTAGGACCTGCTCCTTTTGTGGAAAATGATGTTTTGAAACAGTACTCTGCCCCACCCACAGGGAGGGTCTCCCACACCCATGTGCTAGGCTTGTTGCAGACCATCTCTGTTGTGGATGAAATCTCCCTTCTTTGCTAAGGACTGTCTTTGGCCAGGGGGTGATTTTTTCCCTCCAGACACCCTTATCTAACCTTGCAACTCCCACAAGCTGCCCATTCTCATCACTCTCCAATATACATTTACCCCTTGGCCTGTAGATAATGAAATCTTGATTGAATATGTACATCTGCTCAAAGTTTATTCACTTACACGGACATCTTTCAAGGGTGAGCTACAGCAGTTTTATCTCCCACACCTTAGATGACAGAGAACAAATTTACTTAATGTGCTTTGCTCTGACCAAATGTTGATATTATTCAATAAGCATATTTCACTGTGACTACTCATTTGTCATTTTTAGCAGGATGTGTGCATGTGTAGCAGAATAAAATGAAAAAAAAAAAAAACCAAAACCCCCACAGAACTCTACAATGGCAATCAATCGCTAGTTTAGTTATTTTTCCATCTGGTCCTATAGCATATTAATTGAGCCAAAGTGAAAGCGAAGAGTTGCGTTAGTATTCATTCCATAGAAGGTGATAGTCCTCCTAGATTAAAGCCTTTTGTTAACTAACTATAAACCCAGCACACTCTGAACTTGAAGTCAGATGAGGCCCATGACTAAGGACACACTTTCAATGAAGATTTTCACGAAAACTCTTTCAATATCTCCTTATACATCTCTATATTTTGTAGTGCATTATTCACCAATCATTTGATCTATACTCATGTTTATTACATTTAAACCTTGACAAGGTCCACTTTTTACTGTTTCAAAACACCAGCTTGGCTACAGTCATTGAGGAAGTATGAACTTGACTTTTGGGAGGGGGAAGACATTTCATAGAGAATCCTTCTGGCTTCAGTACCCAGCACATTCTTACTTTCTCCTAAATCTAAAACCAAATGTTTGGTTTCCTAGTATTTTTTCCTGCCCCTGGATCTTTCTTTCCATCTTCCATGAGGACACTCTCAGCCTGGCTTTTGCATATTCTCCCAAGAAAGAGTTGTTTATTTACATTGGCAGTCCTTTCTGCTATTCCTTGGAGACTGTTTCCAGTGGCATGTGGGGTTACTAAGCTTTATTGTTGACAAGTGGAAGGTGGGATCCAGGCTTCTGTGGTTAAATTGTTTATTGATAATTACCTGTTAATTACCCTACTGCCTGAGTCCTTTAATTTACTATAACCATTACATTCCTTTTTCTTGAAAATCCTGCACTGACTCTCTCTCTCTCACACACACACACACACACAGGCCAAAAAACATACTTCTGTACCACCTTTAAAAAAATGGTTAATTTCTTAATTCAAACCATTTAGATTTAGAACATTTCCTCATCACCTAATATCTGGGTTGAGGAAAAAGCAAGACAGTGTTGTAATTATACCTATGCCTCATAATTGATTTATAACTGTTGAACATAATTTTGGATGGCAATCACCAAATTAGGTGTCATAAAATATTCTTGGCTCATTACTGTTTTATTTTACTGTAGAACATTTTCCTTCATCATGTTGAGCAGCAATTCTATTCTAAATCAAAGGCTTGAGACAAAATAGATGAAACGCCATATTATTTGTTAAAATATGAAGTTTTTTATAGTAAGATTCCAGTGGCCAAATTCCTTTGTAACATGCCACAAAGACAGACAGTTGACATGTCTAACAAGAATTGGATAAGACTATCTAAATGCCCAGGACACATAAGCTTGGTTGCCTCAGTTTCTATAGTTCTCAAGAAATTCTTCCTAATCTTTGTTCCAGAAAGCTCTTTCAGTACTACTAACATCTGGTAAAATATCTTGCTGTTAGTAAAATGTATAGTTAATAATTAAGTCCAACTTTATAGGAATCAGAATTAGCTCTGCCAAGCAAAGAGATGGATTTATTGGGTGTATATTGTAGAAATGTATTGCACAATGACCTGCAAAGAATGATCAAATACAATTCTAAAATCGCAAATCAAGAACTCTGTGGCTACAGAGTCATCATGCTGCCATTTTCCACTAGCCTTCCTCTGGTTTCCCCCCTGTAACTATTTCCCCAGGCGTTTTTACGTATGCCAAAGGAAAGCAAGGTCAAGGTGAACTCCAGAAGCGTGGTGGTACATCGACTGAAGTGAAACTTCAGAGCTGTTGCTTATGCTGCCCCTGCAACTTCAGCCTTACTGAGAAGCATCACTGCGTTGATGGAAAAGTTTGGGGTGCCTGAAGCTGATCCATCAACAGACATCTTCCCTGGGACTCCCCATGCTAAGTGCCGTCCCTTCAAAATGTATCATTCTGTGTGGGTTCTAGTAGCCCATGGCAGCTCAGTCTCCAAGTGGGTTCCCTCGTAAGGGGAACAGGGGCTGTCTCTGACACGAACTCAGTGGCTGGCTCTTTGGTCACCTTCCCAGGAGAGGGAGCAGCTTACCAGGCCACAGAGGAAGACTATGCAGACAGTCCTGATGAGACCTGATAGTCAGATGGAAGGGGAGGAGCACCTCCCCTATCAGTGGACTAGGGGAAGGGCATGGGAGGAGAAGAGGGAGAGAGGATGAGATTGGGAGGGGCTGAAGGAGGGGGCTACAGCTGGGATACAAAGTGAATAAATTGTAATAAATTTCAAAATAAATTTTAAAAATAAAAAATATTATATTAAAAAATGGAAAGAACTTAGCATTTAAAGTTCAAATGGCTAGAATGAAATGTAGGTTTGATACTTACAAGATGAATCAACATGGGTAAATCACTTAATCTCTCAAAACTTCTATCATTAAAAAAAAGAACGTGATAAAAATATCATAAGATTGATCCATCCATGTATTGAAATTCTTGTCATCATGTCAACAATATAATAACATAATAGCAAGTATGAGATTATGTTTATACCTGGAAAGCACTGTGTGACTACAATAATCACTATTAATCCCCAAAATAATAAGCACCCATTTAAATAAAGATTAAAAGAGCTTTGCTAGATCTAGTGAATAAACAGAAAGTCAAAACTATTTAAATATCTAAGTAAGAGTGTCAATGCCCACACATTATAGCATTTCAACAAATATTTTTCCTAAGGGAAGATTAAAGTCCGGAAAGGAAATGGAACAGCCTCGGCTGCTGTCATTGCACTCCTAGTATTTTGCTTGGGAGAACGAGCCTTGTCAAATGGAAAGACTGAAATGAATACATTTCTCAGCTGCTTAGCAGATACCTTTTCCAATATAAGCCAAACATTTCAACCGACCTCATTTCCATGTGAATATTTGCACTCCCAGATAGATGATCATAATATTAAGGGAAATGGGTTGATCTTGGCCTTGGAATTATATGGCTTAGGTGTAAATTTATTCTTAATCTTCCATGATTACGTTTTAACATTCCTAGCTGAAATTTGGTTGAGATATCAAATTGTTCAAAGGGAGGTTTATACCACAGCCCGACAGCCACTACTGGGAAAAGACGGAAACCCCAAGCCGCAGCCAAGCCCATCCATAGGGCTTTTCCCCATGAAGGAGACCACGGCAGACTTAACATTGTTACAGACAAATTGCTACCATTACCAAGGCAAATAATTGTGTTTTTTATGTTTTTAAAATAGTGTGAGTAACTCTTCAGAAACTAGAAAGGAACTGCATCTTGATGAACCTATATTAAAAGAATTTTCTTCTATGCCACTTGTTCATTTATTTCCTTGTTGATACAATATCCTCATTACCAGCTGTACACACTAGTCACTCACAGACCTAGTCTGAGACTGTGATTCAGCCAAGCTTTTCAGTAGCCACAAAGCCTCCTCACCCTTCCCCCCAAGCAGTTTATTAGCTCTGCGTTTGTACAGTTGTAAGTGAGATTATTTACATGTTCCTTCTTTCTCTGTAAGAAAATTCACAAGATGACTGTCTCTCTTATTCAATAGGAAACCCAAAGTAAACAAGAATGTGAGAGTACTCAGATTCATCATGTAACTTAAAGATTAATATTTAAAATAAATACATGATGTGATAATTTAAGCATGAAACATATCCCAGAGTTTTCACAGAAGAAATTTATGATGGCTGGAGACATTTTAATATGCTATTTCTATTTCCTAGGAATACCTTTTATCAGGTGGAAAGAAAAAAAAGAGTTACAAGTTCAGTGTTAATTAGTCTCATTTATAAACTTTCATCCAAACCTGCAACCTCATTGAAGAATACATTAAGCTATTAAATGGGGGAGGGGGGTAAAGTCAGGTAGAGTATGACCCCAAACTGTGCTTTACAGGATGTACAATTCAGGGCAGACAACAATGTGGGATCTGCAGAATCAAGACACACTGATCTTACAGCAGTTGTTTTAGTTTTCCTCTGAAACTCTGGGTTCTGTGGCTTAAATCACTCCCTCTCTTTATTTAGGCCTCATTGTGGAGCTTTAAAATAGAATCCCGTTGACAAGAATCTGAGGTCCTTCAGACCTAATATCACGTCAAGCTGCCGGGCTGAGACCTTACATGCCAAGTCTCAGCCTACGATGAATTTTATAAGTGAGTTATAAACCCCTCAAAAACAGGGTTTATAATGGAAATGCTGACAGACTGTTAACTATCAAGTTTCTAGTGGGTTCCTGTATAATATACTGTATTTCTTCCCCTTGAAGATATTAATTTACTTTTTGAAACGTTCATTGCTAAGATTAAGCGTAGGTTTTGAAATGTGTTCATAGGCAATTTATGCATGAGTAGCAATGTACTCTTCTCCAGATGTACAGAATACTAATTTGAAAATGATTTATGGGACACACCGTGTTGCACATTCCATTCCCTTCTGGAAAGTTCAGACAAGGTTTTTCTCTGACACAACACCAGGATCCTGTATGTATTGTAAATACAACACATTAGCTGTGGTTGTTTAAGTTCTTGAGATATCAACTGTAGACTGTTCTCAAATACACAAGGTAAATTGCCAGGATCAAAGAGATAAGGGGAACTGAATATTAAGATCTCAGAAGGAGGACCTTAACAGAAACATACTTTAAAATAAACTCTTACCATCTAAAGGGAGAGTTGTTCATTTCCATGGAGACCAGTTTTGAGAACCCTTTGCAAATGTTTCACAGCTATTATGTGCACAGTAATTGCTTATGACATTCTATAGTTCAAATTATCTCTAGATTACTTACAACAGCTAATGCAATAGAAATATAAAATATCTATGCTACTGTATTGTCTGGTAAAGAAATACAAGAGATCATCTATGGATGTATAACATGCATACAATATTTTCAATGTCCATTGGTTGAGTGTATGGATGTAGAACCCTGGAAATGAAAAACCGTCTGTATGTTGATACTGTAGGCTATGGAATGAATTTGTTGCCACAATATGAATGAGGAACACATGTTTGATATTAAATATTAGTAGCAGCATTTGGAAATCTACTCCAACAGAGGAGCTTTTTTTTAAAATAAGAAACTAAATAAATTTAACCATTTGTTATAATTCTAAAGCCCTGAGTTCAATTATTAATATCACACATGCATAAAATTTAGAGCAGATAGATAATAGATAGGTAGAGAGAGAGATACAGAGAGAGAGAGAGAGAGAGAAATAGGCAGGCAGGAAGGCAGACAGACAGATGATAGAAACAGATGATAGATGGATGGAGAGACAGACATAAAGAAAATGATAAACATTTAGATATTATCTATAGTAGATAAGAAAAAGAAAGATAATATCTATAGATGATTGATAGATGATCGACAGAATTTACATGATTTATCTACATACTTGCCCCCGGGCAGGATACTAGAACACCGCAGCAACAGAAAAGTTACCAGTACAACCTTTCTTACAGCATATCATCCTAGAAACACATTCTGTATGGAGATAATTCCTCTCAGAGAGAAAACAATGTTATTGAAAAACTAACCCAAGATCCCTTCTGAAAATATCAGAAATGATTATTTCACTTGCCTCCACACTATCTCATTTCTCAGCCCAAGTAGACCCTCTGTTGGACTGAGGATGCAGTGGGTTTTTTTTTCCTTTTTTCTTTTTTCTTTCCTTTTTTAATTTAATTTTCATTTTTTATAATTTATTCATTTTATATCCTGACTGTAGCCCTTTCCCTCATCTCCTCCCAGACCTACCCTTCCTCCATCTTCCCCTCTATCCCCTTTCCCTTGTCCTCTGAAAGGGGGAGTCCTCCTCCCCTGTCATCTGACCCTAACTTATTAAGTCTTATCAGGATTGCCTAGATTCTCTTAGTCTGTGGTCTGGCAAGGCGGCATCACCAGGAGCAAGTGATCAAAGAGGTAATCAAGTTCATGACAAAGACAGCCCCTGCTCTCCCACATGGAGACTGAGCTGCCAATTGACTATATCTGAGCAGGATGTCTAGGTCCCCTCCATGCATGGTCCTTGGTTGGTGCACAGTCCCTGCAGGCCTGGGCTTACATTTTTTGGATATGTTGGTCTCCTTGTAGAGTGCCTGTCTCCCCTGGGTCCTTCTATGACTCTTCCCCCCTTCTTTCATAAGACTCCCTGACCTCTGCCCAAAGTCTTCCCATAAGTCTCTGCATCTGCTTCAATCCCTTGCTGGGTAGACTCTTTCAGAGGACAGACATATATGGGTAGGTTCCCATTCTGTTCCTTCTCTTAAACCACTTCTGGTGTCTACCCTATTTGCCATTCTAAATGAGATTTAAGCACCCTCCCTAGGGTTTAGCTTCTTTAGGTCTATAGATTTTAGTATGGTTATTCTATATTATATGGCTAATATCTGCTGCTTATATGTGAGTATATAACATGCATGTCTTTCTGGTTCTGGGTTACCTCACTCAGGATGATCTTTTCTAGTTCCATCCATTTGCTTTCAAATCTCATGATTTCCTAAGATCAACAATTAATAAATGGGACCTCATGAAACTGAAAAGCTTTCTTAAAGCAATGGACACTGTTAACAGAACAAAACAACAGCCTACAGACTGGGAAGGGATCTTCACCAACCCTATATCTGACAGAGAGCTAATATCTAGAATATATAAAGAACTCAAGAAATTAGATACCAATAAACCAAACAATCCAATTAAAAATGGGATACACAGCTGAACAAAGAATTCTCAATAGTGGAATATCAAGTGGCAGAGAAACACTTAAAGAAATGTTCAACATACTTAGTCATCAGGGAAAGGCAAATTAAAACGACTCTGAGATGCCATCTTAGACTAATCAGAACAGCTACGATCAAAAGCTCAAGTGACAACACATGCTGGAGAGGATGTAGAGAAAGGGGAACCCTCCTCTATTGCTGGTGGAAGCGCAAACTTGTGCAACTACTTTGGAAATCAATCTGGCACTTTCTCAGAAAGTTGGGAAAAGCACTAGCTCAAGAGCCAGCTATTTGACTCCTGGGCATATACCAGAAAGATGCGCCATCATTCAACAAGGACATTTGCTCAGCTATGTTCAACTAGAGCAGCTTTATTTGTGATAGCCAGAATCTGGAAACAAACTAGATGTCCCTCAATGAAAGAATGGATACAGGAATTGTGGCACATTTACACAATGGAATACTACTCAGCTATTAAAAAACAAGGAAATCATGATTTTTTTTTCTTAATGATTTGTAAAACTTTGCCTCTAAAGATCCTCAGTCTTTGGTTTCACTCAAAAATCACCTATAGAGGTTTTAAAATTTCATGAAACTTGGGCCATGCCCAGATTTCTCAAGTCAGAATTTCTGAATTTACAGGACTAAAGATAGTTACATGTAGCTTTATAGTATTAGAATAGTATTATTAAATATATTATGGATTATAAAATAATAGTTAATAACAAATGGTTTTCAAAGCAATTTAAAGCTATTTCTATACAAAGAACATGATGATATGGAGAAAAAAAACCTGAAAAGACCTTGAAACACGGGGACTTCTCTTTGAAACAAAGGAGTTGGGAGATGATCCATAGCTAATCATCACTGAGGAAGAAAGGCCTTCCTAAAATAGCTGAGAAGTAAACAGTGAGTGCACAAGTGACTGGCCAGGCAGCTGGGAAGGTGCAGCATCTCTGAAGGATGTCACAAGATGGATAGGAGCTTTAAGTTAAGAATAGTCAGCCGTGCTTCCTGGAGAGGAGTTCCATATCCTCAGGAGGAAGAGACTATCTCAGAATATCCCATCTGGATACACAGAGGGCGGAAGTCAGTCACTGTAAGAGTTGACATTAGTCAGGGATCAACTATAATTAATACCCAGTGAAGTCAGACGAGCAGCAGCTGATGATGTAGGAACTATTATTAAACACACATAAATGTTATGGGGAAAAAAAAAACAGAAAAAGCATGACATTTATTCTTTCAGAATTGAACCTGTCCAGATAGAAGACCTAATTTTCTTGTTCTTCCCCAAACAACACAAACTCAAATGTAAGTACTTATATAAGAGTATAATAGATGCATAGCTAAGTAGATAGATAGATAATTGGGTGAGTGGTCTTCCTTCTCCATCTCAAAGACCATCTGTGCTCATGACTCCCATATTTCTTATCTTTATCCCTGGTTTGACTCCTAAATCTCAGACCTTTCCATCTGTCTGTGGGATCTTCCAATGGGCTATTTAATAGCTTCCTTGCATTTCATTTCTTCAGTCTGAGGCCTTCGATATCTCCTTTTTCTTGCCCACACTTTACCAACATGGTCTCTCTTCACTCACTGCTAACAGCCAAAGGATTCCATCCATTATTTCCTTTCCCAAGCCAAACACCCTGGGAACGATCTTCAACTGAACCTTTTCTATATGTTTCCACTCCATCACAAAGTGTTCCAACAGATCTTCATCAGGAGCATGCCTAGAGCCATTCCATTTTCCTCTGTCTGTGTGTGAACTCTGATGTCAGCCTACATGTTAGGGTCCATCCCATTGTTTCATCACACAGCAGCCCAAATGTCCTGCACAACATAAGCCAGATCATATACTCTCACACGCTCGTATGTCTTTACACGTTGACTAGAAGTGAATGCATATTGTAGGCTGTGCCCACAGGGTGGAGAGCTCAGCTAACTGTGATGTCACTGAGTAAAATCACCACACACTGGCAACCACTACACATTGGCTTTATCCACTTTATGAATGGCATAAAATAGTTCTGACCCCACATACCTCACCATTCCTTTCTTGCCAGATTATTATTCTAGGTAAATTATTAATGCTCTCCAACTATGGCAGGCTCCATGCCTTAGGATATTTGTATATACTCTCACCTTTGTCTTAGAATGCTCTCCTTTCTAATCTTGATTTCACCAGTGCCTTCTGTTATTCAGAAATATATTTTTCCAGAGAACTTTCTTGTGCTGGCTAGTTTTTGCCAACTTGACACAAACTAGAGTCATTTAGAAAGAAAGAACTTCAATTGAGAAAATGCTTCCATAAGATTGGATTATGTCTGTCAAGCATATTCTTTATTATTATTATTTATTACAATTTATTCACTGTGTATCCCAGCTGTAGCCTCCTCTCTCAGCTCCTTCTCCTCCTACCCTCCCTCCCTCTTCTCCCTCTATGCCCCACCCCTAGTCCACTGATAGGGGAGGTCCTCCTCCCCTTAAATCTGACCCTAGCCTATCAGGTCTCCTCAGGACTGGCTGCATCCTCTTTCTCCGTGGCCTGGCAAGGTTGCCCCTCCCACCCCCGCCACCAGGAGGAGGTGATCAAAGAGGTGGCTAAACTTTGGGCAGAGTGTAGGGAATCTTACAGAAGAAGGGGGTGGGATAGAAACACCTAGAGGGGACAGGGGCTCCTCAAGGAGACCAACAGAGCCAAAATACCTGGGCCCAGGGGGGCTTGTAAAGACTGATGCTCCAACCTAGGACCATGCATGGAGAGGACCTAGACCCCCTGCTCAGATGTAGCCCATAAGCAGCTCAGTCTCCATTTGGGTTCCCTAGTAAGGGGATTGGGGGCTGTTTCTGACACAGCCAGCATATTCTTGATTAATGACTGATGTGAAAGGGCCCAGCCCATTTTGGTTGGTGCTACATCTCAGCTGGTAGTCCTGGGTGTATAAGAAAGCAAGGTGAGCAAGCTAGTAAGCAATACTCCTCCATGGCTTCTGCATCAGTGCCTGTCCTGCTTGAGCTACTGGCCTGACTTCCTTCTGAGAGACGGTGACCTGGAAGTGTACATGAAATAAGCCCTTTCTTCCCTGAGTGGCTTTTTGGCTATGGTGTTTTATAACAGCAAGAGAAACTTCCTAATTAAAACACTTTCCTTATCATTTCCTATAAGGCGGCCCATTCCCCAGCTTACATCACAGCCACCATATGTGATGGCTTTGGTTCTTCCTTCACATCTTCCTCTATCTCAGATGTGCTTGCTCACCAACAGAATGCCTGTCCCGCGGCAGGAATAGAAGTTTCATGAGAGTGAAGCTCGAGCCTGCTCCCTCTGTGCCTGACCTACAGGTTTTAGGCACCATAATTGTTGATGTGGGTTAAACTGCAAGCATAAATGTTCTGGAAGCTCAGAAATGCAAAACGAGAGCTAAAGAAAGACAGGCAGGAATTTAGTAAATTTGTCATATTTGACTTTTAATATTTTTCCCAGGTTTTCCTTTTTAAAGAAACATTCGCTCATGCGAAAGATTTTTTTTTCTTGGTCCATTTTCATTCATTCTCCTCTCTCAGCCTGGTAGGAGAGCTGTATGGAGGTGCAATTTCAAAAAAAAAGATATACCAATAATGCTAAACAAATGCATTTGTCCTACACTTAAGTCACCAGAGAAGGAAACACCACAGGCTTTGGGACCTTTATGTTCATCTTTTTCAACAAACCTAACAGGCATTTTAAGCAGGAAAAAAAAAAGGCGCAATTGTGCTTTCACACTCTTTAAAGACTGACCTAACTCCAAATATTTTATCAACAATACAAACTTGTTTGTCCAGAGAAAATGAACTTTTTATTTCAAAGAGGGTCCTAAAAGTGGAACAGAAGTTTCCATTTATTTTACCAACTGGGACCTGGCCTAAGCAGCAAACACTTCCTGCTCCCATGGCTAAGAAGCTATATATTATCTGAAATAATCTCTTCAGTCTGTGCTGGAGGAAGAAAGGTGGCATGCCCTTATTTATCTTTTTTAGGGGTTACATGGATTTTAATGTTCTTGGAAACAAGTAAGTAGGAACAAGAATTAGCAACAACACACATCTGCATGGTACCATTCATCTACAGAGGTCCAATGTCTATACTAACCCCAGTTTTCAGTTGCTGGTTGAAAAGATAATGCAGATATCCTCAACTCATTTTATGGCTTTGTAAAACCCGATAGTTAAAAAGAGTCACATGTAGGAGTGTCTGCAGGAATAGCAGAGTTCTGCTTGGCATCCCAGTAGCCAAAGCCTGAAGAGGCACAAGGCAGAGGCCCAGAGCATATTTGTCAAAATTAACTTAATTACAGTTAATTATAGATTAGCCTTTAGTGTAAATAATAAAAAACCTGAACATTTCTGTTTACAAACAAAAGAAAGGGAACCAAGGCAGACTATGATTCTTCTGTTATAGTTTTTAAATGCTAAGAAATTTCATCTTGATTGCAAAATGAACTCTCAACTTTAATTCAGTTATAGCTTTTGAAACCCTTGTTTTGATTACAATAAAGGGAAATGCTTTTCTTCAATTACCTCCCTTTTTGTTTATTTCACGGAGTGCCTTAGTTCTCATAAATCCTATAAGGTAAGCAATTTGAGGATGATATCTAGAGTAATGAAGTAGGAGAATCTGAAAATATTTATTCCTACCCATATTTTTAATAAATGTGTTCCTGTAATTAGAGGTATCAGCAAAATTACTAGTTTATTTTGCAGCCTAAGTTTTATCATTAAAATTAGCGTCTGATAGCTTGTAAAAACAAAACAAAACATCTTATCCAAACATACATATAATATGTCCATGAACACTAAGGTTGTGTGTGTCTGTATGTGCATATGCATGCAAAATTCCCTTTTTGGCAATCAATGTGATATGATGATTTGGATAACACCCAGGCTTTCCCCACCCCCTACACCAAGGACTTTAAAAACACCAGGGCAGTTTTTACACAATCTCAATCAATTACTGAAAATAGTCACACTTAATCAGTTTATGATTCCACTCCAACTGTTTTTGCACAATGTTTCACACATTACATTATTCCCCCAAACAAACAAAAACAACATGAACGAAGCCTTATGAAGTATTTCTAGGAGGCCTATTTGCCCTCTCTCCTCTATTTTTCATTTTTTTCCTTTAAATAAAGGAAGACTTTCTTTTAAACAAGTGATTTTACATGGTGTGTAAAAACGATCTGGAACAACAACAACAACAAAATGGAACATAAAGATTAATCACAGATCTGTGGAGATCCTCCATTTCTTTCAAAACATTTTGGTAATAAGTTGCTGAGTCTTGCCCCTCCTACGTCCTTACTCACTGGGAACAACGGATGCTTGGCACCCCTTCAGGATGGTCACACACACACACACACACACACACACACACACACACACACACACACACACACTTGTGAAACACAGAAGCCAGACCAGATTCCCCATAAGAGCTGTTAGGTGAAGTTAGACTCATTGACATTTTTACTCTGACTATGAAAGTTCTTCCTCAATCCTGCCTGAACACTGGATGTGGCTCCTTTCCCAACCTTACAAAATCCATTCCACCCCTCCCTGGGACCAAGGAGTCACAACAGAACAATAGCTTTCTTTGCTCAGTAAAGTAAGAGCTGAGTGACTAATGCACTCCGCATCCTACAGGAGGCCCGATGCTGTTAATTTACAATCTCAGTTCAAGGGAACCACTTTGAAAGCAGCCAGAGTCATCCTGCGCACGGATCTCTCTAGAAATTGCACGTTGGGTCCAAGGCTGGCACTCTGCCTCAGCTGGCATCTAGCAGTTTTCACTCTTCCAGGCAATTTGGCCCCTGATTTCAAACAAATGCATCCTGAAGGCCTAACGCCAGAAATGGTTTGATATGATTTATGCTCCGCATTTTCTCACAACCCAGAAAATTTTTGAGCAAAAAAAAGACATATTTTTTCATTATTTAGCATTTGCTGTGAGTTGTATGGGAGCCAAAGTTATTTTAGTGTCAACCTTAATTTTCCTGGACCCCTGAGCAGAGGCAGCTCCGAAGTGTTTCCACCCCGTGTTTGTTACACACTGAGAAGCTCGCTGGCTGCTGCATTCATCGAACATTCCAAGTCCCTCTTGACTAAAGGTAGGCTGGAAAGAATCGTGCCCTGGTTGCTATCGCTCAGTGGCATGAGGACCACCGCCTAGTTTTGCTTTTATCAAAAGCTTTATTGTCTTAATCAAATTCCCTGCAATCATCTTTGACTTCTGTGGAGCCTCGTGGGACAGAGATCTACTGTGTTGTTTCCTGTGGTTTTTAAGTATCAGAGCTAAACCTCAGAGCGACAAAGGACATGGGATCCCTGGCCAACCATATAGCCAGCACAAGAGACCCTTGGGCTTGCCTTCAGCTTTTCTGCCTGTATATCTGTACTATCTCTAAAATAAGGAGAAATAACAGTAATACGCATTTAGCCTCTTCTAAAATGTACATTATAGGCTACAAAGGTCAACTGTCATGTTTCAACTTGCTGCTTTCATACAACATAGTGTTTCAATAGTCCCCATGAAGAAGAAGTTCCAGCACTAAAATTTCAGTATTAAAAGTTCATGGTGCCTGGCTACATTAAAAAGAGGTTTTATAAAACTATAAAAATAATAATTTCCATTTTGTAGGGGAAATGTGCAAAGACAGGAAGTAAAAACAGTTGAGTGTCTCTACAAAAATGGACAGTGCTATTTCTCAGAAATGTCCATGAAGCACTCTTCATGTTCACTACTAACGTGGTACATGAAACAAAGTAAATATATGATCCCATAATTTAAGACATGATAATCTGCTAGCCTCTACCAATAGTCTCAGAAGCACAGGTTTCTCACTATGTAGAAAAACTGACCGAACTTTCCATTACAACAGGCTGATCTTGACTTCTCCCACAGCACAAAGGAGAAGGGTAGATGGACTGCATATAGTCCAGGTATCCAGAGCCCAACACATGTGGGATGAACTCGTAACAAAATGACGTGTCTGTGATGTGGAAGCCAGAGGTTAGCACATGCGTCTTCTTCAATCATTCTCATCTTGCTGTGTGTGACTCTGTGTGTGTGTGTGTGTGTGTGTGTGTGTGTGAGTGTGATATACATGATTTCTGACTGAATCTTGAGCTTGACTGCTTTGGCTACACTAAGCCCCAGGGTCTTCCCGCCAGACTTTCCAGGGGCTCAGAACAGGGACATAAGCCACAGTATTTAGTATTTTATAAGGGTGTTCAAGATCCAGACTCAGGACCTCATGCCTGCATAGCTCTCACTTTATCGACTGAGCCATCTCTCAAGCCCCATGATGTCAGCTTTGACAGCAGAATAGACACTGGCTACAGTGTCTATTTGTTTCTGTTTGGCTTTCAGAGATTTCTCTCTCACCTGCATGAGTGCACTACAACTAGATTTGATCTTATTTCTTAGTCTTTGTTTAGTTTTTAATAAGTTATTGCTTTCAATGGGAGAAGACATGCAAAAGGGTGAAAAACTCTGGCACGGCATTGCATTTCATGTATGGGATAAGCCAGAATGATAACATTCACGATAACATTGATAAGGCAGAACGATGAAGAAATTAAGTAAAAATCTTACTCAAACTTGGAAATTGAGCACAGTTAATATATGCATACATAAAGTGCTTTAATATACTGGCCTACAATTATCAACATAAGGTTGTCTATCTTGCTTATCCACATACATAACAGGGCATTTAAAACATCGTCTAGGCACTGACAACAATTTCACTGCACATTCTAAATTCTTGTTCTTTCTAATTAAACATTATCCTTCTAACAGATTTAGAGTGCAATTAATGCTTGTGACAGCAATAATTTAAAAACTATAAATCACAAAACATTAAAATTTCAGTAATATTACCACAAAGGTTGAGGGCCTAGGAGAGAAGTTCACATTTTTTATTTTGGAGTGAAGATAAATAATATTGTTTTTAAATGAATTGTGTTGAAAAAAAATCAACTGTGTATTTTGAAGCTACAGAAAAAAATTCCATTTAATCCAAACTGTGCGCCATTCTGGGAAGGAAGAAAAAAAAAACTGCATGAAGATGAGATCCTCAGTGGGGTGGGGAGACCAGGAGGGCCACTTAATTTATAATCAGACTTTGTCACTCTTTATAGGGAGCTCCCAAAAGCCAGGTGTGTGCACTCAAAGCTCTGGGGACTTACTGAAGCAATGGAAAGTTCCCACAGGCCTGTGATCCCAGCCATGATACAAGTTGATAAGAGGAAAAAAAAAAACAGGAAGTGATGCCAGACATCACAAAAGGACACTTCCTTTTTTTCCTGGGATGTTTTCAAGTCCAGGGAGTGCTATGCATCCAAGGTAAGGCAGGGGGAGGCAGAGTGTCTCTCAGATGCAGTCCTGTGGGCTCCTGCACGGGCCCTCAACCCCAGAAAAGAAATGATGTAAGTGCACTACTTATATATGAAAGTCCTCAAAAGTAAGGTTAAACAAACAAACAAATGAAAATGAAAACCCAAACAAATAAACCAAGCAAAAATATCTCAAAGGAGGAAAATATCTTTTCTTGTGCTTAAGTATTTTTTTCTTGTCCTCATTAGGCCCATGTAACCACAAGCTTCTCTTTCTCAGTCATTATATTCTGAGTATACACAAAGCCTGCTACATCCTGTTTAAATGAATTTTGGGAATTCAAAGTTTCTCTGTTTGATTGACCATGTGATCTCATTTTGATAGAATATGTCCTGGTTGACGGTGGCTGTGGCTTTGGGTAGGCAGGTCTGCTAGCTCAGCAGAGAAATCTCCCATGCTCTCTTCCTCCCAGTCCTCTCAGCTCTGCATGTGATGCTACAAACATGCTCTCTCTGCTCTGGAAGCCTCTCAGGCTCTGTGCACCTGTGGCCTGTCAGAACGGGAACCAGGAGGACTGCCCATGCTGCATCTGTAAGATATGGTACTTTACCCTCACCTTGCTGTGAAAGCAGACACTCGCACCCTCAAAGGTATCACAGCCTCAAAAGTTGGAAACTTCACAGGGGGAGAGCAAGACATTTGCTATTCTTCCTTTCAGTCTGCCTCCAGTGGCTTTTCCACCTACCTCAAATCTTTTACTCAAACTTTAGGGAGATCACTCCCCAGCTCAGGAGATGAATTTATAGCTAGTTTTCTTCTTGATGAAAGATTGGAGGTTTCATTATAATTTAAAAATAAAACTTGCCTTTTTCCTCAAAACATCGCCTTTCAACAAGTTTCCTTCACCTAGACTTTCTTCTGCCCATGTCTCCTTCCTGCTGGGATTCACTATCTCTCTTAATTTTTCTTCTTAACACTGCTTTCTATGTATTTTCCATTCCTACATATTGTTTTAACTTTTTATTTTTCTGTCTTCATCACTGGAAGATGAAAATCCAAGGGAACAGACATTTTTCAGTTTAATTGAATAAAATAGTGCCTGGCCCACAGTGGGGCTCAAAAATACATTTGGTAAATGAATGAGAGCTGAAAGAGAACATGAGAGAAGATACAAGATAGAAAAGCGTTTAATAGTATAGAATCCACAGTTGGGTTATTTGGATTT
This sequence comes from Pachyuromys duprasi, assembly GCA_028658305.1. Taxonomy (NCBI): domain Eukaryota; kingdom Metazoa; phylum Chordata; class Mammalia; order Rodentia; family Muridae; genus Pachyuromys; species Pachyuromys duprasi. Next base: position 44,427,865 of record CM053766.1, read on the forward strand.
AAAATCCATTTCTGTCATTTATTGGCTGCCTGACCTTAAGAGAAATAGATTTGTTTATACATGTTCCCATTCTTAATCTGTACAATAGAGGGATGATAGAGCTGGCTCATAGTATAGGAAGAATTAAAATAATCCCTCATAGAATTCTACATTGTTACTCTCATCACTATCATTGTTGTTCTCATTATTATCGCTGTCATCAAAACTATCAGAAACATCGTCCTGATGGTTCTGTGCCATGAGTTAGTCATGAATAGCCACTTTTTAAATTCTAATAAATAAACATTTTGGACCAAACTCACAAATGAGTCCAGTTTCCCTTTATATACTTCTGTCTGGCTCCACAATCAATGGCCCCATTATCCATGGAGAATTGCTTCCTCCCTCCCAAGATCTTGTTTTAGGAGTGTCTGAGTTAGATGCTCATATTGGTCTCTTTGTTCCCTTTGACTGGCTGGTGCTCCCAGCTTTCTGTTCCACCTTCCTGAAGACTCAGCTTCAGGGACTGTAAATGATGTTTCGGAGAATGGCAGTAGCAGCTACTTGTAAGTTCCTCTGCTTTACTTTTGAATGAACTTGCTAAGAGGACACAATTATCTATCCTCTATGTGTCCCAAAAGAAAGGGCACCCATGAAAAGTTAAAGAGGAAACTCCATTTATTTTTTCTGGCTTTTCAGTATCCATTATGTGTCCCATTCATTCACATTTTTATCAGCTTTGTCTATGTGTTTGAACTCTGTACCAAATACTTTATATAGATACAAAGACAACTCAGACTTCCAGTCTGTCACCAGGTAGCTTTGGCTACCAAATATAGCTTTGTCTCACCTGATAAGAAGCAGGTGAGAGTCTTAAGAAAATTGATTTCTTCATTGATTTCTGGTGAATTTGGTCTCGTCTTAGAGTTGCTCCAACTTGTCCTGTTCAAAATGGTAACCGCTGACATGTGTCCCTATTTAAATCTGAATGAGTTAAAACTTCATTTCCTGCGGCATTGGCCACAAGTAGCTACAGGCTATAGTACTGGACTGCACAGAAAGTTCCATGAAGGAGTGCTATTCCCTGGAACATGCGTTCCTGATAAATAGGCAAGTAATGAAGATTTTTCTGGGGTCCAACACTGATCTGATATTAGCCAGCTTATTAAGGCAAACAATCAAGATGGCAAGCAGTAATTACTGGCTGGGGTTCTAACTTGGTGTAAAGGTAGATATGGTTTTGAAATTAATTCCAAACACTGGCTGCCCTTGGTGCCTTGTTATAGGGTCTTATCCCTGCCATTAGACAACAGTGAACTCCACATATGGTGCCCTGACTGGTCACATGATTTTTTAATATCCACACGATGGCACTAAAATGGCCTATTAGATTTACAGTGTCATTAACCTTCCAAAATAAAATGAGAGTCTGCTCTGGCAGGGGGAGAAAAGTGTGACTGCTGTTGGGTTTTGGGTAACCAGTCTGTGAGGAAACGCTGACAGGGGTCAGCGTGACATCATCTTTCATTCAGCCCCAAAGCTGTCAGGCCCTCCCCAGATGTCTGAAACGCAGATATAAATTTTCATTATCCGGCAGCAAAGGGCCAGAGGTACACCAAATGAATTTTTTACCAATCAAATTATAGCTCGTTGCCAGATTAAGTGTAAACACTAATTTTGTGAAGTTTTCTTCTGGTCATTTATCTCCAACTCCACAAAGTAACCTTGCTGAAACTGAAAAGATTTAGAAATCAAATTATTGTTTTTATAATCTTGTTGTGGACACTACAAAATTGAATGAAAAGAAATTCCATTAATAATGAACAGTGCCGTCTTCCACAGAACAATTAGATTTTTTTTTCAGAGAAAAAAATGCAAAGCCAGGGCAAATAGGAAGAAACTGGGGTAGCCTAGCTTTGCGGTTCTTGGCCTTGATTGCTCCATCCATGCACTGGATGGCTAGACAGAGCCATCACGATTTTGAGGCCTAAGAATGGCTAGGAGAATTCATGCTCCTACTTAATGTCCTCAGTCCTCCGTGCTTTGTGTGATTTGTGGAGGAGAAATAACCCCCAGTTTAAGCATTTAGTAGGATTGTACAAGTTCAACTGTGTGTTTATTTCCGGGAACTAGAACTCACTTTCCCTTAGAAATAATGGGGCAAATGGCACATTTTTGTTTGATGCTACAGCACGTGCTGTTACACTGTAACAGAACAGGTAGTCTGTTGTTAATAGTGTCCAAGTCCATACATCAGACACATAGGAAATGCTGTGCACGCCTTCTCTAGGTGTCAGGAACTCCATCTCCCCTGACCCAGACTGCAGAGCCTTTACACTTCCTCAGGCTTTGAGCTGTGACTCCAAAAACTTCAAGCAGAAACTGCAGCTTGTTCCATGCCTGGCCCACAGCAAGAATAACATGGAGGGAGTGGTCAGGGGTGGTAGTAAGAAGCATTGTTGACACTGGCAAGACAATGCTGAGGAAACCCAGCAATCCCTGCTATGCTTAGAACCCGGAGATTCTTTTCAATAAGCGCAGTGGTTTCATAATTTCCTTCTGAACTCCTACAAACAACATTTGGCTAATGATGCCCTAGAATCTTTTCTCAATTATTCTCTTTTTAAAACATACATCTTGTAGGGAAAAAAAATCAACAACAAACAAAGGGACCAGAAACTTAACCCCCCAAACAGGTAGAAACTACTTTTGAGAAGGCAACTGTAACACACGGATGATTGACTGGGGCCTTTCATCCAGGACTCAGGGGATCCTAAGGAGATGGTAGGGAGTTATCTTAGAAGGTGCAGAGGAGAATGGTGTGAGAAGAGATGAACAATGTCAGCTGCTGCAGGCATCTTTGCAGTCCTTCCTTCCCTCTGTTCCTCGCCGTAAACAGCACTGCTATCTAAGTACATGTTCCAGATTTCAAGAAGTATACATGGGAAAAGAAAGCCAGGAATCAATGGGATACAAATGAATGAGAAGAGAGTGAGTAAAACCACAAAGCATTGGCAAGAAAAAAAAAACCCAACCAACCAAACAACAACAACAACAAGTCATCAGTGACCATCATGAATGCAAACTTCAGAGGTTGGTTTCTGTATCTGAATTTGTTGGGAGCTTTTCCCTGGAAATCTAGGGTTCTCAGTATCCACTCCCAGTACATTTAATGCCAATCCAATGCCAGGCACTGCCATACATGCATGGAAAAGCATAGTTGGATACCGAATCAGTTATTATAGTAGAGTATCCAATGTCACAACCATCATAATCAGGTTGATCTCAATGTACCTCACAGTAAGAAATGGAATAATATTTTATTCACTTAATTACTAATTATAAATAATATATTTATAATATATTTGCTATGTAATTACTATTTGCTTAAGTTTAAAACTTGATTGGTAAGGTTTGCGACCAATCAGGGATTGAGAAGCAAGGCAATGGGGGCCCATGGAGAATCAAGAAACCCAAAAGCCCCATGGGCCATAAGGCCATCCAGCACTTGGCTAGCGGTACAACAATCTGTTGAGCTGAGCATAAACGAAGGATACAAATTAGATTTCCCCTGAAAGCCACAAGATTAAACATTAAGGGGCAAGTTCTTGGCAAAATGTATGTGTGTATTTCCCAAAACCAAGTTAAGAATGAAAGGAGGGAAAAGTTCACACAGTCTGTTGAATGCATTGACCAGATTTTGTTACCCTTAAATATTTGTTTAACCTAGGAGAACATGGTTTTCAGGTGGATCAAAACAGAAATGATTATAAATAGTCTGTTAAATTTACTGATTTGGGGGTTCTAATTTTTTTGTTTGTTTTTGTTTTTGTTTTGTTTTGTTTTTCGAGACAGGGTTTCTCTGTGTAGCCTTGGCTGGCCTGGACTCACTTTGTAGACCAGGTTGGCCAAAAAAAAAAATCACAGTATTCACCTGTTTGTAATCCCAAATCCTGGGATTACAAATGTGTACACCACACCTAGCTTTGACATTTTTTAAGAGATAACTACGATCATTCAGTATTTCTATGTGGGTTTTATTATTGAGAACATATAAGGATATAGCAAATATACAAACTACCTAGGTGTGCTAACCCTTGGGAAATAAAGGTGAAGGATGAGAAGCCCAAGGTCATCCTCCACATTACCTAAGGACATCCTTAGGTGTTTGAGGCCACCCTGGACTATCTAAATACTGGTATCAATAAAAAAGGAGGGGAAGGATGTTATTGATGCTAATGACATATATAGTATATTTTAATGTACCCTAAATTAAGTGAAGAGATGTTTAGATCTCACTTTCAATATACCCTAGAATGTACGTAATGAATGGCTAACTAGAAATAGTATTCCTGCCTACATAAGATTACAAGCCTACATGATGCCATGTGCAAATCAATGGGGATAGTGAGGGTAAAGGTGAGGTAAGCAGAGGCAAGATTATTGCCCACATTTTTTGAAGCAAACAGAAAAAATCTCTGCCTTATCAAGGACGAGTAGTCTTCCAAACCTATTATAACAAGTTCATAACAGAATATGTACCCTAAGGTACCCCATTTAAAAACTTTCTGCTCTTGAAGATGGAGTGGAAATTCTAGGGTGCTTATCCTAGGAAATTTTGCTCGAACAGTCTAGTAAAGGGACATGAGCCTACAAAAAAAGTACCTTAAAAGTAGAAGGGAATCAGCAAAGACTTCTGGTTACCATATGATCTTCCACTGTCTCTCATCCATTCTACACTACAAGGAACAATTCTAAGCATACATTCCTTACTTGAAAGAGCAGTTGTATCCTGCAAATATCCTATAATATCCTATTTCCTTGTCCTTGCCCCAAACTTCTTTTTAAAATCCTGGTGCTGGTAGATATGATGAATAACTATTGTAACATGGGTTTACTACAAGTAAGTTTCAATAATACACTCAACACAAAAATACAAGGAATAGGGCAGGAAGCACAGCCTGAACATCTACAGGACCTCCCTCCCTCAGACTACAACAAGCCTAGAGAGTATACTGAACTGCAAGTTTGGAAAATTTGCCTAGGAAGTATTTCATCTATTTAAATGTCACGAAACACACACACACGAAAAAAAGTTTCATAAGCCTTACAATGCATGCTTTCTTTAACTTTCCACATTAGGTTTATGTCTGGGGCTGCTATTTATCTACTGTGGACAAAAAAGCACTGTTTCTCTTTTTGTTAATTTTTATGTAATAAATAAATAAACATGCCATTCATTTAATGTGCATGCACTCAAATATGTGTTGTGGTGAGGGTATGTGTGTATATGCATGCTACGGAATGCCTGCGGAGGTCAGAGAACTTGTGGGAGTTAGTTCCCTCCTTTTATCATGTGGTACTCGGGAACTGAACTCAGGTCATCAGACTTGGCAACAAGAGTTTTATCTGCTGAGCCACTTGATGGGCAGCAATTGCTATTTTATTATTTATTTATTTTTACTTCTTATTTCTTGAGACACGCTTTCTCTGTGTAGCCTTGGCTGTCCTAGGCTTGTTTTGTAGACCAAGCTGGCCTCGAAATCACAGAAATCTCCCAGCCTCTGCCTCCCCGAGAGTTGGAATTACAGGATTTTTTTAAATAATGTGGAAATGGATAATCACAGAATTTAAGTGGTCGTACAAAAAAACATTTGTGTAGTGACATTTTTGAGAATTCTAGAATTTTGGTTATCAGAATGTGCTTTTGTTTTAGTCCCTTGTGTACAGATAGGGGGCTGCTTCAGACTTTCTACAGCAATTGACTATGATTCGCCTTGTGCTCTAGCAGAAGCATAATTTTGCCAGCTGCAGATAATTTCTGCATTTGTGTGATGTTTGGAATTCTGGGAACTTTTCAGAAAGAATATAAATGTGACAGCCCAAAGAGGTGGGTTGGGTAGTTATTGGTCATTTAGGGAAGTTGGCTGAAGTTTGTTAGTAGCCATGATCAAAGAAGGAAAAAAGGAAAGAAATTAGATTCAGGGATTTTCCTCTCTCACCTCCATCCTTCTTTCTCTCCTATCCAGTGTTAGGGAGTGAAGCTGGGGTGTGGTTGGGGACAAAGGTGGGAAAAAGAAGAACCCACAAAGTAGCAAAGACCAGCTACACATTTGTGTTATAGCAGGGACTGAAAGGCTATTTAAAATGTGATTTTTTTTTCTTATTTAAGAGATTATAACCAGTAACCAATAGCGAAAAGATCTCCAAAGAACTCTGCTGTGCTCACATGAAAGATCTTACTCAAAGTGCTTTTCAACTGTAAGGAATTTAACCAATTAACAGGTATTTCAGACCTGCATGAAACCAGTTCTATTGTTTCCACTGAAGTGAATAAAAGTTGTGTTTGGTTGTCTATGCATCAATAGGGCTGGGAATTCTGATGCTACTTGTCCCCTGCATAAAGTGCTCAAGCCTCTTCCAGTCTCTAGTGAGTCACTGATTTAGCACACCATGTATGCATAAAGGTTTGAGGACAACTTCTGGGAGTTTATTCTCTTCTGTCCTGCGGGACCCATGGATCAAACTCAGGTTGTCAGGCTTGGTCACAAGTTCCTTTACCCACTGAGTCATCTCACTTGTCCTAAATAGTTTGTATTTAAATGTTTTTAATTATTATCAAAAAATTCAAAATGGATCTGGAGATTGTGGATGAATCTCTGGGTTTAACTCCCAGAACTGCATAAACTGGGTATGGTGCTCCACACATTTAATCCTGGCACCCGGGTGATGGAATCAGTATGTTCACGTTTAAGGTCATCCTTATATATAAAATCATCAAGACCAGCCTGGGATACAGGACACTTCATTTTAAAACAGACAGACAGGAAGAAAGAAAAAAGGGAGGAAAAGAAGGGAAGAAGATTAGGAGGGAGAAAGGGAGAGAGGGAGGCAAAAAGGGAGGGAGGAAGTTCTCTTTGTAATATTTGGTTATACTATACACCATGTAAGAGGCAGAATATATACATGAATTCTGGATTTTACAATTCTGCTTTTTAAGTTCCTTGTTCTATCTATTGTCATGTTAGTATGAAATCTTATCATTATACACTATTCCATTTTCCCACACTAGGAATTTATTTGCCAAATGTCCTGAGATAAATGTGTCTGAGAAACTCTGGACTGGTTTTCACTTCTCCACATCATCCCATGAGAAAATCAGAGTGACTGTTTTTTCTGGCCGTGGTGGAATGGATGCCACGAATAGCCCCTAACTCAGACACCTTCCACACTGTGGGAAACTTTGGCCAAAATGATGCCATTCCTGGCAGACAGGTGGGACTCAAGCTTTTGGCAGGAACATGTGTTAAAGGGGGGATACGCAGGAAAAGGCAACACTATGGATACCAAACTGGTCAAGCCATGGGGAAAAAGTAGCTCACTCTGAAAGAAAACACATGACTAGAAAATGACAATAAATCAAGCAGAGTCTCAGTCAAGAAGTACTCCTTGAAGTGGACGTCAGCTTGGATTTGCCAAATTTGTGGACTTTCTTACTGGAGAAGTCCAAAGTTTTGGTTGGTTTGGTCCAGGGTTCCCAATGGGAACAATTGCTTTCTCATCTCAGAGACCAGGAATACAGGAGACGATGCATTCAAAGGCTAAGCAGGCAGACAAATGCCAGGGATGCCAATGCAAAAAACCTAGAAGCTTCCATAACCCAGATTAGAACGAATAATAGTCCACATAGCTCAGAGCCATCCCATGACCACAGTCACACCATGATTCTGAGCACCATTGGTGGCTATAACCAGTTGCTCCTTTACTGCAGTCTGTACTGCAAGTCTGCCACAGTTTTGACTAAATAGATCATTTTCTTAAAAAATAATTATCTATTATTCCCTGTCTTCTCCCACTTCCCAGGTCTTTCCTGTTTGAACTTCTGAATGAGGATTAAGCATCTTCCCTAGGGTCCTCCTTGTTGTTTAGCTTCTTTACGGCTATAGATTTTAATTTGTTTATGTTATATTGCTTGACTAATATCCACTAATAAGTGCGAATATACCGTGTGTGTCTTTCTGCTTCTGGGTTACCTCATTCAGGATGATCTTTTCTAGTTCCATCTATTTGCCTGAAATTTTCATAATTTCCTTGTTTTTAATTGCTGAGTAGTATTCCATTGTGTAAATGTATCACAATTTCTATATCCATCCTCAGTTGAGGGACATCTAAGATGAACCTACCACAGAAGGCCTCTGAAAGACTCTACCCAGCAAGATATCGAAGTAGATGCTGAGACTCATATCCAAACTTTGGGCAGAGTATGAGGAATCTTATGGACGGTGGAGACAGAAAGACCTTGAGGGGACAGAAACTCTATAAGGAGACCAACAGAGCCAAAAAATCTGGGCCCCGGGGTGCCTGCAGAGACTGATGCATCATCCAAGGGCCATGCGTAGAGAGGACCTAGAGGCTCTGCTCAGAGGTAGCCTATGGGCAGCTCAGTCTCCATTTGGGTACCCTAGTAAGGCAAGCAGGGCCAGTCTCTGGCTCTTTGATCACTTGCCACTGGCAGTATAGCCTTACTAGACCACAGAGAAAGAGACTGCAGCCAGTCCTGATGAGACCTGATAGACTAGGGTCAGCTAGTAGGGGAGGAGGACCTCCCCTATCAGTAGACTAGAGAAGGTATTGGTGGGGGGAGAAAGGAAGGGTAGGACTGGGAAGAGATGAGGGAGGGAGCTACAGCAGGAAAACAAAGTGAATAAATTGTAATAAATAATAATAATAAATAAATTTTAATAAAGAAATAGCATTTACACTGTATGCCTCCATGTAAAATTAAAATGTTAGTAAATTGGGAAAAATAATTATCTACAGGGGTTTTGCCGTATTTCACATGATATCATAATGGGAAGTCATAATGGAAATAGCAGTTAATGGCTTGTTTCTCTTAACCCCAGCACAAAACCTGCTGTCATTAAATGTGACCATTTAATGTCCCTCATCAAGTGGGAGTGCGTGACTACCAAGGAATGAAAAGAAAGAGAGGACATATCACTACACGGGACACACAGCAATTTATGTAGAGACTAGTTTTTCCTGAGGCTTTAAAAATAAGAGGTATTTTCATAAGACTACAATAGACTTTTTCAAGAAAGTATATTAAAATAAAAACAGGATAAAAATAGAAAAGAAATTTATGAAGGAAGTTCAGAGATGTGATTGTAGCATCATGCTAATGACATTACAATTAACCTCAAAGGCATTTCCATGCTAACTTCCCTCTCCAACATAAGTCACTCGCATGGAGGAATAATCCTGTCAGGCTGAAATACTGCATACTTGGTGTGAGCCTCAGAGTCTTTGTGCTTTCTTCATTTTGTTATTATTGCCAAGTTGGACAGCATTAGACAGAGCTATTCTGAACTTCCAAGAATACAGTGGTCTGCAGTTCTTAAAGCTGAAGGCTTTCACTGAAACATTCCTTGGAAACATCAGACTATGGCACTCCTAGAGATCACACTAAGTGCTAATATTCTGTCTCCCTGTATGTCAAAACAGTGCCTACACTGAGGAGTCTACTCAATGCTATTTTAACAAAAGAGAAATGTACTCAAAACACTGCATGTTGACTGTATGGCTCAAGCTTTTCACTTCCATACAGGTGTGAGTGTTCACTATGTTGGCTTAGAAGTCCTGCTTCAATCTTTCAAACTAAGTGTGGATTTACATACACTAAAACCTTCCAGCAGGCTTGCATTCAAAAATCTTCCCTGTTGTTCACAGGAATACCAACCTGACCAGCTCCTTCTATGGAAACTGAAAAGGTCTATGGAGAATAGCACATGGTTTTCTAGAGTGCCTTCCAGGTTTGTGAGAAGGTTGGTGACTACCCAAACAGGCATAGGCAGAGGCAGTCCACAGACACCAGAGAGGTCACCATGAACAAGAAATTCTGTACCCCAAAACTTACAAATCCCAACAATCATGCCCCCTAAACAGCCATGAACTTTCTCCCTGGCCTAATTATTCAAGTATCCAGGAGCTGGAGAATCTGATTAACCTCTGTCACTGATGGACATCCAAGGAGCCCTGAAGCCCAAAGGGCAACCATGGCCTGCAGGGCTATCTGTGGCCTGGACTGTGGAGATGGACATTATCTCTATTTTTTTCATGACATCTTGTTTCCTCTTCCCAGTTACCATAAAGGTGGGGTCTAATGTGTCTCAGTGACTTGGTTTGGGGAGGTGTTCTGATTAAGCCCTCAAACCCTTCCTTGAGTGTGAGAGTCTCTGGACCGCAGATGTCTTTACGACCAAGTACTGTGACGCTCTAAGGGATCTAATTCCCCTGGGGCTGCTATTTTCTAGTCAGTTATATGGCTTCCCCATTGCCTCAGTTATGAATCCTTTTCATGTCATAATCTAAAGTAGATCAAAAATACTTGGACAACGTGGAGTTGATTAAATACAGTAAAATCAAGCAAAGAAAAATTCCAATAAAAGAAGATCAAAAATGACAAATACTCTTAGTTAATTGAATTTTGGACCTATCGTTCTTAAACCAAATGAGAGTGACGTGGGGGGTCTATTTTTAGATTTCAGCAAAATGCAGAAATACTGCATTTGTATTTCTGTCTAATTTTCCAGAAACGTTTGCTGGTGTCGGCATAGCGCTTCCTTCCCACAAGCCATTAGCTCACACAGTCACCACCTTTTCTTCCTGTCAGACCTCTGATATTGTATTGCCTAGCACACTGCTCATTCTATGAGTCTTCTCTTTTAGTATCCCTGACAAATTGTCTGTCTTGTAGTTCCCTTTATCAAGTTACAGGTCTAGCTCTTCTGAAGTGCTTGGAACAGGAAGCACCTTGCTTTCTACTTCTGATGACACAGTGATTGCAGTCTGCAAGATGGGTCATTCTGTTTTCTTTGAGGGACCAGGTTAAAAAATGATGGTATTTCTGGTGGACATTATGAGCAAACCAGGAAGTACAGAATTTCTAAGATACCACTATGTCATTTTGAAGCCCACGATTATGTTGCTTATTCTATTGAAGATTGCTTTACACATAGTTATTAAGAATCAAGCTATTGAGGCTGGAGAGATGACTTAGTGGTTAAGAGCTGTGGCTGTTCTTCCAGAGGTCCTAAGCCACATGGTGGCTCACAAATATCTGCAATGGGATCTGATTCCTTCTCTCTTCTGGTGTACATAAAAACAGAGGATTCATATAAACAAACAAACAAATATTTAAAGAATCGAACTACAAATGAAGACTTCTCTGAACTCCAATGCATACATTAACCATCTTAAAGAATAGTTTAACACTTCCCTGAAAGAATTCATTGAAGAAGAACCGATTTATTCTAAATTCTCTGTTACAGAGAAGGAAAAGGGGGGTTGATATCTATATCTTAACCTTGAGCTTACATCTTCAGTGATGGTACTCAACTATAAGCATGAGTTGATGCCATTAATAAATATTATAAATAGGCTCAGTGGGTAAAGAAACTTGTCATTAAGACTGACGGCCTGGGTTCAAGCCCCAGGACCCATAGAGCAGAAGGAGTAAGCAAACTTACTCAGCATGCTCTATTCCCCCCCTACCCTTGTGCTATCCCACATGAACTTTGCCCGCTACACAAAATAAACAAACAAATAAATAGATGTGATAAAGATAATAATAAACCACAGAACTTTTGTAACTTTTACCCTTATTAACCCATCACTGTGTTTCCATTCAAACACACTCTTTTATTTTGTTCTGCATCCTATCAGAAGCACATCTACAAAGCAGTCCAAAAATACTTTTGGGTGGAAGTGAAACCTTACAATCTCAAATGATACAGAAAAATACAAATAATTCTTATCACCACATACTTCAACATGGTTTATTTTTCCATGTTTTATATACGTAAAATCAATTTGAAAACTTCTCCAAGGAAAACTAACACACATTAAAGTATACAAGGGTTTTTGTTTTTCATTTATATACCTTTAACTCCAGTAAGTGTTTGAGAACGGTTTTATTGAGCACCTGCTTATACTGGATGCTAGCACAGCTCTGGGTATAAACAAGTGAAGAGCACTCATAAGTCAGTTCTTCTTTAGGAAGCTGGTATGACCAGAGTGCACAGTGGGAAGAACAGACCACAGCAGGTAAATATATAATCAACTAATAAGCCACTCATGGCTCACAGTAATGCACAAAGGAAAGAAATGGAATAGTAGGTGGGGCGGCGGGGGAGATGATTAAGAAATAGCTGCATACTGTGGAGGTGGCATTCAGCTTCACAACTGAAAGATAAGAATTGGGTTTTCTATTCAAGACCTAAGGCAGAGGTCCTCAGGAAGGGGAGTCTTTAAGCAGCAGAAAGGAAGCCAGTATGGTCGAGGTCTGCAGGTAAGTGACTAGAAACCAGGAAGTAGAAGATCAATCACATCGTACTCACTCGCAGGCAGGGAAGGAACTGGATAGGATTCTTTAGAGCAAGTTCTGTTCTTAATATTTTTAATCGGTTGTCCAATGAAGTGATATGTAAATGTGGCCACTATAGTTTGCATACTTGAACCAGCTACAATAGAGACTTCCCATCTCCAAACTATTAGTTCTAAGTAAGTTTTCAGCTTCAGCCATTTGAAACTGGAGGCTACCAATTAAAAGCACAAGCTCTAAGCCACTCATTTCCAACAAGTATGGTGCCCACTGCTGTCACCCTGTTGCATGGAGCTTGAAGTGCTTGGCCAGTATGGAGAGAGACTCTACAAGCTCTCTATAATGTTTTTCTTCTCTATTCATGTGAGAAGAAATGAAGTCCTAGGGTTCTGTGACGTCCTCATTTTTCTCTTAAAATCACCCTTCTGAGTTATTCCAAACATTAGTGAGGTCTGTAAGGCCATGCCCTCAAATTGCCGTTCTGAGGCCATGCTATAAGAACCATGAAAAACAAGTTGGACACAAGAATCACATCTCTTGAAATTTCTCAGCTCCGCTCCTATAACCTATTATTTGCTGTTCTTCCAAGCATGATGCAAGCAGACCACAACAAAAAACGTTTGTTAGGAGCCAATATAAGAGCTGAGAGTTTGATGTTAAAAAGAAAGAAATGCGGAGAGAGAGAGCGGAGAGAGGGAGCAAGGGAGGGAGACATCATCAAAGTGGTATACACGGGCACGCACATCCCTGTGAGTTGTGAATTTGAAGAGAGTAACAGCAGGCAACATCAACAGAAAACAATACTCTTCCAGAAGGAAATTAATCCCAGCAGGAGAATAAGGGAGCCATAGCTCCATTTTGTATGGGAATTCACACGCTTTGGAGGAGAATATGCATATTAAGACGTGCATATTAAGACGTGGCATCACTTTCAACATGTGCACGGTGTGGTTTGAAAATTAGAATCTTCTGGAAGTAAAATTTCTTAAAAAGTCTTCACACACACACACATGCACACATGCGCGCGCACACACACAATTGAAAGCTTCTACAAATATTCGATTCAGATCCCAAACTGCCTGCCAGTTTTCCTCACTTTAAACACTAGTACGCCCCCTGCCAAGCAGATTCTAACAACCTCTACCTTTCTAAGCGGCCTTTTCATGGAGATTTTCTTGAAAAAGGCATCTCAGGCTCTTGTCACCTCCTGTTCTCCTCTAGACCATTCACCCAGGTCAGTTTCCTGGCAAGCCCTCAATAAACAGTTGGGGGTTCTGCTTAGGCTGAGCTTGGAGGAATTATGCTCCGTAATTGTGGAGTCAGGGCCTGTCTCCCAGGCAAGATCAGAAATGCCAAGTCATTTCCTGTTTTTAATCCTAAGGAGAGATACTGACTTCTGATACTGGTTTCCCTACTTTCAGCAAAGGCATGGCTCTCTGAAGTTGCATTTGAAGGGTTCTCTGGAGAATACCAGGGTCCTAATACCTCACTGGCTGTGGACCAAACCTGAGAATACAGAGAATGACTCTGGATATCTCAGTTGATACCCTACAGGTCACTATGCCTAAGTCACTACACTGTGAGTCAGAAGGTAGAGGGAAAGTGGCCAGCTGGACACAGCCTTAAGGATGCTTTATGGAAAACAGGAGGTGTCTGCCCGAGGCCCAGAGAAGGAATTTGGCACATGTGTGAGGGCAAAGAAACCTTCTTTCTAATTGTACAGATCCTTGTATTTTATAGCACAGTTAAAAAGGAAGGTAGCAAGATGGAGCATCTGTGGTCTTCTCATATAAATTCAGCTGCTAATAAATAGTAAACAGCATTTCCTCAGACTGGGTTGTGAGCAGGTTGGCAGCTCCATGTTTGCAAGCAAACTGCAGTGTGCCCAGAGCCTCATTCAACTGTCTTTTTTATTTGTCTGCCAGTAAAACCAGCTTTCAGCAATTGAGTTTTGATAAGATGATAATACACATACACACAAAATCTAGCCAAAATAATACTAAAAAATGATTCCTACTTATTCCTCCCCACAGTGCTTTCTACTGTAAAGAGTCCTCAGCACCTAAATTAGTCACAGTGGTCCCAGTTTCCTGCTGGAAATCAACCCTGCGCTGCTCCCTCAATTTCCTGGCTTTGGAGGGTGAAATATGTGTCGCTGGTTATCAGATTGTAAAACGTATTTCCTTTTCACGTCCACTTATTTCTCTTGAAAGTGACACAAAATCTATAATGTAGAAGATAAGGTTACAACTTGCCTGTTACATTTTATAGTGACAGTTGTATAACTTTTAAAAACTAAGATGTAAATGTGTCCTTTCAGGTCCGCTTTCTACACAAATGTGTTTATGGTATAATGCTCTTGGAGAGAGAAGGGGAGAAGGGAGAGAGAGAGAGAGGGAGAGAGAGGAGAGAAAGAATGAGACTTCTGAGGTGGATATGCAGGCCGGACTTGGAGGTACCCAGCGAAGGCTGAGGGGTCTGCCTTTCTACTCCTGCAGAGATGCGTTTGCGTTGAGCCATGCACGTGATGACCCTGCAGAACGCTATCCAGCGGCATTCAGCCCCTCTCCCTGTAGCCATTCTTGATTAGGAAGAACAGCATTTTAGATTCCACCAAGATTATTCACAAAGGGAATCGAGAGACAGCTTACTGGGTTAAGTGCTTGGGGTGCAAGTGAGATAGCCTGAGTATTAACCCCAGAACCCACATAAAGCTGGGTAGAATAAAACAGATCTGGAATCTCAGAACTACTATAACAAGATGGAGGCAGAGATAGGAGAATCTTAGTAAGCTCATCTGACCAACTGTCCTTGTATTCATAATGGTAAACAAGAGACCCTGTTTCAAACACGGTAGAAGGTGAAGACCAAAGCCCAAGGTTTCCTCTGCTCTCCACATGTATGCTATGGAGTGTACATATCTTTTTCAGATATGAACACACATATGTCATACACATACACACATAAAGATTTGATAAAGATTGTTCCCTAAAATTCAAAAACAAAATAAATCATATTATCCCCTTACTTAATTTTGTCATTAAGGAAATATAGGAAGAGAAGGAAAACTGGAAGAAGGGAACGTTAAAAATGTAATTTAGGTAAGAAAGAAAAGGGGGGTTATAAAGAGGAAAGGGGGAAGGAGTAAACAAAAGAGAAAGAGAAGGGGGAGGAAACAAATCATATACTACAGAGTCCAGTAAATTTATTAAAATAATTTTATGGTTTATGATCTCTTGGTGGGCCCAGGCTTTCAGGCTAGTCATCATTTGCCGTTGTGTAGTTCAACAGTAGCCCAGCCAGTACTTTTCTTTGTCATGGGCTCTTACTCCCGGCTGTATTTTACACATAACCTGCTCACCATATGTGTACATATTTGGGCCTTCATTGCCACTAATTGCTTCTTTCTTGACAATACCATCTATATGTGCATAGTATATGGCCGTTTTTTATCACTGTAAGCCTATTAATGCCCAGACTTATGGTTCCCTGAGGAATTAAAATTAACCAGCTCTCTAAATATTGTTCATGAGTCGGAAAACTTCTGTACTTCAGAATCTCTCTTCAGTTGTTTTTAATTGGTTTGCAATATTTCATCCTTCAGACTTTGCCCTTAACTTTGAAAAGTACATATTTAAAAAATTTATGTCAGAGATCTGAAAGGTAAAACGTGGGGGGGGGGGAGTAACACTTTTCTAGACAACGATAGTATTCACACTATGGTTTAAGAAAGATTTTTAGAGTTTGGTAGACGCTACACCAGTATTAGCTCTCCAACAATTCTATTATCATTCAAGATTTTTAACCTGTAAATAAATGTTCCCATCTAGTGTGATCTGCTAACAGACAGTATGGGGGCTATACTGAAAGGGGAACTCTTTTGGTAAATCCCTCTCTTAAGCCTGAAGAAACCCACCATACTAATTCTTTTTCAGAGTTTGTCATATAATATCACTGTTTATTTCAAGTCTATGGAAAGAGACTTCACTTAAATGCTTCGCTTTTGAAGAATGGTCACTTTGTACAACTCATAAAACAAATCACCAACAAAGGCCTCTAAACCCCAAAGAACCATTTATTGCTAATGACAAACGCACATGTACACAAGCACACTCATACACAGGAGCACACATGCTCATATACACACAGACACCCAAGTTTGTTAATGGTACATATATGCCTCAAAAAGAATGTAACTTTAAACAAATAATTTTGAGGAACAAAATTTTTAAATGTATCTATTATTCCTCAAATACTAATGTGAGAGGTTCTAGGGATGAATGACAATACAGCCAAGTAAAAAGCACACTTTTCTTGATTTCTGTTACCAGGAATGATGTGTGTATGGTGGTGGGGGGGACTTTCTTGAGAGAAAACAAACAAACAGACAAACAAATAAACAACCCAAATATGATACCAAGAAAGCACCCCATGGGTTGAGCAGAGGTTTGTCATAGTTCCCCCAATACTAACAATAGCGCTCTCTCTCTCTCTCTCTCTCTCTCTCTCTCTCTCTCTCACACACACACACACACACACACAGAGGGCTTACAATAAAAGCATTTCACATAAAAAAGTCATTCCATCAACTGTTGTAGAGGTAGTAGCACATCTCTGCAGTCCTAACACTAGATAGCTAAAGCAGAGGATTGTGAACTTAAAGCCGGCCTTGGCCACACAGAAAGACCTTGTCCAATAAATAAATAAATAAACTTAAAAAAAAAGTTGCCTAAAACTTGGGAATGATTCTCAAAGAAGAAACTACATCTCAAGTAAATTGTTCTGTCAGACAGTTACAATGGCAGTAATGAACAGGATTTTGTTTTCAAATGGATAGAGAAATAATTGGAGGAACAGGACCACAAGCAGGTATCAGTTGACGTCTGTATGGAATGAAGTGCACGTTTAGGCCAATGGTGAATAAACTGTTGAGCATCCTAAGTTGTCTACTGTGCAAGTGTCCTTCTATGAGATGAAATGGAAGACTCTATTCTATGAGTGAGAATTCTGTATTTGTCTCAAAAAGCTCTCATAACAAAAGGGTCGTCCTAACTGACGTTAACCAATGACTATAAAGACTCATTCTCCTTTTCCTATGCTCTATTTGCTTTTCTTTGTGGATGAGTAAAATGTATTTTCATAGTGGTACACAGTTACTAAACATAAATTCTAAGACTGAACCTTTGACTCTGTACGTGTGATCACTGGGACACAAAAGTCAGGGCATTTGCTTTCATCTCTGTGCGGTCTTTCACTTGACTTTTGACCTTTCATTTGGCACTGTCCTGTCATTTCTTTGGTTTCACAAAGTTTAGCTTCTTACTTTTACTCTCCACTGTGACCTTTCACTTGACCTGTGGTCTCCTAAATGCTGAAATCTCATTCATGTAACCAAGGAACTAAAAAATAGCAAAGCATCATGGATGAAGCTCTCACTGAATCAAGTCTGAGTGGACAGGACATAGAACGACCACGTGCTTCGAGGTTTCACCAGGAAACAATGTGACAGCTAAGAAGAGACTTGAAGAACAGAAAATTATGAGACTGGATGATAATATGTCAAATCATCCTACAATACCTATGAAAATAGTTCTCTGGTCTTATTACATTAAAAATGTACTAAGCCTAGTTAAAAATGTAACATTTTCAATGCACCTAATACTGAAGTTTATCATGTTGTCATTGACCATGAGAAGCAGAAACTTTGAGTAAATAGGTATCAACTGACTCAGTCCAGAAAAACATTGTGTGGTCACTGAAATATAAAACTGTGCCTAAGTGCTGTCCTACCATCGCTCACCCCAATTCTCCACTACACTCCTGTATTATCTTCATGGCACAAGGCACCATATGTATTTCTTTGTTGATGTATGATTTATCTGTCTCTAATAGAATGGAGGTGTTAGGAGGCCACAGAATGTGCCTACTGGATTGTGTCCCTGTCACCACAAACAACATCTACCATCTATGGTGGAGAGAAGAACATTTTTGAAAGAGGAAAAAAAACCATATATCATAAATAACAAATATGCTTCCAGACCATACAGGCACATATTGGATATTGAAGATCAATATCCAAATGTGTAAAAATGACAATACCAGATAACTTTAAAGTTAAAATTGCAGATTAATAGCTTTAAAAGTTCTATGTCCTTAAAATGTATCCTGGGTTTTTTATTGACACTTAATTTTAATTTCATATTCTTTATTTTTATTTTCCTCCTAGCCTAACAACTTTCTCAAAAATCTCTTAAATTAATAAATATGGGCAGTATCTGCAAATGCCAGCTCCAGCACTGAGTTCAGATCTAAGCCAACACTCTTGCCAATTAGAACAGAGTCATGTTTCTCTCAGTCCTGTGTCATGTGTTAGGAAGCTAGCACCACAGAGTTATGAAAAAAATTCACTGTAACATGAGAAAGGGTATCAAAGGCTACTACTTTAAAATGACCACAGCAATGTCACACTTAGTCATAGCCACACTAAATCTATTAAGCACTTCAAACAAATGTAAGAAAAACCCAGATTGGAACCAAACAACAAACAACCTTAGATACATCAATGGACAAAGTAGCTACTAAGTAAAACAATTTGGAAATAATCAGTTGCCAAAATATGCCCTGGACTCTATTCTCAAAGTTTTGTTAAGACACAATGCTGACCTGAAAACTAAGTCAGGTCAGGAAGCTACTTTCTTTTAAATAATATCATCTATAGTTCAAATATTACAAAAGATGTTTTCAATTTCAAAATGGTGGTACATTGACAGCTAAGAATATCTACAGCTATTATTAAGTGATATGTTTAACAAAAATTATAACCTGTCATGTCAAAACTTAATATGAGTGAATCTACAACATTTTAGTACCAATAAATATCAAGAATAACTTGTACTACCCAGTGCATTACATTTCCATCATCAGAGATTTGTAGCAAGGATCTACTAATAATAGATGAATATTATATTTTACATAAAATATTTGCCTTTTATAGGTTCCAAAATACTGAAAAAAATAGTGTTAAACATGAGTTCCTATGAAAGTAAGAAATAAACTAAATTTAAACACTAGCATTTTCTGAGCTCAGTTAAGTAAGTGGTTGAAAGTTGGGCTGAAGTTAGAGGTTTTTTTTTTCTCATTTAAGCCAAGGCAATTCATTTTTCCTTAACAGTAATCAAAACAGTCAGACATGGTACACATCATTTGGTTGGAGGAGAATTATGTCTGTGGTTTATTTAAATAATGTAATACCAATAAGGAAAACTTTAAAGAATATTAGAATATTTGAAATATAGAGAGAAATAAAAATGACAGCACAAAAATATAAAAGAAAATTAAGTACAGGAGTTATTTTGTAGATAGCACTGATGTATTGGGCATACTAACAATATAACATGAAAAGAATAAAATCTGATTAGCAAGCTTCAAAGAGGAATAGCTTGAAAAGGTCCCATGGAGGGAAACTAGTAACTATTTAGAAATATATGTTCATGTATTATAAGCAAGGTTTTAATAGGAAGTTCTGGAATGTTCAGGTAAAAATACTTTGGAAAGTTGAAGAGATATTTACATTTTTCTGTCCCAGAATAAACTGACAAAGTTATTCTTTCTGGGTTATAGCCTACATTAATCTATTAATACAATATAAGAAATTATATTATTTAATAAAAGGTTAAAAACAGAATGACTACTTATATTTTTAAATTACAAGAAAATTAGTAACAAATAGTTATGGATGTGAAATTATATCAAAATTTTGGGAAAGATGTAGGACAGAGCATTGAAATCTATTTGTGTTGATATGACAAAGCCCAGACGAAAGAAAGAAAGAAAGAAAGAAAGAAAGAAAGAAAGAAAGAAAGAAAGAAAGAAAGAAAGAAAATGGTTTCCTGGCTTCATTTATGCTTTAGGTAGAAGCTTTTACAACAAGAATTCAACTACCGAAGTTCATTTCCTGCCTTTAATTCTAAACGAGCAATTTGCTGATAATTTCCTGTCTACATTTTCATAAAGTAGAAAGAACAGGACTGGCTAAGCTTAATGTTTCAGTGACCATATAAACTTCAGCAAGCAGAGTTTAGGAAGTAAGACAACTATCTGGAAACTAGTTTCATGATTATAAAATCTCTAAATACTATCTATCTCCCCAAGCTCTTGAAAATGTTCCGACAGTGTTAGTGATTACTTCTTTGACCCCCAAACAAACAGAGCACCATGGCTTTGTCTCAGTGGACCCAGAGCAATTAAAGTTGAGGGATAGGAGTCCACTGAGCTGCACTCCACTCCAAGACAGATGAGAGAGAAATAGCCCCAAGGTTGGTTTCCACCAGTCCTCTGCCTTCTTTTTTCTTTTTTTTGGGGGGGGGGGTGGGTGGGGAGGGGGAGGAATGGGAGGATGGAGAGGGAGTGGATAAGAAGTTTGCTTAATTTGAACTCTTTATAGATCATGCCTATATATCGATGTGTATCGAACCTTTGGAGTTAAAATTAAAGTAGAACATTACTAAAAAGTATCCATCTGAAACCTAAATTGGGCTGTCAATTAAAAATGAAGAATGGCTTGGCGTTATTGCTTTAATGTGAAGCACCCTGTCTGTCCCGTTGAGATGCAATCATCTTCCATCCGAAATCCATTAGAGCATCTGAGGAAGGCTTAAGGAAGTTTACACTTGCCAAGGCGCAGAAGAGGGCCTGATCATAAAATCCACCAACTATGGGGACAACTGAACCAACATCAACAACTGCCAGCTTGTGGCACTGCCCCCCCCCGTGCCAGCCAGAGATACAGGAGGAGACAGATAGTAATTACAAAGAGAGGTTTTTTACTAGGCAGATTTAAGGGCCATGGATGAGCCCAAATCCCCCTTTTTATTATCTACTGCACACTTAGCTTAAACAGTAAGCACAAGCAGACAATGAAACTGTAATGCTCTCCCCATGTGGACCTGGATTATTTCAGCCATCAGCGGTGTGAGGAGCTGCAGGTGTTGCACTAAATAAAGTAATATAAAGTGTCTAAATTGCAAGGGTGGAAGTGCTGTTTCGAGCCCCCGTCTGCTTTTTATTAACAGTCAGATTCCTTACTATCAGCGGTCACAACTACCTTTACCCTGTTCTTCAGCAACAATATTTTGATAGGCAAAAATCTATTTAAAAAAAAATCACTGTTGATATTCTGTGACCATAGTCATTTCGGAGTTGAATAAGCATTCAGCTTTCTCACAGAAGGGGAGAACGTAAACCCATGATTCAGGAAAAGAGGAAGCCAGGGGTTACAGAGGGGCAGAGGCCACGCAGAATGAAACAGACCCCCTCCATCAAGTCGAAAACTTGGCAGCCTAACTAGAAACAGACCAACCCTAAATCTTAAGGTTCATGAGCTCTTAGTAACATAATTAACTGAAATAAAACTAATATTCCCGTGTTGAGTTTCACCTTAACAGACATCAGCAGCTCCAAAGAACTACACCAGGGGCAGCTGGAATGAGAAAGTGCTTGCCTTGTTTAGGGAGTGTGTCTTAAGGTAAGAAGGAGCATTCCTAAAATGTCTACAGTTTCTGAGGTGGGGAAAAGCTGTGGACACAGAGAGCTGTCACGCCTTCCTCTTTCGACCGAGAATCGTCACTCTGGAGGGAAGATGTGGGTCACTCATTTGAAATTTCAGACAAAAGGGAGCTTGAGATGTCCCCCGTGCATCTGTTCCCGAGAAAGGAAACCTTAATACCCAAGGGAAAAAATGTCGAACAGGAAATGTCTGACCAGTGTTGCATCACAAGATATCAAAAGAATTTCACTTTGGCTCCTTCGCTGCATCAAGTCAGGACATTCTTGATTTTTTTATAGTCACTGAGCTCCTACAAAATGAACTAAGAAAAAAAAATAGTGATATCAAAATGTTTCTAAAAGTTTCCAATGTCTGAAATAGAGGAGAAAAAAAATCTTCTCTTAGGAATACATGCAGAGTGTTAGTTCTGGAGGACAAGATAAACAACATCAGTATCTGTGGATAGCATTCAGGAAATTCCATTTATCTGATGAGCTGTTGGGGACCTAAGCAGTGTTTCACCGCCACCACCCCCGCCCCCATTGTGCCCATAGACTTCTTTGCAGGAATTTTTATGCTGTTTTGCAGCATATAGTGTATTTAGAAGTAAAGAGGAGACTTAAAAGAGGTTCTTTCCTTTTGTTTAAATTGATGTCCATTTGTACCAGCCACTACAAATTCAGTCTCTAACTGGGAGGATTCTTGTCACAGAACTGCCTGGGGCCATCAGCCCCTGGTTTCTTTCTTTTTCCTTTCCGTTTTTTTTTTTTTTTTGAACAAGCTTTTCTTTTAACACTTAACACCAGGGATGATTTAACAGAAAGTGTCTCAAGCCTGAGCTACAGCCCCCTTAGACTCTACCCAAACAAAGGTACTAATGTGTGGTCAGTTTCTTGGCAGCCCCACTCTCCGCTGATAACGTTCCTGTTTGGTATTCTCCAAGGAGTCGGCTGCTGGAAGCTGCTCGGACCTCATCCCTTGCTGCTCCGGGTGCGGGCGATGCTCCGACTGCGCGGCGCCAACCACAACACGCTACCCACCGTGAGAGAGCAGGACGCGGGCCGCTCTAGTCAGGACTTATCGTCTATCATACTGATTGACGAAACCAAGAGTGAGCAGAAAAAATAAACATGAACAGAGGCTGCAGTGTGTAAGCACCGTCAGCTGGGAGTTTTAGTATTTGGCCTTGGCGATCCCACTCTCCTGGTAGGTTATCTTTCCCTTGTGCTATCATTTATCATAACTTAGAGGGCCGGGGGGAGAAGCAACCCTTGGACTTTTCTATTGGTTGCATTCATTAGACTGCTTTCTTTTTAATCCCCCCCCCAACCCTTTCACACTCTTCCCTTTTCCCCTCCCCCTCCCCGCCTAATAATCTCATCCTTTTAGATACTCCCCAAAGAACGGTGAAATGAAACCAAAATATGGTTCTTCCCCTCTCCTCCTGCCCCACATAGATCATTGCAAGTAATTAACCTTTGCTAGTCCATCAAATCTAGAATGCAAACCTACATGTCAGTTTACTTCGGGTGGGCCCAATCATAAATCTGCACCCCTAACAACGAGGCTCAGCGACCATCCTGGATGTTGTCCACTTACTTGGGTAGCTAGTATCTTCTTAAGAAATGGCACTTGACTTTTTTCAGGCACAAACCATGTTTTGTATTGGTCTTGACAGCCACTATAAAGTACCCCCCAAGTGTGAGTAACAAAGATGATTTGTATGTGGCTCACAGTCCTCCAGGGTTCTAATAGCTTTCTCATTTCAGCCCAGAAACATGGAGCACAGGGTAGCTGGTTAAAGCTGATACAAGCATTTCTTCTCTCAGCAGGCTATTCTTGCATAACCATTTATTTTGCAGAGTTTTAAAGTGCCTGAAGGATTTAATTATGTACATAGACAACCCTTATAAACTCTATTCTAGGGTTTTTATTGACTTTTGTGCTGGGCAGCTCTTAGGCATTTCAATTAAGTGTTTTTATAAGAAAAACTACAATATTGTAAAAAAAAAAAAAAGAAAGAAAAGAAAAAAAATTCTTTATAGATATTCCCAAGCAGATTTGGTCTCCCATCTGATTGAACAAACCATTTAATTGACAAAGATAAGCTATAGGTTAATTTGAGGTTTAGGTTTTGGGGGTTTTTTGTTGTTGTTGTTTATTTTGGGAAAATAGAGGATCAAATACCACACAGGTATGGGAATACAGACCTGCCAATACCAGTGGAGTGACACAGAGGAGGTAAGACTAGATTACTTTGAAAAACCACTTGAAACACCTCAAGGCTACCTGTTACTGGGAGCGTAAACCCGGGAGAGCAAAAACCCAAAAAGGAGATTTCTCGTGTCCCACTTAACAAGTGCAGAATAACATATTGCCAAATTCATTTGGAGCACCAGTCTGACAGACCTACCCCTCCTAAGTCTGCAGGAGACCCCAAAGCCGCCTTTGTCTGCCTTCTTCAATTGCGGGGCTCAAGTATTTACAAGAGTTCTGTAAACCTGCCTTCATTATGATGTGGGATATTTCAGTCCCAGCAGGTGGCCAACAGCAGACCAGACCTGCCCATGAAATATGTAATACTTTTTCATATACTTTAACCAGAACTGTGCCCTCCACAATTCTCCCAACTGTTAATTTCCCTTTCTCCACTTAATCTCCTCAGCAAGTCATGAGCTTGCATTAAAATCTACCTAAAACATTTCACCCACAGGCAATGTAATTCTGAAACAAGCAACCAACATTTCACAGCTCTGGATAATAGATTAATTTGAACCTAATGTTGCTGTCGTTTACTGCCCCAAATGTTCTGCTGTAGACATAGCCTTGGGGCATGGTGCTGTGGCATGCACCACTGTGGGAGCGGAGCTACAGTTGGCTTAACATCTGTGCATCACATTTGCCATGCGCCTCATTATCCTGCACCCCACTGTGCCTACCTGTCCCCCTCAGCTTCTCAGCCACAGGCGATCAAAAATCCCCCCCACCCCTGCCAACTAAGAATCTTTGTTCTCCTTCTCACTTACTAAATTTTTGTAAGACCTCTGCACCCAAGCCCTGGGGATTCAGTCCATGTGAACAGCCCGGGCCCTTTAAATTCTTAGTTCTCCATTAGGAAAAGGAAAATTAGAGCATTGAGTTTCTGACATGCCATTGCAGAAGCCGGGCATTTGTAGAACTACCAGTTCTCTGTAGCTGAACTGATGTGCCAAATAAAGCATGGCGCTGTTGGTTTTGATGTGAACAAGTTTGGTTCACTTCAGTCATCTATCTACAAGTGATGAAAGAGAATCTTCCTTTGCCAGAATGAAGAGAGGGGAGAGTATGAAATCTAGTCATGAAAAAACAAGATTGCTACATCAAAAGTTGAAGTATCTAAAACTGTATATGGAGCCAACATTTCAGAGTCTACTGCCACAGACAGTAGATAGATAGACAGACAGACAGATATCATAACCCCCCCCCCACACACACACACACAAGTAACTAAAAACTGAGGCTTTAAAAATATGTGAAGAGTAACTAGGCCAAACAGCTGCTTACATCTGAATCTTGCTTAAGCAATAAAAGAACTGTTTTCCAATGGGAGGGTTTTGAGTAACCATTTTTAATGAGAGAAAGAGTAAAGGTTAAAATAATTTAAGTGTGCAAAAAGTAGCATTTGTTGTTATTAATTTTATTAAACATACATATTGGTAATAATATTAGCCATAATTAAATACATAAAAAATCAACAAAATAGCCACACTAGCATTAACTGGGGAAATGCCAACCATCCTTGCCACTCTAAGATACAAAACAGAATCCTCAGAGGAGCAAGTTTTAAAAAGGGAAAACTATCAATAAATTTTAAATCATTATCTATTTGTCATATTTGACACACTGGATTTAAATGGAATGTTTAGTGTCCTTCAATTTACTTAATTGTATGATAGAGAACTCTAGATGAAAGGAATCAGTTTTCAATGACCCTTACATAGAGCTAATAAATAAATAAATAAAAACTCAATCAGATTCAAATAATTCCCATAGGCTATGATTCGGATGCTATAATTCCTAGAAGAGAACAACATTTAAGTCTTGAGGGAATTTTTGTTAGGACCTCTCCATGTAAAAACACACTCCACTCCAGAAACCGGATTGGATTTCCATACTTCGCACATAACCCCTATCATCTACACAGGGCAGAGAGTTGAGTCTTGCACATTTCATTATATGCTTGAATTCATTTACCCTATATGGAATTTGTTACCTTTACAATAAAAAAGTCGCTATTCATTATTGAGAGTGGACAGACGGAACATGTTCACTGTAAGACATCAATAAGAAAAGAGAGGAAACTTAGAATCCATGTGGCACAGCCTCCTCCATCTGGAGTTCCCTGCTTGTCTGCCAAGACTTTTTTTCCAAATAAAAGTCAACGTTTCTCTTTGGAGTAAACGGAACGTTCTCTCAGATATTGACCCTGATTCTGATTTATACATAACAAGCAAGAATGCAATTAAACTATATTTTCTGAGGCTAATCCATATCAGAAGAGAAGGTTTTAAAGCCTAATTTGGAAAAAAAAATTAGAACTACCTACTCTTTTTTCTTAAAACGGTTGTCAGATAAACAAAATAGTTTTTGCTTTGATAGATTGTGAAGGAAATTGAGCAAGTTATTTTGAGAATTCTATAATACAAAATTGGACTATAAAGTGGCTGGTGATTTCAAGCAGGGGGCATTGTGTTTCCCAAACTCTCAGATTCAACAGACGATGCCAGGCACCTAAAAGATGAGACTGGGTTGAGTCCCGAACCACAGCTGCCATACCACTTTGCTAAGACAGGTCCACAAGATCGTGCTTTCCTATTTCTAAAAGTTAATTGAATACTTTCAACTATGCATGGGAGCTGTGTGTGTGTGTGTGTGTGTGTGTGTGTGCTTTTCATGGGTTCATATCTGCTCTTCTGTCTTTTTTCCTTATTCCTGCTCTTCTTTGCATTAAATATCTCATTATATGAAACTCATCCAGGCAATTCTTTGTTTTTAATTGGCCTCAGTTCAGCCCTAGAGATAATATGAGGGTATACATAGCCCTTCCTCTGGGGGTAACCAACTATCAAAAGAGATCCTAGCTGGAAAATATGAATCCTCTAGCTAATTCTTCTAAGCCAAAGTACTTCAGTGAAATAGTGGAATACGCTTTAAATTAAGTTCTCAAAATTATGTCTGAAATTATAGCACTCCAAGCAGCACACGCGAATATTTTATCAAACTCTTCATAGTCTTGACACCAAATAGCGTTTTAGAAAACTTAGAATTTCACTAACATATATTCAGTATTAATCTTTGAACACTAAGACTGTGCCCCTGCAAAAAAAGTACTTTTGTCAAAATTAATTGTTAAAATGTGGTAGGATGAAGAGTGGAACTCAGTTAGTAAAAGACCAGCAGAACATGTGTCAAAGTTTTGGATATAGCTTCTAGCACAACAGAAACTGCACACGGTGGCCCATGTCTGTAATCCCAGCACTCAGGGAGTGATGGCCAAAAGACCAGAAGTACAAGCCTCAAAACCAAGAAAATTACAGTAGAATTCACTTGAACAAGATCCTGAGTCAATAACTACAACATGAATTGGGTAATATTTGCCAAACTACTTATTTTCCTCAACTCTGAAAACAAAATTATCATAGTACATAACACATAGAATCCTTCTAAATATTAAATAAAACAATGTGTTTAAGAGTGAGGATAATTGGCACATGTAAAAGGCTACTTTTTATATACGCATTTGAAAATTATAAACTTAAATCACATAACATTAGAGTTATCTGTGGAAATCAACCCAAATCAATTCAGCTGAATCTTAGGGGATAACTATAACTTGTAGCTTGAAGTGACAACCATTGGTGAAGTCATTAAAGTTCACCAATCGGGTAGCCCCAGTTTTCTGGTTATTGCACTTAGCCTTTCCAGAGAAAAGCCTAGTTTGGCTAGTCTGGTGATTTGCATACATCAGTGCTTTATTGTCAAGCAAAACAGAAAGCTTTCCAACCTCTTCTGTTTACATTGCTTGCATTCTTAGAGTAACACTGCACACCTGGCATATATAACCTATTCTAGGATGCACTTCTAGATATTGTTTAGAGAATATCATTTTGTCTCCTATTTGACATCTCTGCATTTATCTCCACATTGAGAATTGTGACTTATGAATTATAAATTATGACTTCCCCAAATAAATATAATTATACCTTCATCCTCATCACCTTAGAATAGGTATTTATTTGAGACTAGACATATAAAGTGATTACTTAAAATAAGACCAACTGGATAGACCATGGATTCAACTGTCTAGTGTCCTAAATGATAAAACATAATGAGATAGCAGCAGCACCCAAGCATAAAGAAGGGTCATGTGACAAGGGCATAGTATGAAGTAGCCAAAGAAAGAAGCTTCCAAAGAGGTAAAGTCTTCTAGCACCTTGATCTCCAACTTCTAAGCTGCAAAACTTCAAGTAAGTAACTTTCTATTGGTTATTCTATCCAGTCTACAGCAGTTTATGATACTACTGCCCCACCAATAAAAATAATTTCTCTATTCATATACCCCATCTGCTGTAAGTAGAAGCCCAGGCCTCTCTTCTCAATCTCTCTCTCTCTCTCTCTCTCTCTCTCTCTAATGCCTTTCTTCCATTTATTCATGTCTTGAAACCCACACAACTGAGATTCCTTAGACTAAGACCAAAGTCCCTCTGTTTAACTAACACCTATCATGTAATTGGCAAAATTCTTGGACTAGTGAGTGAATGAATGAATGGGGAAAAAACTGCCAGACTACCAAATCAATAAATAATAACTATCTACAGAAAATGGAAGAAAGGCCCAACAAGATGGCCTGGCAGGTAAAAGTACTTTCCATGCAAACCTGATGACCTGAATACTAAACCCAGAAGCCATGGCAGAAGGAAAGAATCACTCCCCAAAATTTTGCTCTGGCCTCTGCATGCATGCACGCCATGGCACACATACATGCCGTACATACAAGTACACATGCACATACATAATAATGAATAAAATAAAAATCTATTTATTAGAAAGGAGAGAGAAATCATCTTGACACAGAACACTCTGACCCCCTCCCTACATTATTGAGCTACTGGACATCTAACACCAGTATCTAGCATCACTGAAATCTCTTCAGCACACATTAGATTAATAGGCAATAATACTCCATGATCTCTGGAGTATCATGAACAATTCTATCAACAAAAACATGGAAATACCATTTTTTTAAGATCTGTCGATCTGCCTTGCCCCCTGCCTAGTGCAGAGACTCTAACTCAGCCCGCTCTGGGTCTTTCTTACTTTGAGGACTTACAAAGGTGTTACTGAGATTTGGATATATATTCTAATGTGACAATGAGCTTTAAAAACCTTTAATCCCTAAAGAAGCATTGTTAAATGGAGTCACGTAGTCATAAAATGTGACAGAGTTTACACTCTAATATGTGGAATTATTGAACTGTGATATGCAAAAACATCTCGGTATAATGACTTAGATTTCCATTTTAAGGCCAAGTGTGAACTCCAGCACGCCAGATCAGCACTGTGGGCAGTTCAGAGCCCTATCACTCATCCATGGTACCAAGAGTCAGAAGGTAGCCCTCAGGGGTTCCTGCTAATGAAAGAATCATGAATTAAGGTGAGTCAACCAATTTAAATCTCACCCTCTTCCTTCCTATCACTGATAGAACTGAGGTTTCGTAGCCTGGTTCAAGATTTACTTTTAAAACCCAAGAAATTGACATCTCGCTTTTTATTGACTTATGCTCTGCATATGATTAGGCACAAACTCGCAAAGAATTACCCACAGTACCAACCCAGCGGGGCCATTCTCAGACTTGCAGGGGCCGGGAATATTTGGAAGGGAAGGCAGGGCAAGAGACCTGAAGCCCACTCCCCTGGGTCAGTGCATGCTGGGAGGGGAAATGAGCTACAGAGCAGACAATTTTCAGCATCGCTGGTTTTACTTTCTTCACCAGGCCTCATGAAAACACTGACAAAACAAAGGACACAAAATTAATGACCCATGCGTTTTGTCAATTGACTCTTAGTAGCAATGGCCAGTTCACCTTAATTTTTTTGTTCGAATTGAACATGTAGCCCAAGGCACTGGTTAAGGTTCACTTAAGAATTCTTCAAAGGCATCGCTTGGTTTTCATTAATTTGCTAGCCGTAACTTCTCCTTTTCTGCTAAGGAACCTCTATACTAAATGCAGACATTTATGCAAAGTTTTAAAAGACAAAAGGCATATGTTTGACCAGCCAGCCTTTTTTTCCCCGAACCACAAACACTACGGTATCCTCATCATATATTTTTTTAGCATTAAAAATGTATTTAAACCTGGATTTCTCAGAAACTCAAGTGTCAACTCTCAGCTGAGGGACAGGTCACAATACAGCTAATTACTTATGTGAATAATCATTTCCTATTTATTTATTTGGTCTTTGACCACGATGTCTGATGACATTCAATCTGAGTGTATATGAAATGTGGCCAACTGAATAAAACTGAAGGTTTGACAAGCAATATGGATTTTTTAAATATATAAAACTAACTTTGTATGATGTATCTATACTACATCTAAGATGTTATTTTTCTTGTAATGAAATTTTTGTTTCTAGTCCTCAATAGACACTTTGATAATAGAGTAATTTTTTTTTCTGGCCACAAGAAAGTTTGACTTCATAAATAGCTCTATTGGTAAATTGGGTGACAGAAAAGGTTTTAGAAAACACTTAACCAGTGAATACAAATGCATCAGTGGTGAGGTCTGGATTCTCTTTACCAAATTCAGAACTAGAGTATGACAATGAAGTAACATTTGCTTTCAAGTGTGAATAGAAGCTAGTATTTTGAACATTCTATCCATAGAAAGTAGCCTTATGATGGTTTAAAGTGTAGCTTACCACAAAGACATTTGGTCGGTTTTAGCAAAGGAAAGGATGTCATGAAGTAAATGGACCATTCCTTCCTATCAACGTCCCCTTTATGAGCTATGAGAGCAATGTTGGTTTGCTATAACTTCATGTTATTTGGATCTGTCAGGATTTCCATTACAAACCTCTGATTTTCAAGGTTTTTATAATTCAGCAATGAAACTATATATATACACATACATATTTATTTATTTATAACAGTTGACAAGGTATTCTAAGCCAGGGAGTTTATCAAATTGAACAAATCTGTTTAGGTATCTCTCAGTTCTGTGTGCCAACATCTAGTCCAAGACATGCATGCCAAGTTGCCAATGACTTCAGCTCCAAAGAGCTCTCTTTTTCTCTTTTTACTCTGCAAGAACTTCACTCATTTCTGTTTCAGAAGTTGCCAGAACCCTGCTCATATCCTGTGTAACTCAGTGGGAGACAAGCCACATCATATGAGACCCTGTTGGACATGTAAATGGGGTCCTAGCCAAGTGTCTCCAACATGAAGTGTAGACAGCACCTCAGAGGGCCTTAAGCCCCTTGAGTATATGCATAATCAAAATGAGACACATCTTCTGACTGCATAAAAAAATCAGGTGAGGCTCTTTCACCAAAGCTTCTTTCAACTGTGGGCACATTTTTATGCTTCAGGAGAGTCCTAACTACTCAGAATACAAACTTACTGCTTCCTTGTCTTCAGTGAAACAGAGGAAGCAAAATAAAGCTCAAACTCTGTTGTTTATTTCATAGCTGTCCTATAGCTTTGGGACACACACTTACTTTTTCTATATTGTGGTATGAGAGATATACATAATGTTTCTCTTGATCAGAACTAGGTGTAAAATAGTTCTAATCAAATATAAAGTTATTTCATTTATAATATACAACAAATTTAAAAGAGAGAATTCTGGGCAAGATGGTGTAACAATTTCCTTTAAAAGACAGCCTGTTAAAATACTTTCATAAGACTGTCATCTCTACTCACAAGAATTTTGAGTTAGTGGTATTTTAGATACAGTAGACTTAAATATCTTTGAAAACTATAAAACAGTAATATGTGCACGATCAAGGGATGATCATAATAAGAGTATATGCAGTAGGTATCACATAGCAACAGAGGCTATGTGTCTGATGGATTAGAGAGTGCAAAGTTGGGGTGGCCAATGAAGGAGCTCAAGGGGGAAAATGTTTGCCACTAAGGTCTCATGACCTCAGTTTGCTCCCAAGAATTCATGATAGAAGAAGAAAATTAATGGTGGAAAGTTGTCATCTGACTTCCACACACAAACACACCATGGCACATTTGTGACTACACACACATACACACAAATGATAATAATGATTAAAGTCATCTTTTAAAAGAAAGAGTTATAAGATAGGCCCAAGCACATATGAACATAAAATGATATTAAAATAAAGTATCATTTAAATAGTTGCACTTTTAGTAAAGTATATTTGTCTAAGTATTTATAATGTTATAAACATTTAACTTATTAACATAATATCCATTGGATTTGTTTCAATAGTGAAATTGTTTTACTTGAAAATTTTATCACCACAAAGCTGTGGACAAAGTTTAAAGCTCTAAACTTAGTCAGTAAGCCAGCTGGCTCATGGCACCCCTAGAAGACGACACACAGCAAAATCAGGTGCCTTGGTCCTGGCAAAGCCTCATCAAAGGCTCTGTAGTCGCCAGGCTAGCAGATGGCTAATGCCAGGTATGGTTTGCATTTGTTCAGTGTCTTAATCTAGTCTCAAACTTCAGATTTGGCAAAACTAAAACCACATTTGCCAAATACTTTCCTCTTAATTTCTAAGCCCATGTGTATTTTCAGTGAAATTTAATCCATATGTTTCTTATTCTTTTATACTTAACTCATCAAATATTTTTCTGTAAGAGCCATTTGACATTCAAAAGCTTGGTGAGTCTCTCTCTCTCAACTGGAGACATTTAGCTCTTAAGAAAATAACTCTAGTTATTTTCCTGCTTCAAAATAGGAAGCTGCTTTCTGCCAAACACCAGTGAATGGGAATATGAACACTACATGTTAATCCAATGCCAAAAGAACTAAATTTGATTGGAAATCATAACTGCACAAAAGCACCCACTCTTTCTTAAAGTGATTTCCTGAGTGTGTCTGTACCTAGACAATGACAGACCTATTTTAAATAGACTACAATGAGCCTTGCTAAAGCTGACCAGTAAGAAGAGCAAAGGCATTTTCTTCAGCATTTAACACAAGTGATTCTCAGCAAGTCCACTCTTAAAAAACAAGCCACTGTTGCTTATTTCCCCCTAAGTCATCAGACCTCTCTTTCTAAACTTTATTTGGAATTTATACCAATAAAATATATTCATTATCAGGAGCTTAGAGGTACATGTTTTATGTCAAATGTGTATATATTCACACAGCATAAATTTATTCATAATTTTTAATTTGTTATGAGAAACATTAATGCATATTTCCTAGTATCTTCTGATTTTATATATTTTTAGAATACTTTTTGGGAGGAAAATAAAAACTGATAATTCTTAACATAAATTAACAAATTGAATGTCAATATATAAAGTCAGCATAAACACACAAAATGAATTTTTAGAGAAATTAAGTCATCTACTCTTATCACATTTTGTAGTTCTTTTTACCCCAATTATATCTAACACATTTGAGCTTGAGGAAGGTACTTAGTTTGTTCTTACTGGATTATACTGGGTTAATTCCAGTGGTGTAAATTATGAGTCATATTGTGATTGCCTAAAAAATAATGGTGTAGGAATTCATATAAAATAAGGCTTTCTTGTCAAAGTCACGTCAGTTTTTCCTCAGAAACCTCTTTCAGTCAGTTTAGGTTCTCTGTCTTCTCATGGCCATTGAGGTACAGTTTTCATAGAAGTTAGCATAAGGAGTTAGCAGAGGAGGAAAGAAAAAAAATATAGTTAACACTTGTAATCAACCAAAAGATGTTGAAAAGCAACCTGAAAGCTGAAATTTGTTGTGTGAGTTCCTTACAAGCATATACAACTACTTTTCATGAGGAAATATCAGATTTGACCCCTAACCAAAGCACTGAGATTACTTTTGTTCCAGCTTCATTGTCTGAAAACCTCAAGCCAAAAGACGTTGCAACAGTCTTTTCTGCTCGAAGTAGCCAACACTAACCCATTCATCCAACAAAGAGAAAACAGCATCTCTCCAGTGAGAGTTACTGCCATCTGGAATTTTTCTTTTTCTCTACAACCTCGATCACTCATTAACTCATAGGAGAAGACTCACTTTTGTGTAATTTTTATATTAAGCAAATACATCAGATAACAATTTCACCAACGGTTGTTAGTGTGCTCATGTGTGTGTCCATAGGTGTAGACGGTAGGCCTGTTACTGTCCCTCAGCAACTATTCACCTTGATTTTGAGACAAGATCTCTGACTGGCCAGAAACTTCCCAGGTATGCTAAGCTGGCTGGCTAGAGCGACCAGAGGTCAACCTGTCTCTATCTCCCCAGGACTGATATTGGAAACATACCCTGTGCCTATGCTTCAGGATTTTGTTGTTGGTTGTTGTTGTTGTTATTATTGTTAGGTTTATTGTTTTGTTTTCATGTGGGGTCTGGGACCTAAAACTCAGGTGCTCATGAGCTCAAGGCCAGCACTTAACTTGTTCAGCACCTCCGTATTCCAGAGTTTTCATGTCCAACAATGGCACTGTTTACAAAAAATTCTGTTCTTAATAAAATTATACTACTGTTCTCAGGTAACACCTACCATGCAGCATATGAGAAAAGAGATTTTTACCAGTTGTCAAAAAGAAAACAAGGGAAAATGGAAAAGACTCCAGAGGACCTGACCTGCTTTAGGGCAATAAAAATGCCAGAAATGATCAAGAAAAAACTAGTGAATGGATGGCACAGGTGTTCGCTCAAGTCAGAGACAGATCTGGACATGACCTTGGAGTCCACCTGCCAGTCCAGAACAGAGGTAGGGCTGAGGATGGCCTCTTCTCATCAGACCATTGCAGTGCTAATAGCAGGTCATGGAGCCGGCCACCGATTCCAGAATATTCCAAACGCCCAGAAGCTGACTCAAGGAAAGGCTATGTCTGTCTTTTATACTTAGATAAATCATCCAAAGCTTCACAGATTCTTCCTGCATCACTTGCAGTGGCCTTTGCAGTCAAGAGAGTAGCAGAAACTCTCAGGTGGGACAGAAAAGAAAGCTCACTAGGTGTTCAGGACACACAGCGGTGAAATCTCTCATTCCACTAACACTATAATCTTGTGAATTAAGTATTATTCTAAATTAGAGGACAGTACTACCATTCCTAGACTTATAAAATCCAATCAGAAAAAAAAACAGGGAATGTGCACTGTGTCTTCTCTGTGCTGGGTTGCCCTTTTTGAACACTTACACAGGGACCTTGGCATAGCAGCATATAGGGAATGTAGATTCATGGACAAAATAAAACTGATCAGCTTCTTTTATTTTTGTTTCTTCCCAAGGAAACTAAGTTATGAAGCATGGAATACTTTGATAGAATTATGAAGTGACAGGAGAAGCTCAAATAAACTGGTCTCAATTCATTATGACAGCACAGATTTTATTAGTCAAGTTCATTATAATCATCCAATGTTTGCATCAAAATTTTGCACTGTTATGACAACCATTTTAAAGTACTGACTCCTGTATTGTGGCTTAGACATGATAAATTCCCACTTGCAGAAGACATCCAGCTGGTAAGACCACTTCTGCTGCCAAAAGGAGGCTTCATAATTCCCACATCTGGTTTAGGTCTTCAGCCACAGCTCATCACTAACTTTAACCCACTTTCTAAAGAATTGGCATTTTTTTGCCCCTAAAGTGAGACTGAATTTATAAGTGGTTTCACTGGATGGGGAAAATGCCATATCTTCACAACAAGTCTTTACTTTCTCAGTGACTTGACATTATGAAAAACTTTAGATAGTTTTGTAAAAAAATAAAATAAAATAAAATAAAATGAATCCAAAGATATTTGACTTATTTTAAATATCCATTCTCTGATTTTTTCCCTTGAGTTCTGTCAATTTTTAAAAAAATACTTAGCTTCATCTAGTTTTAAATCACACCAATATAAATAATGGGTAGAATTACTCACCTGCAGGGAATGTCATCCTAAATTTCCTGCTGTGGACTGTGTAACCATAAGCATGACTGGTGTATTTACTGGAGGCAATATATACTGCATAGTGTTCCTCAAAACCTCATGTAACTAATGCAATATGATAACCACTTGGGTGCTACTGTGACGTAAAGGATCGATTACAATTTTAACCAATTCAAACAAGAAAAAAAAATTAAAAAGCAGTAAACCTTAATGGGCCTGTGCCCTAAACAAATGTGTTGCCTGTTCTACTGAGGTTATATAGAAGTTATTCTGAAATGAGAATATTTCTGCAGCTTATACATTCTTTCAGAACCTTGCCATGCTTTCTTTTCTCTTTTACCAATTACTTTCAATAGTCCTTCTGTAGGTCTCACTGTCATGGAAATCATGCCTGTCATTCAGAGAAGGAAAGGAAATCTAACAGTGTGGTGGATTTCTACCTGGACAAAGATTGAACAAGTCTAAGAGATGACAGTCTTCTCTGGGAGAGGAGGGAGAGGCTGGGTGTTGGCATCAAAGTATTTTGACTGGATCTAGCAAACGTGTTTAGCTATCAGTAGAAAAAGATGCAATGCACAGAGCCAGTGAGAAGGCTCAGTGCGTAGAGGTGTATGCTGTGCAAACATGGCTACATCTGTTTGATTCCAAACCCATTTTTTAAAGGCCATTTGCAGTAGAGGTGAGGCACTCCTATACATAGATAGAATTGGCTGGAAGTTGAAGACCACATGTCCTGAAGAACAGAGCACAGGGATAGAAATAATGAGAGAGATCCTGCCTCAAAACCCATGCAGGAGAAAACCAACTCCTATATAAGTGCAGTATGGCAAGGAAGATCTCTCTCTCTGTGTCTCTGTCTCTGTCTCTGTCTCTGTCTCTGTCTCTCTCTCTCTCTCTCTCTCTTCAGAGCCTGGGTGTGGGGTTCAGTAATTCATTAAAGAGAAATAATGAAAACTGTGCAGGAAAGATAAGTAGGTGAGTTTAGGTTTTGGTGCTTCCACCTTCTGGTACCCCTTGCCATGATCTCACTGATGCAGAAACTGAGGCCAGATTTTGTGACTTCCCAGCATCCCAGTCCTTGCAAGGCAGGCCTAGAGCTGTTTCCTGATTTTCAAGAGGCCAGGATACTGATTTTCTGGGAAAAAAGTCCTTGTGTAGCAAAGTTGGAACCGAGCAAACATGAACAGCGTTATGGCGCACTTCCAGGGAGACAGCCAGCACAAGGATCATGAACCACAGAAATGACTCACATGTGGTCCAAAAATGGGAATTCATTTTTTTTAATTTTAGAGTTTTTTTAAATATAATTAAAATGATTACCATGAAGAGTGAGGAAGAAGAGAAGGAGTAGTGCCAGAGAAACATAAATACCCTTGTCAAGTGTACCTGACTTTTTACTAATGTTATAGTACACATTATAAACACCAAAGAGTGTCAAAAGCATTTTAAGAAATTGGTCATCCCTTTTCACTTTGTGACTAATATTTGGGAATGGGATGAAAAATAATAATGGCCTTTAGGGAATGTTTAAGAATGAGGTAATTTGCATGTTTCTTCCAGAAAACACTGAGTGTATCGTTCTCCTCTGCCAGAATAATTTAAAATTTTTGGAATCAAAACTGAAAAATCTCTGCAAAGGTTGATCAATCTCCTGGTACCAGTCTATATTTATGTCAGTGTGACAGTTCATTCTTGCAGTTCTACAATGAAGCTGGTCAACCATTCAGTCTTTAAGGCTTTATTCAAGGCTTCATTGAAGAAAATCCTGAAGTTCTGGGTCAACCAGTGTTTTAGACTTTTAGATTCTAATTCTTCCAAAGTTAGAGCCATAGCAACTCAGCCAAGGAGGAATAAAATAATCACTTCTCTGAAGAAATCTTGAACCGTTATAATTATTCCCTCTGCTCTTTCTGTCACATAATATTTTGGCCTTTCTCAACTACCAAGTAACTTTTGTGGACAAATGCTTCTGCTTCAATCAGAGAAGTAGCCAGTAGAGTTTATGCTAGTCCAAGCTTAGCTTGACATATTATTCTACAAGAAAGTGACCATCCTATGTCCCAACCAACAACTGAAGTATCAAATGACAAATGGACAGATTTCAGGAAATAAAAAAAGTGTGGCAAATATATTGGACCAGAAACATATAATGATTTTGAAATGCAGAATATATAACTGAAGGTGTGTCAGAGTTTATTTTGTTATAGAAACTCTGCTTTAACAGTTTTAAAACTGTTACTCAATCCTGTCACTCAATCCATGTAGATGTTTCTCTACCACGAAGTCTCATCAGCATGGCTGCCTAGACAAGATCTGGACAGGGATGACACCAACCGTTATGTTAGTATAGACGGAGGAAAGCTGATAGGGCCTCAATGTTAGACAATTATGGACAACTGGAGGATTCTGAGAGTGGGAGACTTGGTCACCCCTGGTCCCCGGCCCTAGGAAGAACCCGTCAGTTGGTTATTCAATTCCAAGTGGTTGTCCCTGATACCATACACACCCAGGTATACAGGTAACATTATATGGGCTAAGGAGTTTGTGTTTGTTTATTTAGATGTGTGTGTGTGTGTGTAAAAGAGAGAGAGAGAAGTATAATGACAATTAAAGAAAAAGAAGCCATGAATTTGAAAGTGAACAAGAAGGATGCATGGGAGGAATCAGGGGGAGTATAGGGGAGGGAGGATAATGCGATTATAACTTCAAAAATATGATTTTAGAAAAGATCCATGCGACCACACCTCTGGAACAGCTGCCTTCCCTTCTGAGTCAACTGTCTCATTAAAGGTGGCTTAGCCAGCCGGTTCTAACCCCTGTGTGGAAGTCTTCCTGGCCGCTTCTCTGAGGTCTCTGCTTGGTAGAGTTTTTTACTGCTCTAGTCAGGAAGCAGCCCACCTTTCAGGTAGTGCTTCTGGAATCATGGCTTGCTCTCTCACAGCTCAGCACACGCCCACGCCCAGTTTCCACGAGGTGAAAGTGATGACGTCAGCCATGTTAATCAGAGCCACCGCTACATCAAGATCCTGTCACCAATTTTATTTAGTACCGCCATTGCCCCCAAAGACCTTTGACCCCCATCAAATCATACGGGAGCATTTAAAATTAATAATCTCCACTGTTATCTGTATTCTCTTAAAGGAGCCTTCCCCGTGTACTACGTGTTTTATCTCATTTAACTGTTAAAACACTAAATGCAGCAGTTATTTCTAGCATTCCTCTTTCACAGACAAGTCTGAGGTCACATGCTGAGCACTGAAATATGGGTTTGCCTTTCAAATCTCAGGCTCTCCTGACCTTCAGCTTATAAAACTCTCTGAAGGTAATGCTTAGCTACGGAGGCTGACATTGTTCTCTATCAGCCACTTCCCTGATGAGTTGTGTCATATCTAACAAAGAGTGCTGTGAATGAAGAGAGCTGAGACAAAGGGGACGACAGCCTATCATTTTTCACTTGAGTGTTTTTTTCTTTCTTCCTTCTTAACTTGTACAGAGATGACATGGGCAGCCTTGGTTGCATTGCAAGAGATTCTGATTCAATCCCTTCCTACATGACTTAGGACAGTGACACTGACTCAGTCTAGCATTACCCAACATGTTGACTTCAGGTCAAGCCCTGAGAAGATTTTATGCTATCCTAAGGATTTCATGGTTCTGTGGTTCTATTTGTTTTCTTGCCTCTAAATATTCTGCACTTATGAGTGAAGGCCAAACTTATCCCAGGAGACACTGACTAAATACACCGAATGTACAGTGCACTGGCTATAACAGCAATATATATTACGGAGTCTGTGTAGCCAGAATCCCTTCTTCACAGCTCACTGTGTGGCCTTAGTCAAGGAACCTAATTTGTTTTTGTCCCTATTTCCCAATGGAAAAATGGATTTTCTTGAGAGATTAATGAGTGTCAGGAGCCGGCATTCTCCATTACAAGATGGCGCCGGTTTCCAGGTTCTTCGTGGACACTGCCGTGGACACGACAGTGGTAAACAACTCGTGTGCGCATGTGCATAGCCCGCCAGGGGCTATGCTAATGAGGGTTTGAAATACGGACCAATCATGGAAGTACACGCCGTCTTAAGTCTATTTAAGCAGCGTCAGTCCGGAGCTCCGGGTCTTCCACCTTTAACCACTAGCTGCGCAGCTGAATAGCATGATGTATCCCCAATAAAGCGTGCTTCAGAAGAATCCTGTTGTGGCATCTTCCTTGCTGGCGAGGTGGGCGCGACAAATGAGGCCATGAATATAAAATTCTTAGAATAAGGACTGACACAAAGCAACTACTAAGTGTCATCTATTGGGTAAAAAAGCAGTAATAAAATATGAACACTAATATCTAGTTTTAGTTTTTATTAGCTGGCATTGATAAGTTTCTGTGTGTTTGTTTTTAAATTACATTGGATTATATAAATCTAGTCCACCAAAATATTCAGGCATGTTGGTTCTGAATATTGCTTAACTAAAACCAAGCATGGTGGTTCACATCCATATTCCTAGTACTTGTGAGGCTGAGGCAGGAGAATCATGAGTTGGAGGTTATCCTGGGCTGTACAATAAGGCCCAGTCGCAAACAGAATATACATACATATGTATGCATGTGTGTGTGTGTATAATTCAACTCACAAAATGAGACATCAATGATAACTGCCATTCCCATACCATAGTCATTGCAAAGTTGCCTCAACTTAATCCATCATGTTCTAAAAATCCTCTTAATGTTTTATACCCAATCACCAGAGTCTAAAGAACTGAGGTAAAA
Source organism: Pachyuromys duprasi (assembly GCA_028658305.1). Lineage (NCBI taxonomy): Eukaryota > Metazoa > Chordata > Mammalia > Rodentia > Muridae > Pachyuromys > Pachyuromys duprasi. The sequence goes on from CM053766.1 coordinate 44,468,648, forward strand.
ACTAAGAAGTCTTATCTGCAGTGATATGTTTAGTTTCATTAAAAAGACATGGGGCTTTGTGTGCTTGCCTTAGAAATAAAACTTAACTCTGTCAGTGTTTCTCAGTTCTAGTTGTTCTCTTGGGAGCCTACACTAGCATGCAAGCGATAATTTTCTCTTTTTTCTTTTTCTTTTCTCTCTCTCTCTTTGGTTTTTTTTTTTTTTTTTTTTTTGGCTATGTACTGTGTCTGCAAATGGCGTCATTGTTCTTGGTTAAAGCTATGAAAAGTAAACCTATCTCTTTCTTTCTTTGGCTTCATGCTAAAGTAGCCTTCATGGCAAAGAACTGTGAAAGTTGATCAGTCTCCACTCCCTGCCCAGATTCCAGCATGGCCATGGTCTCCTAAGTAGCTACATGCACAAGATTGGCATGCCCTTTTAATCTCTACACTTGTCAAAGGTGATAATGTTTATTCGGTAAAGTATTTTGTTGTTGTTTCTATTTGTTGGCCACCATAGAAAATTTGTGAGAGACAAGACGAGAGTCATTCTAAACTTCATTACAGAAGAAAGAGGTCTCAGGTAGTTGTCAGGTGTCAATGGACATTTGAAAAAATTATCACTAGGGCAGTTAGATGAGCAGTCATTGATAAAACGATAGCACTTACAATGTGTCAGAATTCAGTGTCCTTGTTGAAAGCTGAGCCTGATTATTGCATTCTAATGACACACAAAGGGAAACACACTCATTGGATCCTTTTCACCAAGGGCTGTTTAGTCCCTTTGCAGATCCAGTTACATAATAAATATGCCTTTCAAGATCTTCTTTCACAACTTCTATCTAAACTGTTACTTCCTAAAAGCAAAATAATCACATTTTTGCTTTATAAGAGACAGGTCTTCTAGAAGAAAAAACATGACTTTTAATTTTTTTTCTTAGCCATGCACAATGGTGCACACCTGTAATCCCAGCACTCAGGAAGGCAGAGGCAGGCAGATCTCTGTGTGTTCAAGGACAGCCTGGTCTATAAAGTGAGTCCAGGACAGCCAAGGGTACACAGAGAAACCCTGTCAAAATGTTTTTTCTTAGTAGATTCAATTCATTGTCTTTGTTATTGTTATTCAATAATAAATTTATACATGGTGACTATATACAATACCAAATTATCCATAAGAAATATTCAAAGTTCTCTATAAAATTGCCACAACCAACTTGTTTGTAATTTACTTTATGTCTGTGTTTGTGAGTGTATGTGTGTATTTATTATGAACATTGTATATGTATGTGTGCATATGTGTTTATGTGTGTTGTGTATCTGTTCAAATGAGTGCAGGTGACCTTGGAAGCTAGAGCATCAGATCTTTTTGGCTCTGGAGTTGCAGGTGTTTCTAAGCCACCCAGTGTAAGAGCTCTACACTGAACTCAAGTCTTCTGTAAGAGAAGTACAAGCACTTAAACTCTAAGCCATCTCTCTAGATCTAGATTTCTCCTAACTGCATGACACAGATTAGAAAAACCAAAGATACCAGGAGAACAAGGCTTTCTGAATCAACTGAGCAAAGCTCAAACACACTCATCGAGACTGAAGGAGCAAGAACAAGACCAAGACGGGTCGGCACCACAGCCATAAACTTTCAGCTTAGCATTTTTATGGGACTCTCGAGTATGTGAAAAGGATTGGGTCTCTGATTCTTGTGCCTACTCTTGGGGCTCTTTTCCTTCCATTTGATTGTCTTGTGAAGTCTGAATATGGTGGTTTTAGTTTTATCTTTTTACATTTTAATTTGTTGTATTTGTATGTCATCTTCTAGAAGCTTGTTCTTTTCTAATAAGAGACAGAAAAGGAGTGGATCTGGAGGGAAAGAGAGGTGGGGAAGGACTGGGAGCAATAGAGTGAGGGGAAAATATAATCAAGATACATTGTATGAGAAAAGAATCTATTTTCAATAAACAAGAAAAGAGACAGAGAATGTGGTACAGAGCTCATGGTTCTAAATGATTGCTGGGCAGTACTCACTTTGTGACTTTATGGTCACACAGAAATCAGTATGGAAAAGCACATTCATTTTCTAATAGTGGCTCTATCTACCGTCACAAGCTCTGAGGAAAGCATTTGAAAATATATTGATAACCCTTAGTAATTGCAAGGAAAAAGTGAATGTACTAGCCTGACTTTCATACGAAGTGGGTCATTTGATCATCAAGTATCTTTGTATGTCTACCACATGCCTGTCCTGATCTTAGAATAAATCAATGGGTACCATGGAGGAGAAAAACAGCTGGGGAGGCTATTTCTAACTTCTTACAGAAATATCTCAAGTTTTAAACACAATACAACACTGGTGCTGACCAAGGACCTTTTACTAACAACAGTGTGATGGTTTGAATGAGAACAGCCCACAAAGACTGGCCTACAACTGGTGAACTGTTTAGAAAGGATTAGGAGACGTGGCCTTGGAGAAGGTGTGTCACTGCGGCTGGCTTTGAGACTTCAAAAGCTCCATTTGCAGTTAGTCCTCTCTGCCTTGTGCTTTTGGATCAAGATGTGAGCTCTCAGTTACTGATCCGGTGCCATGCCTGCCTGCTGCCATTATCTCCGCCATGATGGCCACAGAATCTAACCATCTGAAAATGTAAGCGTCAAATAAACTCTTTCTTCTCTAAGTTGCTTTGACCATGATGTCTTATGATAATAGAAAAGTAGCTAAGACAAAGAGTATTCCTCATTTCACAGCAGACAGGACCTTTTCTTTTTGGTACTTAATAACCACGACAAGAGAATAGAGCTTTGTGTTAAAATGCCATTGCTGGCCAAATGTGTGTGAAAGCTCAGCTAAAATGCATCCTATAGATGTACCTTGACTCATTGTGCAAATGATTTCATATTACACAAGATGCTTGCAAGATCTCAAGGAGAGATTATCTCCAATTTTCCCACTTCAGTCCTACATATGTCTCCTTGTTTCCTAGCTCAGTTGACTTTAGATGTGATCATGTCATCCAATGTAATAAAAGAAAGAAGCAAGAAGGGTGGTCAAATCCATATGGTGACACTATTTGGAAGACTATGGACCCTTTAGGAGGTGGAGACTAACTGGCAGAAGCTATAAAACAAATCTATGGGGCAGGACCTGATTCTCTACTATCCCTACTCTATCAGGATAAACTTAGAAATCTTGGAGTTACAGTAATGGCCTGACTCAAGCTCAATGACCAGAACTACATACTGAGTAAGATACAAATGTGTGTCACCATGAGATTTTTCTGTTGGGAGTCTGTTAAGGCAGTTTCTATTGTCTATTAGAATCAATACTGTGAATTAAAACTAATTCATTTTGGTTCTGCTACAAGGAGGTACATGTTACATAGGAGGCAAGAGGTGATAATAAAAGCATGCAAGGATGCTGGTCACCTTTGTCAGCCCTGGGCACTGTGGACAGACTGAGGGATAATCACTCACAAGCCCCAGTTTGCCCTTTACACTGATGCTACCTTCTGCCTGCCATCTATTTCAAGAGAGAACAACCTGAGGCTACAGGCCTCATTCTTTATCCTCAATATGAAATGGGTGCAGGTCCTACGATAATTGGTAGAACAGAAGTGACTGGGTGTAAATCTCTTCTTTAGACCATATATAGAGCAGAATGCACATGCAAACATGTGTGCGTGAAACACATGGTCACACATGTGTACATACACACACAGATTTCAAAATATTCTTTTACTTACAAACATAATTTTGAAAGAATAAGAGAAATGTTAACTCTAATACCAATTCATTTCATGAATGAGAATTAAGTACAATTATGAGTTGCCTGTCTTAAAGTACAAACTAGTAAATGTTAGCAATTTTTAGATAAAAGTGTTTGATGGTGTGATGGTACTGGAACTCATATAATGACCTTGTATATGTTAATCAGTCACAGAGCTACTAAGCTGCATCCCTGTCCTGTGAATAGAAATTAGATTATCAAATGGCAAAAAGACAATTTATATGATCTATGACAATTTATATGTCACTTATACACCAGTCTCTACCTTATTTTAGCAGGAAGGAATTGGAAACAACTGTGAAGAAAATAAAGTCCTAAGGAAGGCTTACTTTGTAAGCCAAACTACCTTTATTTCCTTTCAATATTGCAATATATATATATATTCTAATATATATTTCTACTATATATGTATATATTTAGTAGAAAGATAAATAAAAATTATTTGTATTCTACCTGAAAAAAGCTATGCTCCAGAGCAATAGTGAGAGTAAATGCTGAAATAAGGAAATACACTAACATGTTCATTACTAGACTGGCAGGATTGTTGTCGCTTTTACACAGGGAAGGCTCAAATATAGATGCTCTTGATTTAAGATGTCACACTAGAATTAAATTTTATCATCTAAGTAAACTACAAGTTTACACTTAGCTTTTAAGTCCTAGGATATTATGGTTTAGGTCAGAAATGGCCACCAGGCTTTATTTTGAAAGCTTGTTCCCCAGGTAGGAATGCTCTTTAGGAGGTAGGGACTAGCTGGCAAGAGTAAGTCAGTAAGGATGAGACTTTAAAGGTTATAGCCATACTCTGGGTCCTGCCTCTCTCTCCCACTGTTTCCTAGACCATCATGAGTTAAACACCATGGCATTCTCAGCACCATCATCTGTGCCTGCCTCCAATGCCTCCCTGACCATGGTGGCCTGAATCTCTCTGAAAATGGGATTCCCAACATATAACTTTCTTCTTTTAGTTGATTCTGCCTGGTGTTGAGGTCACAGTGACACCAAAGTAACTATGCTAGCCGGGAAACTTTGAATTTAACGTACCATGTCAGTTTGATTATGTCCTCTCATTCTCTGTCCCTATGACTCCGTTTTACCTTGGTTTTGGGGGAGCTCAGAGTCTGGTCTCTACTTTCTTATAGCTTTCTTCAGAACTGGTATGCACACGGTTTTCTCTTTGTTTAATTTTCAGTGCTTTCTTTCGCCTCTTTGTTTTGGCTGCCCCGTGTTTTTCTTACAAGCTGCCTCAAGGGATTTTTATGGACATGCTGATGTCTTACAATGAGTTTTTAATAAATAGTAAAATGTGAGGGACAAATATTATTTCATTCGTAAGATTATTCTGTTCACATGAAATCATGGGACTTTAGGAGAGGAGGCTTAGAATTATTTTACTTCAACACCCTTATTAGGAGACAAGGGGGCTGAAGTCAGTTAACTTACCTAAGACACTCTGATGGCAGGAACATTTCTCTTACATCCTGTCATCTCTTTACATTTAGAGACATAGCTGTGCTCTGTGTTTTAAGTGTAATATTCAAATCCACAAGTGGGATTCTAGGTTAGCTTCTTTATTTTGCACAGGTTCCTGAGGCTTTCTACATAAAGAGTGATTAACCTAGTGTACTCTAGGGTCCCCCCTACTCCTGCCAACCAAGAGCAGGTCTTTCCACAAACTACTGCTCAGGCAGCTGCCAAGAGAAAGCCCTTATTCCCAGGACTCCTGCCAGGAGCCCAGCTGGGGACTGTGTTCAGTGCTAACTGTTGCCTTGTGTTGTTACCATCAGGATCTTCGCTGGTTAGGATATGCTTATCCAGCAGCAAAAGAAAGAAAACTTCCAGAAAGATCAGCTGCCAATGGTCTTGATAAGTAAATCCACCTCAGCTGAGAGGAAGATGCTCTTAAGCTTTGTACTGGGCTGCAACGTGTAGAGGAAGCAGGGGCTTCCCTGGGCTGCTCACTCTAAATCACTTCTCCATCATTGGGTAATTACCAGGGGTGATCCTGGACACATGGGTCATGTTGTGACTGATGTATGGAACCCTCTTCATGGGCTCTACACTGATAAGACCTGGCAGGTTAGCATGATGGAATGCAGAGGGAGGGTGCCGATGCCATGCAGGTAGACAGAGATGGTCTCCAAAGATATCCTGTGGCCTGAAACTCAATATATTTCCAGCATCCTTACTCTGTAGTCAGGGGAGGTAAGAATTATTTACTAAAGAAGATTTAACAACCCCTCCCTATTATTATAAATGCCAATATTATAGTTTATTTTTTTAGGTTGAGTTAGGTAATTTTTTTAGTTTTTATTTTTTATATTAATCACAGGTTATGTACTTTGTATCCCAGCTGTAGCCCTCTCCCTCACTCCATCCCAATCCCCCCATCCCTCCCTCATCCTTCCCTGCCCCTTTCAAGTCTGCTGATATGGGAGGACCTCCTCCCCTTCCATCTGACCCTAGCTTATCAGATCTCTTCAGGACTGGCTGAAATGTTCTCTTCTGTGGCCTAGCAAGGCTGCTCCTCCCTCTGGAGTGGGGAGGTTGAAGAGCCAGCCATTGAGTTCATGTCAGAAATAGTGCCCTTACTAGGGTACCTACTTGGATACTGAGCTACCATATCCAAGCAAGGGTTCTAGGTTATATCCTTGGTTGGAGAAACAATCTCAGAAAAGAGACTGTTCCCTGTGCCCTCATATATTTGGTCCTTGTGGAGCTCCTGGAAGTTTGGAATTTTGACTATGAAGCAACTTAGAGATTCAGGTCGGTAAAATCGTATCAGGAAGTTCTTTATACATTAGAGATTGGGAGAGAAGGGGGATATGACATCAGTGATCGGGGACCCTTAGGTATTTGACCAGTCCTGAGCACAAGGGAGCATAGTAAGAGAATCAGTTAGTTAACGATGTGAATAAAGGTAAAGGCCTCAGGACGCATCTAATGAAAGGGCATGGGCTCTTCCCTCAGCACCAAAACAGTTTCATGTGCAACGGGTTCAGGTTCTTTCTGCAGCTCCTTCTCTCCACCAGGAAGCCCCTGTCCTTCTACAGCTCTGCTGGGCTGTGCCATGTTTAAGGAAGTTTGGGTCAGTCACACTAGAAAAAAACGCCTCACTTAGCTGCCAGAGAAATACTAATGGATTTCTGTGTGGGGAGTCTAGAATCATTGCTATGGGAATCTCCTTGGTATATTCAGGGTTTACCACCGATATACTGTCAAGGACAAAAACTACCCACAGAGAGCAACAGTTACAGAACGGGATAGCTGCCAGTCAGGTACCCGTTCAATTTTATGGCATCGTAGCTTCCTGGGTTCTCCTCACTATATTCAGAAGTAAGTAAACTGTTCACTATCAAGAACAGAAAGTACCCATGCAGAACCTCAGCAAAGGGGGAACATAGCTTCCATCCTGGGGGATAAGGATGGGATTCTGTTTGTTAAACTTTTCCTCTAGTGCGGGGATTCTTATGAAAGAAAGAGGACACAGAAAGACCTGGAAGGGTCTGGAGGTCTACAAGGAGAACAACAGAACCAAAAAATCTGGGCCTGGAGGTCTTTTCTGAGACTGATAACTATCTTCTACTTAAATCAGCATAAGGAAAAGGATGAGCAGAAACCAACACAGCAAGAGGCAACTGCACAGACAATAGCACCACCGATCTCAGAAGCAATGAGAGACTGGCAAATAAGCCCTACTTGGCAGGGCCTGTGAAAGCAGCCCTCCGGTGGAGCCAGAAGGGGCTTTGCTCACTTCCCTTGGGTAGGACCTGAGTCACTGTTAGCCAGCATCTTCAATCACTTAACATGGGTTGTGGTGGGCTTCTTAGGCCCTGCATCCACAACAGGAATGGTGCAAGTTGAACAAATGATTTGATATCTTGGGTTTGAAATACTTAAGTGACTTTTGTTTTTACCTCTCTGCATAGGTGGAGTCACATCAGTATTCATTGCCAAGTTTACTTCAAGTCAATGGAAACAATGCCACCACTGTCTCACTGAACAGGGAAGCCAACACACAAGACAGGGGTAAGAACCTCCAAGTTTACCTCTCATTATCTCATCCGCATGATGCAATCGGCATCTATTGTCCAACATTATATGTGTGAAGGCTTTTGTATCAGTAATTTTAGGGAAATGCTTTAAAATAAAAAAATATATGGTACATTAAACTCCTGTAACTAAGGCTAATTTCTAATTTTAAATAGAGTTGTGAATACATAAGATGTTGTCTGCCCAATACCAATTCTTCTGCTTTCTGGCTTGGCAACAGATTTGTTTTCTTCATAGCACTATACGGAGAGGATAAAAACGAAGGAAGAGAGACAGGGATAGGGTAATGAAAAAAGAGGGAGAAGTATGGAAGGAAAGAATGGACTGTATTTCTCAGCCTCCTATGAAGCTCTGCCGATTCTCTTCGGATAGAGGGAAACAGTTGGAATCCTCACTGCAGAATCTCCAAGCAAAGAAGTTTAAAAGTAGCTCTTTAATGAGCATGAACTCTGCTTGTCACTCCTGATCTTTTTCTTGATTCATATGTGTGTAGGATGGCTGCCAGTTGGCAACCATCTTGAAAACACGTGGTTGAAGATCACACCTAGTGACAACACAGTAGGAAGAAAGGAATTCTGAGCCCCTGAAAACATCATGTGGCTGTGAGTTCAGCAACTGAGTGCCAGTTTCTGCCTCTTTTCTGTCTTAAACCACTGTTTTAAGGGGCTGTTAGAGTTGTAGCTATATTAGTATTATAGAGAAATGGAGCATGCTAGCTTGAGTCACAGTCCCTAGTTCTTGCCTTTGGGTACACATTCAAAACTTTGGAAAACTTGCTTTTTATCTCATGACCTTGGTCTTCCTCTCTATGAATTAAGTAAGCATGTCTATTTCATTCTATTCTTGTGATTTTTTTAAGACCTGAGAACAGTTTTTCAGAATACCATTCTTAAGTGTTCATGTCAAAAATAAATAGTTAATTTAGACTTGTGAGTTTTAAAATGAAAGAAAAATAAGAGACAGCAGAGAGAGAGAGAGAGAATTACTCACAAATAGATGAAACCTCGAAGAAGTGTCAGTTAAGACAAGTAATGATTTAATAAACATGGACATTGGAAGAAGTTAGCTGAGCACTCTGCATGCATTCACAATTCCAGCACTCAGAATATTGAGAAATTGGAAGCCAGCCTGGGATGCATAGAGAGACCCAGGCGAGGCAAGGAGAGGAAGGATGTTAGGAGAAAGGAGAGATAATGGAGAAATAAATGGGAGGAATGAGACATACAGAAAATAAAGAAAGGAAAGGATGAGGATCGGGAAGGGGGACAGAAGAAGAAAGAAAAGAGAGGGAACATTTCAGCCCAAATCTGAGATATGGCAATGACAGAAAAATGGAGGCAGGAACAGACTGTCTTTACCTGTTATAGCTCCACTTGGAAAAAAAAAAGCTCAAGAATTCAGGTGGACAGTGGGTGAGAGAGCAACCTAGTTCAGGCTGTGCTAAGTACTCATGCTTGAAATCAGCCCATTTGGGGTTGCACTGGGCCAGAAAGAGTTCGATGCAACTGAAGCAATATTGGATTTGGCAGAAAAGGAACCTTCCTCCTCTCTTTACCACATTCCCATACCTTTCCAAATACTCTACTTATACACAACACCAGTTCTTCATGGTGCACAATTCAATGCACCATGATTTTGCATGCTCTCTTGCTACGGATAGAAGTACTCTAACAACAAAATCTACAATTGTCTACAGGTTTCGGAGAGGACTGACGCTTAAACATATAATAATACCATAAAGAACATGAAAATTCAAGCTCACACTTAAGGTAAAACACTGAGCTAAAGAGAAAAAAAGTGTTGAAAACTTATGAAACACAAGAGAGTGAAATCTTTTCCCAATTTTAATTTTTTTTCTTATCATACTCTATTCACACTAGGAAAATGATGACGATAAACTGAGTCCCCGGCCCCACATATGTGTAAGCACCCACCTCACACAAAGAGTAGGGAAAGTAGTCACATTTCTACAAAGGTGACCAGCGCTGTGGCATAGTTTTTGGATGGTACCATGGAGTCTTACTCTCCCCTCTCAGGATTTATTATAATTTATATAGCTATAAGTTGCCTGCTTCATCCTCCAAGATGTCCAATGATAAAAAAAAAATAAAGTTTACAAATAAGCACCACTCTGAGGCTCGCAGGACTTTTCAGTCTGCTCACTAGCAAAGAAAATAAGGAAAAACTAAAGATGTAAATTTGAATATATCATAAAAAATAGTGTGTCCAACATTGCATTCAGAAGAAACAAGAAATTATATATCTTATAAAGTCTGCACAAAGTCTCCATGTTTCTGCCTGGCACCTTTCAATCTGTACCTCCCGTGCCCTTCAGCAAGCTGAAACAAAACCATATGGGATGGAAAAAAAAAAAAAGCCTTGATACGCCTTTCAAACTAACCTTGTGAAAACAGATATATGTCCAAGTTTATGGCGACAAACAGTGTTATTATCTTTCTTCCTCTAATATTTAACCAATCTAAACATTCAGGGGAAAATGTTATCTGAAATCTAGCCACTTTATAGACATTCTCTTGGTCTTCTTTTGACGACTGGCCTAGCTTTGCTCACAAGTATCTCAAACTCTTGTTTGAAAAGGCTTTCTCAAGTGAGTAGACAAACAGGAGAAGTGTTCTTTAGCAATCCCTCCCTTTAAGCCTCCAACGATGCTATCTTCTTGTACGTTAGTGAAGGAAAAGATAAATATGATCTGTGCCATGCCCAGCTGTGTTGTTCTTGAGCTGTGGAATTCACGAAAGGAAAATTCTAAATCTTGCATTTATCAGTAGCCAAGCTTGGTAAAGCAAATAGATTTTAGTCTCTTGAGCTTGCCTCAATAAAAGATTAAATGTTAATAGTGCAACATACTGCACACAATGTATTTATGAATAATCAAAGTTTGGAGAGAGGCCCAGCTTTTAATGAATACTATCTACCAAACTTTTGGCCAGTGGTATGTATACATCTTCCCTTACTTTTTATCATACATTCAATATTGAATGGAGAATTAGCCTTTATAAAACATGTATTAGAATGCACCAGATACCAGTGCTTTCTTAAGAATTTTAGTCAGGAGGACAGATACTGGGGCAGGATACTCCTTTGGATTTTACATATGCACTGGATTGAATGAGTAAACATCAGCACATGAGGCTCTGCATCGTCAAGGACTTTCGTGGGGAGGAAAAGGATGTCATGGTGGCTTACCCCACTGTGAATAATGCTTTGCACCTGTATGTGAGATTATTCCCAGTGCATACACAACCCCCTTTTCTTCTGTTTACTTTCGTGTTCTAATTCTCTTCCTAGGTGGCCAGGCTGTGGCTCTGCTGTCCTTCTTGTCTCAATGAATGCACCACGGCGTGCTGAATGCCCTGTCTACTCAAGAGCACATATTAGTTAATGATTACACAAGAGCTAGAGTCACCCCACCACATTTCCAACGCTCTGAAAAAAGATTGCTAATTTCTTTCTCCTATGCCCTTGGATATAGCTTTCTTTTATAAGTTCAAGCTAATTTTTTTCTCTTAATAGTTATCATTGCTTAAACAATATCCTCATTATCAAATTCTGAATACTCTGGACACAATGTCCTAGTGAAAGCTGAACTTATCACAATAGAGTCAAAGCATGCTGGTGGTATGACTCAAGAATGACACGTACATCCAGGTTCATCGTGGCAGATAACTCCCTTGGATTCCCAGAGCCTTTTACCAGTTTAGAGCTTGCTTCCTTATTTGCTGGCATCCTGCTCAGTAACAGCAGCTTGTGTTCTCGGTCTTGGGGATCTTTAATCTAATCTCATTTAATTCTGAGGAAATGCAGGTATCAGTAGTGTCAGGCACCAAGTTTGTCCTTAGCAGGTATGCCTCTAGCATCCAAAAGCTAATTATATATCTCTTTGAGACTCCCTCTAATTATGTGAACATTTTCCCTACCTGGATTAAACATGGACTTTAAAAACTATCTGGATTTTTATTATAACATGCCTTGTCTTCAAATGGGTTCAATTTTTTGTCTCAATCTTGCCTTAGTAGGGCTTCATCATACAGATGCACACACAAACATGTACCCACATACACAAGTGTGTACATATATAAGTGTACATGCTCATATGTACACTAAGTTGACCAAGGGAATAGGGGTTATGTGAAATATCCTTACAGATTCCTTTTTAAAGAAATCATTCCATGGTTTGTATGCAAAAACAAACAAAGACAATGGACAATTGACAGTGGTTATGAACTCACTGGCCACATTAGACAATGTTCAAACCTGCAGGTGAGTATTAGAATCTGGATAATAACTGACAAATCTTTAACACTATGGGCTGGTATCTAGTAATACAGCTAGTTACAATGACCTTATAAAAACTTCAGAAGAGAATAGGAATAAGCACTCAAACAAGAACAAAATATACCCAAGACACATGATCAAATTGTTCATCTTCAAGATGGCTGAATCCTACCACATAGAAACATCATGGGTCTCTCTTATATATACAAAGATAGGCACATAAATTTACTATACTATTTATGGGTCTAACAACAGTTTGAATTTTACATATGGAAATATATTTCTCCCAAGTATTAAGTTCAGTCCTAGTAAGTTTGGTCACACACTGTGACTTTGAAAACAGACGTTTCAAAAGGGTGATGGCTGTTCTTCGTTGTCAACCTGATGTCATCTGGAATTAACCACAACACCTGGGAGGGATTCTTTCTTAATTAAATCATCTGAAGTGGGAAGACCCACTTTTAATCCAGATCTTTTAAGGTAGGAAGATCCACCTTTAATCTGGGCCACACCTTTTGCTGGCAGCCCATGTAAAAAACAAGGAAGAAGGAAGCTCTTGCTCTTTGCCTGTTTGCCCTCACTCTCACTGTTAAGTCCATTCCTTCACTGGCATTAGAGCTGACTTCTGCAGGATTTTGGCATCTATTGAAGATCAGCTGAGACATCCAGCCTTCCGGACTGAACAACTAAGCAAATTATTATGCCTATGAGGACACATAATAATTACAGCCATTAAGACCATGAAAACTCAAGCCTCAAATATGCAGTAAAGTATTAAGCTAAAATAGAAGAAAAAGAAAAGTATTAAAAACTTACGTTTGAATAAAACATGACAAGATTCTCCAATTTTATTTTTTTTGTAGTATTCAAATTTATGCTAGGAAAATGATGACAATAAACTGAGTCTCTGCCCCCCTCCATGTGAGTAAACACCCACTTCACACAGAAAGTGGAAGAAGCAGTCAGATTCCTACAAAGGTGACCAGCCCTGTGGCATAGCTGTTGGCCAGTACTATGGGCTTGCAGATGGCCTGCTGGTTCTGCATCACTCAGGCGAATCCGTGTCTGGAAATAACATCTGCCCTCTCTGAGAGCCACTCCCTCTACATCAAAGGATTGTCCCAGCAGGACACACACAGGATGTACAGGCCTGAGCACAGCCACATCTTCACACCGTGAAGCCAAATCATTTTGATAAGGGGCTACAGCCTCATTCCCAGGCATAACTTGCTCAATGTTCCAAAAATCAAAGAATCTCCGAACTACCGAGCCAAAGAAATGCTTATTCAGAAAGCCAGAAAAGGCAAGGCAGCTGTAGCACTCCAGCGTCAAAACAGCACCCCCCCCAAAAAAACGCCTTTCCTTGTTTATAATTTTTTTTAATGCTGGTGTTTTAAAAGCAGATATTTATTGCTCTTTTAAAATGTCTCAGGGTAACATTTTCAGTTCCGCGACAGCGCCGCCACATTCCAAGAGCAGCTATCGTGGACTGCCCATAAAAAAAAAATTAACACTACCAAGGCCATTTTTCCTGTGCTTAAGCTTATTCCAATGAAAACCACCCCTATAGGCATAAACCTGATATTTCTGTTCACCACACATTAACTCAGAGTTCCTCAGGGTGTGACGCCCAGGTGACTCCTGCGATGCAGATTTCTACAGATCTGGCTGGAAACCTGCATGATTGAGCACCCCACTCCTGGCAGAGTACAACCATTGATCTTCTCTTATTTTACCCAATCTGCACTCAGTCTTAGAAGATTAACCCTTTGGCAGTAGGAGTTCACATTACTAAACACGGAAAGTTTCTCCTGTGGCTAGGGAAAGTGCATTAGTTTTCCACGTAGGACCTAGGGACTTCTGGGAGTCTGACATGATTCATGAGAGGCAAAGAGAGGGCATGGCTGAGATGGGAGCTGGGGGAGAAGTGTGGGCTCTGGGAGGGTGGGGATCACGGAGTCCTAGAGCTAGAGAGAACTTAGAAATCACTTCCGTAAGCTTTCAGCACAGCACAGCCAGTGACAGGAACTGGGTCTTTCTTCCTTCCCATTGCTCCAGAATGTTTAGAGGCAGAAGGAGGTTGGCTCGAGGGAACCGAACACTCTGTTATTAAGGAAACCAGGAAGAGGTGAGGACAGAATGCTCTGTGTGAAGATGGCCTCTGAAGGATGCTCTGAGACAGTCCTGGTTTAAACTCATTCTTAGCTATGTTTGGATGCTAAAAAAACTATCTCAGATGCTGAAAGAAATTTCGTTTCCTTTTTTTTTCGTTTCCTTTTAAAGGAAAGTATTAAGAAAGAACAGCGTGGGGCTGGAGAGACGGTTCAATATTGAAGAGCACTGGCTGCTCTTCTAGAGGACCTGGGTTTGATTCCCAGCACTCACATGGCAGTTCAGAACTGTCTGAAATTCCAGGTCCAGGAGATCTGAATGCCTCTTTTGGCCTCTGGGCAATAGGCTTGCATGCTGTCTGGTACATGTGTAGATATAGCATCCAGACACATAAAAACATACTTTTTTTTTTAAAAAGGAAGAAGCTAACATTGGCACACCTGGACAGCATGTACTACCTTCCAACAGTCGATGGCTTCATACTTAGTTCAGCCCAAGCCTGTGAGCAATGTCTTTTTGTCTGTCAATGCAATTCCCCCACACCCCATCTCACACACTTTGGAAATGGAGAGGAAAAGGTCACAGGGTGGGTGCCAGGTGCAGGAGGTCAGCTCTGATCCGACACATCTGGTGAGTAAGGAGAGCAAAGAAAGGAGGGGTGGTGGCCAGGAATCGAGGAAAGAGCTGATTTCGGGTGAGCAGTCAGGAAACAGTGAAAAATAATGTGCCCCCAGTTGACTTTTGTAGAAGCATCTGCCTCCCAAGCATGAAAGTGTGAAAATGATATGGTAGTGTGCAAATGAGGTAGGCAGCTGCAGCCTGCAGATCCAAAAGAACTGGAATATATGTGTGGGATCTGTTCAGCTTACCCCATGCTGCTCTGTACGAACACTTGAAAATTTACAGAAACACATTTTCTTTTTATACTTTTAAAATATATATATATATATATTTTTATAAATTACACTTTATTCACTTTGTATCCCAGCTGTAGTCCCCTCCGTCATTCCCTCGAAATCCCACCTTCCCTCCCTCATCTCCTCCCATGCCCTTCCCCCAATCCACTTATAGGGGAAGTCCTCCTCCCCTTCCCTCTGATTCTAGCCTATCAGGTCTCATCAGGACTGGCTTCGTGTCTTCCTCTGTGGCTTGGTAAAGCTGCTCCCCACTCAGGGGGAGGTGATCAAAGAGACAGCCACTGAGTTCATGTCAGAGACAGTTCCTGTTCCCATTACCAGGGAACCCACTTGCACACTGAGCTGCCATGCGCTACATCTGTGCAATGGTTCTAGGTTATCTCCATGCATGGTTCTTGGTTGGTTCTCCATCTCAGAAAAGAACCCTGTGCCCAGATTTTTTAGTTCTGTTGCTCTCCTTGTGAAGTTCCTGTCCTCTCCAGGTCTTTCTATCTCCCCCTTCTTTCATAAGATCCTTGCACTCTGCTCAAAGCTTGGCTATGAGTCTCAGCATCTACTTTGATACCTTGCTGGGTAGAGTCTTTCAAAGGCCTTCCATGGTAGGCCCCTGTCCTATTTCCTGTTTTCTTCCTCTTCAGAAGTCCATCCCGTTTGCCTTTCTGAGTGAGAGTTGATCATCTTACCCAGGGTCTTCCTTCTTGCTTAGCTTCTTTAGGTGTACAGATTTTAGTATGTTTATCCTATAGTATATGTCTCATATCCACTTATACGTGAGTATATACCATATATGTCTTTCTGTTTCTGGTATACCTCATTCAGGATGATCTTTTCTAGTTCCCACCATTTGCCTGCAAATTTCATGATTTCATTGTTTTTAATTGCTGAGTAGTATTCCATTGTGTAAATGTACAAAAATTTCTGTAATCCATTCCTTAGTAGAGGGACATCTGGGTTGTTTCCAGATTCTGGCTATTACAAATAAAGCTGCTACAAACATGGTTGAGCAAATGTCCTTTGAGCAAATGTTATATACTTGAGCATATTTTGGATATATGCCTAGGAGTACTATAGCTGGATCTTGAGGAAGCACTATTTCTAATTCCTAACTTTAGATCAACAGAATCGAATAGAAGACCCAGAAATAAACCCACACACCTACAGACACTTGATATTTGACAAAGAAGCCAAAACCATACAATGGAAAAAAGACAGCATCTTCAACAAATGGTGCTGGTCTAAGTGGCTGTCTACATGTAGAAAAATGTAAATAGATCCATATTTATTTCCCTGCACAAAACTAAAGTCCAAATGGATCAAAGACCTCAATATAAAACCAGACACACTAAACCTCTTAGAAGAAAAATTGGGGAAGAGCCTTGAACTCATTGGCACAGGAGATAACTTCCTGAACAGAACACCAACAGCATAGGCTCCAAGAGCAACAATCAATAAATGGGACCTCATGAAACTGAAAAGCTTCTATAAAGCAAAGGACACTGTCTTCAAAACAAAATGACAGCCTACAAATTGGGAGAGTATCTTTACCAACCCTATATCTGACAGGGGACTAATATCCAGACTATGTAAAGAACTACAAAAGTTGAAAAGCAACAAATCAAGTAATCCAATTAAAAAATGGGGTACAGAGCTAAGCAGAGAATTCTCAATAGAGGAATATCGAATGGCAGAGAAACACTTAAAGAAATGATCAACGTCCTTAGTCATCAAGGAAATACAAATCAAAATGACCCTGAGATTTCACCTTAAACCCACCAGAATGGCTAAGATCAAAAACTCAAGTGACAACACATGCTGGAGAGGATGTGGAGAAAGGGGAACCCTCCTCCATTGCTGGTGGGAATGCAAACTTGTACAGCCACTCTGGAAATCAGTCTGACACTTTATCAGCATCCCCTGGTCACACACAAGTCACTTTTACACTTCACGATATCCACCCAAAGCGAGGGAGCCCCAAACAGGCTCTAAAATTTTGAGGTTCTATCCTCACCATGTACACTCCACAACACAGACTTTAAGGTCATAAAAGCCACATGTGCCATAGAAGGCCTCAACTAAGTTACCTGTGTCTCCTCCGCTGGAGTTCTCCTCACAAGGAATGACACTCACCATGCTCTCACACAGAAACCAGCAGGCTGCGTTAAAAGGACATGACCAGGAAGAGAAGAGAACACACTCTCTACCATGTGTGCTACAACTAGTCAATAATTATCTAGGTGGTATCAGTTGTGCTTTCTGTGTGTCCTGGTTGGCCTCTGAGTAAAGAGAAAGCAGTGAAGGGCCTGGGAACCCCGCGGTTTCTCTGTAGGATCATTATCTCAGGCGGCCTGTGTGAAGATGGGGTGTATACATCCTGTAATCTACGTATTCACTGCTTTAAAATGGTATCCACTTCTGGGGAATAGTTGCTCATCCTAATCACATTCAGAGGCCCCATAGGCAGCAGGAAGTACCATTTATCAGCAATGTATTTCTTGGGAATGCTTTGTCCCAGTGTGCTGTCCTGGCTTCATGGAGGAGGCCTCTATCCAGGGGTACTCAGGGGTTAACAGGCATGAAGCACTGTGTCACAGCTCTCCAAAGCTCTTTAGAGATCAATAAAGATGAGTATCACTTTTAAAATGTGCCTGGTTTTAAGGAAGGAAGGACATGTGTTTGGTGAACATCATTTGATTAAATATAAATAAATCTGATCATAGAAATAGGAAGAACATTCTGCAGCCCTTTATGGTATGCCTTGCTGACTAGGATATTTTCTTCTTTCTCAGAACTAGAGTGTTTTTAAATGTTAAATTGCCCAAAATACTCATTAGCTGAAGGTACCCAAAAAGCTGGACAAGGAGAAGTCAAAAGACACATCTCAAAGGCGGAACACTTATCCACTATGGATAAGGCCCTGAGTCAGATATTCCACAATGAAGGGAGTGAAGGGAAAGAAATTTTGAAATAAAGAAGCTTCTGCTCAAATGTAAATTCTGAAGGACAATTTAATAATGACACTTATAACCAAAGGTATCATTTTATCATATGAAAAGATTATAAAATAAATGATTGAGACTTCCATGGCCTATACAAATCTGGCAAAATGACCTGTGGCTACATTGCTCAACAGAATAACCACCAGCCACATATGACTATGTGAATAGAAAGTATCCAAAAGTGATGTCCGTATTCATACAATGGGCACGCGTCAGTGGCACCACCCTGGCCAGTGAAGATCATGCAGTGTTTTCATCATTGCAGAGCACTCTACTGGCAAGTGCTGACTCCAGAATCCATAACCAACTTCACAGAGAACATTCATATGTGACATGCCAAAACCAAAGTCGTGGCTCCATATGAAGTATACAAAGGAGTTAGCTTATTCAAGTCATAAAGAACCTTTTTGCTTGCTTTGGCTCAGTTTTGATTTTGAGGAAATAAATAAGATCATGTGTATCTAAGTAACAGTTTCAGGAAAAAAAAATCTACATGGTTGTCCTTCCTCCAAGTTGGGTTCTCTGTCTCTCTCTCCTTCACTCTCTCTCTCTTTTCCCTCCTCCCTCTCATGAGTGAATTTGTATGTGTCTGTGTTTATATGTGTTTGTATACATTTATGTATCCTCATGTATATTCACCTATGCATATTTACACATACACAATGGCCCATTGGGACAGTCATACCAGCCATGAACCTGCTAAAATATTGTTGTTAGCTTGAAGTACAAACACTAAGGCAAGAATTTTTTTTTCTTTTTTTTAATCATGAAGCTGGTGAAATACTTCAGATGGTAAAGTGCTTAAGGAGCAAGCATGATGACCTGAATCCAGTTCCCATACCCACAAGAAAGCCAGGCATATTAGCACATGCCTGTAATCCTAGTACTAGGGATGTAAGAAGCAGAGCATCCCTGGGCTTGCTCTCCATGCAGTCCAGCTAAAGCAGCTAGTCCAGTCTCAGCCAGAGACCCCATCTCAAAAATAAGATGGCGATGACTAAGGAAGACACTGACCTCAGCTCCATTCTCACAGAAATGAACATTTACATGCATTTCACCATGAAAGTGTGCTCAGGTCTGAAGTCATTATCCAGGTGTTGTCAGCAGGTCAGGTTCGGAAAGGTCTCCCAGCTGGCGTGTTTAATTAAGGTACTATCTTGAGAACAAGAACGCTGATAATGCTCCAAGGTCATTTTCTGTGCTGAAGCATTGTTATCCTGGTAAATATCTTGGTTTTCCAAAGATACACGAATGCCAGTTTAAAAATACACTATTTGATCTCACCCTCTTCCCCTTTGTCTGTTGTACTACAGCTGTTTGATAATGAGTGTGTCCACATGCTCACACACGGAGGGGCATTCACATGATACTACTGGAGGACATGCCCCGAAAGAAGCCAGAAGAATCCAAGATATGGGCTCCAGTGGAAATCCATTTACAGTGCTGGTTGCAACACCAATATTTAAAAGTATAGCCGGCTATCATTAAATGGTAATAAATGAAGAGATTTGCTATTCACATAATTATGAAAGTTCACAATTATGTCAACCATGTTACTGAATTGTACCCCCATAGCAGAAATTTTTTTTATTAGTGGAGATGACATTATTTCTTCAGACTAGAGAATACCCATTGACATGTTTAATTCTTGAGGATCCTGAAGAGGCTTTACTACTGAACTAAAATTCAGGTATAAGAGAGTAAGAGTCATTTAAATGTACAGAACACTCCACCCCAGCATTTTAACATGAAGTATCCCATTTTTCTGTCATAACCACATGGCCTGGACCTTAATGTATATTGTGTTTTTAAAGTGAGGAAAGGGCCAGGTATACATAGATCTGCATAGGCTTAGGCATAAGTGTAGGTCTGCAAAACAGCAATCAGAAAGCTGAGACAGGAGAACCAAAAGTCCTAGGTTAGTCTGGTCTACAAATGTTAATTTGATGATATAATATCATAGAAGACCTCAGCACAAAGAAACAAACGAAAGCACGGTGGGAGAAAGGAAGACCAGATTTCGTATGTGTTGAAGAACTTTCAACCTTTTATTTATTTTTATAATATTCATCTTAATGCAGAAGTAATACAGGACTATGTCTTTCTGGTTTTTTTTTTCATAAATCCTCTCTACATGACAAACCAGCCTGAAGCTCCGTAAGCCACACCCGAGTGCGAGCTCCCTCCACCCTGCAGATCCATTCGCCATTCCTGAAAGATGTGTCCCAGGCCCACTTTATACCCATGCCACCCTCACACATACCTAAGGAATCCGTGTAACAAGTGTTATAGCACAGTTCACCACAACAGCAACAAAAGTGGAAGCATCTTAAACATCACGCAGTTATGGACTAATCAGAGTAAATATAATGAAAATCAAGGCCAGAAGTCTATAGTAAATGAGTTGACATTTCTAAAATGCTTGGGAAATGTATGGAACAAACTGTGTGCAACCTGAGTATTTGTTCTCATGATGAAGATCAATAGATTTAGTGAAAGACACAGACCTCAGAAAGAGCCACACAATACATGCTTATCTATATTACAGACACACATATACACACACAGAGAAAGAGATGCACACACACACATGAGGTCTAGGGGGCAGCTGCCCCACTTCATTTAGGAAGTGAGAACTATTTTGAAACCATAATTGCAAACCACATGGTAGAGTTAGAGGAAGGATAGACAGACGATTAAATCTCCAGCAAGGATATTTCCCTGTTCCTTCGAAGTAGCTCCTTCGGTTATGACTTTGGAAGCTGGTTGGCAGCTTAAATGTGCACTCCTCCTTCCACCCGCCCCCCGAGAATAAAAAGTGTGAAGAGACACTGCCTTATTTTAAGAGAGGTGGAAAGTTCAGAAAAGCAAAAGATAGAATCTGTCGGATTCTAACTTTTCTGTTCCATGTGGAGGCCCCCTGTCAGACAAATCTTAATTTATAGCAAAAACAAAGGGAAGGAACTGTGCTCCGCTGCTCAGAAAGGAACCCAAAGACTTGGAGGATTGAGCAGCCCCAGCAGTCTTCGCAGCTGAGCGTGGAGGGAGCCCCTTTACCTCCTTGTCCTCCGTTCCGGAGGCTGTGGACAGAAGGTCTTTCATTATTTCTGCTTTGCCTAATAGGGGTCCTCTCTTCAGGAGCATGCATGTCTTTTACAAATGACGCTTCCTTTGAAGACAGGCAAGAGATCAGATTAAGCCTTTCAAAATATATTACTTCTGCTTCCTCCTGGTTCCCTGTTCTCGCAGTACCAAATTCTCCAAGGGGTCCCAGATGTGAACTCTGCTCCAACCACTAAGCAAGACAGCAGCAAGGGAACTCATTCCACAAAAACATTCTTCTTGACTCCCAAGCAGGGCTTCTCCCAAAGAGATGCCCTTTACCATCTGCCCCAGCAAAACTTCAAATCCACTCCATTAATCATGCAAGTCTCAGAGTTCTATTCCCTAACCCTAAGGAACTCTTAATTGCACTGCAAGTTTAAAGTGAAGCAGTTTGGCTTCTCTTAGTGGGGGAACTATTGGAGGTGCCACAGTGTAAAAGCATCCCCTGGAGTCTCTGAGGTAAAATAAAACTCCCTGGAAACATGTACTACAGGGATGGTGGCACAGATCAGATGAAGATTCTCAGCTGTTCACTGTCTCTATGGCTTTCACCAGAGTGTGTACTGATCTACACACAATTGCTCCGTTATTTCTCTTTTCTCATTAAGCACTGCACTAGCCTTAAGTGTCCTGACACCCACGGACCACCATGAGAATTCTATGCACACCTCATTTCAGGTCTTTATTGTTCGAAAAAAGAAAAATAAAATCTGTGTTGGTTTTGTCCGTTTGTATAATTGGAGAAGTCCAGTCCTTTGAATCAGGTTCTAATCCTAAATTCCTTTCACTGGGATCATGTTTATTTTTAGCACTAGAATGTAAAATTCAAACCACAGGGTGCCAAATGGACGCAGTAAAAATGTAGTGGCTTCCAAATTGATTTTATTTTAGGAATGCTGACAGAAAAAAGTTAACATAGAAAATTAAAGCATCCATGCAATCTCAGATGCACACCTCTCTGAGCATGGGGTCAGGGGTTAGCTGGGAAGCTTAATCACAGTCACTCGTGTAACTCCCAGGTTATTCTCAGTGATTCTCTGGCACTTTGTCTGATAACAATGCTAGAATTCAGACAACATAAGGGAAAAGGTGGAGCAGAGCAGTTACGTGAAGCTGCTTTGGGGCAGTGTGAGCTGGCCCCACCCAGAGAGAGCTATAGGCTCCTGGTGCGTGAAAAACTAGCTCTCCTCAGCTTAGCCTTGCTGCCTTACCCCTGCTTTAGCATTTACCTGAGCTTGAAAAGACAAACTGCAGATATTAGAAACTGTCCAATTATTTCTAGAGGTAGCAAGACACTTTAAAAATACTTCTAGCACTCTGAAAACACTAGCAACGCAACTATGAACTCTGCAATTCTGCACAGTGAATTCAGAGCCCCCTGTTTTCTGTGCTGCTTGCCTTCTCTACAGTCTTCCCAACTCTTTGGGACAGAGGTCCCTGGTACCTATCCTGAACACTTTTGTGCACCTGCCAAAGTCTGCCCTGGATGAAAGAGATAAGAAAAAGGTTGCTATCACCACTGGATAAAATTTCAGTTAGATGAAGTGAGCAGTTCCGGGTTGTGCTAGCTCACCTTACTGTGCTGTTGGTCTACAAACTCTATTTCTAAGCATTCCATCCAAAAAACAGCAACAGATTTCAATCACAACCATAAGAAGTAGGACCTCATCCAGTTCAACCAGGACTGCTACCCCTGGCCACCCATTACAATTTTTCTTTTGGTCTCCCCTGTATTTAGAATCTGCTGTCTTGTTCATCAGGGTCTATTCACATTTTCAATACAGTGCACATATATTTTGGTTTGTGGGTGTGAAATTAGAACTATATGTAAACATACAGTTTGGTTTCATTGTAAAATAAAACAAAGAAATCGCTAATTGTTTAGTTGGTTTATATCTGCTTACATAAATGTTTTAAAATCCAGTCCAATATCCACCAACATTTTAACAAACAATATGGTTTCTTCATGGCTTGCCAGTTCTCTTCTCTTCCTAACAAAAGCATCATGTGTAAGATGTGTATCACAGAGCAAGCTTCTTCCTTTGCTTTCTAATCCTGTTGCTTCCGCAAAGGCAAAAGCAACACTAGTGTTTCATTATTGTGGTGCAGGGCTAAGAGTTTTAAGAGCATCACCCTTCAAAGTTTGTTCGTAGAGATAGGTTGTAAACAGTTGTCACACAGACGGAAACTACACCACAGAGGCAGAGAAAAGACCTATGGGACTGCCATTATTACCAGCCAGGAGTCACCCAAATGCTAATTCTTGTGAGTGACACAGAGAAGCCAGGAAGGAAAGGAGATATCTCTGGAACATTCCACCAGATGAGGCGTAGAACCTAGAGTCCAAGATACCTCTTGCTGTTATTTTCAGCGTGTCACTGGTGAAGGCCAGATAAATCAACTCTCCTGCAATGTTTGTAATTTCCCCGCATGTATTTAACCATGCAAAATGTATGTTAAACAGTTTTTGTGAAATGGAGAAAAATATCTAAGCCTAATTACATCACTTTCTTTTACGTTTCCTGAGTATTTACTACCTGATATACTAATCCAACAGTGACTGCAGTTACAACAGGCACCTCACCATATCCATTAAGTAAATATTTATGGTGTGCTCATTCTGTGAGCCAGGTGTTAACCAAACACACACGCATACAACACATATACGCACATACACAGTTTAAGACCCCAACACTCCCTTGTAAACCATTACATTTAAAAACTGTAAAAACTTGTCTTGTTAAACCTGGTAAAGAATTCGGTTTAGAAATGGAATTCCACGGAAGCAGAAAAGCAAACACTCTATAGTTGTGCAATATGAGATGGCTGAGATGGAGGGTACATCATCTAGGGTTAAGAAAGGTTGAGACAATGCTGTGGGCTGCATTAGACATGAGATGGTGGAGAACCCTGATTGATATGCAAGGCTCAGAAGTTGAAGTATTCCCTATCGAAAATGAAGGAGCCTTGCACACCTCCTCCCTTTTCTCCGGCTTTTACATCTTTTGGTCAATCCTCCAAGTACCCTTAATCGTAGAAGCTGCATGATGTGATGATGTTTCCACCAGAATGGATAGATGGCAGTGGAGGAAACTGATGACCAGAATGGATGCCAGCTGTTACTCTGGGGATGTTTCGGTAGCCCAGAAGAAAGATGTCGAAGTCCCGAATAAAAGCAGCAGAGTGATAGCAAAGTGGGGCAGCATTTGAGAATTCTGGAGGAGGGAGAATGAAAAACTCTCCCTGGCCTCCATGTTTTTTCTTTCTCTAGCAAGAAGCAATGATGATCCTTTGAGTATCCTAATTATCCTGAACCAAGCAGCTCAATTGAGCTGTTCTGAACCCAGTCACACAGGAGTCTGAAACAGGGCAGACTGTGGCTACCCAAATTGTCTTCAGGGAAAATTATCAGCATTGACTAGAAACCCACTAGAAATGCAAAACTGTCATCTCTCATTTTCGAAACCGCTGACTGAGAACCTACGTTTTAGAGACTCCACAGATAACAGACACTTCACACTCTGAATCTCATGGTGGAAAAATAGGCCCAGGCTCTTTCATCATTTTCTTCCACAAAACCAGGCAAAATAGGAAGGTGTCATACTCAGTGGGAACTGGAAGGGGCAGATAGACAGGGATAAGGTCAACTTGTCCTTGTAATCTTGTCCAAAAAAGCAGACGCTGTGCAGCACTCTTCGACCCTCATGTGTGGAAATGTCAAGGTACAAATTTTCAGCCATACAGGGAAGAGTTTAGTCACCTACTTCTTCCATGAATCATGAAACTTCTTCTTCCCTAATACAGAGAAGAAGACAACCATTCCCAGCCCTGTGTTCTGAAAAAGGTCACGAACCTTATCCTAACCAGGTATAAATTTTTTAGCCAAATACATTGTCTTTAAAGCAAACCCAGATTCTGTGTGGTAAGTATGTCTCAGCATGGAGCCCACTTAGAATAAAGTAGATAGAATTAGAGCCTGTTTGTATCACTCTGTCCCATAAAGGCAAGAGATGCACAATCTTTAGGTGTTAACCATACCATTCCCTGTTTCCAAGGCAAAGATGTAAGGAGCATGCACAATATTAGCTCATGTGGGTAGATAAGGGGATAACAAGTCTGTTATTTCTACATATTTTCCCCATGTATGGTGTGGCATAGGCCCAGAACTACATCCAAATCTACACAATATATAACGTTTCCATGTGAGAGTCTTTTTGCTTGGCTGTTCTGAAAGAGACAGGACCATTTGCTGGTGTATTTGTTCACTGATTCATTCTATTGCTGAATATTTATCAAAAGCCAAATGTAACCAATAGCACCACTCACAGTTAAAGGTCAGTCAAGATGGACAGGACCTCTCGCCCCATGGAGAAACATGATCTTGAGTAGGAACTTTCAAAAGCTTGCCACCACACACCTTGAGAGTGAAGCATGTTCCACATACATCCCAACTGTGGTGGCTTATATTTAGTACCAACCTGACTGTCTATAGCATCACCTAGGAGACACACGGAGGGGCTTGCTGAGCACCTACGTTGAATATGAGAATCATGATTCCACCAGCAATAGCCCCAGAATTCAGAAACTGGGGAAAGGCAGGTGAACAACAGTAGTTATCTTCATGTGCTGCCTGACAGGAGACACCATGACCATCTGCCATGTGCCCCCAACACCACGCCTTCCCCACCGTCAGAGCTAGATCCCCTCTTAAAACTGAGTCAAGGATAAATCTTTCTGAATCTGCTTTCATCCAAATCTCATCTGAATTACAGCAAGAAGAAGCTTCTTGGCCAGGCTGCAACAGCCGAAACAGTTAATTTAGATGGAGCCCCCGCTGTACACATGCCACACATGTGTATACATTGTGGTACACATGTGAAATATGACAGGGCACGTGGTCACTGGTATGTTCAGGGCAGTAAAGTTGGCATCAAAGTGGGAGAAACGGCTTTCGATAATTTTCAGTGCCTCCATGGACTATCATCCGTAGCTCCTAGCACATGAACGCCCACCACGAAGATCCCTTTTTGATTTCCATGTGAGAAATGTGTCCAAAAGGTGGGAAGTTTTATTCTCTAATATATGATTCCTTCAACCACCTCCAGAATTTGAACCAAAGGCATACCATGTGTTATTCAGGATCAGGGTCCTTGTTTGCCGTTACCTCACTGATAATATAAATTTCATATAAAACATAGTAGATATGTGGAACAGATAAGAAAGGGGAAGACAGGGTGAGGAAAGAAAATGCATCTAAGTATTATTTAAAGACTATATCTATAATAAGAGAAAATAGTTTGCATGCCAGGAAAATGCCAATCACATTAGTAATAATAGTAATAGTAGTAGTAATGGCAATAACAGAAACAGAATAAAAATTCATGTGAGAATGAATCTGTCTCCACCCCACTCTTACCTGTCAAGGTAAAACCTAAGATCAAGGTTCATCTCCAGAACCTCAGGGGATAGTTTTGTTGGGATCTCTTTGCTAGTGGACAATAACCCAGTTTTACTCCAAACAGTCAAATCATTTCTAAGTGCGTTTACATAGTAACTCCTTAATACCATTTGCCCTGCCCACAATTCATGGAAAAGGAAACAGAGACACAGTTACATAGTCACTGGCCTCAAAGCTTCCTCCTATCACCAGAGCCTTTGTTCAAAATCAAATGTATTTTCTTCTGGCAAATGAATCCTACTGATAGTTGGTAATACTAATATTTGTGTCATGTTATCAAAAACATTTCCCAAGACTCATGGTCGCAGCATTATCAATAATAGATTTATCTGTGACATCAAAGTTTGGGTGCAATAAGCTTATCAGTATTTCCACTAGCTGCACTGTCAGCGTGTACAAAAGGTGCTTTGTGACGTGTGGCCCAGTTACGCATGGTTCCTTCAGGTGCACAGGCCAACCTCTTGGTGCCAAGCTTCATGCCCAAGGTCCCCACTGAGCTCAGAGCACCCCATCAGGACCCCACATCAAAGCCAGGCTGAAGGAAAGCTAAAGTCCTGGTCTCCACGTTCTGACACTTTAACATGACACACAAACACCATCCATCCTCTCTCAAGGTCACATTTACGTCACATCACCTCTAGGTCTAGGGAATCCTGCTTCTTTAGACAAGGATCCCTGCTCACTCTGGACAGAGAAGCACCTTAGCCTCCAAAGTCTTTTTTTAACCCCTTTGTCTTAGCTTAATCTTAAGGGTCTCTAAGTTTTAACGTGTTAGAGGATGCCCCTAGCCTACCCTCAGGAACATTCCTCTGCCTCAGCAAACAGTCAACCAGAACTTTCACTTAAGACCTAGGTCCCCAAGGGATGCCTGGGATGTGAATGGTCACCTCCATTTTCTTAGAGCATGTGTGTGGGCATGCAAAACACATGTATGTATGTGCACCTGCAAATGCAGTGATGCATACATATCACATTTGTGCTCCATGTGTGCTGTTCACAGAAGTTACGCATAATGGGCCTTATTGTCATTTCTTTACAAATAAAAATACAAGTTACAGTGATTGTGAGAAGTCCCAGTGCTTCCCGGAGTGGTAGCATGTGCCTGTAATCCCAGCAGTTGGAGAAGTTAATGCACACAATCTCAAGTTTGAAGCCAGCCTGAGCGACACGGTAAGAGCCTTTGACAACCATAATAATAATTGTAATAGTGATAAATCATAGCATATAATGTAACATTTATAATTTCTTACGTTCGTGTTACCACAGATTCATGGGGGTCTAAAACACCGTTGTTGCCGGAAACATCAGCATTCTTAGGCATATCATATCTTACGCAGTGACTCGACCCTGCAGAAAACTGAGAAGCGGAAGCTATCCTTCTCATCAAGACCAAGAATGTGGCCTTCATGGTGTGACAGGAGGCTGTGCCTGGAAGTGACTCTTTCATCACCAGGAGAAATCTGACCCTTCCCTCAGATGTGTGGAAGAAGTTTTAAAAAGCTCTTTATTTTTCTTTTCTTTACCGAGTATTAGACTTTTCACTCCCTCCCAGCTAACAGCTCAGGGCCCTCAGGAGGGTTCTGAACTACCGTGCAGCATATGTGAGGTCCTTCAGTGCTGTAGTGAGCAGGCAGCCCAGACAGGGGCTAAACAATCACAGCCGAGATGGAGACATGTGGCAGAACACATGAGCGCTTTTTCAAGGTGCTCCTCCCTGGGATCTTATGAAACTCCCCATGCCCCACAGAGCCCAGCACAGCCTAGCACCCCACCGCAAAGAGCATTGCTGGCCCCTAAGCCCAACCCATCACATTGGTTAAGGCGCTGACCTAGAACTGCATAAGAGTTCTGCTCAAACAACCCGGTCAACTGGATTTGCATGCTTTAGCGAGTAGCCGTCCCAAACTTCCTTCAAATGCGGTTTCTGGTATGACTTCAACGCAGCCTAAGACTAAAATAGACAGAGCCGGTTTAGGGGAAAGGTGAAAGACGCTAAGGAAACCTCCACTCAAACAATATTGTTTTTAAAAAATTCTGATTAGGTAAGATAAGACGTACTCTCATTTTCCCTCAGAGTGTTATCTTTACAGATAGACTCACAAAGTATGACCGAGTCTTAGCTGAGTTGTTGGGGTTGGTTGTTATTTCTCATCGCATATGCCCCTGCTTCCGTGTTTCCTTGGGGGAGCACATTCCAACGTCTTAATGGGGTGTAATCAGTAACACGTTTGCTTCAGGCCTTATAATGATGATGCCATTAACTGCACTCACCAAAAATCCTTTAAAACAGCTGTTTTCAACCAACTTTCGCTGTGAATGTACTTTTGTGTGTTTAATGCACTTGGCAGGAGCTTGAGAAAGGCCTTGCCTACTGTTTTATTTGTTTCCATTTATGAAAACATGCATTCACGATGAAAATCAGATGCTTTTATAAAGTTATCAAGGATCCCAGAAAAAAACACAATCCTGTCTGCACCACAGGCAGTGATTTCTAAAGCGCTTTGCGGGCACTCTGCTAAGGCAAAACTCCCACGTCTTCATCTAAATGGAGAATGATCCCCAGCTCTTTGTCAGGTAGGATCAGAGGAAATAAATTTCTAGAGTTATATGTCCTGAAGTGGAAAGAAAACTCAGTAGGACCAGCAAAGCTTTCCATCTGGACATTACCTGAGCCCTGTTACATAGGTCACTTTTCAGACCTTTATTCAGAAATTCAATTTTTTTTCTTCCCTGTGGAGTCTTGCTACAGAACATCTTCCTTTTCAGGAACCAGAAGGCAGTACACTCTTGGACAACTTGCCTTCCATCCCATGCCCTTTACCCTCCAAAGGGACAGGACTTAGACATGTGCTGTGATGGGGCATGCAAATAAAAACCAAGCACACAGACCCACGCCGGATAGCCTCCTTGCACTGTAGGCAGCACCAGGCCTACCCAGGGGATTCAGGCTTCATTCCACCCTGTTACACACTTACGCTAGTCGGAGCCAAAATGATCCTTAACCTGCAATCAGGGAAGGCCAGCGCCTGCACAGCTAGGTGCTTTGTTTGCTTTGCCTCTTCCAGGAGTCCTTAACAGTAGACCCAGGGCTTCCCTTGAGTGCTGAGACAGTGCCTCACCCCGGCTCCCGGGAAGGCGGGAAGGCAGAGATATCACATTTCCATTTTATTCTACCCTTTCACTCTTTGCCTCGGTTCAGCGCCTTTGCTGGTCGTCATTTCTCTGTTGCAACAAAGACGATGTGGACTCTTACAGGTGCTGCCCCCAGCAAACACCCCTGGGAGGATCTGGAAGGAAGGCAGGCCGAAGGCCACTGGCGTATCTGCTGCCTATCTCTTCATTTCTTACCACAAGGCCTGCCCATGACAGCCACCTCGTCCGGGGGCAACCACTCTGCAATAAGACACACAACAAATAATGGAGGGTATTTTTTTTGCTAGAAAAATATATTCCTAAGTAATTAAATTGTTAACATGACGGATGACCTTATTTTATATTTGAATTAAGCGTGAATTTCTATACCATTCAAGTAAAATGGCTTGAAGTTACTGAAAAGAGTGTGTGTTTGTCTGAAACTGTACCCATGTCTGTATTTAGAAAAAGAATGGCAATATTGATTTTTATTTGTTTTAAAAACAAACATAAGCCATTTCTACTGTTCTGGGTTACATTGTTTACCTGAAATGCATGGACCTGATGTCAAAATCACATATACATTTTTCTACGTTTTTTTTGTTTTGTTTTGTTTTGTGTTTTTTACCAAAAGATGAGGCCATGGAAAAGTTATCAACTGATATACTTGGCTGTGTGTGGGAAGGGCAAGAACATAGAGAGACTTATTGTTCAGAAGGTTCTAGAAAGGGGCACTAGTGTCTGAATTTAAATGTTAATGGATGTGCATTCCACCCGTGTTGAATCCCAAATGACAATATGTTTTGTGTCCAGGGCATGCTTCTGACTAAATCAATAAACCACCCTAAGTCTGATAAAAGTTTTACAAAATATCCAAGACATTTAGAGTAATTGTTAACATCTGCTCATTATGATTCAAACGTGTAAGCAGGTTTAGCAGCCAGATAAATATGTTTATTCATCATCAGCCAGAATGTCACTACTACCTCAGTGGTGACATAAAACAGTAAGACATTAGAGCTTGCCTTAGTATTGGATCCAGAGAATACAAAAGAACCATTGTACAGTGGGGGGAAAAAACAGAAAATTCTGATTTCTGAGAGACAGAGACAGAAAATAAGGGAGGAGAGAACACAAGAGGAAAGAGAAGGGACAAATTTTGGTCACAAAAAAAAAAAAACCCTTGATACTTTATTTTGTAATGAATACCTGGAGATTTTGCAGAAAAAAAAAAGAAAAGAAAACACAAATCTTAAAAAAGGTATCTGAAGCCCCTTATTACTGCTAAAATACGAAGGGCTGTCTTTTCTTTCTGTAGCTTCAAAAATCCTATTCTATTTTGACTTCTTCTTTAAATTCATAACCCTAACAAGTTATTTTGACACTGGAAAGTTAAAAGCCTTTGAAAATGACATTGAAGAAATCCTAACAGAATGAATTTGGTTCCTTGATAATAGATTCCCCCCAACCCTCCGTCCCCAGCTAACATATAGTTAACTCATCCTAAGTCACAACCAGCAGCAGAGCCATCTGTAAATAGCAGTGAGAAAATGTTAAGCAAATTCAGTCACACTTACTGGGAATATTATGTGATAGGGGAAGTATCTACACTGAGTTAAGGTAGTTTGTCTGGTGTGTGTGTGTGTGTGTGTGTGTGTGTGTGTGTGAAGTCTCAGTGACCTCTATCCTCTATCAATGCTGGGATCTCAGGTTAGGTGTTCCTTGCATATTTGATACTGAGTTGTTCATTAACTTTCAACTACTTTTGTTTTATCCTCACTTGCGATTATGTAAAAAAGATTCTTTGAAGCTACCTCAAGGTTACCTCCTTCAAGACACTAATGTCAGGCCTTAGAAACTCTGTGAGCATGTTCTATGGATTCCAGAGAAGGGGATGGCACCGTCACCTTTCTCTGCAGAGTGGGTCTAAGACTTTCACTAGTGAGTGTGAACAGTATCATATGATAGGCATGTAACGAATGTTGGTTAGACTGAACATCTAGAATGATACTGTCAATCTACAGCCAGTGTATCCTAAGAGGCCAGCTGTAAATGCTAGTTTTCTCTAAAAGGACCGCATGATTAGCAAGGTAAAGATGAGAACATTAATCGAGCTGGGCTATCTAGCTGATTAAAGCTGTAAAGAGAGGCAAGAGCCTCTTCATGGATTGGTCTGCTCACTAACCTGTAATTATATTGTCAATTGCATTAACTTCATTGCCCACTAATACAGTCTGTTTCAAGGGAGGAGGCCAGTGTGGAGCTGGTTATTTATTTTTATGTCCTAATTAATCAGTACTGACATCAAACCACATCCTTCCTCCTTGCTCATTATTTAAATGACCCATTTATATGGATGAACCTCTTTGCTTTGTGCATTTCATTATCACATTAACATGCTTTCAAAACAAAAAGGGTCCTTTCTGCTTCAGCAAGTGCTTTCAACAAACTGCTGCTGGAGTTACCCTGGAAGTCTAGACAAACCCCAGCTCTTACAAGGCATGTGTGCCTGCCAGGGAAGCGCTGACAAAACTCAAACGGTTGCTGTGCAGTGGGAAGACACAATGGATTCCTGATGAGCTTTGTAGTTCTGGGTATGGGTAAGGAAAGAACTCACCTTTTAATCAAAGCCTGGACAAGCAACTTATATTCAACTAGTTATTTCCTTAGGTCTCATGTATGGAAAAGATACCTTATGACCAAGTTAGGTTAAAAAATCTGTTGGAGGGCTGGAGAGATGGCTCAGAGGTTAAGAGTACTGTCTGTTCTTCCAAAGTTCCTGAGTTCAATTCTCAGCAACCACATGGTGGCTTACAACCATCTATAATGAGATCTGGTGCCCTCTTCTGCTGTGTAGGCATACAGACAGACAGAATATTGTATACATAATAAAAAATAAAAATCTTTAAAAAATCTGTTGGAGTCATGAAATTAAAACATAATTCAAAGTACCTGGTGAGCCTACCCTGGAGACATACCTCCTAAAGAAGGTTTCAAGGGCTGTGTTACCTATGCCATATCCTTTACAGAAAGCCCTGTGGCTGACTGTAAATCTGCCAACCCTGATGCCACTCAGGACAATTGGGTTTGAGAGAGATCATGAAGAGAGAGGTCCTCAGAAGGTAATCCTTAAAAAGAGGAAGTTTCCTGAGTCCACATGTTAATAAAGTTCCTCTAGATCACGAGGCAAGCTTATGGTGTTTTTAGGAAAAAAAAAACACAAAAACATTAGCTGAAATGGAGAACGGACAACAACCTGGCAGTCGTGGGTTAATTTGTATGTTTAAAGATGGCAAGGAATGAAACCATCTTGAAAAATGCCAACGTTTAACAAATATTTATAACTTCCCTCTGTGGCTGTAATCTCTGACTTGCAAATGCATGTTGGATTACTTTGTAATTTTAAGATAACTTTGAAAAGTATATAAGGTGAGTTATATTGACCATGAGTGTATAATCATAAGACACATTAAAAAGGAAGTCTGGGGCATGGGAGGAGATGAGGGAGGGAGGGTGGAATTGGAAGGGAAAGAGGGAGGGGCCTACACCTGGGATACAAAGTGAATAAACTGTAATTAATATAAAAAATAAAAATTTAATTTAAAAAAAGCATTTTTTTAAAAAGTAAGTCTTAATTGACCTAAATCAGTACTTGACTTTGAGTTGAAACAGCCAGTAACAGCCACAAATACAGATTTGTATGTTTGTGACTGGTGTGTATGTGTGTGTGTGTTTGTGTGTAAATGTGCTTACTAATGCATGTGCTTATGGAGTCAAAATTTGACAACGAGTGCCTTCCTCTATCATGTCCCTTTTTTTTCTATTTCTTTCTTTCTATTCTCTCTCTCTATTATTGAGCTAGGGAGAGTCTCTTACTGAACCAGAGCTAGCTATTTTGGGTAGACCAGCTAGCCAGCAAGTTCTCAGGATCTTCCTGTCTGTTTCCCAAGAGCTAGGTAAGGGGATGAAGGGGGAAGAGGAGACATGGGGGAGGGGGAGGAAGGGTCTGCTGCCACACCTGGCATTTTATGTAGGCTCTGGGGATCCAAACACAGGTCTCTACACATGCATGGCAAGCACTGAGCCACCTTCCCAGCCCAAACAAAGATTCTTTTTAACTGTGTCTCAGATACTGAGGACACACATGAAGAAATCTCTCTTTAAAAGCTGTCAGGTGATTCAATAAACAAACTTTTAGCGCCAGCTGGTGCTAAGAAAGCATGACAGTCTTGAACCAAACTATAACATGGGCATGTAAATGGCATTTCTATATTCTGAAGCATCACAGATACTTTATTCAAATGTACAAAAATGTTTTTCAAGTTCCTGGTTATGCAAAACTTAGTTTTCTCTATTGCTCTGAGCTCCCTTGGGGCATGAACCAAGTATACACAGATATAATGGTTTTCGCCCTTCTTTTGGAAAATTCTCAGTTTGAAAAGTATAGACAAACACTCCATGGCTTCCACAGCCCACTTGCATATTTGGGGGGTTTTCTTCTGTTTTCAGCACATTTTCCTTTCCTCCTGTGACTAACCGCATTACACCTGTCACCTGGGAACCCATTCATGCCTGAATGTGACATCTTCCAGGGAATCCTCCAGTCAGTCTTAGCCAAGTCCTTAGTTCTCTGGGTTCAAACAGTAACACCACACCATCCTCTTTATGGAAAAAAAATATTATTCAGAAATAGTCACTAAGGGGACTGAGGGATGACTTGGCAGATAAGAGCACTTGATGCTCCTCCGAAGGACCTAAGTCTGGTTCTCGACACTCACACTTCAACTTGGGGATCCAACATCTCATGGCCTCCATGGGTGCCTTTACTCATATGCACACACACACACACACACACACACACACACTTAGAAACACACACTTATAATTAAAAACTAAAAATAAATATTTTTAAAAGTCAGTAAATCACACCGTCCTTCATTCTCCCACTTGAGTAAATCTAGTTTCCCACTTGCTCTGTCCTAGTTGTGCTAGTTGTGAAAGCGTCGTGCTATCACAGCCATTCGCTCCCTCGGCCCGTTTTAGAAATACTGTGCTGTGCTGGTAAAGGGGGATCACTTTCTGTTTGAAAGAAGTGAGCGCTGTGTGGTGAGGAGCGCAGTAAAAGCTGGCAAATCTGTCTCCTTGTGGCCTAAGCCAAAGTGTCTCAGTGAGAAGTAAGTTAATGAAGGTGTTTGAGAGACTTATCCTTATAGCTCCCGTTATTCAAAGTGGGTTTTGCTTCAAACCGCAATCCTCCAAAGTTTCTGGACAGCTTTCGCAGGTGCTGGCCTTACACTGAGCTGCAGTGCATTCGCTTTGATGGGTTCTGGGTGCAGCTGGCTACTCCCCATGCGTCATGGTGGGTCCTAGATTCTCTTTCTGACCCACAAAGTTGCCTTGGAGACTCTGTGACTCAATCTGCAGAGTCTAATCACATGACAGTGCCAGTGGACACCACATACTTCCAGCTAGACTGCAAGTGTTCACAACTGCTTCAACAGATGTGCAGTTTTAACACTTATTTTTTAACATGTGTGTGTATGTGTGTGTGTGTGTGTGTGTGTGTAAGAGGCATGAAACATGCCCCCTACATGGGACCACAAATGCTCATCAGGCCACTAGCTTGGCACTTTGTGTGTTAAAAGACTGCACTCATGGAGGATTAGTCAGCACCCACTCACTACTGTGATGGAATCAGAGGCTGCTGCAGCCTCTCCCCCTTCATCTCAGAACTCTGATTGCTGGGGCTCTATTTGCTTGTTTTCTCTCTGTGCAGGCAAACTCTGGGGAAAAACTGGTGATTCCTAGTATCTGTCTTAAAGCGTCACAGGCAAAATCAGCACAGAGAAGGACTCTCTAAACTTTAGAGACTAAATGTGCTCAGGAGCTACCTCCAGCACCCCAAAAGAGTGAGGCAGGGGATGGATGGAAAAGGAATGGGATGTGAGGGGAGGAGAGAAGAGGGGAGGAGAAGGGAGGGGAGAAAAAGAGGAGAGGAGGGGAAAGGGAAAGGTGACTTCTGGTGGAGCTCACTCTACATTATTACATTAGAGTCGACAAGTTGGCCTAACAGGTTGAAGATCTGAAACCAGGCACTGCAAGGTATTTTCAGGTGCCCAGGGAAAAGGAAGCATACCAGATCAAATTATATTGAGCTCAGAAGCACACAGGGCATTCTAACTTTCCATTATCCTGTGGTCACATTGGGTGATGTTCAGTCACAGAAATCAGGGTGCGGAGGACATCAGTTCCGAGAAATGGGACACAAAAGCCTGGTGCAATTGTGAGTTGTCTTGGCTACATACCAATGGTTGTTTCTGCCATGACTGGCAAACAGCTGGCTGGTAATTGTGTATAAAATTTTAATTCCGGGAAGAAGCTGACCCAAATCAACAGAATGTGTGGAATCCGAAAGAGAAAAGCTACATCGTGAAATCTGAGATAGAAAAGCTATATCATGAAAGCAAAATCTGGAGTTATTACCAAGATCTCTTGGGAGTCTGAAGTGTGATCCTGCCTCACCTGGCTGCCAGTGTATGAGCCTCCAGGCTCACAACAATGCTTACAACCCCTGGGCAGGATGGGACTGCAGACCTGGCTGGTCTTCTAGTTCCTTAAGTCCTCTGCTATAACCTGCTGGTTCCTCTTACAGACTCTGACATCTCTGATCTCTCACCCTGGAAAGGCTTCTGTTTTTTTGTATCACAGAACATTGCTCAGATTTTTCTTCAAGTAGATAGTCCTAATGCCTTTAGGTTCATCAGCATTCTAGAGCTGTTGTCACTAGCAAACATAATTTTGGTCACGTGGTCACTGTCTTCTTAATCACTACAAAGTTTCCTAAATGTGTAGAATTTATCTAGACTCCAGGGAAGTCCCCAGACATAGTAGGTCTACAGTTGAAACTGCTTGGGGAATGAAAGGCTGGATCTCTAGACAGTGAATTTTGTCTGACCCTAGAGAATAAGAAAGGGCTAGAGTAGTGCACAGCCAGATCACAGGGGATTCTCAGGACCTTAGGAGAGCTTGCATTTATTTCTGTGTTCCTGCCACTTTTCCTCATGGTGGAGTCCTCTGTCTTTCTCCTGGTCAATCATGCCAACCAGAAACTCATTACTGGATCAAGAGTGCTTTCCCCTCCTTCCTCCCTCTCACCTTCCCCTTCCCTCCCTCCCTTCCTCCCTTTTTAGAGTATGACCCAAGGTGCCTAGTTATTTTATTGGTTGGTCATTAACTACTGCTTGGTGTTTCTTGTTTGGTTGATTGGTGAGGTCTCTTTTTTGTTTTTCCACTGAACCCTTCCAGGTCTCTGTTTCCCTGCTGTAGAATAATTAGATTTCTGCACTCAACTACTTCAGTTAGTCAAAAGCAGTATTTGTTTTTGTTATTTTGTTGTTGTTATTGTTTGACTTTTTGTTTGTTTAGAGATGATTTATGGAGGGATATGACAATAACTCAGTGGGGAATAAAAACATGGAATCAAAACCTAAACCTCCAACACTAACATGAACAGTAGGCATAACTGGGCACACCTTTCATGCCAGCACTGGTGGATATAAACAGAAGGATCCCTGGGCTTGCTGGCAGTCAGTCTAACCAAAAGATAGAAATTTCCAGGTTCAGTGACAGACCCTTTCAAAGACATAAGGCAGAGAATGATCAAGCAAGATATATGACATCCTCCTGTGGCCTCACACACATATAAATACATGTACTCACATGCACAATACCCCCAACACAGAAAATACATATTCTGGGAGAGTATAGGCACTTATTTCTAGGCCACAGTGAGCTAATGATGGAGGAGGCATTTTTTTTAATACTGATCATGTGTATCATACAGAATCGTCCTGCATAACTAGTAAAACAAGTATCTGTGCAGTTTGCCCCCATTACCATCTGTCTGTCTAGCTACACAGGAGAGAACGCGCTGGGAAACGGAAAGCAGCCTACCGAGAGCCCTACACTCTGCAAAACATGGCCCTTATACTTGGGGGACCAGCCCTAGCTCTGGGAAACTATTTAAACACGTGTGAATCTATCTGATCATCTGATGCAACTAAGCAAGTGACAGATTCAGCTGCAGCGTCTGCCCCAGCCCTTCTTCCAGAAGCTTCTGCAGGTCGTAACTCCACCAAAGCAGGTTCCCCTATGAGAAGTCTCATCGCAGCCCAGGCTTCCCCGAGCAAGTCTGCTCCTCCTGCTGCCCACGCTGTACCAATTCCACCCCGCAGCCAGCGTCTCCGCCACCTCCACCCGGCTCTACAGAGTGCTCTCCCAGTCCCTCTTCTTTCTCTGGAGCATCTTTTTTTTCTATTGTTTAAGTTTTCTTTTTCATTTTAACAAGTAGTTCACGTCTTGATGCTAGATAAAACACGAGTATTTTGAATAGCATCGGGCTTTTTAACTTCTGTCCCGCTATCGCTATCATAATTTGGCTGACTTACTTTACATATTGAGCATCTAAAGGTATCATTTAAAGAAATATCTTCGTGTTTTTACTAAATGGGGTCAATTTTTGTGAGTCACAGTAACAGGTGACTCAAGGGATTTGCCACCACCTGGTGGCAGCATACCCAAACGTCAATGTACCTTCATGTAGAAAAGGGAAGAACTGAACCCACTACTCAGAACTTATACAGTATATCAGTAGTGTAGGTGTGCCCAGAGACACATGTCACTGTAAAACAAAAAACAACAAAAGTTACAAAATCGTTTTCAAAATGAAGTCCTAGGATTTAAAAAGCTGTTTTTTCATAAATGAAATTACCACACCCTCCTACACAGATCTCTGGCTTACAGGAAATATTTCCATGCTGTCTTAAAATCTACACTTCAGCTGCATGTAACACAGGCCAGTGGAGTCTCTCAAATTCTTCCTGTGCTTGAACATCAGTATTGTTTTCCGCTCTACTCTCGGCTTCTTCCTCATTCGGTCAGCATGAATGCTAGATTCTCATTCGACCTGGGTTTGCCAGAGCTGTACTCCACTCCTACAAAACCAAACAAAGCCAGGGCAGAGGCAGCTTCCCCAGACCTTCATAAAGCAGTGTGCACAGATAATGGCAGGCCAGTGCTCCCCGACACAGCTCAGGATCAGAGGAGTAGAGGGAGAACTTGGGGTCTTTCCTCCCTTCTCAGACCTTTGCACTTTCCCGTGACAGTCAGGTGCTGCAATGGTTTTGCCCACTGTCACAACACCACCTTCACTCTGTTCAGGCAGAACACCTTTCTCACTAGAACGAGGTTGCAGTAAGTGAGGTGCCTAGAGACTGAGACGGAAAGGAAACAGGAGCCAGAAGTTTCTTTGTAGTCTCTGGGGCTGGCCAGACACACGTAGAGACCCTCCCCCGAACAAGAGGGGCTGTCCTTGGCCTCTCCTCTGGCTCTATGAGTCAGAGGCATAGCTTTCTTGATCACAGTAATGTCTTAGACTGAGTTTTCTTGCAGGACATGGAAGAAGCCTCACGGCAGGGCAGAGGCATCCCGCCAGCTCTCAGGTCTGCAAAGAGAGAAAAGCAGGCAGGAGCTCCAGGAAGACTTAGCAGAGTGGACAGAAGGCCCTTCAAAGCTGCAATGCACACACTTCTGAAGAAGCCACCATGGCTTTGCACTAAGCATGTGCCAGTAGGACAACATACATCCTTACAGGACAAGAGCCGTCAGCCATATTGGCTGCTTGCAATTGGAACCCCACACCAGGTTTCCATAAACTTTCACACTAATATTCTTCAGCAGCCTTTTCTGGGCCAGCTATCGATGAAGACATTACAAAACATGCTTTATTTGTAAAGCTAGGATGGAAGGGGAGTAACAAGAGAGCCAGAGAAGCGAAGGAACAAGAACCCACCTGGTAATCTTCACATTTGAAATCTTTCTGTCACTGTGGCCATGGCCTATGGTGCTCCCCACCCAAGCAACTTGTGGATTTCATTTCATTTTCAAATGAAACCATTTGTTCTTCCAGCACAGCACAACCAACTCTAGGTATTCCACAGATCTGAACTACCATTCAGACAACCAGAATTCACAGGCAGCTGCAGCTTTGAGGCTGCTGGGTGCCACTGACCACTGATGTAATTGTAGGATGTTTTGAACCTGGTCCCAGCAGCAGAAAGTCAAAAAAAAAAAAAAAATAGGCAGCCCTGGCTTTCAGCTGCAGCAACCATCCCATACTTCTCAGCTCCTTAAACTTTGAGTCTCGGAATTCCTGGATGTGGAGTGGAAAAAGTGTAGTAAAGTTCTGAATTCACAACTATCAATAGCAACTTAAAAATCAAGGCTGCGATGTCTCTGAGGTGTTCCTGGCAGCACTTGACCCTGAAGCGTTACACGAGGTCTCTGCAGCTGTGGATCTGGGCAAACATTCATGCTATGTACCGCAGGTGCCCACAAAGGAGTGAATGTTGCTCTCCAACCGGGGCTCAGATTCTAGACTATTGTAGATTATGTCCTGTATAGTATTTTTACTATCCATACAAAGTGCCCTGCTCTTCTGAAAACCTAATTGTTTCATTACAGAAAATAAGCACTTTCAATATTTTCCTGGCATATTCCTCAGACTGTTATCAAATTAATGTATCTTTTATTTTACTGTGTTAAAATGTCTGATTTTTTTAATGCTGTTGAAGTTACTGATAAGTTTTATTCAAAAAGAATTACGAAATAAATTTTGACTTGGGATTAGGACAGATTTTTCAACACTTTCTTGAATGGTTCCAGATATACTTCTGCCCCTATGTGCTACATATTTCTAAGAAGTGGCATTCTCAGAATTGACAATTATAAAATATTGGGGCTGGAAGATACGGCTCGGTAGTTAAGAGTACTTGTTGGTCTTCTATAGGACCCAAGTTCAGTTCTCATCCCTGTATATCAGGAGGTTCACATCACAGTATTGCACACACATGGCACACACACATTCTCTCTCTCTGTGTCTCTCTCACACACACTCATAAATTAAAACCGATCTTTAAGCATAAATAAAACATTAATCAACTGAAAAATGTCTTAGATGTTCTATGTCCTGCAGTATTCCAATTTAATTCTTTATGTAGAAGTAAGCAAGCACAGCCATCTCATTAGTACGCAAATTTGCTTTTGCCTCTAAAGTGGGAGAATTGTATGCATGCCAAAGAATTACTATAAGTAAAACACATTTCTTTATGATGTATTATTGACAAATATCTGGTCTGTTATCCCTATGTTATTATACTCAGGGATGCGTAAAAATTTTCCAGGCGAGAAGGGGTCATGAGTAGAAAGTTTCAGAAATCTGGCTAGGGATAAACAAGGCATAAAATACAGACTTAATAAAGTTTCCAGAAATAGAAAGCTTTCACAGAGGACAGACCAAAATCACTAAGGAAAAGTCACGTCAAAGTCACAAAGGGAGCAACAGGTACACAGATGCTAATGTGCCTTCCTGCTGTGGTTATTATGTAACAGGGGACAGGGTGGCTCGCTGCCTTAGCTCCTGGGCCATTGCATATCTTGAGATCATTCTTGATACTCTCTGGTAAAGGAACACCAAACAGTAGTCATTTATCTGACAAAATACCTTGGTTTTTTTTCTTTTTCTTTTTCTTTTTCTTTTTCTTTTTCTATAAATCATTAAACAAGTAATGTCTTTTTATGTTATTGCTTTGACATTCATTAATACCCAAGTCAGAGGAAATCTTTGCAATTAAAAATTCTATCGGCCACTGAAAGCTGAAAGCTGTTTGGCTTCAACTTGATACAAGTCGTTTTTTTGCTTGTTTGTTTGGTTTTGTTTTTGTTTTTTTACTTCAGTATCTATTGAAAAATCTTTCAAGAGGTCAAAGAGTGCCTCCTACATCTCTCTCTCTTTTTTTTATTAATTACACTTTATTCACTTTGTATCCCCCCCCATAAACCCCTCCCCCTTCTCCACACATGCATTACTTAAACGGAAGTAGTACCATTGAGATAGGTCAGGAACTCACCCAAAAGTTCAACATGAATTATCTCCTTTATGACTCAAGTAGAAATCAGATTTTGACATCTCTGTGTTAAAGACAATCTAGATTGACCAGCCTAAGAGGAAGAAATGCCTCAGAAACCAAAAAAAAAAAAACAAACAAACAAAAAGGCTGAGAGCAACAAGCCTGCCTGTTAGCACAGGAATTCTCCCTTTTGACAAAGCACAAACTTTAGGAGAGTAACCACTAAAGATCTCGGTCCTCATTCATGCCCCAAATGCTTGGAAAAGGCCCTACATAAATTCCTTCTGGTTGGAAACAAGAAGA
Organism: Pachyuromys duprasi; assembly: GCA_028658305.1. NCBI lineage: Eukaryota > Metazoa > Chordata > Mammalia > Rodentia > Muridae > Pachyuromys > Pachyuromys duprasi. The sequence continues at coordinate 44,510,739 of CM053766.1, forward strand.
AAGTGTCCAATAGAACAAACTGAGAGCTTTGTCTAGTACACTGTAGCTTGCTCGTTTCCAAACCACTCCCACTGTGGGAACATCACCCATAAAAACTGATTATACATCATCTATGGCAATCTCATCACGCAGCATCGAGAGAAATAAAACTGAACAAACACTTCTCTTTTTAATAAAGAGCAATTTAGAGGGTGGGAGAAGAACAAATTTCCTTCTTGGAAAAAAATCTGTGTTGTAAATGGGTCTTTTATTTAAGGAGTGGATTAACCTTGTGCCATCTGTCTTCATACACTATCTACTTTACAAAGAGGAAAATTGGATTGAAAGAGATGCCCAAGCACTTCTCAACATACATATTTAAAATGCTATAAAGACATATCTAGACTGTCTCTTTCTGTCTATGTCCACAAACACTGTCTTTTTAGTATGTAAATTGTGTTATTCAGTTAAAACTAAAGATTAAATATGGCCCTAAAGTTCTTTAGTGGTTTCAGGATACTTAGAATTTAAAACGTCACATATATGCACTGCTTTTCTAAGAACCAAAGCATTCCCAAGACAAGGACATGGAATTATCTGCACTTCCTTATTCATCCAACAGACAGTAAAGACACAACTTTGCAGATGGTGGCCAGGCTAAGAGGGAAAGGAAACATGATACCCATGTTGATGAGCGAATCCTGGGTTTCAGGAAGTAAGTTGTAATGGGCATTGAATGCCCTCTGGGCCCTGCCTCAGCATTGTTCAGTTTCAGTAAATGAAAGCGATACAGGATTTAAGAAGTATTACAAACTATGACAGGGGAAAGTTAGAAATGAACCCTGGTACCTCCATGGATAGAAGATTCCAGGAACCGCTCATCTCACAGTGTTCTTTAAGCTGAAATCAATGCCATTCTTCTGAGTGGTTAAAAACAAAGCTCTAAGAAATGAGTAAGAAAGGGAAGTTTCTGCTGTTTGAACTATGGTGGATAGATCCTTCAGCACCACCATCCACCTATAGTCATTGTTCAAAGACCAAAGACGTCATGAGTGAGGGCTGTTTATTACAGACAGATGGATAAGGCTTCAAACAGTAGCTCTCCCCACAAGACCATAAACCTATCACTGAGGCACAAAGGCGTGGCCATGCTTTCCACTCAGCCCAACCCTTGGAATAAGGTCCTCATAACTCCTCTCCCTATCAGAGATGCGGTGGCTCCTATCTCATGTTTTTCCACCAGGATCAAAATGTTCTTGGGAGAAAGTCAGGTGAAAAATTAAGATTGAAACACACAATCATGTCATTTGGTTTGACTATGACACCCCAAGCAGCTCAACCTTGGGCCCATTATCTAAACTCTTTCACAGTGAAGTTCACTCAACCACACTAAGATATCATCTCAAGCTCATGAAACCAGAATCTCAGACACAGTCATTCTTGAACCTTCTGAACTACTAACCCTATCCCAGATACATTTAGCCAAGAAGAAAAGCGGAAGGTTCATCATTTAATTAAAGCCCTGCATTAATTAATGTCTCTACACCTTTTTGAGTGTGGGGGTTCCACGTACATTACAGCCTGGTGCTGTTTGGCCTCTTCTCTATCCCCCAAAAGAAACAAATATAAAAAACAACATTTTTTTTACCAAAAATTGAGTTCCTGAGAGCTGGGGAGATGACATGGTGGATGAGACTGTTTGCTCTACAAGCACGAGTATCTGAGTTTTAATCTCCAGCACCTATGGAAAAAGAGAGTCGGGTAGAGACAGGCAGATCTCAAGAGCTCACTGGCTACCTAGTCTAGCCATTCATAGTTTTTAATCCTATGTCCCATTCAGTGAAAGACCCTTTCTCAAGACAGTAAAGTAGAAAGTGATGGAAGAAGATGCCAATGCTCTGTCCTGCATGCATGCAACACACAACCACACAACCATACATACACAGAGAGGGAGAGACAAAGAAAGAGAGAGAAAGGAGAGAGGGAGTGTGTGAACCTAATTGTGTATTTCTTTTTTTTTTAATTTTTTTTTAATTTATTTATTTTTATCTCAATCACAGGTTGGGTACTTTGAATCCCAGGCGTAGCCCCCTCCCCCATTCCCTCCTACCCTCCCACTCCCTCCCTCATCTCCTTCTTCCCCGCCCCCTCCAAGTCCACCAACAGGGGAGGACCTCCTTCCCTTCCATCCAACCCCAACTTATCATGTC
>CM053766.1:44513027-44605145 GCA_028658305.1 Pachyuromys duprasi
TAACAACCTCCCCCAGTGTATTTCAAATGTCATATATTTCAAATGCTCACACCTATTGGCCTGCCTTTCTCTCCACTCTTTTCCAACAGTTCTGGACATGTCCCTCAGAAGCCATGCAGAGATTAAGGAGCCATTGTTGGATCTCTGGTTGGAGGTCCTCACAGGAATGCACTCTCATAATATTCTTGGTCATTCTCAAGGAACATTTCAATTTATGCCCACGTAAGATCGCTATCTCTTGGCCCTCCGCCTATTGTCATGAAGGCATAACCTTTGTTCTAGAGCTGCCCAGCCCAGTGCCATAACCACAGACCGAATTGCTAATAAAGTGAATGGGAGCCACTGAAGATTAAGCCTCTTCTCTCATTATAAAAAAAATCACAGATGTTATAGGATAATTGGAATTTTCATACTAAGTCCAGAGCTCTGGAGTAGTAGATGATCCTAAAGATGATTGCTCTACAAATCAGTCATGGGGAACTTACTAATGGAATGATCTCTTAGCAAATGTGAAATAGTGTGGCCATGTCACCCACTTTTGAGTTACTTAAGGAAACTTAAGATAGTTCAACTGTTAAAATGTTCTGTTTTTCCCTTTTAAAAAATTACATCTTTCATAGTTTTTGTTTGTTTGTTTTATTTTATTTTGAGAGAGGGCTTCTCTGTGTAGGCTTGGTATAGCCTTGGCTGGCCTGGGCTAACTTTGTAGGCTAGGCTGGTCTTGAACTCACAGAGATCCGCCTGCTTCTGCTTCCCTGAGTCCTGGGATTACTGTGTATGCCACCGCACTTGGTGTATTTATAGCCTTAATTCTACATCTGCTGTGCATTGGGAAACAAGTCAAACTATGCCACTATGGCTACTCAGTAAGGATTTGAAGTGAGTTCCCCAAGCCTTCCTAGTATTTTCTCTTCTCCGTCAAGCCTTCCCTCCATCCTACAGTCTACCTACACCATCTCATTGTCTCTTGCTACCTTTGTGCTTTCTGGAGGCTCTACAGTTATGAATTTCTCTCTTAAAACACAGTTCCTCCAAATTTAGACAATAACCCAAACAAGCTGGGACCAGAGCAGAATACATCCCAGCTAACCACTGCCCTATTAAAGTAGGTCACAGCACTTCTATATGGGAGCCTGGGGTTCTATTTGCTTTTATAGCCACTCCAACACCTTGTTGGGTTATATTATGATTTGTTGAGGCCTCACGCAGTAAGTGGTCCTAAACTAAGACATGAACTTTTCCTTGTTTCTTGTTCTGTCACAAGCTAATGAATTCACTTGAAGCAATCTTGCTTTATAACTGTTCTGTGAGTTCAGCATCCAGCCCTTAACTACAGCTCTGGTTGTAGAGCATGCTGCCATGTTGGCAAATGTGGAATTAATTAAATGTCGGTGTGCTTCCATCAGAAATAACACAGTTCGTCTTTACTCTCACAGCATCGTGGTTTTTCTCTGAAAGCAAGACAGAGGCAAAGGGTGATTGTCTAACCAGATCAGGTCAAACCAGACAGACATGATTCTCCCTCTCCAATCACAGCATTGTTCCCTCCCTCCTCAGAACTGACAAAGTGATTACAAAAACACAGAACTTGGTAAATAAAGAGAACTGGTGATACCTACCCCAGGAAGCAAGATGCTAGCCAATACACTCTAGGGAAAATTCAGACAAAATATGCCTTTTTTAAAATCCTAATTTAGACAATAAGCAGCAGCAGTGTTGAGAGCCCATGGCTTTTCACTCAGAGTCAACAATAGTGGCACGTCCTATGATTTTACTTTTTCAACACCCTCCCCAAACAAAGCAATGAAACGTAAGATGCTGTGAATGAGACTCTGAAATTTAAGGAGGCAGGATAATGGCTTGCAGGTGTGGACATTATTCATATTTTAAACTAAATTAAATTCTTCCCTATTGCTCCAGCAAAATTAATACAATGCAATTACCACAAGGTGAGATGCTTCTAGTACTTAAATGATACACTAATTTTGATGACAGTTTTCACTCATGCTAATCAAAGAAAGGATATTGATAGGATTTATATTTAAAAAATAATACTGAGGTGGAGTGTAGGCACTAATCCTTCATTTACAGCCTAAAAATACTATGAAATTTATAAACCCCAACACGAGATCCTTTTATGTCCATTTCCTTCCAGTATAAATCACTAAGGAGGCGAAACAAAAAAGGGAGAGCAGACCCCACTAGGGTCCAGCTTGCTTAAGAACGCAGATGATGTTTGAAAGGGGTTGGTTATTCTATAAGCCGTTGGGTTGTGAGTTCTTGTTTTGTTAGGTTTGTGTGTGTGTGTGTGTGTGTGTGTGTATTGGAGAAAGAGAGACGGAAACATAAGATGCAGTGAATGAGACTCTGAAAATTAAAGACAGACAGAGACTGCCTACCTCTGGCAATGTGTGCTGAACTTGTGCAGTCTGTATTTGTGGCTTCAAGACTGGTAAGAAAAAAAGAAGAAACAAACTCGTGTGCAAAGTCCTGTTTGCCATGTTGGCACAGCCTGAGATAACAGGAGCAGGCAGAAGGCAGAGACTGAACCCTGTGCCCACACCCACTGCTATGAAGGAAACGGGGTTGTTTCCTAATCTACATCCTTTAGCTTGACCATTGCTTCTGTTGCTTTTGCCAAACAGCGGCAAAAAGAGATCTAGTAAATTCAGATAATTAGCATAGCATAAGTATTTGGTAATTATTTGTCCCAAGCACAAGTTGTATTTCATTCTACATCATGGAAAAGAGTGCTTTTTTTTTTGATCAGTTTGAAAAAATATGAAGGAAAGAGTAATCTTTAATTAACCAGGATTGTATCAAACTTGTCTAATTTCGTTTTATAATTTAAACAGAACCAGACACGAATATAATAAGTTGGGTCTTCATACTGTTTTGATTTCTTTATGATTTACTTGAGGAGAAATGAGTGTGGGGCTCGGCTACCCCCACTCACAGTGTTTCTTTTAAGACACTGAATACCAAAGCCACATTAAAAATAAATAATAAATAAATAAATAAATAGGAACACTGTTTCGCTCTATGTCCCACAGCAGCTTGATAAATAAGTCCTTCTGATGGGGACAGCAGAAGCAGTGAGACAAAAAGTTGAACTAAGTATGTGGATGCCAGGATGGAGGGATGGGGAGGAAGGGTCTTTGGATGAATTCCACAGTCTCAGCAAATTCTAAGCCGAGAACCCAGCAGCCGTTTCACTGCCACTCTCCCTAGTGAACAAGTAACTTCTTTGCTACTCTTTCCTCTCTGTACCAAGACACACACTGAGATCACTTTCAAAAAACACACCCGTGGAACTGATAGCTAACTCTCTTTCAAATAGATAGGTCTGTCTGTTGCCCCTATATTTGGTCCTTTTCACCTTGTGTTTAGTAAATACGTGGTGTGGAGAGTCACGAAACATGGAAGACGTTCCAGCCATGAGTAGATGTAAGACAACAGAGAGACGCAAAAGTGTGCACACTCACCCAGTCACGGCATTCGAACACAAATTCTTTTTACTTATTTATTTACTTTCTATGTTGGGGAGGGATGCACATGAGTGTGAAGGTACCATAGATGATATGTCAAAGTCAGAGAACGACTTTTAGGAGTCAGTTCTCTCCTTCCACCATTTGGGTTCCAGAGATCAAACTTGGGTTGTCAACCTTGGTGCAAAGGACCTTTTCACACTGTGTCTTCAGTACACTGTAACAGCCAAAACAGGCTGAAAGGAAGTGTTTGTGAAACCGGGATTCTAGAAAGTCTGTGCTGTCTTTCAAATGATCAAGAATCAATTTCTATTTCCAATACCCTAAATGCAACAAGTGGGAAGTGTTATGCTATGTCTGCCCTTTACCCCCACCACCTCCAACCGCTACATAGTTAGGTTTTTTGTGTTTTGTTTTGTTTTGTTTCAATTTTGGTTTTGTTTGGTTTTGTTTTGTGTTTTGTTTTTTGTGTTTTTTGTTTGTTTTTTGTTTTGTTTTTGTTGTTTTTTGGTTTTTGGTTTTTGGTTTTTTTGCTTTCCTACTCTTGCCTCATGGCTATATTGGATGAATGTTAAGTCAACAAGTCCTTCCTTAGAAGAAAACGATGTGCTTCTAAACAGTGAGCCCAGAAAGGCACTGCTGAGTGTCCACAGTGGGTCAGGGCACTGTCCCCAACTGCAACAAGAAAGATAGTTGCTTTCCAGAAACAGAAGCATTCACTGCAAAGGGCTACAAAGAAGTGCAGACCTCTCAATGGAAGCAATTTCATCAGCCTCATGCATGAGCGATGGGTTCTAAAAGAATTGTTCAGTCCTTCAACCCTCAACGAAACAACTGAATGAAATAATCAGTATCATTTTTGACTCAACAAATATTCTCAATAGCCAATCCAGTTATGTACTTCCTGATAAGCCTAGTGCTTCAAAATAATTTTCTGTTTCTTTTCGACACTTCTTACTAGTTCACTGATTTAGCCTATTTTCAATATTGTTTACCCGGTCTTCTGCTCGCATAAGAATAATCCAGACAAAATAACAAGTTAAAAAAAATCACCATGTCTATCAAAAGTATGTATCCTTAATTCTAATCTTGTTTTCTTCTATTTGAAGCCAATGGTTGAATATTAAAATGTATAAAATGCAATTGAATATAAAGAATTTTATATGAATTAGTGTTGATAAAATACTGTTTTTGTCCATGAGCCCATGCTGATAAGCATGAGGCCCAATCAGAAGTCTTTTCTAATATTCCAAACACAAGCAAGGGGCTGAAGAGATGTCTCAGAGGCTACAAATAGAGGACCTGAGTTTGCCCAGCCCCCATGTAGGGTAGCTCACAACTCCAGCCCCCGGGGACCTGACACCCTCTTCAGGCTTCACAGGCACACACCTGGACACATGATGCAAAGAAAAGTAAATCTCTAAACTATTTAACTCAATAATGTCATCAGAAGGCCCCCCACCTCCTCAGTCAGCACCCCACACTAACACAGCCTTGAAAACATCCAGATACCGTAAGTGTAAGGCACAATACACTTAAGGAAGTCCTTATTCTTTAGGGCTGAATTTTTCTTCCTGCTTCTAACTCTCATCGTGTTTTTCTCTATTTTTCTCTTAAAATGGTACATGTTAAGATTATTTTTATAGACACGTCTTTTCCCAGTAAAATCCTCTCCTGATTCCCGTTGCCAGCCCTTTTTATATACCACGCACTGTGCTGAGACTCCTGTTCATAGTAGATGTTTAACAAACCTTATTACAGTGAAATCTTGGGAGAAGGTATAGATTTCCTTGTTTTCCCACCAACTGATTCCTACTGCTATGAAAGGAAAGACATTCCTAAACAACAAATGAGGTTACAATCACTGGGCATTGATAGACTCCAAGAAGTTTGATAAAATTGGTAAAGGCTCATTTGAAAATTAACCCGCCTTTAAAAAAATCTCATGTTCATACCTTTATTGTAGGAGTTATGGCGAGCTGTGGGAAGCTTCCTAATATATCATGTTAGGATGATCGTAATATATCATCTTTAGTGCAGTTAACTCCACGTGTTTTTCTATTGCTTGAAACCCCCCTTAATGCTTTAATCTCATGATATAGGGAAATGGAAAAGACAGGTGCCACAGATCATCATGTGAGTTGAAGGCCATCACAACCTGCATCTCAATTACAAGGCAGGGGTAAGCTAATCATGTGAGCTAGAAAACACAAAACAAAACAAAAACCAGAAGCGAGCCCAATGACGCCAAAAGTCACACCAGGTTTCCGGGTTCTACAGGGGAGAAGAGAGAGACAAAGACAGAGAAACACACAGAAAGAGACTGAGACACACACAGAGAAGGGGAAGAGAGAGAAAGAGAGAGCCCAAGGAGGTTGCAGACAGAAGGTGCCTTGCCAGCAACCAGGGCTTCAAGATAATGGTGAACTTATGCAAGAGATAAACCTGTCTTACAATGGGCACGTTGACTGTCAGCGCCAAGGCCCAGCCCACTGGAAATCAGAGTTGGTGGAGTATGTGATTAGTGTTCTGTTTCATGCCACACCTTGCAGTGGAGGTCATCTTTCCAGTCATTAAATAATCTAAGAGTGATGTGTACACAGAAGAGTTTGTTCCTTATCTTTTCCATGTCACACCTGGTACTTTCCATGGACTCTTTGTTCTTGTTTTAACAAAGTTGTGTAAAGGCTTTTTTTTCCCTTCCCGATGACTTTCTTGAACTTGGCAGTTTAACCCTGTAACAACCAGAGTTATGGAACTTTCACTCTCCCATAGAAAAAGTTAGCTGTTAACAAAATCATACAGAAAAAAAAAACACCCAATCAATTGTTACTATTCCCTTAAAGAACATTAACTCAATTGGTTAGTAGCCTAACAGTACTTTAAATCTCCTTTATGCCACTACTGCACTGGTGCTTCAGGGGAAACATAACTGAGGAACTAAATTTACCACAGTTATAAAATATCACATGAGAAATATAATTAACTCTTATCAAGTTCACTGATACATATCTTCAACATTGTTCATCTCAAGACTGAGTGGCAGATCAGCTAGATTCATTTCATCCGTTCCGCAGATAACCAATGCAAGGGACTCAGGGTGAGATATAGCTTGATGCTAGAATACATGCCTTGTGTATATCCTTGAGTTCAATCCCCAACATTACAGAAGGAAAGAAGGAATGGAGTAGAGAAAGGGAGGGAGGGGAAGAAGGATAAGAGTTCAGGAAGGAAGAAAGGAGGGTACCCTCGGAGAAATTAGATGATCTGTTTAAATTAGAAAAGAGAGAGAGAAAGAGTCAGACTCTAGGCTGAAGCTGGAACCTCCTGGGGCCTTACACATTTTCAGAGACAATGCCTTCCCCTGGCTGGCCATGTGCTGCCATCCACCTTCTTCAGTCTGAGGGTGCTGGTCAGGTCGAGGGCTTGCCAGCACCCTATCAGACTTCTCCCCTTCACAATTCAGCAGACCCTTCCTCTATCAAATCTGTGAATGTCGTATCCACATGTATGACTCCTGAACTTTGGTCTCTAACCCAGAGCCCTTACTGAGGTACTCAGTCACATGGCCAAATGCTCACTGGGTAGCATCTCTTCAGGATTTCATCAAAAACCCAAGTTTTCCATTTATTAATTAAACAAATTTCTAATATATTCTTGCCATGAGTGTTTCTCTGTCATCCAAGAGGCACAGTTCTATTGGTCACACTATGTCTTTGCTTCCCTCCTCTACCCCTCATGCGTGATCCATAATTCTTAGACCATTATTGCAGAAAAGTCACAATTAGCCCTCAGGCTAATTTCATGACTGTACTCCCAGCTGCATCACTCCTTCTGAAAATAAGCAGCCAGATTTCACTTCCCCTTGCCTCAGTCAAGCAACTTTCCATCTGATACCAACATGAGTCTTTTCTAAGTAAAAGCATGTTGTGATATATTATTACATAAAACTGTATGTGGCTTTCCTTTTTCATTTTTAAATTTAAAACTATTAATAGATAATACATTCACATGTTTCTAATAGCACAAAAAGATAAAGAATAGAAACCTTTCTACCATTCCCATATCCCAACTACCTATTTCTCTACTTTGTTCACATGCATCAGCTGTTCTTGTTTCAGATGCTCCATTGCTGTGGATCAGACTCTGCTTCTTGCCCACCTGTTGTCTTTTTATACCCAGCCCTTGATGTTCTTCTCTAGCATTCATTACTTCCATGAATACATTTTTTTCTGTCTGGGGTATTACCTGCACTGTTTACTCTTGCTAACCAAATATTATCCTTTCTTTTCTGTTCTCGTGGTATTACTTTAGATGTCATTAAATTCTAAGGTCCATGTTCCTCTATGGCTGATGGAGCAAAATGATCTAATGTCATGATCATATGTCAATTTGTTTACGGTTTCCTATAGTCTCTCTTACTAAATGTTTGATTAACTCCAGGAAGGCAAAAGCTGTGTTTATTCTACTGGTCTCCAAAGAGTACAATCAGCTTCCTAGAAAAAGAGGAACTCCATAATTTAGACTTAATAAATATTAAATAGTTGAGTCAATTAATATTTTTCCATAAACATCAGAAGTTTAATCAAATATTTCCTAAACATGTATACTTGCCAAGACAATGAAATGTGCTGTGCAGTAGAACGTTAAATGGAACAAACTGTCTCTAAAACATTAAGGGTTCTCTACAAAATAATTCTATGTTAAAGAATGCCATAGTTTCACAACCAAAATGCTCCAGGCATTGTAAAGATTCTATCCATGCTTCAAAAATAAAGGGCAAACAAGAATTGCATATTTCCCATGACATCTTATGACACATTCACAACTCTAAATGTACTCATGCAATTTCATGCATTATAACTAAGTTCCTTTGTCATTTGTCACATAACAAATTTCTTTTACTTATTCTCATGCACATGGATATTATTTTCAGATCTACAGAAAGGCATTTGAGACCGTAAAATTTTAGGAAAAAAAAACACTGTTCAGTATTTATTTTGTTTTCCTCTTTTAAAGGGAAGAAGTCTAATGGCTTGCCCTAAGTGGACTTGTTATGATCAACTTGGAATTCTTCACTATTAAAACAAAACAAAGAAAACATGTCTTCCTTCTCATCATGATAGGGCTGTACATCGAGAGATACTTCCAGACATTTCCCTTTCAGGTTTCAAAGGGAAGTATTAATCAAGCCAAAGATGGGAAATGATGACATTCCACCACTGAGGTTTCACTGCAGAGGCCAGGATTCAGTTGATCACAGGGCACAGGTGACTATCCATCAAGTAACCCATCATAACACACATTAAAATGTCTGGGCTAATCAGGACAGAAGCCAAAAATAATATCTTTTGCTGACACTCACTGAAGACTGTCAAAGGAATTCCCCTGAAAATATACTCTACAAACATGCAAGACAGAAACAGAAAATGACGTAAAAGAAATTCCTCTTCATACTGTCCCTAAAGCAAGCAAAGTTTACTTTTAGAGAAAAACATGAAACAGCTTCTCTCTTACCTAGGGCTTTAGATTGCAAAATTTGTTAAGGCCATCTCAAAAACAGATACATGGCATTTTGACCTAACAGCTACCAGAGAGTATAATAAATCTTCAACTTACATTAAACACTAGTCACAAGGAAGTATAACTACTGATATGCTTTCATATCTTCCCCATCCTTTCCGCAAACAATTAACTACATCTAGAAATCAATGACAATTACATACAAAACAAACCTGAAGACTGTGGGGTATAAACTGAAAAAAAAAAGTCTCCAATTGATTTAAGATTCATGCTGTTTTTCATTACAAAGAATGGAATTGTTCTTGTTTCCCTACTGGCCTCAAGTCTTCAGTTAGGCTCATATAACCACCCAGACCAATATTTGAGACAGTTACAGTTAGAAAACTACAGTCAAAGATACAGAATAGAAATGAGAACATGAGTTTTGATTCTTACACACACACACAGACACACACAATACCATTTCTTTTTGTTTGGTTGGGTTTTTTTTGTCTCTTTTTAAAATTTTTTTATTCACTTTACAGCCTGATCCTAGCCCCCCCTCTCTCCTAGTCCCACCCTCACCCATTCCCTCATCCTCAGAGAAGGGGAGGTCCCTATGGATATCAAACTAGTACATCAAGTCGCAGCACACTACACCTTTTCAATCTTAAAACCCTCTCTTCCTAACACTTGTGTTCTGTTTCCTATTGCCCTTTACCTAAAAGGTTCTTAGACAGTCGAAAGAAGAGTCTAAGCTTCTATCTCTGGCCCACAGTATCTATCTCAGAGTTCTTATAAGCAGTAGACACGCAAAATTACTAACAAATTAAATTATGAAGGTAGGTATCTGATGGAAAAGATAGAAAAATAAGCAAACACAAAAGCCATGGGAGAAATAGACATTTCAGTTTCTATACTACTGTTTCTCCCAATGTATGATAGGCCAGCTAGATCAGGCTTTAATGTTTTTCTTCATAATGATGCTTAAAAAGAGAAAAGTGCATGGGCTGTGTGTTCTTGGGTGCATCCATCACATGATACATATTGGTGCATCAGTCAGTGGGGGCATTTAGCTATATCCCTTAGTATATTCCCAGCTTTGCCTTAGAGAAGAGAAATACTAGTCAGGAAAAGGCACAATAATGTCTGCCCTGTGAGTCAATAAGGGAAAGCTGGTGATTTTACACAAAGACCATGACAGTTCAATGCAGCCAACCCCAATAAATCCTTCATCAGACGAGCTTTTTCTCAAAATAAACAAATAGATGAAAATACCCTAATTTTTAAATAGCTGTCTTGAAAGTTGAATGTTGCACCTATCTATGAAAAAAATCAAAAACACTTCCCCAAATGATTAGCTTTGAGTGCATGTATCAATTGCTTCATAGAAGAAGAAATGTCAAATGGCACCAGAAACAATGGCATGCTTTCCTGAACAGCACCAGCGTATTTCTTCCTTAGTCACAGTTTACATAATGCAGGAAACGGCTTCATCTGGTTCCTGGTCTTTCTGATCAAGTCAAAACCCTTAAAAGAAAAAGCTTTTTTTTTTCTTTCTGGTACTTTTGTTTTTCACAAGTTATATTTCCCTAAACTGAAAATGGGAACTGGACATGTGTGGAGAGCGCCTTCCAAGAAATACTTCACCAACAGCAAATTCATGACCCTTTTCCTTAGTTCTACAGGTGGTCAAGAAGAAAAGAAGGGGGAGAAATGTCTGTGATTCTGAAAAAGTTGATTCTATATTTTATGATGAAATATCACTTAAAAAATGTTTAACTCAGAGACATCAACATAGCGATTCCTTGGAGTGTTTGAAACCATTGCTTAGAAGAGCAGGAGGTAAGAGATGAGGTCAGAGGGCAGCTGGGGCCAGACTATGTGGGGCCTTGTAAGCATGGCAAGCAGCTCTGCATTCTACTCCCAGGGAACCGAGAAAGCATTGGGTAGCTTTACAGTAGCTTCTGTTTTTAATCAGTCACCTTGGCTGGCTGCAATGTGCAGAGCAGATTGTGACACGACAGGAGTGGTCAGGTACACTCTACCTTCATCAGGGAGGAGGTGATGATCTGGATCAAGATAATAGAAGTAAGCAGTCAGGGCAGGAGAATTCTAAATGGAATCTGAATAAATAAAGTCATGTAATCTAATGGTTCATTGTATATAGGTATGAGAAGATGAGAAAAGGCAAGGATGCTTCCAAGGTTTTCTTTGATGTGAGCACCTGATAAAATGAGGCATATTAGGGGAGAAGCAGGTTTGGAGAAAAAAGAAAAAAATCCAGAGTTTCTCTCTCTCTCTCTCTCTCTCTCTCTCTCTCTCTCTCTCTCTCTCTCTCTCTCTCTCTCTCTCTCTCTCTCTCTCTGTGTGTGTGTGTGTGTGTGTGTGTGTGTATGTGCATGCATGTATCCATGTCCTTGTGTATATGGAGACCAGAAGGAAACCTCAGGTGTCATCTTCAGGAGTATCTTCGAGCCTGATTCTCAATAGACTACAGCCTACCAATTAGAATAGATTTGTTAACCATCAAATCTTCAGCATTTCCTTTCCCTGCCTCCCAGGACTGGAATTCCGAGTACATGCCCCTACACCCAACATTCTAGGGTTCTAGGGATCAAACTTAGGGCCTCATACTTATTAGGCAAATGACCTCCCTATTCTAAAACCTGAGTTGTGATGTTAATGAGTACATGGTGTTACATGCCTTTAATCCCAGAATTCCAGAGGAAGACACATTTATGTGAGTTCAAAGCCATCCTAGTCTACACAGGGAGTTCCAAGCCTGTTGTGGTTATATAATTAGACCCAGTAGATAGACAGACAGACAAATAGATAGATAGGTAGGTCACTGATTAATCATCTATGTAAGGATGACAGTTGACAGATGAAAGTCCAAGAATTGGTGCAGGGATATACACAAGGAAGTAATGAGCACAGTGCTATCTTCTGAAGCTCTGTTATGAGTGAAATCACCTTCTGTAGAGCATGAAAATAGACAGAGATTACAAGAGATCCAATTATTGAGCCTCGGTGTTCTAATACCTATAGATTGAATGAGGACAAGGAAACTGCAAGACAGATTTGGGAACAACAAGTAAGCCAGAAAGGCAGAGTTGATTGACTTGCAGGAAATCAAGCTGCTCTAGTTTTAAAAAAAGGAAGTGATTCATTGAATCGGGTAAAGTGGAGCTTAAGAATTGTCCATAGGCTTTGGCAATATGGTGATTACAAAACTCTTAACAAGAACCCTTTTGGTGCCAATGTGAGATGAGAATGTGCAAGAAAGAAAATATGTAGGTTACATGACTTGCCTCCAAGAAAAGCGTAGAAATAGCAAGATAATGGAAGAGGTAATGGTAGGTACAGTCAAGAAAGCTTGGCTTTTAAGTAGAGGCTGGTGTTACGACCCTGAAATCACGTCTGCTAAAGAAACTGAGGCAGTGTATTCAAGTTCAATACCAGACTGGGACGGAGAGTGAGTTCAAGGCAAGTCTTGGCAACTTGTTGAGTCCCTACCTCACAATAAAAGGTAGAAGAAGTGTCGAGGATATGAGATGTACTAAGACACTTGGTTAGTTTGTGCGTGACCTTGGTCAAGCAACTGAAACTAGCCTCAAATGTATGGCAGCCCTCCTGCCTCATCGTCTCTAATGGGTTGGAATTGCAGACATGTTTCACTAAAAGATTGACTTGCAAACATGTAAATAGTATGCTTATACATAGACAGAAGTGATCACATGACACAATAAAGCTCAGTGATGCTCCAGAGAGAGAGGGTGGCGTCGCTGGAGGTCAAGTGGGAGAGGGCTGGTCCAGTACACATGGGAAAGAATTCCTTAGGTCTGATAAAGAACCCCAAGGGCAGAGTAACGGGGAAAGAAGAGATGGAGAGGGGCAGACATAGGAGGATCTTCTGACCTGGGCTGTAGTATGGAGTAATCTCAACCTAGCTTACCTTCTTGGGCATATTTGTTATCCCTGGATACTAGAGGAGAGAGATGTGTGGTTTGAGAAAAATAAAAGGTGCAAGGTAGTTTTTATGGAAGGTACAGAGAAGGGTAGCTGGAAATGTATTGTTGTTTTATCTAGGACTGAAAATTGGCCAACAGAGAAGTATAGGAGTTGAGGTCATATGCAAAAGAGTTCTCATACTTGAGGAGCTCTTCATTTCTAACTGATTAAGATGGGCCAATTGGCAGCTCAGTCTCCATGCGGTTCTCTGAGTAAGGGAAGCAGCAGCTGCCTCTCTCATGAACTCAGTTGACTGCTCTTTGATCACTCACCCCTGATGATGCAGCCTTGCCAGGCCACGGAGGAAGAGGATCCTGATGAGACTTAACAAGCTGTGAGCAGATGGCAATAGTGGAGAACTCCTCCTTTCAGTGGACTAGGAGAAGGGGTTGAGGGAAGGAGGGAAAAAGGGTGGGACTTGAGGAGTTGAGAGAGAGTGCTTCAATCAGAATATATAATGAATAAATTGTGAAGTAAAAAAATTTAAATGATGACAAAATCAGTACAATTAAGTGGTCCCTAGTTAAAAAACAACAACAACAACAACAACAAAAACCTGCCATTTCATCAAACCAAGACCCATCTGGACCTGTCTGTTACTGCGTCCTAACCTAATTCAAAATGCATTTTAATGTTCTGTTTTCTAAAATGTCAAATAGCTCCTTCAGTTCAAGAAGATATTTTCCTGTCTCTTCTTGCATTCATTTTCATTGTTTTAATTATTGCAAGAAAAGCATGAGAAAAAATGGTAAGATTATAGAAGAAAAAAAAAGATGTCTAATGATAAGCTAGGGTCAGATGGAAGGGGAGGAGGTCCTCCCCTATCAGTGTACTTGGAGGGGGCCAGGGAGGAGATGAAGGAGGGATGGGGAGAGTGGGAGGGAATGAGGGAGGGGGCTACAGCTGGGATACAAAGTACATAACCTGTGACTAATATAAAAATAAATAAATTACTTAATTTTAAAAAAAGATGTCTAGAAAGGAAATGCAAGAAAGAAGAAAAAGGTAAAAGTGGAAATGGGTGAAGCAAAGGAGGAATTCATGACAGGCACTAACATAAAAAATGGGCAAAGAAACGATGGAGAAGAAATGCCAAGGAAGACACAAATTGCAAAGGCACAAAGGTAGTTCAGAAGTTCTGGGAGTAAGCTAGGTACCCTGGAACATCTACACTTATGCTTTATTTCACCAAATGCTTATTAATATTGTGATTATTATCAATGAAGCACACTTGACATACTCAACTAGGTGGAAAACACTATGAAGAGACTGCAGCCATATCTAACTTTTAATTATTCATGGCACCTAGTATTGGCATTTTTCAGAAGGAGAAACAGTTGCAGGGAGCGTTAGTGGGATTGCTGATCCTTCCAATCCAGACCCGCCCATGTTATCCCCATTAGGGCTCATGTCCTTTCTGCCCATGTTACTTTTGCAGTCAGGAAATGCAAAGCAGGGTGAATTCTGAGCCAGTTGACAGGGCTTCCCACATTGCTTCTCCTTCTCTGGCCAAGTCCAGAGGGAAGTGGAGACGAAAGGCAGGCAACCAGCAGAATGGGCCCTGAAGCATTGACCCCAGGGAACTGAATGTGAAGCAGATGGGACCCAGACACTCATCCAAGTCTCACACTGTCCTGTTCGGCTCTTTTGACACTTCATTTGGACATATTTGTTTAGTCCTTTGAAAATATACTTGCACTCACGGATGGAGAATTCAAGTGCATGCACAAATATTTTCTAGAGATGTTTTGGCTCTCTTCTTAGAAGGAAAGATGAGATGAGAAAGAAGAATAAAAGTCGTTTACCAATCGTTTTCAAGCTAAATGTTGTAAGTGCCTAAGCACATAAAGCCCCTGTACATTTTCTGAGGGTATATATGAGAATTAACAAGTTCATGCCAATGTTCTGACAGATTTCCTTTTAGGGTCCACAATAACTCTTGCTAGTTCATGT
Organism: Pachyuromys duprasi; assembly: GCA_028658305.1. Classification (NCBI taxonomy): domain Eukaryota; kingdom Metazoa; phylum Chordata; class Mammalia; order Rodentia; family Muridae; genus Pachyuromys; species Pachyuromys duprasi. The sequence continues at coordinate 44,527,985 of CM053766.1, forward strand.
AAACACACTGTCGCAGAGCCAAATGCAGCCTTGGAATCTTCAAAATCCAGTACTTCTACATAGTCTTTAGAAATGGGTGGGAATAAACCCAGGAGTTGAAATCAATGCATGATTTCTAGTATAAAAATATATCATGATTAGATACAACACAAAGACATATTCCCATGATATTAAAAAAAAATCACTAAGCCAAGCATGGTGGCTCACACTTTTAATCCTAGCATTTGAGAGGCAGAAGCAGGTAGATCTCTGCAAGTCCAAGTACAGCCTGGTCTATAGAGTGAGTTTCAGGACAGCCAGGGCTACACAGAGAAATACAATCTCAAACAATAACAAAATGAAAAAAATCACACAGGTAATCAAATGTGAACACATGTTTAAGACTCTAAACTCATTTGCTCTTTGGCAAAATAAATCTCATATATTCAATAAGAATTGGTGCTTTCCTGATTGAAGTTAGAATTTTAGGAACTAGTTAAAATAAGTCATGCTTAAAAGGAGAAAAGTTATGAGTTTTGTAATTCAAAATGAATTTAGAAGCCAGGCCAGACCTGAGCTAAAAGCTGTGGATGGTATCTACAAACTTCCGTTCTTTCAACAACTTAGAAGGAAGTTTCTAAGTTAACATGCAGCTCAGAACACTAAGTGATTCTCCCCTTCACCACACACACATACACAGAGAGAGGCACACACACAGACAGAAAGAGAGAGAGACACACACACACCGTGCCAAAAGATGGTGGTCCTAACGAGGGAGACAGTATACAGAAACTCTCTGTGCCAAGGATTCCAGATACTAAGCAGTCTCACTAATAAAAGCATAACTAAGTTTCTCGAGGTGCCACAGTGAACAAAGCTCCCCAGCTATTCTAAGAGTCAAAAGCTCTGAAATTCAAAGGAGTCACCTTTAAAAGGTCTGATAGTTTGTGTCTGTTACTCCGTAAGATGATACATGGAACACAAATATCACCCGCACAGGAGTTGTCCTGTGCATTCATATGTCACCCATCTCCCAGTAAAGGAAAATATAATTTTAATCAGGTCTTCACTATGGCATGGCTCATTAGTAAATAAAAAAGTCTACATGCTATTCCTCATTTCTGTGCCAACTTTGAAAGCTCATCATATTAACAATCACAATTTTCAGCAAACTAAATTTAAACACCATGACCCCAATGACATGGAGATGGAGTTAACTTTGCCCCAGTGTCGGGAACCTTACAAGAGGAATTACTAAATAGCTCTCTTTGTTATTATAGTCCTCAAAGTGATAAAGCCCAGGGATAGAGGATTGAGTAGGGACCAACAATGCCACCTACTTAGGCTCCTTGGAAGAATTTTATTTGCTTTACTGAAACTCCTTGCCAATTCTGGCACTGAAGTTAAACAAGCCAGTGAAAAGGCAACACTCAACAGATCACACCTAAAAACAAATACTAAAAAAAAAATTGTTTTTAAGACTCCATATTTTCAGAAAGTTTAAACAGTTTTAGAGACTGTTGGGAGATACCTCCCCCCTTGATATGACAGTAGCCATTTGTCATTCCAATTAAAATTAATATCCCTGAAGGAAAGGAAGGGAGGGAAAGAAAAAAAGAAAAATAAAGAAAGAAAGAAAAAAGTGAGAAAGTAAGGAAGAGAAAGAAAAAAAGAAAGAAAGAAAGAAAGAAAGAAAGAAAGAAAGAAAGAAAGAAAGAAAGAAAGAAAGAAAGAAAGAAAGCTCCTTTTGTTAAGGTTGCTCTGAAGATTGTGACCACACCAAAAGAGGTCACTTGAAGAGCTGTGAGGATGTCAGCCACTGATCCACACATTCCTAACAGCCCAAGATGCAAGGCCATTCATAACTGTCTCCATCTTTTTTCTCTCCAGAGTATACTTACTTCAAGAAGTAGAATCCTGGTTTATTTTACTCAAATCCAGAAACTCACCACTTCTACAGCAACAGACGCTTCCCTCATCTCTGTCCTAGACATCCAACATCCGCAGCCATCACCACTTCTGGAGTATGCCACAGGACAGCATCTAAACTTCAGATGATCTAATTCTCAGATTTTGCCTTCTCTTTCCCTCACTCCTTCCCCCCTCCCCTCCCCTCTCCTCTCTTCTTTCTTCCCTTTCTACCCCATCTCTTCTTTCTCCCTCTCTCCCCTCTCTTCCCAACTCCTTCTCCCTCTCTCTCCATCTCTCCCTCTGCCCTCTCCCTTTATATATATATATATATATATATATATATATATGTGTGTGTGTGTGTGTGTGTGTGTGTGTGTGTGTGTGTGTATGTGTGTGTGTATGCACGTTTGTGTGGGATAGGGGGTATAGATGGACATGACTGTGTTCATGTGTGCCTATGTATGTAGATGTCACAAGACATTTTCAGGGTATCTCACGATTTGGAACTTGCTGATTAAGCTGGGCTCTGCTGTTTCCACCACTCCAGCACTGAAATTGCAAACATGTGCCACCATCTTGAGATTTTTTTTAATGTAAGTTCTGGAAATTGAGGTCAGGTCCTCATGCTAAAAGAGAAAGAAACTTCCAATTGAGCCACCTTCTCTGGCCAGACTTTACATATTTTTCTAACCATCAGCTGTGTAGTCCTTAGTACCTATAATGGATTTCTCAAATGATTGGACAATCAAGAGCTCTGATAGCATAATAAAAAAAACTAGTTGGGTCTATTTTGAAAGTTAAAATACAAATTCATCATTTACTATATGGGAGGAAATGGAAGACTCATTCAATATGTTGCCCCTAACCATCATGTAATATAGGAGAACAATATTTACCTGGAAGGGTAGCATGTTTGACACAACCCGTGGGTATACAAGCGACATAACCTTAAAAATTAATAGGATGAGAGTGAGGAAATATTTCACAGTATCTAACCATGGATCCACACAAAGAGAGAAATGGGCTGCTGAGGAAGGATTCAGAGAAACTGTGTAGATCTACTGGTATTTTTAGAAAGGCATTTGAATATTTGTGGGGCTGAAGTTCAAGGGCAGGTATAAATAGGTGGACCATGGAATTTATCATCCAAATAAGATATTATTGAGAGTGAAAGTGGGTATTATTAATTATGACTCTGGAACCATACCAGTGAACCAGGACTATCCTAGGCAAACCAGAGAGTTTGGGAATTCTAAGACTGAATGTGCATATTGAAGACATACCCAGCGAAAGAAAAAGCAAAGACCAAAGTGGTGAGGAAGAACAGAGGGTGTATAAGCAGGGGCATTGCTGCTAGGAATATGAGAGTGACTAGTTCTCACCTACAAACACAGATGGAAAGACAATCCCACACCTTTCTGGTGTGCGTCTCAGCTACAGTGCACCAGTTAGTGTGAGAAGAAGAGGAGGGGAAGGTAATGAAGAAGTGGTGAGTTTTAGCTTTCAGGAAACTATCCGAGAATTCTGAAGGGGGCAATTGTAACCCTGAAATGCATACTTTGTTATAAGTCAGTATGTTGTTTGCCCTTTTACTAGCCACATCTTTACTATAAGATTCTGAACACTGAGTGAAGTTGTTTGGTTTAGGTTCCCCCTTTGTCCCAAGACAGCTTATGCTAAAATTGGTTGAGGTAGGAGACATTGTGAGAAACAAATAATTGCCCTCTGTGATCATACAATACATTCTGATTCTGCGCACAGTCCTAGTTATTTATTTGTTTGGTTTTTACTTTTATAAATGCCCTGAAAGAAATTTGATTAAAAATCTGAGCCTTGAAAAAGAAAAATAATTTACCAGAAGGTAGACTGTATTTGTGAAGGTCTTTATGACAGAAAAGCTTCAAAGCTGGTGTGCTGCCTATTGGGCCATCCAATGCCACTCTAATGTGACCCGATATTTACACCCAAGATTCTGGAAGGGTGTATATAATCTGAGGTTTTAATTATTAAAGCGAAGTCCACACATTTCTAAATGAAAAAGAAACCCTTGGTGAATAAGTGGAGTGGGAAGAGTGTCACTAGAACCAGCACCCCCAAAAGTGGAAACATCATTTAGTGGGTTTAATATCATCAGAAAATGTATTAGAGAATAGAGGGGAAAGAAGCCAAGAAGTTTGAAAGGCCTTGAACATGGTTGTTCATGAATGTAGTGTATCTATGCTGTGGTGTGATGGAGGGTAGGTTGAAGAAAAACACCCAGAGAAGGATGTGAGGAACACTTCAGGAAAGAAGGAAAGCATGGACAACAGGTGCAAGGATGACACCTAGCATCAAAATGAAAGCAGACGTACGGACAGACACAGATACATGAGTTGCCATCTTCAAGAAGGGAAAGAGGAGGAGTTATCACTGAGAGGGAAAGAAGGAAGGCCCTCCCAATGCTTTTTAAATTAATTAAATTAAATGTCAAGCTGATACAACTGGACTTTTGGAGAATATTGTTTTTTGTTTGTTTGTTTTCTGATTGCTGAGGCTGGTTTTCCAAAGTTTGAAACATCGAGAGGGTCACACAGCTTCCCTAGCTACCTTAAGCTCAATTATTATGAGCTTATCAAGTAATATTGGCTTCTCCACATGTGCCCCATTCATGCCGTATGTGTCCTGAGGGTTGAACCCAGGAGCTTATCCATGCTAAGCATATCACTGAGCTATATCCCAGCAAACACAATAATTTTTGAGCTATGACACTAGGCTTTCTGGCAGCAACATGACTTGTTTGCATGTTTAGCTAGGTGTGTAGTGCCTCCTTCTAGTACCAAGTATGTTTCCAACTTTACTGTGATGTTTAGACCAAAATGATTTCCAACACTACTGAAAGTTTATGAGTTTGACAGTGGAATCACATTTATCATACACCCCCTTCAACAGCATTGTCCTTCCACACTATGGCCCAGTCTCGTTTTACACAGCCCAGGACAGATCTAGAGCCATGACTTCTACACTGCTAGATTAGGCATATCGTGGAAGCACCTGAAACTCAACACCCCATCACAAACTCTAGTGTGAAACTTCTTCATTAAAAACCACTTCAAGCTCTTTTCCCAATTGACCACAAATGACCTAATAATGTTCCCTCTGTGGAAACTAAGAAATCGTATGATTAATTCTTTCTAAAGTAGTATTTCATTATCCTTAAAAATTCTCAAAGGCCGAAAATGCTGATGAATGGCTACTACAAGTAAATGATTTCAATTCATCCATCCAAGGGCTCATACAAGGATACAGCTTTTGTCTGGGGAGGAGAGGGTAACAATTCTCCAGGAAGAACAAATAATATGATATGAAGCGGAAGCCTGGGGATACAGGGTTGTTGACACTCATACACGTGCTTCCCAAGTGCTAACTAACAGAGGAAGTGCTGCTGCCCCCAGGATTCATCCAGACCTAAGAATACAGGAGCTTGAGGAGACCAGAACTAAAGCTCAATAAACAGACACCATGTGCTGACCTCTTCTTCCCTGAGATGTGTGTGCATGTTCCTTCTAGGGCTGTTATTAGGGAGTTCTATTTGGCAATGAAATGTGACATCCTTAGAAGTCCATTTCATGGAGGATTCCATAAGGTCGAACATCACTGGATCTCTCTTCCCATGACCTAGATGTGCCAGGAAGATCTAGGAAGCTGCCGAAGGCAGAGACAGACAGATGACAGACAGACCAAAGCTTATTTCAAAGCAACAAGATGTCAAAACTGCAATACTGAACCAAGAAATGAATCCAGGGCAAGGTCTATGTCCTTCTGTAATAGAACATCTAACAGTTTGCCATGTATGACCACAGCACCTCTGCCCAAGAGGTCACCAAAGAACTTGAGTGTTGCCTGTGCAGCTTCTCTTCAAACAATGGATCCTTGTTCCATGGCCTCCCAGCTGTGACAGGCATGATAAAAATGGAGGTTGTTTTTATATTCTCTGTGCTGTTTTGACACTGACAGCAGCATGGTCATTTGCCAAATAATCAGAGCACGCTGGCATTTTTATAAATAAAGTGCTGAGGTTTGATGGTAATCTGGGCAAGGAGGACTTGGAGGACAGACAAAACATGCCTTCTTTCCCATGCCTAGGAAACAGGCCTTCTTGGCGATTTTTCAACACACGCAGATTTCTTTTGACCAAAAGGCAGCCAGGAGTACAGCTATGACATCAGCCTAGCGCCAGCCTAGCGAGGTGACACAGGGAAGTGTTTCTCTCTCCTCCATGGCTTGCAAGAATGTGTTCCTGGAACTTGGTGAGTTATGCAAGGAGGATTTTCTTTCATGCAGAAGAGGCATGGGTGTGAAAGGGAAGGACAGAGGGCAATTGAGGTTCCCGTACTCTATGTGGGCACTCGCATAGATGGATGGTCCTTTCTAGAACCCTCGTTCCTAACTTAGTGATGGGGAAACCACATGCACACTGGGTAACAAAGGCTATGCCTGCCACAGTACAACAGAGTAGGACTCAGAAGCACAGGGATGATCAAAACGGGAGGGATCCATACATGCCCTCTGTAAGAAAACCATCTTTGAGCCTCAGGGGTGTTTGAACACCTACTCGTTACTATATACATTTATGTCTGCCTTGTCAAAAGCAGTTGTCTTTATAGGTTTCAAGGAATTTTTGTAAGTAGTATCTCTCAATTTTTCATTTAGGAAGCTCTCTGTGTGGTGAGTATATTTAATTGTTGTTTGACAAGTGAGAAAACTGATCTTCAGAGAGCTTAGGAAGGCACCAGGTCTTCGGTACAGATTCTCCAACCCTTCTTTCTGTGCTGCTCCGGCTGCCATCTCTGATTCTCCCCATGTGTGCGAACTCCACAGCCCAAACTTCCCCAGTACTAAGGCAAGAAGGGGGCTGAGCACCTTGACATTTGTGTGGTACGACAGGAAGAACTTGCTCAGACAATTCAACTGTGGGGACTTTTCACTGAGGGTATTTCCATGGCCACTCCCTGCTACCCAACTCCTTCATCCCAGCAAAGTTAAAGCATGTGTTTGTATGTGGTGTGTGTGTGTATGAGTATTTGGTGTGTATATGTATGTATAAGTTTGTATATGTAAATATATGTGAGGTATGTGTACACGTATGTGTTTATATGTGTATGTATATATATATATATATATACATGTGAATGTATGTGTGGTGTGTGAAAGTGTATATATATGTATGTGTGTATACGAATGTATACGTGTGAAAGTATGTATGGTATGTGTACATGTATGTGTGTGTTTGTATTTCCGGTGGGGCAGACAGAGGTTAGTATCAGGAATCACCCCATCCCTCTTCCTCTTTATTCAGTGAAGCACTGTGTCTCCAGAAAATCCATAGCTCCTCTCCCCAGCCAGCCTGCTCTGGGGGTTCCTGTTTCTGAATTCCAAGACTGGAATCACTGGCTCTGACAGCACTTACCTGAGTTGTGGGTTCTGAACTCAGATGTTCAGGCTCTCATGGGAAACACAGCACACCGCAGTGAACCTTCTTTCCACCCCATCTTTCATCATCTTTAAGGCTGCATTTGAGGATTCAGCACATCTCTTTTCTAAAGCGTTAATGCAGCAGTGTTGGGCATCTTAGGGAAGGTCTGTCTGAAGGGCAGGGGACAGCACACGTGACTGGATAACATATAACTCCAGTCAACAATGCTTCTGAGTTTAGACACCGCTGAGGAGGGTAGGAAGATGGAGCTCAGTGCTGACCTTCCAGGACAGAGTGTGCTGCCTCAGTCCCTCTGCATCTCTGACATCTGTGTGGCCCTTACCTCTTCCCTACAGGCTGGTCAGCAGAGGCTGATGTTCTTCTTAGCCTCTCTTTGACAAATAGCAAAACAACTTTGCATGTTATTTATGATTGGAACTGGGTGTGAGAGCTGCCAGGGGTCAAGTATTTCATGGAAACTACAAACAGATAAGGATCCCTGAGTCTGTGTGAATTTCCACAAGTGGAAAGGCAACAGGTCAAGAACAAACACTGCAGGGTCCAAAGCTTCAGCTTGAAGCACGTGAGTTTGGAAATGCTCTATGCCCATCACTGAGCCAGGTACCAGGAAAACATGAAAACCAGCCATGGTGGCTGAGGAGGCAACTTGGCACAAAAGGACCCAAAGATGTGTGCCAACAGATATGCAGGAGCCAGCGAGGAGGGATCATGTATGGAGGAGAAGGCTCTTGAGGAGACCTCCTGATGGAAATTTCACTGGAACTAGGTTTGAAAGGATGAGCTAGACCTATGAAGGGGAGACAAGAGCCGCCTTGGCAAGAACAGCAGCAGCAGCAAGAAACAGCAGAGAGAAGCTCCATGCTCCTGGCGCAGGGAGTAAGCCACACTAGGGAGAAACAGATCTCAGTCTCTGAGCCTTAACAGTGTGCGATTGTGAGAAGTATATTCATTTCAGATGTAAAAACGTTTCCTTGTGTACAAGTAAATACTGTAATTGAAGTGACAGAGTAGACATGTAGAATTTATTATCTGAAAGAAAATCTAATCAATAGGTATTTCATTTCGAAAAGTTAATGAAATATTATGGAGAGAGTGGCCTTTTAAGCTTTGATTTTTAGATTCCGAGAAGGAGCTTAATTCCCAATGACAAGGTCAGTACTAGTTGAATGGTCCCCTGCCTCCCTCGGAAACAACTGCTCTTTCGTTCTTGAATTATTTATTAAAATCAGGCCTTCATAATTAAGGTGTGCCTAAACTTTATTTTTCCAGATCAGCAAGTTAAGAATCACGTCACCTTCATTATTTCTATCAATTTCAGAGTATATTAAAATATTCATATGGCATTAAACATACATTTTAGAAACAGGGTTGGATGTAAAACAAGATCCTCTTTTGAGTTGGTACTAATTAATATTCAGTGGTATAAGTACACATACATTTAATACTATTATCATCAAGGAAGGGCAGAGGGTTCGAGTCATTGCAAAGGACAATGTGGGTATATTTTATCTCCTGCTAATTAGCCAAATTAGATGAGCTTCTGGAAGATTATTTGAAAGCAAAGGTTTGCCAAGCCCACCTTCAATAAGCAGTTTTTATGTTCCCAATAGCCTAAGACTCAACTCTTAGATGACAAAAATAAATCTTCTGGTACATCCATCATGGTTAAAGCAAGCAACTTCCAAGGTCAATCATAGGGTCAGATACAAAAGGCGTGCCAAAGAGATGCATATACAAAACCCCCAAGTAGATGAGCTTCCTTGCAAAGAAATCCATGCGTTTGCTTGCATTTGAAGTAATGCACAGACAGACCTTCATGTGGGGTCCTATGGAATGTTTTCCCCAAATAGATAATATCTTTCTATAGAAGAAAATATAGTATAAAAATAATATTGTGCTCTTTTGTTGTTGTTGTTGTTGTTGTTGTTGAGATCTATGGCAGTGAGTAAACTCTGCATTGTAGGTGGTACATACAAAGTAGCAGACATGGCACACACTCGGTCATTGCCGAGGCAGCCCCTCTTTCAGAAGGATGTCTTTGTTTAATGAATGTGTCCCTCATAACTGTCTTTGAGAAGCAGACAGATGCTGATCCTGCAACACTCCGCACCTCCTTTGAAGCCTTTAAAGGCCTCACTTCAAAAACATGCCCTATTTTAATTATATCATCCTGGTACATGAGAGATAAGGTAATTTCTCTACTTCCCGGATCAAAAGGAACAGCAGGATTAGACAGAAGCAGCTTCGTTGACAATGGTTCCGGCTGCCTCAGGATCGCACATGAGAGTTTTATGCCCATCCTATGACCGACTGTGCTCTCTGCAGTGTCTGTGAGGAAGTTCCTGCACTCTGTTTGACCCGACTGAACCTTGTCACACTGCCTGCTCACCACCCCTGCTGGAGCAAGCACTAAATCTTACCAGCTATCTCTTTGTTGTCTCTTATGGGCCCAGCCCCTCCTTCTAGTCTTAGCAAGCCAGTGAAGTCGCACTTTTCACCTTTGCTGTTGACACGAGATGAAGCAACTGCAGTTATTTGAATATTGACCGCACATTTTGTCAACATCTCAAATTTTGTAAGTCAACTAGATTGTGTTTCAAGGCAAAAGCCTACAATTTCAGAGCTCATCTCTACTTGCCTGCTCGGAGCGAAAGAATGGGATGAAAAAACTCAGAACACTAAGAGAAAGTTTGTTTGGTCTTGTCATCAAAGAAATGAACCAAATTATTCAGCACCTTGTAAGTGTTTTTCAAACATTCTATTGTGGAAAAGGGAAGCTGTTAGTTTGTTCAAATATACTTACATTTGATCAGTGGCTGTGGAAAGCAGAGTGTGTGGGAATGGAAGTTATTAGAGTGCTGAACGTAGCATGAATTTACTGTGGTGGAGAACACAGATGTGGCAGACATGTCCCAGTGTCCACCTGATAATGAAAACGGGGGCTCTGGATGTCTAGCTTCCAAGTCCAGGCACAGCACAATGCAAGATCATGCGTTAGAAGCGTGTTATGCCTGATACCTACAGCCACGATCTCCTGAGTTTTTAAAAAACATTTCTTGGACTATATATCTAATCCAATTAACATAAAATACCACGCTTATGGCCATTCAAGTCTAAGAACCTGATGTTAGGACAAGATTCTTTGTACTGTGCTGAGGCTTATGAGTAACATCGTTAGCTCCCAGACTATCATCCCAAGATTTACCCAGAAACTCCTGATAACACTTGGCATCCAGTAAAGAAATGTTACTTGACACAAATATGGAAATATACTAAGGAAGATATGGACATGCTCTCTGCCTAAAAATGTTGATGTTTAATTTTTATTAAGTTTGAGAAACCTGATTTTTTTAAGTTGAAGATTAGTCACATTCGAGCCAATTTTGTGAATAAAGACAATGTTACTTTCTAAGGATCCTGAGTGACCCTCAAGCCAACCCAGACATTCTGCTAGATACTGCATTCAGTTGCTGAGGCAGAACAAGATTAAATTTTTCCTAAGGTGCTATTTGATTCTGCTGAATGAAGCAAACAGGTCTGGACCTGACATGAACGAAAAACATACAGACTAAACCCTATGCATACAAATTAAAGCCTAAGCTCCAAACAAGGTGTGTGCATCCACAAATGCTCAGTGTCTAAGGCCAGAGCACGGTCAAAAAAGCAGATGTCCCGAGGCTGGGCTGGCTAAGGAGGTGGTTGTGCGAGGACTCTGAGATTGCTTAAGATCTACTGGCCCCTTCTAATCATTTTCTAGATCCAAAGTGAGCTCGATTCAGACAAAATGTTCAGTGCTTCAAGCGCAGGCAGAATCAAAATACCTTACATGAAATATTCCAACAATTAAACAATAGAAGTGCAGCCACAGGCTCAACACCACCGAAGCAGACTTCTACAGCTTATATTTGACACTTTTGATCAATGTGTCAGTGGGACGTCATATAAGCTCATTGGGTTACAAGTCTAGTTACAAATGAGCACGCCGTCCTTCAGACAATTAGCAGCAGAGGAAAGAATTGCTGACCCTTGAACTTTCAGCATCCCCTCATACCAGGGCTTTCTTCCTTGCCTTCGGTGTGAGCACTAATGGGTAACAACGGTATGCAAGGGTCCAAGAGTTTCCTGGAATCTAGAGGAAGAACTATAAAGAGCTGACTCAGTCTAGACCAGCGTTCTCAACCCATGGGTCACAGCCCCACATCCAAAACCACAGATACTTATGATTCATAACAGTACCCAACTTGCAGTTATGAAGTAGCAAGAAAAAAAAATTTGTAATGGGGGGTCACCACAACGTGAGAAACTGTAGTAAAAAGTAACAGCACCAATGAGAATCACTTCTTTAGATCCTTGTGCAATCCTATCTATCAAAAATACTGCAGAAGTAGTAACGGGCTTCAAGCTATAGACTACAGAAGTATGTCTGTTCACGCTACAGAATTCATGTGTGTTATGTGCGAGAGAAAAAAAATGTTGTGCACATAGTTATAATCCCAACATAGAAGTGGAGGCAGTAAAATAAGTCAAAGAATATATTTGCTTACAATCCTGGTATTCACCAAACAATTTTCTGTCCTTGATCGACTCCTTCAGACAACCTGGAAATCTGCCTAATGCTTACAGTGTTGAATGCATCCCTTTAGGAAGGGCTCCAATACAGTTCTGATACAAATGTGAGCTTTCTCGAATATGGACAGATGTGCAGTTCTTAGAGTTGAAGTTGTTTTTATGCACTTTAACATTGCAGTCTAATAATGACCTAGCTAACCTCTTCTTCTGAAATGAATATCTAGTAGACGAAATGGAAACAAATGTTTATGTGAAACTTCATGGGAAGTTGGAATTAGTATTTGTTCTTCCCCACCCTTCTCTTAATCTATCAACTGCAGCTTCAATGGCTACATTGTGTTCCTGAGAAGGAAGCCACCAACCTAAGACGAAAACACTGAAAGAATCCAAGGCACAGAGGACACTGTTGAGCCAACACACCAGAGGGCATCGTGGGACCAATGTACCAGAGAGCATCAAACAGTCAATGAACCAACCCAGGACAAGCTAACTGCTTCAAGACAGGAGCCAAAGACTGGCTGTTTTGACAAACGTGATTACAAGATGGCTCCTGGTGTTATATTAGAGGCCAGGCTCAATGCCATTATGATATTTGCAAAGACCAAGACCAGTAACCAGCTCACTCAGTAAGCTGGAAGACGTTAACGTTGCACGTCCATCAGTGTCTACGCATGAACTGCAGTAGTTTTCCCGAGACGATTTCCATCTTGATTTTTACTCAAAACAAACAAGAAAATCAAACTGTTCCTTTACTATGTTACAGAACAAGTAGTGATGAGTTTCGACCTGTGGAACATAACAGTGCTTACGTTTCTATCAACCCCACGTGCTTCGTGTTATATGTGAGAAGTAAAACAAAAACGAACAAACAGTTGTGGGTGGTGGCACCTGTGCCTGTAATCCCAGCGCTTGGGGAACAGAGGCATGCGGATCGCAGGGGTTCAAAGTCACTTTCCCTGGCTAAATAGCAGTTCAAAGCAAGCCTGGACTACATGAGACCCATCTCAATAAATAAACTAATAAGTTAGTTAAATAACAGAAAGAAAAAAACACAGCCTTTTTACCAGGTTCTTCATTCAAATTCAATTAAAAATTTACACTGTCATGCAGTCCAAAGAGATGTATCAAAATATCTGAACCTGCTGTATCCTAAAAACCATTTGGAGGATACAGGCCAGCACTTGCTTGCCCATACACAGCAATGAATTCTGCACACCTTTCTCTGGGTCACCGAGAGGATACCTGGATTCTGGGAAGCTCCTAGAATTCCACTGAATTCTGAGCCATCGCAGCTCTCTCCAAATAAAATAGGTTTCATGAGCAGAGAAGGTGGCCAACCTTCATGACCTGAATTCAATATGAAGAACCCACATGTGGAAGGAGAGGATAGACTCTAATTGTCCTCTGATCTCCACATATGTCTAGTTCACACTCAGGCAGTCAAGTACATGGGCACACACACATACACATATACAAATACAAGAAAATAAATACATGTCAAAAACATTTTAAGTGGGATTCACAAACCAACTTTTAATTGAAATGTAGTTGAATTTTTCACCTTATCTTTTAAAGATTTATTATTTACACTATTCTGCCTGCATGCGGGCATGCAAGCCAGAAGAGGGCGCCAGTTCTTATTATAGTTGGTTATGAGCTGCCATGTTGTTGCTAGGAATTGATTTTAGGACCTTTGGAAGAACAGCCAATGCTCTTAACCTCTGAGCCATCTCTCCAGACCTAGTCTTACTTTTTCATCCAATGCTTTTTGACAAATAAATAGATGACCAAGATGAGTCCTAATAAGTGTTTGTGAATATTGTTTTAGATATTTTAAGTTACAGTTCTATGAGGTTCTGGATATGGAGAAAATAATGTCACTCTGTTAGCACTTTTTGTGTCTGTGCTGTATGTTAAGCCCTTGAAGCCAAGTAGAAAACATACTTCTAACTACAGCAGTCAAATAAGAATGTAGGCTATAAGGGAAATATTCACAGAGTATGTGCCAGAATGTAACATGTAAATTTAGTTCTAGAACCGAAGTGCTTTTAACTGAAGGCTAGGTAGGTGCTGGAAATTAGCTAGGTAAAGGAGAAAGAAAGTTATCACAAGTAAGTGAGGAAAGAATCTACTTGGAGCTCATGGAATTATGGAAAATAACAAATGACACCTGGGTCAGTCCTGTGCCTGAGTTCCACAGCAGAATTCCTAGAAAGAAAAGACCGATAAATATAAACACATATCTGTGTTTAAGAGACTCAAAGAGTTTGAATGTCAACTTTAAATACATGAAAGCTTGTATCAAGAAATATCAACATCTGATTCCATGGTACCATTCACGGACTTCTAGAATTGTTTATCAAAAATAAACTTTCTTTTGTACTTTTAGGACATTCTAGGATGATAAATGTTCTCCCTTGGTTTTGCTTCTTCAAATGGATGAAAAGGTGTTCAGTCAGTAGCGTGTTCCTCTAGCATTCATGAGGCCAAGTTCAAGCCTCAGCTCTGTATATACCAGACAGGGTAGGTGATGCATGTCTGAGATTCCTGGTGAGAAGTGGATTCAAGAGGATGAAAAGCTCAAAACCATCCTTAGTTACATATTGAGTTTAAGACCAGCCTAGGTGACACTGAAACTATATCAAACAAATGTTAAAACAAGGCTAGGGAGCTGGCTCAAAGGTTAAGAGCCTGTTGCTCTCGCAGAGGACTGGGTTCATTTCCTAGCCCCTCCGTGGTGGCTCACAACTCTCTGGAACTCCAGCGCCAAAGCATCCAACGTCCCCTTCGGGTCTCCTCAGGCCCTGAATGCAGGTAGTGCGTAATGTACATGCAGACAAAGCACCCACATGCATAAAATAAAAACAAATAAGTCCCTTTAAAGATGTAAATAACTGCAAACTATAGAACAGGAATTTCATATTATCTAAGTTATGTAATTCCATTTAAGCGATATTTTACAGCAAGGCTTTCCTGGACTTAGGTAACAAAACTCACTGTATCTTCTTAATTATATGTATATACTCTAAATTTGTATAAATAAATATACCTGGATAGCTACATGTATTACCCATAGAGGTATAGGCTGTGGTATTCAATTGTCTACAGATTTGCAGTAAAATACTAAGAATTATAATTATTACCACTTGGCTGTTCTTATCATTTCCCCACTTAAAATTTTCCATGTACTAGTAGGTAACTTCATATCACTTAATTCTATGGCACCTCCCACCAAGATGTAGATCTCGTTCTGAAAATGAGTAAATCGCATAAGAACAACAAACTCCATACAGATGATAATACAGGAAGGCAATCCAAAGAGCTTGTGACTGTGTTTGTACCTTTCTGAACAAAAGGCTTCCTCAGCTCAAAACTGAGAACAGCCATTATACCTCCCTGAAAGAGTAGGTTTGAATATAGAACTCAATGTGGCTCAGAAATATAAGACATGCACAGCTACAAAAATATTAATTATCATCTCTCCAAAAGGCAATAAAAGGTTTATGTAATAAGCACTTAGAAATAGTATCTCTACAAAAGCGGTCTGCGGTAAATTATGATGGAAGGCAGGAAGAGTCATCAGCAATGCGCCTTCCACTTTCACAAGTGTCGCAACACAGAGGACGACTGCAGGAATCCTTAACACATCGTTTATCTTCAGCCCCATTAAAAATTGATCTGAAAAGACACAGGATGGACCACATAAATTGACCCCACTATAAAAATTCAAAGGACTTGCCAGATTCATCTCTTTTTTTATTTTAATCTTTTAAAAGCATGTTTAGCTTGTATTCATTTGATTTGAGCAGGGCTTTTCTCTAAAATAAATTGCCTGTACATGCACACACTAACACATGTGGAATTCCTTTTCTGTAAGCCTCAAAGAGGCTTTTGATTCTTCTTCTGATTCACCAGAAAAGAGTGTGAGCCAGTGAGATGCGCACTGGGATTTGGATGGCTCCGGAGTCGTAGCATGCACTTACATGGAAACCAGATGGCTGCGGAGAACGTCTCTCTTATACAAAGAAATGATAATGATAAAATTAAAATAAATGGAGTTCTAAGGTGTTTCTAAGACTCTTATCCTCAAATGGAAGCCCAAAAAAGGTACACATCAAAAGACAACTAAAGGAAACAATACCTAAAATAACGTCTTAGACCATCAGAGCTGAGCCCCGTGCCCCGCTGGGGCCACAGCTTAGCAGGCGGCATTGTAGTACCCAGGACCCAGTTGTAGACAGGCCAGGCCTTCCATCATGCAGGGAGAAGGAAGAAGGAAGAAGAGAGAAGCAGAGGGAAATCATGATAAAGAAAGTGAAGGCCCTTGGAAGGATTCATTTTTTCCCCTCCCTGAAAAACTAACTGCATGGTTCTCAGATGGGCCGCTTAAAGGGCTTCACTTTTAATCTTGCAATATTAATTCCCTGAAGCTTTGAACTGACAGGCAGGCCAATGTAAATGAGCCAGAACAAGAGTCAGAGCCAGGATTTTTGTTGTACCATGACAAAAAAATGTGTTCTTAGTGTCCAGTGATTAATGAGCAGGCAAGAAGAAGGGTTGCAGCAGGCAGACATTGTCTTGGTGTACACATAGTTTACGGTGTCAGGGCAAATACAGGGAGCTTTCCCAAACACTCACAGATATACACTTCATGTATATGTATTCATACCACATCGACTAGCTCATGTAAATTCTCACAAACATTTACTACTTCACAAAATGTTTAAACCAGGCATGGTGGCACACGCCTGTAGCTCCAACACACACTCAAGAAGGAGGGAAGCACTTGGTGGAGGCTAGCCTGTGCTACTCAGGAAGGAGGGAAGCACCTTTTGGAGGCCAGCCTGTGCTAGTTAATGGTAATGCTGTCAACGTGAAATTAAAACTTTGTTTTTAAATTTGATAATGGATATCATATACTGATGAGCTGGCACTTGCACACAAAAAGCTCTGTTACTAATAACGTATCTTATTAAGAATAAGTCAGACTCACTACTTAACTGAGACTTAATTATACCAATAAAGGAAATTAACCAAAACTACTATATAGCCAGCGAATTCAGTTACAGAGAATAAACTTAGTATGAAATGTCTTCAAGAGTCCAATGACCAGAGAAGTGAGGGAAAGCATACTATTAAAGGGGTCAAATCTTTTTTTGTTAACGGAGAAAAACATCTTCCAGAAACTATGGTGCTCTACCAAAAGCATATCATTCTAGGTACGAAATGGACACTTACAACATCCTCTTCCATTATGCCTGACCACCCAAAAACGTTCAGGAGGAGCCTGACCAGGAACTGCACCTGTCTGTGAAGTGCAGTAGTGGTGACTGCTCATGAGACCTGGCTGAAGTCAAGAGAAGGCTTAGCCATGAGGCCAATGAGGCCGGGGAGGGAGGTAACACACAGGAGGTGGCCCACCAGCCACCCTCACTACCCGGTGTCACAGCTACAAACGCCACTGAGGAAAAGAAAAGCAGCCGCGCTATTTCAGAGCTGAATATAGTCCAGCACACGTAAGAGGGTGAGAGCACAGTGATTACACACGGCAAACAGTGCCACCTGATCAGTGCCTGGGCTAACTCTCCTCCCGTGTGTTTATCTCTCATTCTTCTTTCTCTCTCCTTAAGAGTACCCCACGTATGTGTGTATATGTGTGTGTGCACATGTGTATATGTTATATTTGTGTATGTATGTGGATATATATATCTGTACGTGAACGCATGTGAACATGTGCATTTATGAGTATGCATGTGTGTATGAGTGCGTATGTGTGTTCATGTGTGTGCATGTTGTATGTGTATAGGTATGTGTGTATGTGTGTTTATATGTATGTGTTTGCATGCCATAGCACACATGTAGACATCAGAAGAGCACATTCGAGAGCCAGTTCTCTTATTCTTCCCTGTAGGTCCTGGGCTGTGAACTCAGGTCACAGGTCATCCGGCTTGGCAGTAGGCATCATTACCAGCTGAGCCATCTCCCCAGACCCTCTTCTTATTCTGAGATTCTGAATTGCCCAAAGTAAGTTTACCTAGTACCAGCACAACTTCCTCAAGGAATAAAAAGTAACTCAGTGGCTAAATAAATCCCTTATAGATAGGCACTTTTTAAAAAATTCTTAACTTGCCTTAATTGTTAACAAAAAGGAAACAAGCAAATCATGTTTATTTGTACTTCTGTTTGAAAGTGGTCATATGACTGAGCACTTTCCTAGTACTTTCTGGTCTTTTCTTCCCTCCTTCCTTCCCTCCTTCCCTTCCTCTTAGCTCTTTTCTTTTGTCTTGTCTTTAAAACCTAAAAGCAAATCCAGTCACTAGAAACACACCTTGGGGGGCAACTTTTCATAACTCATTTCTGAGTGTTTTTCTTTGGTTTAATAATTCATTTAAATGTATTTAAAATGGTTTTTAGAAAGGAATTTGCAAGGTTTTGGTTTGTCATAGGGTTAAATCTGTAAGGAGTTAGCATATTGGTTTATTTAACCCTCGTTTATCCAATCAAGTTATATGACTACTTTTGTTACTTGTTTGGATTTTCTGCCTTTACATCGATATGAATGCTCTGGAATCAATTCTGCAGATTGAAGGGAAACTGCCCAGGGCAGACCGTACATTTACAAACTTTATCATTGCTGCTGGACTGAGACAAAATCAGTTTGAAAACTGATGCCCTTAGGTCACTGGAGACCTGTACAAGTGTAGGTCTCAAAGTTGGAATCACTTGGAAGCTTCAAAGATTTTAGTCTAATGCTCAGAGTGTGCTTGTAGTTAGAGACAATGACCTCATGGCATGGTTGACAGCAGAAGAACAATATTCTGGGTCAAACAAGAAGTGTTGTTTTGAATGTAGGCTCATCCTGTGCAAGAACACTGGGAAGACAGTCAAATATTTCAGGAACAAGGGTGATTTTCAAACGTCTTTTTTGAATTGATCAGGTGAAATGAGAAAAATAACTGCCAACAGTTGTCATTTTTTTTGTGGTGGCAAATAATGGCAGTGTCCCCTTGAACTTATGACCTATAAGGAGATAGTGAGCCAGCTGAAAAAGTTTGTCTGATAAAGGCAGATGAAATGATTGTCCATTAAATTCCCCTCAATAGAAGTAACAGAGGGCTCATTAGGCTCTGGTGTGTGTGTGGGGGGGTACAGAGCATTTGTTATGAAATACTGGATGCCAAAGGTTTTTCAGATTCATTTGTTCACATTTTGCAATATTTTCATAGACATTATTGGTTGAGCACCCTGATCTGGAACTCTAAAAACGAAGAATGCTCTCTAAGCCAGCTCTTCCAAGCTTTACAGGTCCCAAAATGTTTGAGGGATGAGACTGCAAGTGTTCAGGGCTCTGGTTCTGCTGCATGGGGTAAACAAGCAAGCAATCCCAGTCTTTTCAGGGTCGCATGCTTCCTTGTGCTCAGGGAAAAGTCACTCGAGTTTTCACTACGCATGATAGGTTCTGCTCACTTCTGAACTGAACAGGAAAGCTGAGGTTGGCTATGGGACAGACCTCCACATTCGTGTCAGGCAAACAATGTGAGAATAAGAAGGGAAACAGCCTCCAGTGGGGGAAGCGAGGGGTGTGTTCGGAAAGGACCGCATTTGACAGGATGCTGGGTTTACAGAGATGGTGCCTTCTCTGCTCCTCATGTTCTTGTCCTCCAGCCTATGCACATCTGCTCTTTAACTTAAGAAAACACAAACCTGCCTCCTTATTTACCCTGCCCTGGTCCTGCAGCACTCCAAACACTGAGGAAAGTTCCCCCTCGGTTTAAGGTTCATTAAATAGTATGCTTCTTCAATGAAAGCAAGGGAGCTATTTGAAGAGCTCCAAAGAGTCCCACTGTCAACATAGATATGTATGTATGTATGTATGTATGTATGTATGTATGTATATATATGTGTGTGTGTGTGTGTGTGTGTGTGTGTGTATTAGTTGGGACCTACATGGTAAGAGGAATTTATAGAATTTCACAGTTGACCTGATTTGAAATGTTTAAAATATCTTAATTTTTCTTATGCTTTGTTTTCATTATCTACATTTAATTAGTTTGAAAATAATGTGACAAGATATGAAAAAAAAGTGTTTTTTTCAGCCCTACTTTATTTGATAATTCATGCTTATATCCAAGCCATCATTATAAGGTTGCGGTGCTGGCTGGTTTTATGATAACTTGTCACGCTGGCTGGTTTTATGATAACTTGTCACAAGCTGGAGTCATTTTGGAAGAAGGAACCTCAATTGAGAAAATGCCCTCACCAGATGGCCTCTGGGCAAGCCTACAGTTCACTGTCTTAATCGGTGATTGGCTGGATGACCCAGGCTCACTGTGAGCAGCGCCACTCACGGGTTGGCCGTCCTGGATGGTATCGGAAAGTAGCTTGACAAGCCCAGACGGACGAGCGAGCAGTACTCCTCCGTGGCCTCTGCATCAGCTCCAGCCTCCAAGGTTCCTGCCTTGGGTTCCTGTCCCGACTTCAATCAGTGACAGAGTGTGGTGTGAAACTGTAAGCTGAAATAAACCCTTTTATTCACAAGTTAGTTCAGGACCTGATGTTTGTGACAGGAACAGAAATCCTGCCTAGGATGGTTGTGTATTACGTCTGCATAACGGACATATAAAAGGTAAAATCCATATGATCCCATATGGCTAACCCATTTATAAAACTAGTTTTGGTGTTCTTGTGCTGTTCCTTTATCTTCCTTCATGGGAAGATTTATGCAAAATACACTTTAGAATATTTTTTAATGTGTTTGAGAGTTTTGCCTGCATGTATGTCTGGGTACCACATGAGTACCTGGCGGCAACAGAGGACAGAAGAGGGCATCTGAAAATTGAACCCTCTCCATAGGTGAGCAGCCAGTGCTGTTAGCCACTGACTCACTCACCACCCCTCTGTCATTTTTTTCTTCTTTATTTGTTTCTGCTCAGTTTTATAAGATTTAAGAATGATCTTCCTGAATTTATCTTCAGTGGTACCATGTTTAATGATCACTTTATATATAATATCCCTTGTGCCCACCTGTTCTCCTTACCCTATTTGCACAAAATTGAAGTATAATCATATACTGTTCTCTGTGAGTCACAGGAAGCCAGCTTTTCAAAAAAAATTCTGAATAGAATTTAGGGAGCTTTCAGGGACCACATGAAGGTATAGAGGCAGAGCCTCCTACAAAAAGTGGGAAATATTAATAAATACAGTGTTTCTCCTCATCAAATAAAAGCTCACTACAAAGGACCATAGTATAACCTAAAAAAAATATTTAATGTCTGAAAGCACTACAATGAAAACATGAAAAGTTGTGCTATTTTTATACCTCTGATGATGTTAAGTCTGGGAAAACTCAAGATAACTCAGTGTTTAAAATAAAATGCATGTTTATTACACATCAGTTGCTGACCATTTATCTTATGCTTTTAAAAGATTACCCATTAAGATGTCGTCCTTCTTCCTTAAAAGTTTTGTGCTAGAATTCCAGCCATTTCCGCTTACTGCTGCACAGAAGAGGACGTCTGGGCAGGTGATCTACTTAAATAGATGGCAGCTAAATGAGAATGAACTTTGACTCATTTTAAATTAACTCCAATATTTATTGTTACAAGCTTGACAATGCTCTTGGAAACGATTAAGTATGACCTCCAGAATAAATGAGTTTAATAAAAGAGACTAAAAAGGAGCGCGATATTCTAGTTAAGGGAGCCATTTTTAATCAGAGAGCAGAAGTCCATGGGTGATTATTAGATACACAACATCACAGAGGAAAATCTGGTGGAAACTAAAGTTACAGCAGTAATTTTGGTGAAATGGAAAGTGATTCTGTCTTCCCACATGCTTGCTTTCCTGGGTAAGATTTAGCCTCTGATGAAAACAGAAACAACAACAAACAAACAACCACAACAACAAAAAAACCCTACCTCTATGGGGTCACTGCTCAATTTAGAGATTATTTTAATCAACCAATATATTCATTCATACAGCTTAGAGTAGGGTGGGACTATTGCTGCTATTTTTAATCTCTGGCTATAACACAAACATGTTTTAAGATTCATTGTATATCATGTGTGTAATGTGGGGGTTGATATGTTCTTTCAAAGTCAAGAGGCATTGGATCCCCTGGAGCTGGAGTTACAAGAAGTCATCAAGTACCTAACACGGTGCTAGGAGCTGAACTCTGGTCCTCCGAGTGCATAGTATGCACTCTGATTTGGTGAGCCATCTCTCCATCTCTCCCTAATGTATTAAATCAGGAAGAGATTTGGTAAGATCTCTTTACCACTGTCAGGCATGTCTCCACGAGAAATGGAAATGACTCTTTTACAGAAGAGGGAGACTCTAACCAATGAGCTGAAAGCCTAAACTTAGTAGAGGTTTCAGTATGCTAGTACACATCTTTCAGTCAGCCTCAAGAACATGCTAGATGACATTAATGCCAACTTCCATCATTTTAGCTCAAAATATCTCTATGATGAGAGAAAAAAATAATTGATGGTCTTGGTACCAACCAGTAGGGAGTTATTGTTGCCTGGGGATTACTTCCCAGTTCCTTGATGTATGTCCTTTAAGCAGGCCTTGTCTCATAAGTAGGTATGCATTCTTTCCATTCACATGCTGATCCTGAATCACTCCACACTGTGAAGCCGCCGGTCCACACCCAGCTGTCAGAAGTTACCCGTGATATGCAGTGGCAATTCACTCCTCATGGGAAAGCTCTTTTGAAATAGAACTTTACCCCATGCTTGACCTCCAGGATTCTACCCAGATGTGAGAAGATCTTTCTGTGTCAAAGTGTATTTTTCACATGGTGACTAATGCCCAGTGCAGTCTATACTCAGCCAAACAGGAAGGTAGAGATACTATCAGCAACCAGCCCTGCATGGCAGCTTATCTGTCCTTTGTGACTATTTTCAATACTGTTTACCAAAGGAAAACACATTTTCAGAACCCCATTCTGTCTCATTAAGAGTGTATGAAAATACGGGGACATCATGTCCTCACAAGGCACACGTTTAACACGGCATTTATTTGGTAATAACAGAATCAGGGAGCATCTGCACTCAGCCACACAGAGCTGCTTGGGTGTCTACAATGCGCCCTCTTACTATCTTAGGCCAGGATCCGGGGCTCTCAAGCATGCTGTTCTTACCGCCCAGTCCTCCCACATTCTGCCTTACCGCCCTCAACTGCTGCTCATTCTTCAGGCAGCTGCTGAGATGCCACGTCTCCACAGAGTCCCCCTGGATACCTAATCATCAGAACTGGGTCCCCAGGCACCTCCTCTTTGCAGAGCAGAACAATTATCACCCTGAATCATAACTGCCTGCTTGTTTCTAAGTCAGGTTACCGCAGACTGCCAGCTCTGGAGAGCTGGGCTGGAATTCGGTCCCCAGTGTGCCCCAGGAGCTGGGACGGCAGGTACCTACTGAATGGAGATGCTGACTATTGGAACAGAGATGACTGAAGCTGTTAAGGCCAGGGAAATCTCTTCCTCAGTGAAACTTTTCCCGGCTGTTTAGAATGTGTGTTTACGGTTAGGGGTGCATTCGCACCGGTATGTGCCCTCGCTGTGTCACATCCTGTAGTCACAAGACCTCACCTTGTACAATTCCCACTTGTCTCACTATATTCCAGTCTTACAAAAGGTAGAGGTTTAAAACCACACCAAACCAAACCACTGACTATGGAGGGAACATCGAAGGGCAAGGACAGAACCTCTGCCTCACTGTGGCCAGCCCCTGGACCGGCATTACGCCCTCAACTGGACTCCTGTTTAAAACACTGGATTAGGGCTAGCAAGGGGGCCCAGTGGGTACTGGCACTTACCACTAAGCCTGACAAGCTGAGTTTGCGCCCCAGGCCCCATGTGGGGGAAGGAAGCGCTGACTACCACATGGGGTCCTTGACCCCCACATATGTACCATGCATGAACACGCACTAAATAAACAAATGTAATAATTTTGATTAAAAACATAATAGATAACAAAACCCTGGGATTCAGGCTCTGCCTCAGACCTGCAGAATACAGGATCTCACTGTAAGGTTGCCGGCTGATTTACTGTGGCCGGCACAGTATGGAAAACACTGTCTGCTGCAGATGTGGAGAGGAATAGAAGAGTGACAGGAAAAGAAAACGTGAAATTTACATTAAAAACAGCCACAGTCTCTAATCCTGTCTTAAACGGCAGGGGCATTCAGAAAGCACCGGGCACCAGCTATATCACATACAATTTTGCTAATTACATTTTTATGTTACCCAGTGCGAACTGGAGATAGGATGGAGGGAGAGCACCCCAAAAACATCTGACTCTCCCCCAAACGGGCAGATGGAAACCGACCTGAGGATCCCCTTTCAACTCAGACGTGTGAACCCAGTCTGCTGAGTATTTGGGTCTGGAACACGTAAATATTACAAGTGAAATCTTAGCTTCTGCTTCTCTCGCCCCACATCCCTACAAACATCCACATTTTTCACATATTTAACAAGTAATACTTTTATCACCCGAATTTGCTATTGATTGCTTCTTTAACAACAAAATGCATCACAAACAAAAATGAATGAAGCTGTCTGAGGAGAAAATTCCATAGTAGCTTTACTGTCAATGCCCATCATAAATAACCATGACATCATAGGAGCCTTATCTACGGGTTGCCGCGACTGATCGATGGCATCACTCTAGTAGTGTAAATAGCTTCTAATGTCCCATCTTCTACCTTCAAATAGGCTCTGATTATTTATGATGGCTGTTAGGTTACAAGTCTGAGCTGTGGTTTGGATTTATTTTCTCCTCATAGCTGCTGTGGATTTCGAGTTAGATGGGATTATTTTTTAGTTAAGATGATAAACTGAGAAAGAACTGTCACGGAGACTGGTACACCACCATCTCATCTGGCCGATGTCACCGTGTGGCTATGAATGCACAATGCCAGCATTCCCCTACCCTCCTCTTATCATCAGCCAAGCAATATTAAATGATGGCAGTTAATCACTGGTTGTTACCCCAGGAGGAGGAAAAAAAAAACAGTGACAACACATAGGATGCAGCTTCCCGAAATGAAAATATACGTAGCCTTGTGTTGCTAAAGCAGAGAAGGCCGCGTTATCTGCATCGTGTGTATTTTTCAGTAATGAAAGCGCTCCAGCTCTGCCGTGACAGCTCCCGGTGATTTACAGAGAAAGTGGGGAATCCATCAGCTCCTTGCAAGGTATTCTTCATAATCATAAAAGAGCCTGACAGGTAACTTGGGCAAGGATATATTTTTTGCTGAGAGAAATAGATGTGCAGCATGTCTACATGAAACAGGCAGGTAAAATATTAAAAATCTGTCAATTATCCAGGTATTTTGCCAATATAATGACAAATACTGGGTCTTTCTGGATGCTGGGTGGACATAATAAGTAGCCAAAAATATTTATGAGGCAAATCAAGGTGATGGACTACATTTTGCACTTGTTGGGGTTATTTAGCAAAGGGCAAACAAAGGAAACTTTTTATTCTATTGAACGGCCTCATTTTCAATAAGATTTTAACAATTTATTACTTAGGTTTTCACTAATTTAAAGCATTCTTTTTTTCACTCAGGAAAGTATGTTACAAACCTGTACTCAAGATATTAGGGGAAAAATTTTCCCCATAAAAAGCAGTATGCACTCATTATCCTATACCTACGAACTGTACATACTTTTCAGAATATTTTTACAATAATTTTAATAGTTATAAGACTATTTAAAATATCAGATTTTGGTATTTATACTGTCATTTCTTATGATTCAACAATTAACCACAGTTACAACGATTTAGACATAAAGTTGTAGGACAGCAGACTTATCTGAACTTGGAATATTTGGTGTGGATTTTAATTACGCATTGAAGGGTAATATTTCTTGAGAGTTAGTGAGTGGTTTTATCTCTACATAAAATAACTTGGCATCAGCTTATCCCTAGCAACATAGCATATCTAA
Source organism: Pachyuromys duprasi (assembly GCA_028658305.1). Lineage (NCBI taxonomy): Eukaryota > Metazoa > Chordata > Mammalia > Rodentia > Muridae > Pachyuromys > Pachyuromys duprasi. The sequence goes on from CM053766.1 coordinate 44,553,877, forward strand.
TTACTCAATTATTGCAAAGAAAAGAACATAATCTGAAAAATCCCTGATTTGTCAAGTTATGAGGTCATTATAGCAACCAGTCTGCCAAATTATTTACAAAATTTCTACTTCATCCATTACAGATTGTTTTAGTATAGTCATTCTTGAGGACAACTCTATATTTTAGAAATATAGAGTTCAGAAATAAGCAGTTTCTTGATGGTGTATCAAATGAAAACAGAAAATTTTCCCTATTTGACGATTGCTCTGAAATGACTAGGGGAAGAATGATGTGACTATGGGCTCTCTTCCTTTCCTGGGGACTTTATTTAAGTATTTCTTCCGAATGTGTGTGCCTTGCTAACAGTCCCAAGGAAGCTGCATAATCTCAGCAGAAGTGAGAATGTGGCCACTAGGAGCTGACAATGGCTGTTTTGTCCCCTCTAGGCCCTGGTACTTGCTCAGGAAGTAGAATCGGTCCAGCCAGCTGATGCCAGGGTAAGATGATTTATTGCCTGGTGTCCTTGGTGGCAATTGGACCCTTTCCCACTGTCACTCACAACTTGCCCAGATTGTGTCCTAAAAGAAGAGGTTCCCCTCCGTCCTAAAGAAATCACAATGCCTGTCATAAAGTGTCTTTTAACAGAGGGAAACGGTATGAAAATGGGCAAAGAAAGGGAACAATCAGAAGAGCAGCGAAGATGGATGCTCTGTAACCTTTTCTCAGGGACCCATTTCTTCTACTTTTCCTCCTGTCTTTAGCAAGGTTTTGTTTTGGCTGATGACAATGCCTAATAGGCTGATAAATTGATTTTCTGAGTCCTTTTTCTTGCCTCTTGAGAAGACACTGACTCACAGGGACTGCCGAGGACTCACAGAGGCCAGAGACAACAAGCAGTGTGTTGAAGACTGTCAGAGAGAAGCTGCAGAGTTTTGCCAGTGGAAATCCTCGCTGACAGATCAGTGCCGACAATGCTGGCAGCTGCTTGAAAAGCAGCCCAGGTCGAGGGAGGAAGGCCACTGCACACCAGAGCCTCCCTGCCTCTGTCTCCAGGACTGCGAACTCCTCCTGACTCAAAGAGGAACATTGTGCTCAAAGTAGACTCCAAGAGCTGCAGTCTACAAGGTATTCTTTGAAACACCTTCCTTGGCAGCCACACTGATAGAAAATTCCATCTCAGGATTACTGTTAATTGGAATTTAAGTCAGTGTGGAACTGAATTTCTTCAACTGTTTTCGAAAGATCTTATGGATGCATGGTTTCAGGTTTGCTTCTCAACAGTGTTCACCTCCACAGAGCATATTAATTTCAAGAGACCTTTTTGACACGGGTTAAGGAGGTAAATTGTCTTAAGCACCTTGCCATCCTTGAGTTGCTGAGGGCTGCTCACCTTCAGCCCCACCACTTGAACTGACCAGAGAGAAACTTCAGTCACTGCTCTTCTGATTGAAAACAACCTGATTTTCTAGCTTTCCATAAAATTGGAAATTACTTGACATTTTTAAACCGTATTAATTCTCATTGTATTTTTTAGAAAACATTATAACTATTGGTATTTCTCTTTTGCTGTGACCAAGTAGACAAACGAATCTGTCCCTGTGATTTCTAAGAGGATATTTGTGGTTTGGCAGTCTTATGTATAATTGTGTATTTCTTTAAAGATACATAAAATGGAACATTGTACCCTATGTGTATAATATGTCTAGATGTATTTGGCTTTGTGTAAAATTATCACTTCAGGCATAATGTTCTAGAAGTTGAAATATAGCAAAGAAATACTTGCCGCTCTTTACTCTTTCAGAATGATCTGCAAATAATACTGAATTACTCTATAGTCTATCATTCGAAACTGACACAGGAGAGATCGCTCAGTGGTTAAGACCACTCACAACTCTTCCAGAGAGCCCAGGTTTGGTTCCCCGCTCCCACATAGAGGCAGACAACTATCTCTTAACTCATTCCTGCGGGATATGACGCCCTCTCCTGGCCGGTGTGGGCACTGCAGGCCTACAGTGCATATACATGTGGGCAATACAGTCGTACGTAAAACAAAACTAAATAAACTTTAAAAATATTTTTTTTTGTTAAAGAAGCATCCACTCGGTATAACCTAGAACTTAGCCCCAATGGGCTCTAAAACAAAAGCCATAACTTTGCGAATGGCCAAAGCCATGGAGCACATCTCCAGACCGGAGTGCGCTGAGTTCTTGGCTCCTGACTGCAGCCTTCCCCTCCACTGTTGGCCCTTTGCCTGTGTTAAAGAATCAGGCAAGGGAGAGGGATAACGCTGGGATGCGCATCGTATGGGTTTCACTACTGATCTGCCACACAGTAAAAATTAGTGAGCAAGAAGGCAGAATCTGGACTCTGACGGGACCGAGGGGTCCTCCCAGAGTTTTGCCTTGCCACAGCGGCTGCGCAGAGGGACAGGATTAATACGACTGCTGGGGAATAAGTGCATTTACCAGTAAATGCGGACGCCACAGAAATAAATTCCGTGGTCAAATTGTTCGTTAAGTGCATTAATCCAGTTGTGAGAGACCTGCGCCGTGGCGTCACTCGCCCTGTCATCACAAACCTTTTAAAAGCAGATCAATCCAAATTACGTCAACTTGACTTACACCGTCCTCACGTCGGGCCGCACTATCGCGATGCAAATATAAATAACAGGCAGTTTTCTGAGTGGTCAGAAGATGGCTTAAAAGCTTTTATGCGGTTTCTTGCAAAAATAGGGATTTCACAGATAAGAAAAGCGTGGCTCAGATTTTCCCGTGTTCCCTTCCGAGCTGGACTGTGCAGGTGACTCCTTCCACCTGTTTCCCAAATCCAGTTGCAGTGCAAGAGTCCAGCTGCCCATCCCAACCGTGAGCAGCGTTGTAGGCAGCAGGGGCCCCTTGGCACAAGAGACTTTTAAAATCCAAGCTCTCTATAACCAAGCAGCACCCCAGAGAGCCACAAACTGAGAGAGATTAATTCTGCGCCCCCGCACCCTTCAGGAGACCCGAAGTAGGTCAAATACAAGTTAATCTTCAAATTCCACGTTTGCAGATGCATGTTAGGCCAGCCATTCCAGTGTCCTGGCTAATGTCCTTAAGCCTTAGGCACACAAAATAAGCAATTTGCCCAGCCAGTGTGAAACACAAGTAGGAATCAAGGCCTCTGTCTCGCAGTGTTGAACACAATGACCATATAGAACACTGCAACCATATAGAACCCTGAAAAGGAGCATGCACGTGTTACTTCCATATGTCTAGAACCTACCTGGATAAAAACAGTAAAAAAAAAAAAAAATCAATTAAACACAGGTGAAGAAATGTTATTTTATTTTGAAATGTGAAAAAGCCCTCCAAAGCTAAGAAACCACCCCCTCCCTTGTTTAAAGAAGGCAAATGGCTAATGTGGAGGGTGACAAAGATTTTAGCGAAGCAAGACTGCCATCACTCTGTGACTGTTTTCCATTCTTTGGGGGACAGGGCTTAGATGTTAGCACAGAGCTAGTAAAACCAGGGCTGTGCTTGGCGGCCCCATTGCCTACCCGCCCCCTCAGACAGCCCTGCCCAGCCGCTCCCGCTGTTGGCACTGACAACTGACTGCATGCCTTTTCAGAAGTGATAAATGTCGTGGTCGCTTCTCAAAATTAAATAAAACATTATCTCCTGTTTCAAGGACTCCTCTTCCTGGAAATGTACCCGCACCCAACTTACTCTGAGGCTGAGCATAGCCCACAGTTGGCAGGGTTCAAGTGGTAGAAGAGATTAGCCATAGGTACTAAAGCAAGAACTGTGTTGGATTCATTAAAACACCCATCTGGTCAATAGCTGAAGAATGGAGATCTAAACTTTTATTTCTCATAACTAAATATTATAACTAAAGATATGTGAAAAAGGAAAGAAAATGGCCACTTAAATCCCTATGTGAAGAATACATGAGTGACCCTCAACTATTTAAAGAAAAAAAAACAACCCTAAATAAGAGAAATGTAATAAAACTACCTGTGACTGGCAGAAAGAATATGGCTTATTTATGCAGCATGCTGGTGCGCAAGAAGAGAAAACAATACATTTGCTGCTCTGTAGACAGTCGGTTAGCATTGTCAGAGAAAATTAGCAAATCCTGAAATAACTGGAAATGAGTCCTTAGCTGCCCACTGAGCATTGCTTGCAAGAACAAGAGGACAAGAACAAAAACAACCCACATGGCTAAACGTAGAGGAACTGCTAAAGAACGAGACGCCTATTCCATAGAATAGTATGCAATCAGCAAAAAAGGAAGAAGGCCTTCATCTACTGCTACTGGATGACCTCAAGAAGACGTATTAAGTGGGCCAAAAAAAAAAAAATCGAGCTCAAAAGTTGTGTGCTGGCTATGTGCCGTCAGCATGGAGAAGAGGAAAAACATGGATTTGAAAAAATTAATAAAACACATGTGTCTAGAAAGATATACACTAAAAGCACTGATCGTGTGTGCCTCTGAGCCAGGTAGGTGTAATGAATGGGGATTTGTACATTGATATAATTAAATAAATATTGAAATGAGCAGATTGAACAGAGGGAGAAAGATCTGACATATTATTATTGGAAAGGTAAAGCAGGTTTATGAAAATATGGGTAGACATTTGCAGGAAGCATACTTCTGTCTATAATGCGTTTATATGTGTACACAGCTTCACATGAACCCTTTTGGAATTGTATGCAAGGAATTGCTGGAGCCAAGGAGCAATGTGGAGTATGCACAAGGACAAGGAGACATACTGATGTGGTATTTTAAGGTCACTATGAGCCTGTGTTTCTAATATAGTCATATTAACCACAATCAAAAGACATAAAGAAGGAAGAAGTGCAAACAACCCCCCAAATGTCCTCCGAGTATGTTATCATACTTCTAAATAAATGGAAATACCCCAGAGAGGAGTTTGCTACAGCTACAGTCTGATCTTCTCTTTCAGGAATTCACAAAGGTATGCCCGCTTTAGAAAAAAAGAAAGTTTCAGCTAGAAATCCTGGGTAGGTGGCAGGCCCCTGGGAACCTAAGAGTATCAGCTTAGAAAAGGGAACTGTCCAGTGCACCCCCTAGATACTCCGTACATATGCAATGACTGTTGGACAAGCCCGGTAGCTGGCCATGCTGCAGACTGTGTGTAAAACATCTCACTGGCACAGCTTAGCATGCTAGGACAGTGTCTGATGCCAGCAGGCGAGAACTGTACTGGGAAAACATGGGAAGGGGAAAAGATGACAAAAGCACAGCAGAACACCCTGGAAATGGATGCCATCTCTATTTCCCTTGAGGCATCTTCCTGGCCAGCACTGAGCTTGAAGAAGCCACTTCTGGCATCTAAAGCCAGCTCTCCATTTGCCATTCCCCAAGTTCCTTGACAGTGGAGAACAGGGGAGAAGGTTATGGGCTCCTTCTATGTACACACACACACACACACACACACACACACACACACATACACAGGATTTGAAGATGCCTTGTGTGTGTGTGTTGAGTTTGTGTGTAAGGACCAGGCAAGCGCCCTATGGAAAGTTAACAGTTTTCTCCACTCAAGTCAAAAGAGCCTCTTTCTGTGTGTGGAGTGTGAAAAACAGTCTCACTACTCCATAGTCACACCTCATAACATAATCCTGTAACACCTACTGACCCAGGATCTCCAAGAAAGGGATAGTGTTAATTCTGCTGCACTTATGGGGAATTGGGGGGATATGAAGCCCAGATCTGCCAGCCCTCACAGCTTTAACCCTAATGTTCCCTGCTCTACTGGACATGATCGAGACAGGCTCACACCCTTTGTTGGGCATGAAGCAGTCTTGCTAAGATAAATGCCACTGGAAATCCAGTTACTAGTTTTGTGTATTTCACAGGCCAAGGAGATGACTCGTATGTGAAGACAACCTTGAAGATATGGATGTAAAATACAGTGTCTTGGTCAGTTCAAAGGCTAACAGAGCCGCTGTGCCTACTGTCAGAGCCTGTTTCTGCTACCACCTCGGAGTGGGCCTGCTTCTTTAAAATATTTAAGTCAAATAATTATGTAAAACAAACATCTCAAAGACTGCCAAACCATCAGTGGTCGTTTCCTGTTTAGACCTCCCTCCCCCACCCCAAGTCATGTTGGGCGCTTTTATTTTTCAAGCATTGAGCCGTTTTACTGCCTGCTGCTCAGAAAGGCCATTGTTAAGCACTTCTCTAAAAACAGAATTGCATGGTTTGGGGGATTGGTTTTGTTCGACATCAATATAAAGTCGTGTTTCCCTTTCGCCCTTCTCCACTCTCTCTCATGAATGTGTTTTTCTTCCTTGCTTTTTAGTCACATTTGGTAACAATCAGGCTTTTATTTAAAGGAGCCATAAGATAAGGTATCTGTGAGCGTCACACTTTGAGTAATTGATCACATTTGTTTCTTGTTCGTAGGTTAGACCCTTCACTCTTGCTCTTTTTTTTTTTCCTCTGTTACCTTGGCATGTTTCTCATTACCCTCTGCCTTGTTAGCCTAGCAGAATTTTCTACTGTGGGGAGTGGAAAAGGAAGGTACTATTACACACAGCACCTTCTCAGGAGCAGCAAGCTCCTCTCTGGCTTTGGCACTTCTGGTTACTCCACGCTGGCATGCAGGGCAGCCCTGTGGATCCAGGCATGCAGCTTGCTGCTGAGGGAGGTGCGGTGACCCGCTCAGTGGGTTTCACCTCACAGCCCTAGCCGTGCTATCTCCTCCTGAGGCTGCAGGATGGCAGTGCTGTTATCGTATGACTCAACCTGTCCCACCTCATTTCTTCTGGGAATGTTAGCCCAGGATCAATACTGGCAGCTGTCCATCCTACAAAAGAAGACTCCTATCTCTTCTATTTCTGCTTTCCACATAAATTCTAATCAGTAGCATTTTATTGACACTGTCAGGTGGGGTTTAATTTCAGATGTGTCCTACAGTCTAAAAATGGAGAAGTAGGAATGCTCAGATTTTCTCTTTGTGGTCCAAGGGCCAAAAAAAACATGAGACCCAGTCGTTTTCCTATTGGGGATCCATTCACGGCAATCAAGCTAAAAACCTCTAAGTTATTCGTGTCAAATGAAACAAAAGACACTCTATTTTCCTTAGGACTGAGGGAAGCACAGAGGTAAATTATCTAAAATTAATGCCTCTATGCTCAGTATCAATGCTCACGTATAAAAACTCAATGGATTCCAAGAAAATCATGTAGCATCCATGTTGGAAAGTTCGGTGAACACTGCTTTACCTCAGTGGCAGTCACACGGCCCTCAGGGTCAAGACCCTCTTAATTTCTGGTTCTGTTTATATTCTCTGGTTGCTTAGGTTTGGTTTTGTTTTTCCTTTGTGTTGCTTTATATCTCTTCGCGCAAAGTGAACAAAAGCAGCATAGAAATTCCAGATAAACTGAAATCCAGAAAGAAATCTGGAATCTAATCTAAGCCGTGTCTACTCATCCAGGGCAGGCAGTTGACCTGGCCTGACCCTCAGAGTCCTCGTCACCACTCTAGAGATGAGTGGACTAGACTGTGTGGCCCCCATGGCAGTTTTTATTGCTTCCAGCACCATAATAATTAGCTGAACTCATCACACTACAGACGATGGAGTTCCCCAGAGGGTGTGAGACTTTGCTAGAGGCTGGAGCCAGTAGCCACATTGTCACAAGACAACATTAAAGCGTGTGGTGTGTGTAACACACACACTTGATTTCAAAGATTTTATTGTCAATTGGGTAAATATCTGAGTTAATACTTTTTTCCTTTGGTTTCATATTACTTGTTCATTTTGTGAGTGTATAAAGGTATGAAGGGCACACAAACATGCTAGGACATGTGTGTGTAGGTCAGAACACCACTTACAAGAATCAGGTCCATCATGTGGGTCCTAGAGATCCAACTTGGGTCAGCAAGCATCTTTACCTGTTGAGCCATTTCCCTTCCTGGATAACAATTATCTCGCTTTGAAGTTATGAATGATAATGTTTGGGATACATTCATAAAATAAAGAGATGTTATTAAGATTAATTATGTCTGTTTCTTTTTACTTATTTTTAAATGCAGGTTCTGAAATAGTTACACTGTTTCATATATACATGTATATATCATATATACATGTATGTATCAGTGAGGCAACAAAAGGTCTCTAAGTTGACCATAGTAATTGGATTAAAATGGGAAGAAGCTGAAATGTTCAATTTGTAGCAGCTTAATAATAAGAAAGAAGGAGTCTGCATTAAAAAATAATATCCAAGTAAAGACAAGTTTGAACCACCAAAGCACACTAAATGATTAGAGCTACATTGTTTATGATTACAGGGCTGCTGATAGGGAACACATAATCATACTTCAAATGGCTAAGCCAGTAAATTTATCATCTAACTACTTGGATTCACATGTTTTAATGTTTGTTGAATTATATGCTTGTTATTTCATCCACATCAGTAAAACAAAAAAACATAAGTGGAAACATTTTTATATAAATTGTCTCTTATTGCTTAATATAGCAGTATTGACATTATACCATACTCATAAAGGATTATAGAGAAAACCTACATTTTTATGCATCTTGTCAGTACTTGGATAATTTAAATTATTGAGGAAAGCTAAAATTTCATGTACATTAATTAGAAAGTATCTAGGTGATAGATATTTTAGTGAATAATTACATTTATGTAAACTATTATAAACCTATGCTACAGTATATTCATAAAATTGTATCTTTCTAGGAGGAATATGTACAAGATGAATACTTGCTCTATTAACCATGAAAACTGACTTCTAAAAGAAGCATTACTGATTCCATAACAGTTTTCCAGTTCAAACTTGTCTTTATTTGGTTTTTTTTTTTAATGTATGACAGCGCAGAAAAGAGTTACAAAACTGGTGGTGGGGGGTCGTTTTTTTCTCTCTAGCAATATTAAAATATCATTCAATATAAGAATACATAATGATATTTGTCCCACCTCTTTTCCAAGTATTTATATCTCAGACCATCCATAGAACCCGACACCTTCCAACCTCTTGCAGGTAAGGGCTTTTGCAGATCTGCTCTTCTTTGCCTTAATAAGGTCAGTGACCTTTCAGGCTCAGCTCTCATCTTCATTTCCTTTCCTATCATTAGTCTGAAATGGCATAAACTACCTCTCAATTTTCTTCATCCCCTCAAGGTCCCACCTCTTTAGTCCAAATTCACCTAATTAGGAACTTAATTTCCTTTTTTCCCAGATGAGCAAACTGATAATGGGGAGAACCTATTCATGTCTGGTTCACAGAAAGTCATGTCAACGACCTCTAATTTAGCAATGATAAGCATGTGTTCTAAAAGTTGGCTGTGGTCTTCTGGAGGCCAAGTTTCTCCATGAGGTAGATTTTTCTAACTATGGAACTCAATAAGTTTGTTCTTTTGTTTGTTTGTTTGTTGTTTGTTTGTTTGCTTGCTAAAAGTTCAGAAAGGGGAAGGATTCGTCTGAAACATCTCCACATCTCCTTTGTATTTCATTTTACATAGCCAGTTACTTCAATTTAAAAGTTAGAAACCCCCACGCCTGCCAGAGGATTCTAATGTTTTCATTCTAGCAACAGATGACTGGTGAATTAAACGATTTATCTCAAGAGGTTACACTAGCAGTTCCTTGAACCTGGCCATCGTTACCAACCAACCCTACACAATTTTCTTTTACCAAAATGACACACATGGGTTTGCAAGGATTTGAGTAGGGATCACCTGTAAGTGAGTAATTTGTTAGCTTTTCTATGGCATTATCTTCTTGACTCTTAAGACCCTTTAACTGTGGAGTTTCTAATTTAACAATGCAAAGAACACTCGTGAAAATATTCCTAATAACTTCTCTGAGCCATTGTGTGGCTTAGAAGTTAGTAAGAGAAGAAAGACCACACCCAGATTTTATCCCATTGGAAACTTTAAATGTCTAATTTTGTGTTTGTTCACTTTCTTTCATTCTTCCTAGTAATAATATGATCATCAGCATCCTTACAAAACTTAGAAGTGACAATAAAGACAGAGACAAGACAACCTTATGTTCTCTAAAAGACGTGTGGGGCATTCTCACACACTCCAGCTAGAACACAGAGACAAATCATTGCACAAATCGTGTTTTTCTTACACTAGATAAATGTTCTTAGCACAGAGAACATACTGAAATGTATAACTAAGAGAGAGAAGGTTAATTCTGTCTAAGAAGTGTTCCTTTCAGGGGGATAGTCCTACTTTTCTCTACTTTATGTTTTTCAGTTGAGCTGAAAAGAGCCTAAAGCTTTGCTGTATGACCGAAGACTATGCTACCATAACTGAGGCCCTTTCTCCTGGGACTGCAGGGGAGGGGGGGGGAGTTACTCTGCTGGTTATAGTTTATTAAAAGCTATTAAAATTTAATATTATAAAGATAGAAATTTATAAACAAGTTAATGAAATGTTTCTTTTTTTCTTCCTGAAGAGGGTAAACCTAAATATACCCAAAGCATTTGGTTATTGTAGAAGACAGCTAATGATAAGGCCATGATAAATCCAGTTACCTATAGGACAATAAGGCACCATGTAAGAACAAAGCCCTTTAAACGGAATCAAACAAGCACCTCTTCAACTTCAGAAAAAATAACAGTGAAAATATTTTGCATAAAAGTAAAGTTTCTTAGGTCAGAAAAATCACTATACTTAACAAAAATTAAAATAGAGAACACTCTATAGTTACAACAAGGAATTTAAGCTATAAATATCTCAGAGTTCCAAATGAGAATCCCTCCACATAAGGATGAAAATGAGAGATCACTTTTACAAGTTGCCATGTTTTCTCTTTTAGCTCCTGATATTACTCTATGTAAGTTCTAAGTAAACAAATAAAAAGGTGAACTTGAGAGCCTTCGTGGAGGCAGCAATGTTAGAAAGCAGTGATCCGGGCACAGCGTGTGGCTGAAACAGCAAGGGAAAAAACAAAAGCACTAAAATGAAGGAGTGTACTCTAAACACAGAGACACTAACCTAACTCATTTCTAAAAGTTCTTTCAAGAACTTGCATCTGCACAACCCAATGATGGTGCCTGCATTCAACTTCAAATGTCACGGTACCAGCTCTGCAATCTGATGCTAAGTGGGTTCGACTCTATCTCAGTGTGCCTATAAAACTTTTTTCTCAGATTATTCAAAATATAGTCATTTCCCCTAATTCTCTGCTAATATGAAAGTGACACTTTGTTTTCTGATACATTAGACAAACACTAGATTTCTTAAGTAAATGAAAGACTATTTGCTTAGCTTGTCCATAGCTCCATTCCCAGAGCTTAAAAGCATGTGTCATGTCTTTCTACTTTAAAACCTGCTTAAAGCTATTCTATAAAGTCCAGATTTTTCCATTACGACTGGAATTAACCCCAATCCAAACTAAAATAAAAAGTAAAAATGACTATTAGGGACAAATAAAAGGATGTTATGGAATTTTCAATCCTAACGCAAGAAGTGTCGGATCCAGTAACTAAGCTCATATTCCCAGCATGTTTTAGATACTTCAGAAAGGTTTGAAGTTCACGCCAGACGACTCAAGGATCTGTGAACCTCAAGCCTCCTGTCCGGTGTTACTTTTCTCCTTATTCCAAACAACTGAGGACTATTCTCCTTCCAAAACTGTCAGGAATTCCTCAGTGCTCAAAAAAGCTTAACTTATTAGTCCGTAATACCCCCATATGTACGTATTAACCAACTTTCACAGAACATGAAAGGACATATTTTCCTAAACTGGCAGTTTTGAGTTTCTTCTTTTTGTTGTTCAGTTTGATTTGGTCATATTAGCATACATTAATCCTACCCTAACTTTTAACTCATAGTTTATGAGTTAAATACAAAATTGCTTGTATTCTTCAGAAATGTGTGCAAATTTTCAATGAATTCATGTTTTATGGATAATCGCAGGAAAGCACAAATCCATACAGAGGCGGGAATACGGCTGGAGCCTTGTAACATGAGGAACACATGAACATAGTGTGTGTGTGTGTGTGTGTGTGTGTGTGTTTGCCCAGCTTCTGCCTGTTGGTTCTCCCCTCCCTTCCTGAGCTGGGACTTCAGCTTTAGGTCATTCTGCAAACAAGCCCCAGGAGACACACAATTACACTCCCCTGGAGACTGACCCCTTAGAGTGCCCACCTGTAGCCAAACACAGATAGCATCCCAGCGCAATGAATTAGCACTCTAAGCTGATTAGAGCAGCCCTGCACAGCTCTATTTTATTGACACAATGAAGAGAGGAGAGAAAAGGGCCTGAAATGAGAAAATCATTTCCATGCTGACTGAATTAAAAGAACAAAAGAGTTCCTTGCAGTTGCAGCATTCAATTTGTAGGGGGAAAAGGAAGCCACTTAATGGCTTACAATAGATCTGAGCAGACAGATGAAATCTAAAACTTGAGCGCAAGTGCGATTAGCAGCGAAACAGATTCTAAATCATTTCCTCCATATGCAGAATTCCACTTGATTGTTTAGCTCTGCATTTTCCAGCAACGCTTGGCTAAGATGTTATCTTCAAAATGTCTTCACTTTTTCATTTTTCAAAATCACACGATGATTTCTCATTGTGTGACAGGCTCCTTCAGTGCCACTCTAAGTGAGACAAAATGCATTGTCTCACCTTTAGTTTCTGAAAGTGTGGACCGGCAGCAGTGAGTTAGAGAATTTGGGGGAAATCAACGGAGAGCTAACTGCCAAATGATCTATAATTCAAAATCAACATATTGCATACAACAGCAGCACCTCGGCGGACACACACACAGAGAGAGAGAGAGAGAGAGAGAGAGAGAGAGAGAGAGAGAGAGAGAGAGAGAGAGAGAGAGAGAGAGAACCAGCTGCTATACTCTGGCTGAAAGGACAGAAAGGGCATACTCCATGTAACCTCTGTGTCCCCTTGCTTTAAGACACCATTGCCGTCATTAAAAGCAACACAGCGAAGGCAGAATTTTTCAAAATTATGTTCTTCTTCAGCTTTTCTCTGCTTCTTGCTAGCTTGTAGACTTGCTCTGACTTTGAAACTCTTGGCTTAAATTAAATCTGAAATTGATGTAAAATAAAATGATCACTACAAAGGCAAAGCAGTCCTTAAATATCAATATATGAGCAGATTGAAGCTTCTCTAATTTACTTGTCCTTAAAAAAAAAGAAAGAAAGAAAAGCTGGTTGTAGAAGAATAATTTAAATGTGCAACTCATATATGTAAAGGAGAATTGGTCTCATGGACTGATGGAATGTTACCTTCAGTGCACCAGCAGGAAACTTAAGCTCCTACTTAAAAAAAAAAAGTATAGAAACGAGAATTTTTACTTCTTGATTACTGGAAACTCACATGTTCATTTTTCTTGCCTCCTTTTTAAAAGGTTTATTGGTTTTGTTTTGTTTTGTTTTGTTTTTTGTTTAAAGTGGCCCCTCAGACTTTTAACCTTTCCTCTTGGCTCCTGATGTAAGCAAAGGGAATTCACTCTCCTCTTGAAATGCCCTTTGCTAAGCACTGAAGCACAGTGTAAATTAAACAAAAATTATGCAACTCATTAAAAACACTGCAGTGAGCTACTTTGGGATCGGATACTTGAGATGCGAACGCGTTAAGTCAAATTCCCCAGAGAAAGGACTCCAGGTATTCTAAAGATGACAATTTACAAGGAATTCGGTCCACAAATGCATTCCCTCGATTAAATGAGGGTAGAGGGCTGTTTGTTGTTGTTTTGCTCTGCTTTTTATATATAAAGAGAGGCTGGAAGGCTTGTGGCTATTTTCACAGAATCAACTTAGTATAGCCCGGCTGACAGCTTGTCACATTTCACTGGCTGACTGTCTGGGGTACGGTGATAACATCTGCATTCACTCAGTATGGGAGCTGAACATAAGACAAAAAGTAGGCCCTGCCACGGACGGCTCCATCAGCCTGGCAGTTCTGACATGACATCTGAATTTTTTGAATCACTAAACACTTTTGAGACTCTGGTACTTATTATCTTCTCTTAGTTTCTATCCATTGCTCAGAGATGCCGGAAGATTTGAAATCTGTGAGCAAGGTAGCGGACGCCCCCGGCTTTTTGTTGTCTAATCCATGGGCCCTCATTCATGCTCACTGTTAATCTCTTAAGACATTATAAAACTGTTAGACAAAGAAATGTGAATACCACTGGTTCTTTTGAGAATGGGAGGAAACCAAAGAAAATCGGGACCATGCTAGGCTATTCTTTTCACTATGAAAATGGTAAGTTAAACCTGTTGCACGGAATTCTCTGTAATTCCCCACACTGGGGCAAATGTTTTTGAAGAATGAACAAGAGTAATGTCTCATAGGAAAAAAAATGGTTATAGAATGTTTAAAATCTGACAAATTTAATGTCAAGTAAGCTCTGAGACCCTGGTTGCTAAATTTCTCAGTTTGTAGCCTTTAAGCTGTGAAACATGGTGCAGGGTTGATAAGTTTTTGTAAAAATCTCGTAAAAAAAAAACTTTACCAATGCCCACCAGTACTCAGTAAATAGCTGAGTTTTTCCTCTTTATTAGGCGTTCTGGGCATGCTGAGAGGTACTTAGCAATAGCCTTAAAATGTGGCTGGCATTCATTAAAACTAGAGATCACAGGTTTTAATAAGAAATTTTGTCTTCAAAACTTTTTTTTTGTCTTTACAGCTTTTTTTTTCCCCTCTAAAACTTAAAGTAAGTGGATCTTCAGAGCTGATGAGAGCAGCTACAGGAAGTGCCTATAAAGACAGTTCTGGTTAGCGCTGGTCACAGCAATGCCAGGTATTAAGTGTTTTCCTCCAAATAACCAAGAGATGGGGGAGATTGAAAATAGCATTAACTTAGGAGGCAACCCTCTGGTGGACATGAAATGCCTCCTCCCTTCTTTACCGGCACATGCTGGACAGCTGTGAGTCATTTCAGACAGAGACAATCGCCCCGTAAGTGACTCACTGCAGGTGTCCTCCCCACCTGTGTCCTCAGAATGACTAACTGTCCCTCAGATGGTCAAGCCCTGTGAACAATTATTCTCAAGGAAGGCGACAAACACATTAGGTGGACATGCAATTAATTTAACCGAAAACTATTAGGCAAAGGAGAGTTATTTGTGGACGTAAATGGTTAACTGAGAAAAAGGGGGAAGAAAGCTGGGTGAAGAGGGGGTGGGGAGGAGAGGGAGAGGTCCACCTATCCCCTGTATGTCTGCCCGGTTCTGGGAACATATGGTGTTCGGGTGACATATTTGTGGAGCCTGTACGTTAATTAATAAGAGGCAAAAGCAAGAGTGATTTTTGGAACCATACCCGTACTTCATCAGTGTTTCATATAAATCCAAACTAAAAAAACAATTGTCCGTACAAACAAAACATTCCCAGTGCAAGAAGCAGGCAGAGGCACCCATGCCACCTCAGAAGAGTCTGCTTCCTGCCCTCCTTCTGTTGGCATCCCCTCATCTTGTAACTCTCTCGGGGGCTTTGATATAATGTCATTTGTTTGGTGTTTAGTCTGTGCCTAAAATGTCAGCTGTTTATTATTTTTACGTTTCACTACTAACACAATGGCACTTCGGCATAAAGGGCACGCTTTCTGACACATCTCAATGACCAAAGGACTTACATTAAATAGAGGTTCCCAGTCTCACTGAAAATACAGTCCCTTATTTTTTTTATAAAAACATTAGATAGACTAGTTTTCATTACCACGTAATTTTCTTCTGACATTTGTATAGTATACCTGAGTGGCCCTGTGTAAAGAACCAGCATATTACTTCGAGGAGAATGCACCTTGTCTAAAGCTAGAGAAGACCACTTTTATAGAGCAGAAAACCAGCGTTTTGGGCAGTTGGACCAGGAAACAAGATAATTGTCCAAAGCCAGTCTCCATCCTGCCTACCTCACAAGCTTGGAGGCCTCACAGGAAGGATGAACTTAGAGTCCATACTAAAGTGAATAAATACTACTCATTTTATGAAAGAGTACACAGATTATTCCATAAGAATATAAGAATATATATATATATATATGTACATATATGCAAACGGATCTCAAAAAAGATCGCAGACAAATCTTCTTGGACAGATTGCTTAAGCTGGGCAGCTATCTGCTGATTTTTTAACCTCTATCCTCTTCCTGGTGAATATTAACATCCTCCCTGGTTCTTCAAGTTGAACCAGCTAATCTAAGAGCCCAGCCCACATTTTAATTCTTTTCTACCAGACTTCAGGTGCTAAAAAAAAAAAAAAAAAAGCCATGCTCGTTCACATATGTATCACGTACAGTGCTGCATTCTACCATTCTTGACTTTAAAGTTCTAATATTTCAAGCACCACCATTTCTGAATAGAGGGAACAGGAACACCTTTCACCTAATTCCACAGACACTGAAGTGCAAATCTTTTTTTGTCCTTATTCATGCTAGGAGTCCTGCAACTGCTCCGGGGTATGTAGCTGGGCAAACCATTCACAGCAGCTCTCAGCTGTGCTACCCCACTGCAACTTACCTCTCTATCTGATTTAAGGAAAACAGAGGAAATTGGAAGTCAAGGCAACTGCAATCTGTGTCTCCAGCATTCAGCTGAGGTCCTCACATAAGGAATGAGCATCTGTGACCCGAGCTCACCATAGAGCTGCATATGTCCCTTTATAGTGTCTCTACCAAAGCAGTGGCCAGAGACCCCTGTAACTTACTCATTATTTCATCAAGCACTTTGATTATATTTTTTAACCTGACAAATCTATAGACAAACCCAGCTACTTCTCAACCTTTATATTGCTGATAATATCCTTACAGAATTGATGTATACAATGGGAAATTTCAGGCTTTGGAAGGTACACAGAAAGAGAGAGTCTCTTTAAAATATATTCTTACCCGTATTTCTCAATAGTGATGCCTTTTCTGACATCTCATATTTCAAATAAGCATGTGATTCTCAACTGAAGCCCCACACCTTCCTGCACACACAAAAAACCTTAGGACAGTACAGTTTGTATAAAGAATCATATAGCAAGGATTTTTGCAACAAACTAGTCCTGTAGATGCTTACAGGTGTTGTTAGACATTAACCCAGAGTTTTCCTGGCTAAGGAAACTGAATGATGGGACTAAGTGCATTCCCAGGTAGTAGGGACTTTCTATTTAGGGTTCTGGCCCTTCTCACTCCTCCTCTGAAAAGTTTCTCTCTCCATAGGCTAGCAAATTCAATTCTGGGCTTTGGCCTACTGCTCCACCCAGCTACAAATCTTCAACTGTATTATGCAAGTGTTCTGCTGCAACGTGCTGGCCTTGGGTAGGTAGCTAGCTGCCTCCGTTTCAAAAAGTAAAGAGGACATTTTTTTCCTGAGAAAACAATACAACTGTTGACAAAGAGTAACTGTTTCTTACAAACAATTCAGGGGTTATAACAATTAGCAAAGTTTACTACGTCAGAGGTCATTGACAATCTTCTATTCCATTTGATTTCCCAAATTTCTGTCTAGACAACACTACATATAAAGTGTGATGTGTGAACAAATGGTGATGTATAATGAGATCAGGAAATGTGCTAGCACTCGTGACACATGTCTGTATTTTGCCACAACCTAGTGACTAATGATACGGTGATAAATCATCGCTGTAACATTATAAGCCACTGAGCAGGACCGAAAAAAGCAAGTTCACAAGATGGCTGATGTCATTCCACATGCAGCAGCGTCCTGTGGAGGACTGAAGTATACTGTCTTCATTTAAAATTAGACAAATCCGTACTCCATTGAGGATGCTCACTGACAAGACACATGTGTGCTCTCTAGGCTAGTCAGGAAGGTTCCATGACAGCGCTCTCTGAAAAGGACCAAACACTCAAACAGAAGCGTTCAGCACACCACCACCCCTTTCTGGAACAAACCAGCCCATCCCTGTCCCTGACTGAAGCCTAACAAGGTACAGTTTGCAAGACACGGGAGTGTTGAGCAGTGAAGAAGCAAGGAATGAGAGAAGCCTTCAAACAAAGTTGCTGGATGCAAACATCAGGAGATTCAGGGCTGGGGAGAGTCTTGGAAGCTGTGTGTGTACACACGTGTGTGAGAGCTAAGGCGACTTCAGATATTGCCAGATACCATCATCACCTTAATCACACTTTTGGAGACAGGCTCTCTGGATGGCCTGAAACTCCCTAACTCCCTAAAGCTGGCTGGAGAGTGAGTCCTGGGGATAATCCTATCTTTGCCTCCCCAGACCTAGAATCAGAAGCTTACATCAATATGTTCAGCTGTACTTTTTTTTTTAACATGGGCTCAGGAGATTGACTTCATATGCTGGGCTATCTCCCAAGGATGCTCTGCAGAGCCTTAAATGCTAAACTCTTACCTCCATCATCCTCCCACCTTGTTGCAACACGGGCTCATTAAACACAAAGGTAAAAACCCCTGCTCCTCTTCCTTCTTCTCAGCATGGTTAAGGGACACTTCCTGAAGTTGTCACTTAAGATCCACTTGAGCCTCATCAGTATCTCCTCATAGAAGTAGGGCAGGAAAGCCACTTCTAAACAGTATTCAGAAAGGGAATAATATTTAACTCTTGAATATTGCAACTGTGCAAACCCAGAACATTTAATTTCCTAGTCTTTTCATGTGAAGCATCTCGAATGGAAAGGTGATCATAAAGGCACCAAGCAACGTGCTACGGAATGTACACTACAGCCCCACACCCTGCTTGAAGCCCCGTGCACAGCTTCTCAATGTCACCTTCACATCTGACCCCTGAGGTCATTGCCATAGTTACTCCATCCTATTGTTGCAGGTAAACTGGAAAAAGGTGCTCAGGCACCAGTTAGAATTTAAACAAAAGAACCCTACCTCTCTACCTCACACTGTCTCTTTTCTTACTGTTTTGTACTGCTTTGTTTTCTTGAAACAATCCCATTGTAACTATGGTCCATTTGAAAGGGCAAAACAGTATCTTTGAATATTTCTTTGTAAACAGCACACCCTTGATATTGAACTTGGCCTACTCTGGGAACAAAGAAACCTATGCCCCCTCCTTTCCAAGGACAGCTAGAAATAGCATCATCTCTCTAACCCACTGACTTTCTACTCAGAAGAAAGGTTAGGTCTGTAACTGACTGCTCTGCTGAGACAGAAGATCCACAGAGAGATGAGCATACCAGAATTGCTTTTCAGTCTGCAAACCGCAGTTTACAGGAGTGTTACCAAGAGAAACTGTAAAACAAGCGCAGATTTTTTACTTAATTTGAAATGAATTTGTATTCTTCCCAGAGCACAAAGACCCAAACCTGGCCTCACCATAAATAAAACTCCCAAACCTATTACCCTAGAGAATATTCCACCCGGATGGCAGGGGGAGGTGATGGGAGGGGGGGAGACAGAAGAAAGTCAAACGACTTTTCCAAGGTCCCGAGTCTGACTTGGGGCGAAAACTCCAGGCTCCTGGCACCTAGCCCAGTGTTCGTTCCACTGTGTCACACATGGCCCTGAAACACAAACCACTAGACACATGGTGAAGAAGTAAGCAAGGGGCTATGCCACATGAATGGCTAGATTGTTGAGGATGGGGGCTGGGAGCTCAAGCAAAGGTCTGAAGGATAATACGCTGCTACAAAAATCTATTTGCAAGTAGCTACTGCAGTTACCCAAGTGGCTGCCTGAGGGGGGCTGAGGGCTGGAGAACAGTTGACTGACAGCATGAACAAAGGCCCTGACAGTCTCACAAAGGGCGACACAAGAGTCACGGTGCTTCCTGGGCATCACTTGTAGGCGTCATCACATGAAACCTAGAACACAGGGAGGAAAAGCCCACCATCCACAAGGGCCTCTTTATTCTTGGGGCTCTCCTGCCCACTTTACCTTTAGAACTTCTGCTTCTGTTTCTGTGGCTCCTTTGGGCCTTTCCACACCCAACTTGCATGTTTCCGAACTACTTAGGAGCTGCTTTCTGCATATTAACATGCTGTGTGCACCGGTGACATATATAAGTTAATAAAATGTGATGAAAATTACCTTGATTAAAATTTCTTCACTATCCCATGTGCCACCTACTGTTCACCCATGAAAAACTGCAGTTTGTACATCAATAAAACTTCATATTAATATTCTCGGAGGTAGAATGATTTCATTAACCATTTCCCCCTCTCCTGTCCTTTGCTTCCAACTGTGTTGTTCAACTTTGGAACTTCTGACAAATGACCATTATTCTCTGGACTAGTAAAAAGCTCCCAAGCTTCAGGGAAACATAGTTGGTCTCAAGCCCAAGGGAATAGGGTCGTTGAATTAGATGATAAATATATGCATTTAAGATCATTAGAGACTTTATCTCCTGTGAAGGCTATATTTGTCAGATTGATATAATTTCTCTCAACTGAGTACTTAACTCCACGGGCCACCGTTGTTATGATTACTCCTTCCCCTTTAAGTGAGAGGCTCTGGCTAAGAACACGTGTGCTCTCGATGGTGCAGCTTCTAGAAAGCTCAAGGCACACCTTTGTTTCATTTAGTATGCAATTTTCACCTCTGACCCAAGAAATGAGGCCTGGGTTTCCTGAGCTTTATTGCCTGTTAATAGACTGCTGGCTGTCTTTTCAGCAGTAATAGAAATGGCGGAGAGGCATTTCGTTTAAGAGGCTGGCAGGCTGCAGCCTTGAAAGACAACGTCAGAATTCAAAGTCAGCCTGGCCCAGAAATAATATAAAGATCACAGTGACACGAAGGAGGAAGTTTTCCATATTCCCTAGAACAGTGGGCACCCTGCTGTGTAGAGAATGGGCGCCTGGCTCTAGCTATTTCCCACTGAACAATGGCAGACACCCTCAATGGTGCTAAGTGATTGATCCAATAATTCATCCTCAGCTTACACCTATCTACATGTTTGGTTTCTCCTCATTAAACTGGAAACATCAGTGGCAAACTTATGAAGTGCAGTCCTTGGCTCTCCATAAAATACACACAGATGCTTGTAAGGGGCTCCTGCCTGCCCACTGCTTGGTGACACATGTTTATAATTTTGTCTGTATTTTGTTTGCTGTGGTTGGCTCTTAAGTACATCTGTTCAATTAAAATAGAAATGTGTGACATGGTCTGTACTCAGCAACTTTGGAGCGTGTTAATGAAATGTTCTAAGGTTCCTGTCTCCTCTCTTTTAATGCAGGATTTTGTGCCTCGGAGCTCTAGTGACTGAAAAGTACAAATAAAAATATCCCTGAAATCATACAAAGAAGTTGACTGTTTTGTTAATAGTTAAGCAAGGATGTTATTACATTACATATGGACATTATTTTACATGAAAAGACATTATTAAAAATTATTTACTGCCTCATGTTTGCAAACTTACAGGAAAAGTCTGATAATATATTCAACTTGTTTATTATGACTTCATATAATTTTGAATAATACTACTTTTTCCTTTGACAAGCGCAATAAACTGTACTGGTATAGACATAGGTTGATTATCACGAGTGAACTGTGTTGCTTAAAGATACATGCTGGAACAATCAGCTTTTGACAGCTGCATCTCTGGTTATTTACACCCGCCATCATGGTAATAACTCACCATTTCTATATTAATAAGGCAGTGAAATTTATTATGATGGTATTGAAAAGTTATTAAGTACGGCATCCCAAGTGACAAAGTACCACAGCACTGTCACTACCCAAAAGCAGTTGCCCATCCATCACCTGCCTTTCCAGATGGCCCTGCATCTTTATCGCTCCCAGGTTGGTGACATCACCTGTTCACCCACTCAAAATTGATGATGAAAGCAAACAGATCTATCTTACTTACATTTACCAAATCAATTTAATTTTTACAGGCCATGGCTTAGTGACATATTGACTGTTTTCCTTAATGGCATCTACCGTATTTAATGCAAGGATGTCATCTTTGATTCCTGGCTTGCATAATGTGTCATTTCATAATAAATTTTTCTAACATATTTACTTAATGGAAAGAATTATGATTGCTTGTCATTTCACTTATTAAACACAATGATAATTCTTTTTCCTTTTGAGTATCTCTTTTGGAGCTATTTTTATTCCTTTCAGACACTTAAGAGTAGCAAGGGCTTGGATGTATGGCAAGTGCCAAGCAAATGCTGAATGTAGGAGCAGCAGCCATCAGCCCTGGAACTCATGAGAACTTTGCTTGAGGTGTTTCTAACAACCACAGAAGAACCAGGTCTTTAAAAGCTAGTGTTTATAATAACCTCACTGGTGACAGCTAAAACTCAAGGTGTGAAATGACACTGTGAATGGCCATAGCCATAAAGCTGATGTTAATTGTCACAACATATGACCTTTATGTCTGCATTATTACTATCAGCCCTCTGAAGGTAAGATCTCTAGATCAAATACAATGAAAAAATAAGCATGGGCCCATCATGGTTAAGATACAGATAGAAAGGCAGGTTCATGACTCTACCATGCACACGGGTGGCAGCCTTTTTCCTGTCACAAGCAAAAGCCCCATGTGCTGTCCATCAAGACATGGGCCTCTCTCACCCACATCACTGTGGCATTGTCTAACATCTATATCACCTAATAATAGTAACTAGATTCACTTTAGGCTGGGGAAACATAATGACATCAACTTTGGGTTTTGCTATTTGGCTTCCACCTATGTGGGTGTGTTCTGGGGTAAAATCTTTGACTAGCCTTGTGTGGGAGCCTGCCCACACTTAGAGAGGGTCAGGGCCTAGAAGGCAAATCACCTGCGGCCTCCCTGGCCTCCAAACCCTAGTCAAGTACATGCGCACTTGGGTGGAAGAACAACATAAAACAAATTAGAAGAATTTCTCTAAAGAGGAAAATGGGGAAAGAATCTACAAAAAAAAGAAAGAAAAACAGAGAGCTCTAAGATCCTTAGTGAGCTCATTAAAGTGGGAGATGGGAAAATGATAATTGGCTTCAGCCAACTGACTTAGAGCAGACTCTCTCCCTTCTCCAGGTTTTTTGTCTATCAAGCAGTGTTCTTCCATTTAATTTCCCCCACGCCAGCATGACAGCCAGAGGGGGCCTAGAACAAACTCTAGCTTGACCTCACCCTCTACTAAACAAGGCAGGTAGGAGGATTAATGTCTTCCTGAGGAGACTCCCGAAAGCTAGAGAGCTCCACCAGGACTGGCCTCCCATCTGTGGTCCTACTGTCTAGTTTCCATAAGCTGGGCAAAACTGTATTGCCAAATACATAATTCTAGGATGATTTGGAGCCTTTCAGAAGCCAAAAGAGAGTTCTGCATTTCTTGAAGTGTAAATATCAGTTCTAGTTAAGGGAAAACAATCCTGCAGGAGGCAGGGGCAGAGGCAGGTAAGCGGCCCCTCCTGTAACTAGGTTTATCCAGAGACTCTTTTTAACTCTACAAAGATGCTTCGTGCTCACATGAAGTGGCTGTCTTAATTCTGTGGGTAGACAGTGTTGGATGAGGTTTTCAGGAAAAGGGAGTTTAGGCTGCCAAAGTGCTTATTCCTCAGGGCAACCTGGGTCTGTGTCAGAGTGAACTTTCTATACTAGCACCTCCCACTAATTTTAACAACAAAAAAGCAAAAGCAAACCATGTATACCTACAGCTGTTGAACAGCTGAGATTTCCATACCATACCATGCAACTGGAAAGCCTAGAGGCAGGGAGTCATCAATAGTCAAGGGAAAGCAGCACTGTCCTCCCAAAGGTGCCCACCACCCGTGGGTGGGCCACATGAGCTGCTACCATAACAGCAATATATATGTATATACTTCATGTCGACACAAGCAAAACTCTCAGGGTCAGGAACAGAAGAGTCCACCCTGAGACATGAAATTTAACCATCTCTCTGGAGCCCCAAGGGAAAAGTCTTCTACGTAAATCCGCCTCCTAGGTGGTCAGCCAGTTCCAGGCACTATGTAAGCAGAGAATGGGGGAGGCCATACTAAGCCAATGGATCTACATGATTTCTAAGTTATTTATTTGTTTATTCTGTGTGTGTCTGTGTGTGAATATGTTCAGGTGTCCTTGGAGGCCAGAGAGATTGTTCCCCTGGTACTAGAGTTGAAGGCGGCTGTGAGCTACCCTGAGTTCTTTGCAAGATCAATAAGTACTCTTACGTGCTGGGCCTCTCCCCATCTCCCATGTACATTCTTTTCAAAAGGCTAAGGGAACAAGGTAGATTTCTGGATCATGAGGAAAGAGACTGAGAGAATTCTGAAACAAGAGACTTTTGAAAGACTCCCCCCACCCCACCCCACCCCACCCCGCCTGCCGCAGCTGCTTGTCTTAGGTATTGAGAGAATAAGAAAATAGATGAAAACGAAACCTGTGAGCAGAATATTTCAGTTCTAGAGAGCATTATAAATGGAATCCTCTTTGGATGGTTTTGAAAAGCAATGGGAAATAGGGAGATGCCTCTGCGATAGAGAGCGCTTGTTCTTGCAGATGTCTCAAGCATGGTTCCCAGCACCCATAGTGGCTCACAGCCATTGTTAACGCTAGTCCAGGGGATCTGATGACTTCTGACTTCCTTGGACATTAGGCACACACATGACCGCCACAGGCATACATGTAAGCAAAACACTCAAACACGCAAAATAAAATAAAGTAAATTTAGTGCAAAAAAAATTTAAAGAAAAATACTTCTTTTTGGAAGAATGTAAGAGTTATTGGGACCACTAATTTTTGTAGTTATTATCAAACCAATAGATGTATGTAAGCTATACAGAGAAAGTTGTTATTGCTGTTTTGTTTGTTTGTCTGTTTGTTGGGACAAGGTTTTACTCTGTCATCCTGGCTGTAGATCAGGCTGGGCTCAATTGCACAGAGATCCCACCTGCCCCTACCTCTCAAATGCATGGCTGGATGCTGAGCAACTCTTGAAAAAACAATGTATGCACACTCCTCTGCGGGTGTTCACAGGCTTGTCACAGTGTATACAAAATACTTGTTCCTGTATGAACAGAGGTGACTTTCTGCACCGGACTCCTCCAGGAGTCAAGTAAGAGGCTCAGCCAAATTATTATCTGCGTCTTTGGGCCTGATCAGAAAAATGTTATGATGCATGCTAAAAAATATCATAAACTCTCTGATTGAGGGGAAGGTCTGGGGAGTTTGAGTTCTGGCTCACAATAGCAGAAGAAACACTCAGCTGTGTGTGGACCAGTTTGTATTATTCTTGGGAATAAATGAAAATATTCTTGAGAGACATTAATTTCTATATGAAATTAAAAAGCCTCAATAGTGACCATATTTGAATAGGTACTTTGTAACATAGGCTGTTACTTGTGGCTAGATTACATTACTCTTTTCATTAGTAAGTAGTGAAATCTATTAAAGATGCTAATATATATGCATGTATGTATGTATACATATGAGTTATTTTCCTCACGTATTAGAAGCAACCTCAAAACTATTAAGACAAAAATCTCCTTGGAAATGTGGCTCCATAGATATGTAACTTGTTCTTATAATCCTGATGTGGATGTTAGGCATCTGAAAAAATACAGTATTGTTGGTGTTAATTGACATTCACGTTTCAGTAAACATAAAGATTTCATGTTTTACAGAGATGGCACCATTGTATAACCTCAAACCAAACTTCTGATCATGAGGACTGCTTGTTTTACAATGGGATAGGGAGGCATATCTCACTGCACTATTTCTGGATTGCAGTCTGGAAAATAATGTATTTTCACAGTGCTGAATCAAAATTGGATGATGGATTTTCAACTCCAACATAATCTCCTTCTACTATTTAATCTCATCTATTTAACAGGACAAAGGAGAAATTTACTATCTACATACATCATGATTTTTCTGTGTACAATTGTATGTATGTCTGAGAGGTAAAAATAAAAGCTAAGCACATACCTGGAATTTTAACAGATCAAACAAATTTGGAGCAGTTCTGAACCAAGGTGAACATAATAAGGGATTTGGCACACAGTAGAAACCTTACTAATAGACACATATTCTTGCAGAGTTTTATGATGGCCAGTGATATTAAAGGTTTTAAAAAAATGTGCTAAATGACCACATTTCAAAGAGGCTAACCCTTACATAGTTTTCCCAACAAGCTATCTCAGACTGTTAGAAAAAAAGTAAAACTACACCAATCAAGTTGTTCTTTGACTTAAAAGCAAGTTTAGGAAGCTATTCGGAGTCTGGTGTCTTCATTGTTAACTAGAAAACAGTCACTGCTTTCTCTTCAAATAAGGCCATGGCCACATAATGCTGAGCATCCTAAAGATATTTAAGCTTCTAGGGAACAAGGAGGGGGAGCAACGGAAATGATTTATAAAACTCTGAGAAATGGTGATTGGCCTCTGCCCAGTAATGACCCAGTGCTGGTCGAAATCCTAGCCAATGACCTTTCTGTGGTTAGCCTCTGTGTTCCTCCACAGGCCAGTGCTAAGCTCCCAACACTCACTAGAGGATTTAACCACTACAATAAGAGACATACTTCAGGATGCGGCAGTCACGGTCAAACTCTAATATTTTGCGTGATTCTCTTTATTAAACCAACAACACTCCCTTGGAGGAAAAATATTTCAATTACATTATCTCTGGGTTGTTTTACTTAACTATATATTCTGAGCTTATAAGTATGTCTCCAAAATAATCCTATTTCCCTGAAACACAAACTTAAAGAATTTTTCCAAAGTACCATATTTGGAAAAATATATGCAATGTGTAAAAAATGACTTAGGGTTTAGAGATATAGATCACTGTCCAAGCTCCTGCCTTAGTGTATGCAGGCTCTTGAATAACGGATGGCGTCTGCCAAAGCCAGAACCAACCAGAATTCTAGTCTTTGACATTTAGTCTCTATAGCAGTGATAAAACAAGTTTCTGTTGCGCAATCCCCCGAGTCTAGGCAGTCTGAGCTGCCTAACACAGTCTGCTTATTAAAACAGAAAGTAAGAACTGCGCTGAGCATTGGCGATGCTGCACAACCTTGTGACACACCATCAAGACCGCACTAGGAGAGTGTAGTCTTGAAAACTCTAAACAAACCTCACTCTCCTGGGTAATCTAGGCCTGTACACCACATACTGTTTCAAGCTCCTCAGTAAATGGTTTTACTGGTGCCAGTGAAACAAGATTTAAGCAACACTAAGTTGTGATTAGGAAGTTCGTAGGTGATGTCATGCAAGAACACTAGAAGAATAAATATAACAACCTCTAAGGATGAGAAACTAGACCCCGAGCACAAAAAACAGTGTCTATGGAGTACAGAGCGTTGAGAGAGGACGGAAACCACAAAACAGTTGTGTCTGGTGTGGAAGTAAGTGCAGTCAAGAAAGACACTCTGTCCTGAGCAACTGGGTAGATAGAAATGAAATTTATTGAAAGAAGAAGCAAACAAGGAGAGGAGCTGAGAGGAGAGGAAAGAGTAGTAGAGACAGCGCTAGGTTACTCCATTAGAGCAAGCCAAGTGGCTGTAAAGAAAACTGCTAATGCAGGGTCTAACAGGCAGTAGGCACTCAATAATTGTTTGCCAAATCTGAATTTCCTCATTCATATTTAAGGACGTCTAAGAGGTTTGCTTACTTTTATGACCCCTTTCTTTCCATTCATCATTAAAGAAGAAGAAGAACAAGAACAAGAAGAACAAGAATAAGAACAAGTAGAGGCCATGGTAGTTACAACACAATTATTCGTCTAATAAGATAAGAGGAGAAGCAGGTACAATTAAAGATGTATATGACATCAGGACAATTCAAACTGAGCACACAGGAGTAGACAAAAAGTTGTATGAAAGTGCCTTTGTTGACAGCAAATGGATTTTGTATTAACTAGGTAGAGTCAAGAACTCAGCTATACCACCAAGGAGAAGGTTTACCAAAACCATGAAGAGCCTTCTTGGTGGCCTTCCTTGTTCATTATATCTACAGAGTACACAATTTCCACTCACAATTATGGGGAGGGCCAGCAAGATGGTTCAACAGGTAAAGGAGCTTGCTGCCAAGCTGGCCAACCTACGTTTGATTCACAGAAACTGCATGTTAGAAGGAAAGGACTAATCCCTACAAGTTGTTTCCTTACCTCCACATATGCACAGCAGCACACAGAACTGTATGTCTGTGTGCATGCACACGCACACACAGACACACACACACAAGTGTAAAAAAAATAAAAGGGTAAGCATTAAAATATTTAAGAATGTTATATAACTGGCCATGAGCTAGATTCTTAAAGGACAGAAATGGGGTGCCTGATATTCAGCCAGAAAGCCATGAGCTAGCATCTTGAATTCTAGGCAATCAAAACAGCTCAAGTTTAACATAACGAAGCAAATGGTTTTATATTGCTCGAGGTTAATATCTGCTGGTGTGCATGTTAAAGATATTTTCCTCCTCTGCTGGAGAGAGAGTTCAGTGGTTAAGAGCACTGTCTGCTCTTGCAAAGGACCCAGGTTCAATTCCCAGCACCCACATGGCAGCTCCCAACTGTAACACCGGTTCCAAGGGATCTGACACCTTCACACTAATGCACATAAAATAAAATTAAGCAAATTATTTTTAAAAGATATTTTCTCTACTGAGAAAAATTATGTAATGAATTTTTAATTTCATTAAACACAAAAGTTTCCCAGGTCCATGACCAACCCCTAGGAAGTCTGTCTACAAAGATCTCAGTCTGTATTTTGCAACACTGTGGTTGCAAACTGATTTCACAGTTAAGGTCTGTCTATTCCTAGACTTCTGGAGAATCTTGACCAGAGCTACACTTGTTTAACTCTGGAGATTTGGTAATAAAAGCTTAATGAGTTACTTATTATTAGACTGTTGATAGCCATTATTTTAAGGTTAACAATAATGACGTAAAATTCATGCACATTTCACTTAAAACATTCAGACTCACATATCCATTAATGCTACAGTGGTTTGGAAAAATCTCTTATTAACACCTGTGTCTAAGAGTAATTTTAGCATGCCACACCCTTCCCAAGGATACGGCCAGGGACAAAACTACAAAAAACATGCTCACTTGCAACTATGTTTAAGCCAGAATTTAACCTTTGGCACTTCAGAATTTGAATAACGGCTGTTTTCATTATGGAATTTTGAATACATTTTACAAGGGGACACATAAAAGTCAAGAGAACAAAAACTTGAAATTACATCCTGTAGGGACTGCATATTCATCTCTATTTAAAAGCTAACCAGATATTCTATTCATGATCATAAATATTAAGAGAACATATCAAAATAAATCCTGTTTATCTGATTTTAATCCAGCTGAAATATCGCAAAGGGCATGCTCCTCGTGCATGTCTACAACCACTGTTGACCTATGCACAAGTTGCCTACAAGTTTTTCTGCTGTAGACCAGATTTTCCAGAAATTATGACATTATGGTTTAGTTCACAACATTTTTCAAAGTATAAAAATAAGCCAGACTTGACAGCATACACCTGTAAACCCAGCATCTGCTGGGAGGCTGAGCCAAGAGGGGTGAGAGTCCCAGGCTAATATAGTCAATAAAAAACTCCATTTCAAGCAATGAAAATTAAAAAAAATAAATGTTATATACATATATGTATAATACTGCATTAGAATAAAATGGGAAACAAAGTGATAAATTTAAAACTGCATATCACCTGTTCTTATTGAAATGAAATGGGATGAAATATTGTTACTAATGTTGTTGGATGCTGCCTGATGGGTTCTAGCACTGAACAGCTGAAACTAGTGACTAATTCTATAATTACCTAGTGCTCTTATTTTCATATATGAATTATTAGTTAAATTAATTTAAATGTGAAGAATCATCACAGATTTCTGTGATGACAACTGTGCTCATTTTCAAGAAGCATGTAGAGTAAAAAAAAATAGTTGTTTTTGTTAAAAGGAGGTAAACTATATAAGAGGAAGACATAGGTAAATGAAAATATAGAATGAAAGTAAAGCCAAATTGACCTATAACGACAAAAAGACTACAAAAATAAAAACCCATATGCTTTACTCCAATCCTTCAAGCCTTCTCCAGGTAATAAAAGATAATATGCAACATACATTTCTTATAAGTAACTTTGTCTACTAACACCGCGTGCTTTTTATGATATTCTGAACGATAACTCAGAAACCACAGCTTCTTCTTTATATCTTTTTAGACTGATATGCTTCTTTGCCCATTCTTCAGCTGTTATCCCTTTTATCATGCTCTTCCTTTAAGCAACACATTGCTTTATCAAACAGTGAGGTTGTAAGGGAGTTGATTCTTAAACATCAATGAAGACACGCTCCCACAAATGGAATATCCTCATGGTCACATATGAAATTAGTCTCTTCTTTATAGACTTGAATGCACATGTGTGCTAAATCAAAAGATGTTCTTACCTCCCATCCATAGCTGGAGTCTTTCAGGTCCGCCCTCTGCTCTCCCATATACGGCCCAAACTTTTCTCCTATTTCAATCTTCCTTTTGGTCCATATTCCAAGTCCTGCTCCAGGCATATTTGACTCTCGAAGCTCAAATTCATCAGGAATGGGGATGTCATCGGGGATGTAGATGGGGGCTTTATAAGGAGAGCCCTCCTTGGGAGTGAATGAGTCACTGGATGTGTCAGGAGAGCATGGTTCTTGTATGTGGAGGGCGGGAGCCGTGGCTATCCCATCAGTGTCAGCATCTGGCATTTCTTCCAAAGCTGCTTCAGGGTAGTTGCCATAAGCACATTCGTTACCTGAAAGTAAACAAGAACTTCATGAACTTCTACTAATATACTGAGACAAAATTCCAACGGGGTAGTAACCATGGTAAGTTGTTCACTGCAAGCAAAACAGAGAAGACCATTGTTAAAAAATGTGTCCCATTAAAAATTTGTTATTCACAGGGAAAGAGGATGAATTATGTGTTCTAGTTTATCTGGGATAAAGTAATAAATCCAGTATGTTAATCCTCAACTTTTAATATATGCAACAGGCCAGCTCTACCCATCACCCACATGCAAAGTTCTCGGCAGCTTATTTATCAGTGTGAATAAAATAGAGATAAGGAGTAACATAGGCAACTACTACCCCCAAGTCACCCCAAACCTAGAGCCAACACATCTATATATACCATACCAGAAAGTTGGATTGAGCAAGTCATAGAATCTCAAAACAAATGCAACAGGCTGGAAAACACCCCAAAGGCTGCCATGTATAACAAGGCTTAAATGTGTGCAGCCAGATTAGTGGAAATAGTAGTCAGTGTTTGTCCTTCTTCTGTTGGTGGGTTTTTTTTTCTATTTCAGACAAATCATCAAGCTCTTGGTATTTCCCTGCTTCAGTAGCTCATTCTGTAGAAACTCAAAAGTCCTAAAAGCTAAAACCATTTGTAAAATTAGGTAGATTTGGGGTCTGGACAGCTTGTTCAATGGCTTCCCATACTTGGTTTCCAGCACCTACACAGTAATTAATTGTAACTACTTGACTTTAGTTCCAAGAAACCTGACACC
Organism: Pachyuromys duprasi; assembly: GCA_028658305.1. Taxonomy (NCBI): domain Eukaryota; kingdom Metazoa; phylum Chordata; class Mammalia; order Rodentia; family Muridae; genus Pachyuromys; species Pachyuromys duprasi. The sequence goes on from CM053766.1 coordinate 44,585,220, forward strand.
TTCTTCTGGTATCCACAGGCACCAGGCAAGCACATGGTGCACATACATGCATAGGGGCAAACATCTATGTACATAAAACAAAACTGACAAATTCTCAAAGGTGAAGAGACAGGAGGTCTCTTTACCTTTTGGTACACTCGCTCTAAGTGTACCAAAAAGAGGAAAAAATTCTCCAGACTGCAAAGTCAGAGAGTACACTGCCTCTGCATAAGGAAGAATACTGGGGAAGAGACAAAGGCTAAGCCCTGTTTACAGAGGCTTTAAGGATTTCTTCAAAAAGCACAACCCCCCCACCAGAAGTCTCTGAATATACCATAAGACATTGAGGTCTTCATAAAAAATATATAGTGGATCTTAGGGAGAAGATAAGGGAATGGAAAGAGTAATGGCTGAGTAGAATTTTTCACCAGCTGGAGGGAATTTTCCATCGTTATTAAGCAAAGTAGGTATGTGTTTTCTCTTTTAGAGTTATGAACAGAAAGTCATTCCGTGTTGATTTGACTCATACTCATAAGGATCTCAAGGACAGAAGGAAGAATAAAGAGCTAAAATGATAAGGAGGCTGATTCTGGTCAGAACCACCACAAGGTAAACTGGACGGCTTATGATTGTTGCCATAGCATTTCTATCATAGCCTGGGTAACCATGAGTTATTCATGATATGGAAGAACTCCAGTCTCAGATTAGCGACCTTTAGTCTCCTACTAAGACTGCAGTTATATGTTTTATTAAATCCTTCTGAGATGGGTTATTGGACTACAAGGTAAAAGACATTCTACCCTAATTTCTGCCCTAATTACAGAAAGTCACAACGCCACTCATCAGCAACTTTCCATTGAGTACTGGATCCTGCTTCTTGCAGGTCCATAAAATAAAAGTGATAATCCATGCAAAGTTATCTTTTAATGAAAATCTAGGTTTTTATTCGAACATTTAAACTAAGCCTGTGCAGAACTAAAGGGTGCAAGGTTGTGTTTATTACATAGTTCTCAGCTTGCTGGTTCATTATCGTTCAAGTTCAGCATGTGCAAAATTGTGACCATTGTCAGCTGCCCTCCAATCAAGTACCTTGGCCATTTCCTCAATTCAATTAGGAATGTTTTCTTTTCCCTAATTGTCCACATTAGATGCTTCAAAGTAACATGAAGATTTGCTCTCTTTTTCTTATAATCTATTCTTCCACAAAATTCATTAATTTCATCTGATTTTTTTTTCCATTCACATTTAGCATCTAAATTTTCTAACAGTGCATGCTCCTCATTGGTCTCCAGACTACCAGACTCTTGACTTTAGATATCAATACTGAAGTTATTTTCCCAGTATACCTTCCTTCCAGCCCAAAAGACTGCAATGGTTCCCAGCGTCTCAAGCTAAAGTAGAAAAAAAAAAATCTCTTTTTGAAGACACTCCCTCTGATTTCCAACACTCCTCAACAGGAATAGCTTGAGCTGCAAATTGATCTTTGCCTCCTGAACTTGGCAAGCAGTTTTTTCCATCCTGGCTATCTACCTCTATCTCTAGTCTAACCAATTATCAATCTTCCTTCCAGTTCAAGAACCAAGTTGGGTTCCCACATGTCCTGTCAGCATCTCAGTCGATACAAGTACCTCCTTTCTCTCTAAGCTTACAGAATTTTACCTCTCTATTCTGCAATCAAATAATATGCATTGCCACTTAGAATTTAATGTTTTCTCTCGACCAAGGAGATAGATCCTTGGAAATTTTACTTCAAGAGAATTCTCCAAGTGATCTGCACATACCTGTTTAATGAATAGATTAATTAAATAGATAGCTAACCTTACATATAATTTTATTGAACCATTATACCAAATCAAAATCACCCTACTGAAAATTGGAAATCATTTTGATCCTCACAACTGCCTTTAAAAAACAAAGTGGAGCAAGGTAGATTTTTCAGACTTTTTGTTCATATCAAGCATCAAAAAGTTATTTTAATAACACTCCAGAGAGAACATGAAAGCACTTGAAAATTCCAATTAATTTCATACTTCATCAAAATACTCATTAACAGTTTAGATGCAGGAAAACATACAGAAACCATTTCCAAACCAGACATCGTAACACAGGCTTTTGGAAGACTAGAGGCAGGAGGACTTGTAAGCTCAGTAGTTTAAAATAGACTTAGGCCATAAGGTGTCACCATGTCTCAGAAATAAATAAATAAGTAATCATAATAAATAAAAATTTAAATCAATGGCATTTCTCTAGAATTGCAGCATTTAACTGCCATAAATGGAAAGTATAAATCCTCAAAGTAAGTCATCGCTCATTGTCAGGATTTTGTTTTCTTTGAGGAATGTTACAAAGTGAATAACATCCTGGAATTTATAAACCTCCCTATCTAACAAGTAGGGAGTTAAAAAAAAAAAGCACCTAAATAAGTAGAACAATATTCTTCCAGTAATTCTCTATGAAAGGCCAGTAAAATTTCCTCCCTGAGTTAAATCAGTGAAACTGTCAGGTCCAACAAAGGAGTCTCAAATCCTAGAAAGCATCTGTGTCCTCCCAGTGCCAGAGTGAATCCTATGGTCTCTCTGTCCCCCACAAACTCTCCCAGTTCAGAGTCTATATGAGAGTGCTGGGAACCCAGCTCCAGCGAGATACGCATGCTTTCTGCCTGCTGCATAGACAAAAGCTCAGGCAATCTGTCTTTCAGCCACCATCCAGCTAGTATCATTTGAATTAAATCTAAAAAGAGCTGGGATGACAAAATTTAAAATATAAAACTGCTGACTTTTACCTATCAAAGCATGCAATCATATTTCAACACAATCTAGCATTTATAAAATTTTCAGCATGAATGCAGTTTATCAAAACATATTGAGTATTTGCATAAGTGAGAATAAACTAACACTTTTATGGACATTACTCAATAACTCTCCAAAAAGCTGCTAAAACACCCCATCTAAATGAAAAACAACCTCCATTATTCTATCTCTATTAAATCTCTGTTATTTGGGGGGTGGAATGGGTAGATGTATTCCCTGGGCTATAGCTGTGGTCAATTAAGGATTTCCTGGATGTTGCTCTGACAGATTGGGCACATTTACAACAGGTAACTATCAGGTAGGAAGTGTAACGCACATCAGTGGGCCCATAAAGATAAATAACCCTCGTAACTTCTTGGAGCTGAGCTGCCTCTACCTGTAATTTGCTTCATGCATCCATTGATTGTGTCATTAACTCAGTGAGGATAGGGAGAAAAGCTTATTGTTGGATTTAAGGCAAGTGGCTTGGGAAAATACTACTGGAAATCAACCTGTTCAGTTCAGTTTTTAAGTATTCTCATATCCTGAGAGACCAAGCAACAGCCCACACCTCAGTTAGACTCTACTTACTTCTGAGGCTGTCTGAATAACTCCAGGATTCCAGTCTGGAAGAGTTTCACTTGGACAACATCAGAATCCAAGGGGGAGATTGAAAACGTAATACCAACAGTAACAGCACCCATTGCTGCGTCCAGACACCCACCACAGTCAAGGAAAAAATAATTTGTTATTCTTCAAATGGAGAATCTGATAGTAAAAGATGCTAAGCAGGCTACCTACAGTTAGCAACTGTTCAAACTGAGTTTCTTCTTTCTTTCACAGGCCACTTGCTTTTTCCTTTCTTTAAACATATGCCTAGGAGTTTGTTTCATAAACAGTATGGCTCTTGTGTAAGAAAGTTGTTGTTCAACCTTTTCACTTGATAGTTTATTGTGAATGCCTTCTCTCTTTTTTTCTGTTTTCTAAGCTTACATGTAATTTCTGCACGTTCTTCTGTCATAGAAATCCATAGTCTGTGAAACATTTCTATACTCTTAGTTTTTTTATACCAAAATATCAGCAAAATAAATACCCTCTAAAAATATTTGTATTCACCCATTTCAATTTTCTTAGGTGGGATCCTCATTAAAAGCTAAATAAAACCTATTTAGCTAAAAAGAAACTAGAAGTTTCTTTTCCAAATACATCAACCACTTTCTACTCCTACCAACCATACTCACAGGTACTACTATGTCCTATTTTTCATTTTTATCTAGGAAAAAATATTTATCATTTTAAAAATTTATACTTTAGTGATTATTAAATGTTATCAGTCATTCATATTTTTTCCATTACATATTATGCATAGCTTAATCTCATTTTTTAAATGGGAGAAATCTTCAAATATGTCTTATTCTTGATAAAAAAAAAACTAGCCCTTTGATATAATTTGCTCATTTTGTCTGTAATTTGCTATTTGATATAGTAACAGAACTTTTTAGCTTTAGTGGAACTAAGTCCACGGTATCTTTGTGTTTTTTACATTTTCTTAGAAAGTTCTCACCTATTCTTACAGGGGTGGGATGTTCTCTCATATTTTCTTTGAGTTTCATAGATGCTTTTTTTCTAGCCTTGGATTACCAGTGATTTACTACTCAGTGAAAAGCAGAGGAAAAATGATTTCATTTATTTGAGCTCCTATGAACAGCAGGCTAGGAAAAAAAAAAGTCATTTCACTCATAATTCTTTGGCCCTTATTTGCAAGGCTGACCTAAAATGCTTTCTCTTTTTGTGGGATTTATATAACTCACCATTTGTTTCTTTTGGCTTCTCTGCTTAGTTTAACTGAAAATCTTCTGGGCAGATGCCATTCAAACTCCTGAGTTTCACCCATTAATAGCATCTAATGGCCATTGAAATGCTTATCACTCTGTGCTGTCCTTGCTGATGGTAGCGGAAATGTTTTCCTTTCTGCTCACAACATCAGTTCATTGATAGAAAGTCTTCAGCAACTAATGCAATGTTAATGCTAATATTTAAAGCACATCGCTGTAGTTTAGCTATAAAGTGGAGTGACCAAACAAGAAATCATGTTGACTTGGCTGTACAAACTTGCCGATAATATGCACATCCATGTGCATTTGCTAGTATGTGAGTGGTGTGTGTGTGTGTGGTACTTAGCAGCTCCCTAATCTTAAAAATAGGCCAAGACAGAAACATGATTTGAGATCTCAGGCAGACTGGTTGAGATCATAGCTGCGTGAAACAGCTGCCAAGAGGAGCCCAACTAGGGAATTGAACAGATTAGGTAACTCAGAAATTTAGACATTTCCCCCCATTATGTTCCTCATTGCAGTTTTGTAATAAAAACACGAGCAAACTTCAAAGGAAGCTCTGCAGTAAAGGTTAATTGCTGCTAAAGGAGAGGTTGGGCCCAAGCGCCGGTACTCTGTGCCCAACTCACAAGCAGACAGGAAGGATTACACGTGGCTGAGAGCAGAGGATGTGTGCGCAGCATCAGAGGAGGAGTTCGGCCAAACCTCAGGCCCCACCAGGGACCTCCAGGGAGGACGTGAGCATATGGACACAAGTCTAGGAGTCCATGCATGCTTCCTAGTGGCCAGGGAAGGGAGGGGGAAGACATCAGTTTCCTTTCCAAATTAAAACAGGACATGCTCTTCTTCCCTCCTCAGTACAATTCCTGAGTGGTGACAGAGACATGTTTGTGAGAAATCAAAGGACATCAAGGGCCAGCTTTTCCCCACCAGCGGCAGGGCCATTGAACATATGGGGGAAAGGGAGGAGTCCAAATAATAGCAGATACACAAACAGAGCAAAGAAGGAGGCGATGAACTGGCCACTGAAATGCTCTGAAAATGTCCCTGAGAAAATTAAATTTAACATCCCAATGAAATGAGGAAAGGAAACTATAAAAATGAGCAAAATAGATTTCCACAAAGCTGAAAAACAATCTGTAGACAATTCTGTTTGACAAGAATCTAGCAGCACAGTTTCAGAAACAGAGGTGTCTCCTAGAAAGGCCACTGTCCCAAAAAGGTCACAGTGAACAGTCTTCAAAGCTTCCAGAAAAGGGTGAAAAGAAAACACTCTTCAATGGCATGTTTCTACTCTGGTCTCTGTGTACCACCGGAGTCTATGGCATGTTTGTGAGACAGGCTGCTGGCACGGCTTGGCATATGGAATTTTCTTAATGTTTTTTTCAAGCTCCTTTGCACTCTTGAGTTAGCTTCCTTGTTCTGACCTATTTCATCTCTTCCCTATGGGCCTTGCCACTCCACAGTATTCACTAAAAGACTTCATCAATTGGCTGTCAGAAAGATACAGAATGAAAGAGGATTGGGAGAGGTGGCTAAAGGGATGGCCAAGAGCACCATAGGGATTGAAAACAAAGGACTTACAAAGAACAAATACATATGTGTGTGTACATATACATAGGCATACTTATACACACACATATACATATATTATTATTATTATTATTATTATTGCATTAGCTCTTGCCTTTCCAGCTACTTGTAAACCTGGTTAAGAGCTTTTTTACCATCCTGGAAATTTCAGACATTTCACTGAACAATATGGTTGAGGAGTTAAATGGGTAGCTCCTAAGCTACTGTGAAATGAGCTTAGCTGCTTCCAGAAGCTTCTCTTCAGAAATGGTGCTATGCTTTTTTTCAGATAGTTATGGTAAGAAGTTGCTAGAAAACTCATAGTTGAGGTACAAGTAAAGCCTTTTGGCATCTATTTACAGACTCCAAGACAACAAAATAGAGACACTAAAGGTCTGTGGATAATGCCCAGAGGGAAAGCATGACCTGGTTAATGTTTGGCATGTTCTGTTGTCAGGGAGCGTAGTCACCACTTCATACTGGAAGACCGGGTAGGACCAGACTCTTTGCCTGCCAGACAGTGTCCCTTTCACAGTACAACCATTTGCCTGAACTCGCGTTTAGCAGTACAAATTTTTAAGAGATTTTTGGCAACCTCTGACCTAATGGCTCTTTTTTTTTTCATAAGCCTTTTATATCCCCAAAGTGACTTTGCTTCAGATTCATTTAAAGTAAAGTAGAAATGTCCCCTATTTACATCACAGCCCACTGGCAGGCTATTTCTCAGAGTACAGCCCTTCAGCATTCAAGCCCTATCTACAGCAATTATTTGCCAGCATATCTAAAAGAAGGCAGGCATTTCCTGCTGCACACAAATGGGACACTCTTATCTAAATCACTGTTTAAACAGGTATTTAAGAAAACACTATCACAGGCAGGAATTTACTGATGACGGAACACATTGGTTTAGGGCTGGACGGCGATGGTTGAGGACTAGCCATTGTCAAGAAAGGAAGTATATCAACATGAGGAAGGTATAGAGACTATTTCACAACTCCCCAGAGGTCAAGATGGAGGACCATAAAGCTTGGGAACGCGGCTGTGAAAGAGGCGGTTGCGTGGAGGTCTCCACCTGGTAACACCTCTGAACTCTGGAGCCAGTTAGAGGCAGAGCTAGAGAGCTGCCGCTCCTTGTAGGCCCTGTTTCTAATCCCATGCAATAGCATATTGGGCAAGTTTATATCCAGGTCCACTCCATTCAAGCGATAGCAGAGCCACATAATGAAAATCGGAGAACGAACAAAGCTTGGCATTTAGAAATTCAGAAAATGTATTTCCTGGAGAGACACTTTGGGAATTGATTGGCTCTGCCACAGCCTGTATAACCTAGGCGAGAGCATACTCAGGCTCGGCAGCCCTGGTCTAACCAGTGCAACTGGAATTTATTCCCAGCGGAGGCTTGTAAAGCTGGGCTGTTATTCTCACATTAAGTACACTGCCCTCTGGTGAGGGCTGTGGTTTCTGTGTGGGCAGAATGTGTGGTTTACTATGGCTAATTTGTTTATGTTGTTGACGGTGGTTTCAGAGGAAAGCATGCTAAGAAGTGATCTGATTTGCTTCCTTACAGAGAGTGTTTAAAGGGTGGCTGATATAGGCGGGGGGCCTTAGTGGGCCTCCGCTGATGGGAGAGCGACTGGTCTCTGACCACAGCTCTGCATCAGTCAGTTGGTTCTGTTTGTGACCCCAGAGCCCCAGTCTGTTTATTAAGGCCGCCTCAAGTGTGGCTTGGTGCCTTTTGCCAGAACTCCTCCTTGATTCCGAAGAAGAGATCAAAACTCAGGAGCTAAGGACTGAAGGAAAAGAAAGTGCAGTCTTGCCTTCCCTAGCAAGGATATTGAAGTCTGGTGTATACTGGGAGAGGAGGGTCAAACTGCTCCCGGAAAACGAGAGGCAAAACCGCCACAGAAGGTGAAGATCAGGAAGCAAGGAAATGAGAACCCCCAGGAAGTGCAGAAAGCCAAGCTGCGCTCGCTGTGCCGTAAGGAGCTTGTGTGAGCTCGGGCCCACTCCACGGCAGAGCTGATGGAGACCTTCCTGACTGCTGTGAAACAGAAGAACTTTCTTCCAGCCAGGAGTCCCGCATAAAGAAAAGAAAATAATTATGCATGTCTGGCAGAAGAGGGAGTTGTGGCTTGCTGAGAGAGAGGAATGTGAGCAAGCCATTAAACATTCACATAAGTGCACTCGGCTTAAAAGGAAGCAGAGAGTACCCAAAAGAATGAAATTCTCTTAGACTCTCAAATTTAGGGTTTTTTTTTAATGAGAGGTGGTCCTTGTTATCACAAGTTTGGTAATAAAAAGATTACAGAGGTTTGTGTCATAAGACACCACGATGGGGAATTTCCCTCCAGTCAGCTACCTTCAGGATGGTGCAATTGCAAATACAGTATCTTTGGTGTAAATAAGTCTAGATGTTGCCAAGGAGTGCAATCTGCCGGCCCATTCTACACTCTAAAGTGCGCCAGATTGAGTTTCCCAACACCACATCACATGAAATGTGAAATCATTCAAAATTGTGGGGGGTAGGATGTCACTAAAAACATGAAGGAAAACATTCTTCTTTAATTTGAGAAAACATTATATACTTTGAAAAAATTATTTTCAGAAAAATGTGAACAGATGTGTGTTTGTGTGTGTGTGTGCGTGTGTGTGTGTACCAGCCACACTTATGATTGGAGAAGGGGTAATTTCAACATTGTTAAGTGGTAACACAAGCTAGGTATTTAACGGAATGATATAGTATGACAACTTCATAGACTACCAAACTGTTCCTGGAGTCTGGGAATTGTCATTATCAACATGTGTAATAACTAGTAGCATTAGGTGGTCTGTACAGTATCCTTCCTGCCTAGTTGAGTCACACAGCCTGAGACCATTGATGGGCGCCAGGCAGAGCCTCCTAGAGACAACTGATTTCTTAGGAAAAGCATCCGGGACCTCTTCTGCATAAATTATCACAGTTTATAGCAAGAGAAGATTATAAATGTTTGCAAGACTAAATTTATTTACAAACCGGGTCTAATTTATTTATATCGCTGGCACAATAGGTTTTTGTTGAAATATTTATGCTGTCTGTTCTTCTGCCTCACTAAGCTCTATCACAGTCATAAACACCGTTGAAAAATTATTTGCAGTTAGCAGGATTTAAACTGCCCATTATATCACAAGCTGGTGCCAGTAAACTTTTGCACTGGTTGATAAAGTTTCCCCCTTGGAATAAATATACATTTGACTTTCAGACTCTTTGGTAGGCTCCATGCTATGAAAAGTGAAGGTTTAAACAGATGTCCCAGGCATTGCTGGTATTATATGGATGCTTCTGCTGCACATTTTAATCCAAAGTCTGTGGAAAGACTGCAACAAGGTCCGGGTTTAAATCTCTTTCTAGCGCTCAAAGGGGAATCAGATGAACAACTGTCAAGGCTATAGCCTTTGCCAAAGATGATACCACTTGGGCTTCCTTGTGTGTCCATTTGAAGATGTTTTTCAGTAACACGTTGTGACTGGAGCTCACAAAATTGATAGGGATAGGTACGAAACGGAAGACCATAAAGCTAGCTGAGCCCTGAATAGAAAGGCAAAAATGGTAGGAGACATTTGACAGTGCCGGAGAAGAGGGCTAAGCTGAGGTTCAGAACAGTGAAGACTGTAACAATAACTGAGTGTGGGTTCCTATGCAGTTGGGCATCTCTAGCCTTAGACTGATGAAAACCAGATGCCATTGCCTTTTCGTATCTACATCTCTTGGCATCCAGAGATTCAACCAACAACAGATGGAAGATATTCACACATATGGTAATGTCTCTACTGAACTCACACACTTTCTCTTCCCGTCATTGTTCCTAGGCAATTCAGTGTGACAAGTATTTGAATGGCGGTGGCATTGCAGTTGTTATTGGAAGTAACCTAGCCATGGTGTAAAGTCCACAGAGGGTTTGTGTAGGTTTGAGGCAAGTACTGTTATTTTATTAAAGAGGGAAGATCGGGGGGCTTTATCTTCAAGAGTCATCTCCAGTTTTCCACAGGTTCCAAGGAACAGCAATATGCACCAATTTATTGCTTTGGTTTGTTTAAGAATAGACATCTTATTTTTAATTATTGGTAGAAATAAACTTTTTGTTCACGTATGTTTCAGAATATCACCAAGTTATTCACAGATGACTACAGATGACTCAGAAAATGACAGTGGCCAGCAGGTTCTCAAGTAGCACACTCACTTTCCTATTATAGGATGAGCCAAGAGAAATTGCTCAGTGGAGGCCATTTCTCTGTCATGTAGCTGCGGAGCACACATTGCCAGATGACAAACCTCACTGAGAAGGACTGTAAGTTCTACAACGAATGGCATAGGGCTGCCTTACAGCATCAATGTACCTCTCCAGTGTTGTCTAGGACCCAAAGTATGACACTCAACTTCTAGCTGCAATTAGATGCCCCTCCAAATAAACCAGGCATGGGTTTAACTGGCCTCAGAACAGTTGACAGACTGAGAGAAAAGGCTGTCCACATTGTCCTGGAGGCTGCATCCATCCAGAACAAAAGTTAGAAAGAAAAATAAAGAGCATTCCTACTTCTTACTGATGGCCCGTAGTAGCACCAGATGATGGAGCTCTACCCCAGGACTATCCACATCTGCCTACAAAAGTCAAACTTAACCACAGCTACCAGAGAAAAATACTCCCAAGTGCTTCTTTTTTATTATTTAGTGGAGGATGAAAACATTATTTTAAAGGTCCTAGTCTGATAAAATTTTTTTTTTACTTTTTTGATAAATTTTTCTTTAACAAGTTTTTGTTGTTTTTTATTATTATTTCTATGGGTTACAGCTATGACAATTAGGGAAACTAAGATCTGGCCATCACACTATGTAATGAAGACAACAAATCTGCCATCACACTACTTAATGAAGACAATAGATCCAAACATCCTTTTTTTTTTTTTTGAGCCAAGCACAATGACATACACACATTATCATAGCAACAGAGAGGAGAAGGTGAGAGTATCCCTTGAATCTGGCAGTTCAAAGCTGAGCTGGGCAGCGTGAGTGAGACTATAAACAGAAGAGATATCTGTTTTTTTTTTTTTTACAGCATTGTAGAACCCAGTTCTTAGGAAATCAGACAAGTATGTTTGCTCATCAAAGCATCTGAGATGCTGCTGCCCGAGAGACTGTGGGTGAATCCATGTAAATCTGGGCGAATCAAGACTATTCCAGAGAGGAAGTTTGTAATGTGAGTCTATGAAGAGTGATACCCTGATTGTGCCCCGCTTTTGTTGCTCTTGTGTTAGGTCTCCTGCATTCAATTTTTAAACATTTGTCATCACTAGTAAATCTTAGCACCTATGATCCCAAAAGATCCAACACACAACAAAATGTCAGTCATTCAGTCAACAAGATTTATCCATGCAAAGCTCCTGGTGGGAAGAAGGGATCCCAAAGAAGAATCAAGTGAAACTGCTGACTGGGAAGGATTTACAGTCTTGACAGGGAGATAAGACAAAAGTCCAGGCAGAATGAGCGTCTATGAACTTCTGCTTTTAAAAAGTCCAGTGAGGGGCAGAGAAAACAAGAATTTCACCCTCCAGCCCATGAGTGATCTTCCTTTTCATTAATGGAAAACTAAAGTCGAAGATGACTAAATACTCTATTTATGATAAAGACAGATAACCAGGAGGACTGTGAGACAAAGGGTTATAGACTGCGGCCGAGCCTTGGAGAGGTAATGACTTTTAATTGGATTGAGTTTATCATACTTGCAGGGGTACAGCAGACTCAGAAAGAAGGATTAGCGTGATTTTCATTTTCTATTATTTGGCATAATGAGAAAACAGAGGGTGGTCCTCGTCGCTGGTACACATTATGAGCCATAGGAGATGCTTAATATGTCAGGTTTGGGTAGCACTGAACTCTCTTATATAAACACATTTATTTGGACATAACTAAGTCAAAATAAGTCACCTGGAACAAAGGTCAGAGGTCATTAATTTGCATAGTACAAAGGATTTATGAATTTTTAAATTAATCCTCCCGGATCTGTACACCATTTCAAACAGTAGGGCACATCTGCATTTTTCTTCAAAGTTTAGATAGCTTAAAGGGTCAAATGAAAAGCCTTGGCTGAAGGACAGCCAGCTGAGCAGACTTCTTCTAGGTGGAAAATGAGTACATTATAAATTCCTCTGAACAGCAGCCCTGTATACATGACAATACAGACACGCACAAGACAACCTGGAAAGCTCTAGGCTGACAAAATCTTATGCAAATGTTCATGAGTCATAAACACACATTGACACATCCCAAATTTGAGAGTGCTGAAAGCGGAGTGACCATTACAGCATACAAGCAATGAACCTCCAACCTCCTAAGGCCCTAAAGGACAGATTATGGGTGTCTGACTGACTCATTACAGAGTCCCAGGATCCAGCCAAGCTTTTCGCTAAAGCGAACAATTCCATATGATCTTACTGACTCAGGCATATTAGCTAAAACAAGACAATTCTATTGAATGCACTGAAGAGGTGCCATTTTCCTTTTCTGAACTGGAAAGTTCTGACATAAAAGTATCAAGCAAATTTGTCAGCAGTTTGTTTTACAATATGTAAAAGTGGACCCGCGGATGCAAGTGAGCACTTACCCTAAATCTACATGTACTTACCTAAAGATTCCCAGTCTCTCTCTTTCTCTCTCCCTTATATTAAAGATGCAAATAGATGGACTTAACCAAGTGCAATCAGCTCAGAATTTGTACTGCACTCTTCTCAAATAGAAACCTTTTCAACTATATTTGTTATAGAACAAATAAAAATACTCAAAAAAACAATGGCCCACAATTCTATCATTTCTTCCAACATTTTTATTAGTTCTCAACAAAAGGAGAACAATAAGCCAATATTAAATACAGACAGTACATTTCACTCTACCCATATTTATTATCGCATCTAATGTAAAACAACCACGCCCTGTAGGATGTAGACTAACTTCCACAAGGAAAGGGACTTTGCCTTCTTCACTGATACCTTTGCAGTGTCAACAATGATGTCTGAAACAGAACACATACTCAATAAATATTTGTTGTATAAAAGAATAAATTCAGGAAGGGCACAGAAATGAGCCATAAGAAGTATAGAAACTGGATCAGCTATCATCAAACCAGGCAGTGCATTCAAAAATTCATGTGGAATGTGGTTTTAAAAACACAATTTGAGGACTGGAGATGCAACTCCATTGGTAGAGTTTATCATTAGCATACAGGAAGCCTTAGGTTCCAACTTCTGCACTACATAAACACAGCATGCGTAATCCCACCACTCAGGGCAGAAAGATCAGAAGTTCAAGGTTCTAAGTCAGCCTGGGACATGTGAGACCCTGTCTCAAATATGTTCTCTTTCTCTCTTTCTCTCTTCTTCCCTCCCTCCTCTCTCCTCCCTCTTTCCCCTTTTTCTTTCCTCCCTCTCCTTTCTTTTTTCTCTTTCTCTGGTTCCCCCTCTCTATGTTTCTGTCTCTCTCTATCTCTTTCTGTTTGTTTCTCTCCCTATATATGTCTTCTATTACTAAACCTAGCAATAATAAAATCTTATACAATAGAATCTTTCTTTAGATCCATGGCTTCCTATTCAAGACTGGGAGCTTACAATATCATAATAAGTTTAATAGTATACAAACTGAACCTCTGTAAGCCAAAAGACCCCTGGGATTCTACCTAGCTAGGAAATTCTATGACCTCAGAAAAATCCTATCCTCTATCTGAACCCTTGGTTTCTTCACTTTCATCTAATGTTTTTGAATATGGTAGCCACTAACCACATCTGACAAGTGACCACTTGAAGTTTGGCAACTCCAAACTAAGATGAGATGAAAGTTAAAATTTTTATTATGCTCCAGATTTTTAAAACCTTAATCCATGTAAAATGTAAAGTACCTAGTTGAAATTTTTTATTGATATAAATTTTGATACCTACTAAAACGATGCAATTTTGGAAATGCTGGGTTTAATAAAACATAATAAAATCTATTTCATCTTTTTCATTTATCTTCTTTAATGTGGCTACTAAGATGTCTTAAATTAAGATGCACTTCATACATCTTTTTCTGTAGATCAACACTGGATTTTAAGAATACTTCTGACAACGGGAAAAAAAGAAAGAAAGAAAAATACTTATGACACCAAGTTGTCCTAAGAATCTGAATAAATCATGCATCTTTCCTTCCCATAAGCTTTCGGATAAAATACAAGTGCCACAAGTCATTCTCGTTATTATTATTGACTGCTCTCTGTCTTTACATCTTAAGTGACAGCACTCAAAGGTCCCTGTCATTTAGATCTATCTGTGTTCCCATAACAAAAGGTGATGAAATGCTATGTGAACAATTCATTCTCCACCACTCCCTGTCAATATATCTCTTCATAGACACTTATTGAAATGAAATACAAAGAAAGATCAATATGGTTATTGACACAGTGCAGAAAGATGAGGTAATTTGAGAACACTACACAGCCAGATTCTCAGTGATGATGTAAAAGGCAGACAGGGCTGGAAACACCTGCAGAGGCATTCAGATTTGAAAGAGGCATCATCGGCCGAGGAACCATGAGAAACACTTGAGTGTAAGCTGCGCCAGGCGAATCTATTCCATGAATTTAGTCCAGCATGCAAAAGGAGACGACATGGTATGAATTTGTTTCTTTCCCTAGCTTTTCAGTACTGCAGTTCAGTTTCTCCAACAGAAATTCACACCATCACTCTAGAAACAACCTATGTCTTAAAACACCTGGCAGCTGAAAGAATTGGAGACCTTTTAAGGTGCCACGACAATTGTAGCACGACTGGGTAGGGCTGCAGTGAGGAGGAAAAGCTCTTCCCTGGCTGTGTGTACGCAGCACAGCCATGATGGTGTTCTGTAAAGTTCAGTGGGCACAGAGCTCAGAAACTTCAACACTAACCTCCTGAGAGAAGCCAGCATTCCTTCGAGGAAGGAATTGAGCTGTCTCAAGCAGGTCTGTACTCTCACCAGGTCAAGCCTCTAGACGTTTTATGAATATTAATTGATGTATTTACTGACCTTGGGCAGTTGCTAACCCAACATTCCAGCCATTGTTCAAAGCCTATCATGTTCTTCCAGGCTGTTGATTTTGGAGTGGCTGTGTAATCCTAGTGAACTGCTGGAAAGGGGTGATCAATCAACACGCTGGAAGCTTCTGGTTCATCCCAATACCTGCCGTTCGCTTTGAGAAATTGTATTCATGGGACTGTGTGAAATTTACATTGTGGGAGTACTAAAATACATGTGGGAACATGGCAGGCTATTGTCCCTGGTTTGTTTATGTGTGTGTATATATATATATATATTATATATTATATTATATTTAAACAAAGTCTTTTGTTTACAGCAAATCCTCCAAGTTTATTCTGTTGCAAACAAGTCACTCAAACTCTGTGCACCACTGTTCTGGTTTCCCTATGCTTTTAAATATCTCCGTGCACACCAATTTTGTGGTAGACAAAATAATCAAAGTAAACACAATAATAAAATATTATAAAAAATACAACTTGAAATCACTCATATATCTTACTTTGGAAGTCTGGACAAAGGCATTGAAGAACACATCACGTTATAATAATTGTGCGTGGTTGAGTGTGTGCTGCAAAGTTTATACTGAGCCCTTAGAAAGCTTGAAAACTGGTGCTCATATTTGTAAAAGTGTTAGAGAGTTACAATTCTTTTCAAAAACTGGCCGTTTCTTTTCTGTAACCTAAGTTTTTTCCCTAAGTGGTCCTACTTTCTCAGCCCATCTTATGTTTCTATCATACACTATAATGTAACCAGAAAAATCGAGACCATGTCCACGAACCCCATGCAGACTTTGATTTCTCTGTTGCTTTGACACAGACTTCAGGTCTGGAGTGCCCTTTGCTTGTTTCCCATCAGGTTGCTCCTCGATGAGGGCCTGATGAGGCTCTCACTCAGACGTGTAGGGATGGCTGAGATCTTAAGTCAGGGAAAGACTCACACAGGCAGCATTTGAGAATTATGCCTTGGAGCGATTAAAGCATAACTCTGGGTTTTGTTTTCTCTTTTTTAGTTTTTTTACACATTACGTTTTGATCACATTCTTTCCC
Organism: Pachyuromys duprasi; assembly: GCA_028658305.1. Lineage (NCBI taxonomy): Eukaryota > Metazoa > Chordata > Mammalia > Rodentia > Muridae > Pachyuromys > Pachyuromys duprasi. The sequence goes on from CM053766.1 coordinate 44,601,514, forward strand.
CTCCCCAAAATCCTCCTGCATCCTCTTCATCTCCCTGCCCACCCAACTTCATGTTCTTTTTCTTGCAAATAATAATTATTAATATTAATAACAACAATAATAATTGATAATTTTTAAAAGAAAAACACCCCAAACAGAAAGACAAAAAAAAAAACAAAAAACACCAAACCATAACAAAGAAATTACCCACACACACTCATTGGAAAACAAAACAGCACCATGTGATCTGCTTTGTATTGGCTAACTATGCCTGAGCTTGAGGCCTGTCCTCGAGTGAGGCTGGCAATAGACCTAAGGCCACTCCATTGGGAAAAACTGCTTTCCTTCTCTGAACAGCTATCAAGCAATAGCTTGGTTAGGGGTAGGACTTTGTGTCCCCTTCCTCTTTTCCATGCTGGGATTTTTGTCTGACTTGAACCCATGTAGGTCATATGCCTGCTACCAGTCTCTGAGTTCATATATACATTAGTCTCAGTGTGTCTGGGAGACATCATTTCCCTGGAGCCATCCACTGCCTCTGGCTCACAGCTTTTCTCTGTCCTCTGCTCTGAGCCTTGAGGGGAGGGCTTTGATATAAACATCCCATTCAGAGCTGAGTGCTCCACAGTCTCTCACAGAGGGAGCTCCTTTTATGTCTGTCTTTTCATTTTGGTATTTTCATTCCTAGCTACCAAGGGCAAGGGCCATCTATGTCTCATGAACCTTCATCTCCTCCCTCTAGAGCTATGAACACAGTAAATGCTCACATTCAAGTCGAATTAACTTTCAAAACCTGCTGCTTATGATCTGTTTCATATTTGAGTTACACTTTGTACCTCATCTAGCTCTGAATCTTATAAGAGATTTCAAAAGTCATTGCCACAACTAGACCTGTTAACTGTTCTCTGTTCAGAAAACTTGTCCAAGCAAGTGGTTGTCAAGGCCTTATCTTCAGAGTTCAGGTTTAGAAATAATGGTCTCTCCTGTTAGTTTCAGATAATTATGCTTCGGTGATTTTTTTTAAAAAGGCAGTTTTTGAGCTTTCCACTAGAAAATATACCCACCAAACTGAAAATCCTCTAGTTGAAAGCATAAGAAAGAAAAACTTTTAGGTAACAAACCAAACAACTGAACTGAACCCTAGACCACACTGAATTGTATTTCCCAAAGTCAGTGTGAGTAGGTAGAGTTTGCTTTGTTCAGTATATTTTGTTGTTCACGGGGGAGGGGGGCAGGGGAATGTTGAATATTTGTGCACACATGTGTGTGAGTGTGCTCACTTACACATGTGGGTAGACCCAGAAGCTGACATCAGGTTCCTTCTCCACTGTATCTTGTTAGACCAGGTTTTTCCCTGCACCTGGAGTTTTGGCTAAACTGACTGACAAGCAGCCTGGGTGTCTCCACCCAGCCAGGGCTGGGGTTTCAGATCTGCCAAGCCTAGCTATTTTTTCCATTCTTGACAGGGATACTGGGATTGAACTCAAGTCACAGCAAACATTTTACCCACTGAGGCATCTGCCTGGTTCTTCTTTCTCTTTTCTAGAATAAGTGTCTTGCTCTTTTGTCCTCGCCTGAAATATTGTGGCCCATAGAGTCTTTTATTCCCTAAGTGATACCTATAAAAAGATAAGTCAATTGTTCTCACCGAAGAGTGGGTAGGGCAGGTAATAAAAGTGCCCATTTCTGAAGAATCCACACGTCCCTGACTAGTTGGGCTCTGATTCTGGATTTCCAGTTTAACAAAAGAACCTCAACCCCCTACCCAACAAAGGAATGTCTCTAAGTTTAAACTGAAGCCACACAAATGCTCCACATTCTACTTCAAATACCAAGAACAACTAAGGTCTTTTTCTTCCTGCTATATTTGACATCCATTTTAATGATGCTTACTTTATTGCTTGTCAGGAAAGTGAAATGGCCTGTCGATTTTATAGAGTCTCTCCTACCTTTTGGATGGCTATATTACATTTTGAAATAAGTGTATACCCCCCCCCCTTTTTTTTCTTTTTAAGCCTAAATGGTGCATGTGTGGGTTGGTACTTGGCTGCCAGTGAAATGAAATCATCATTTCTGGGGTCCAAGAGAATAGATCAAAATCATGCCAGCACTTTCATGGATGGGTATGCGCTGCTAAATGGGTGTTTACCTAGAAAAGCCATCATCTGGCACGCAGAACAGAGAACGCTCTTATGCAGCTAACTCATGTATACTAAACAAATTTGGCTGGGCTGCTGTGAGAGCCGCCCAGTGGAAATTCTCAACATACATTTGTTTGATTGAGCTGTCATTCTGGGTTGATCTGCTGATGATCTGTGTCACTTTGTTTAAATGTCCTTGTGTGGGATATATATATATATATATATGCATGCATATCACAGTGAAAAGGCAGTGTGTTTCTGTGATGGATTAAATGAAGGTGAAATTTGAGAATGACTCCTGTTTTCGATTCCTGTGTTCTCAGGCAGGTGGGTCTGGAATAATCAAGAATGTCACATTTAAACACAGGGGAAAATAAGGAGCAATTTTGATTTAAAACACATTACTGTAAAGATATATTTGCTACTGTGTTCTCCTACTATAAGAAGCCATTTAGGACTCTCCATCCAAACAAACACCATATGGACTGACTCTCAACTTCTCTTTTAAATATCCAAAATTAGGGACACAAAACTCTCTGCTGGGAACCCCTGCCTTAGAGAGGCGAGCAAGACTCAGTGCTGATGTTTGGATTCAGAAATCAAATGCAAGATTCTGAAGCTCCTGTTCTCAAATATCCATGTAATGGTTCAAATGGAAACCCAACACCACAGGGCCATACCATGTCTGAGGCACTAATCAAGTGGCTGCCTGTTTGCTCCCTGGTTAAAGCACTTCCCACAGCTAATCTCCCTAGATAGGGTCTCAGTTTTAATAACCTATGGGGTCTGCTGTTAAGTGCTGGGATCTGGCCACCATCAGCCCTGATGTCTCTGCTCTGCCAAACCCCAGACATCACGTGATATACATATGCTCCCTCCCCTCAGCCCCTGTGGAGGAGGTAAATCAAGGGTCTGCCTTGAGCTGGGTCTTAGGCATAAACAAACAAACAAACACACAAACAAATACATATTCTTGACCAAACCACTATCGTTGCCCAACTCTACATACATAATTCCTTTGGGTTAATGCAAAACAGTCTCCCAAACTTCTGGCCATTAAACACTTAATATTTTTAACATCTATTTAAAGATCTAGTGAGGGTTCATACAGGCAACTAATATATAACCTGGCAATCAAAGTAACTGGCTCCATTCCTGCCTCAAAAAGTAACGTACTGGTAGAGAAGACATACAAACAGCACACAGCACACTATCAACTAATTTGGCGGGGAAGGCAATGGTAGAGTAGAAAGATTATCATTAATAAATTAAGTTGGGCACTCCAAGGGGCCAGAACAGGATGGGTGACTAAGTCACATGTGGAGGAAGGTGGGGAGTAAAAACTGATGTCAGCCCTGGGCAGTTGTGTGGCTACCAGAGAACTCTAGGTGCCAGCAGGCTTAAAGAAGCTGTGAAGAACAGACAACACCTCAGTCTGGAAGCAGGGTGAAATCAGCTGAGATGCTCGGCTAGCAAGGACACCAAGGAAGGCACCCAAGGTTCCCTCATTCT